>ML677334.1:9217715-9634549 GCA_007922305.1 Dermatemys mawii | reverse complement strand
GCCTGCTGGGGACAAAGAACTCAGGACTTGGGAGCCACGGTATAACCCCACTATAACCGAAATTGCGTTATAGCGGGGCGCGTTATACCGGGGCTCCACTGTATTACAAACTTCTAGAATGGGGCCTTCTAAAAATGATAAAATGTATACTGGCACACGAAACCTTGAATTAGAGTGAATAAATGAAGACTCCGCACACCACTTCTGAAAGGTTGCTGACCCCTGCTTTAGGCATAACTACTATTTACTGCTTGTTGTGGCATGTTGCCTTATATGACTATTCAATTTGCTAACCATGGCCACCTTACATCAAAGAATAAGAGAAATCACTGATCCTATTAACAACTTTTATTCTGTTTTTAAGGGTTCTGTTGACATGATGAACAAACTTCTTATTCACTGCATATACATGACATAATTTTAGCTTGCTACTGCTGCATAGGAGGGTATCCATGCAACCAGATGCCAAAGAAATTGGAGTTTTGTCCTGTGGGGGTGTATTGTCAGTCATATTAAAGGATAAACTATATAATTAAAATATTTATAATAAAGAGGCACACCTGAAAACATTTATTTTGCAGTGCTCTTCCCTACAGGACATGACATATTTTTAGCTATATGCGAGATATATTGTTACTTTTTTGATACACCCGCTCCAATCATGCAAATCATGGCTTGCTGGAGTGTTGTAGATATATCTTGTCCAGTATTGTCTTTTCAATTCTTTACCTCTGTTTTGCTTCTCACTAACTTCAGAAACTATTGGCACAGACTCATAAGTGTTTAGAAACAGTACACGTGGTTAGGTACTTAAAACGGGAGGTCTCAGTTTGCTCTATTTGGCTTGGGTTCTGTTTCCTTAAACACACCATTCTTTTTGGAAAGTATGTAAGCACCCACTGGAATTAAGCACATGTTTAACTGATGTCCTAAATACAAAGGAGTTGCTTAAGTTTTTTCTTGACCTGGGGCACTATGTAGAAGCTTTTTTCTGTGTGGTACATTATATAAAATAAGTGTCTGTGTCACCCTTTTTTGTCTATAGTTCTTCAGGATTTCCATTAATTACTTCAAAGAAAATTGTTATATGATAAAAGGCATATGGCATTATCAACTGTCTCATTAAAAAGACTAAATACTTAAAATATGTGTTACACAAGCACACACACTGATTGACAACCAAGTGATGAACTGTAGAACTATTTTATAGGTAGCACATGGCATATACATTTCATTGCCTCACATGAACTCATGATGAACATGAATCCCTTTCCACCAGGACTACTATTAACTTTCTAAATGTCTGATTGACTGTTACTTGTTTTTTTCATTAAACCACTTTACTGATAGATATGCTACCATCAGGAGTCAGACAGAAACCAGGGTGACCTATGTTCTCCATCAAAAGCTCTAACTTGAATTTGAGAACAATTTAAGACTGAAGGCCAAGGTTTTCAAAGCTGTCTGGAGGTTTTGGTTTCCTCAAATTTTGGATGCCCAGCTGGAGACATAAGGGTCTGCTTTTTCAAAAAGTGCTGAGAATCCATCCTCTGAAACAGGGCCCCCCGTAATGTGTCTCAAATTGGGCATGAAAAGTCCTGAGTCACTTTTGGAACTCTTTACCCAAAGAGTACTCACAGCAGTTTATAACTAATCCATGGCTTAACATTGGCTTATGTCAAATATTTGTCACATAACATCAAATAAATAAATTTACAGATATTACTTTATTACTTTATGAAGTACAGATATTACTGTGATTACTTTATGAACAACTGACGCACAGTGTAAAAGGCAAAAATTAAATCTTATCTGGGGATTGTTTGCCCAACTCTAAAAATGATTAAAAATTAGAAATGTGGGTATGATTATCTGACCTGTGTATACAATTATGGAATCTAGATGTGCATTTTGCAAATGTTGAGCCTGTTTGTGTGAGATCATTTATATCTGCAGTGAAGCAGTCCCATGGTTTTATTCCTGTAATCCATGTATACATTCTCCTGGCAATCCATTATAGGTACAAAATTGTGCTTTCAAGAATGAAGGCATCACTTGACAGTTAGGCTCTATGGACACAAAATGTATACCATCATTCCATCAACAATTTCTGCCATTGTACAAAGTGCACAGCAAACTTCTTAAAACAGAAGGCCTGGAATATGCACTGGATGTGCACAAACCTAATTTTCTAAGCGAGTAACTCTGTGTTAAGACCAGCAACAGAATAAATGCACAAGGGCAAATCTGGCACTAAAGATAAATGTTCATGCTAATATTGGAGATATTTTTCAAATCAATATAGTCTGTGTTCCTTCAAGCATGACAGCTATTTTTTTCTCTTTAAATAGCCAATATAATACACCATGTGTAAACAGGAAATGTACCTATCCTATTTTTTAAACAAAACTTAGAGATAATTCACCTGTCTATTTGTGTCAGAATAAGCAATTGCTGTCGGCACAGCAGGGAAAGAGCAGTAGGATTACATGCTATGATTAACATGAGTAAAAACTGGTTTATGAAAAGGAAAGGTAACTTACAACACAAACACCTTAAGAATAATGAGTTAGAAATAGAAATCTGGAATACTTCTTGCATGGTAAATTAATTTATCTTCCTGCATTTTTCCTCTTAATATGTTTTTCGCCCTCTTTTTGTATGAATAGGAAATTTAACAAGCGAAAATGGCTGTGCAAATAACTTAACACCATTTTCTGCCTAGGAATTCTCTACACAAGAAGATGGAAAGGGCTATATGATAGTCATAGAATCTCAGAGTTGGAAAGGACCTGAGGAGACCACCTAGTCTAACCTGCTGCTCAAAGCAGGACCAATCCCATTTTTGCCCCATATCTCTAAATAGCCACCTTAAGAGACTGAACTCACAACCCTAGTCTTAGTAGGCTAATACTAAAACCACTGAACTATCTCAATCTTTGCTTGAATATACATGTGCCTTCCATGCAGAATTTGGGCAACAAAGATCTGAATAATTGCTTCAAATGAGGGAATGTGACTAAAGGAATGGAAGAAGTTCCAGACTGGGATTTTAAATACAGGAACTCTTCAATTAAAGTCATCCCAGTTGATGTTGTTTCATTGTTACATTGCTGATCAATTAGGGAACATGCTCGTTTAAAGTTGTATAATGCTCCCTTCTAACGTTGTTTGGCACCTTTGACCACTGCTTGCAGGAAGGGCAGGCCATTGCAGCTAGCTGGTGAGGGCTTGGAAGCAGGATGGACCAGCAGCCCTGCTATCAGCTCCCCTCTATCAGCTACCTGCTCCCCTAAGTTCCCTGTGCAGCAGCCGCACATCAGACTCAACATTGATTTATAATGTGGTTCCTAGTTTGTGACTGGTCTCTACAGTCACATTATATACAGCGTCTCATCTTCCAGAGGTCTAATAGGAGACAGCAGGTGTCAATTAATGTTCTGAAACAGTTCATTGTGGACCATTGTTCCAGGGTACGTAAAGCCTGGAAGTTGGTGCGTTTCTTTTTCTTTTTTTTCTTTTTTTGTGGGGTTAGCAATTAGGTGCTTGTTTGGGACATTAGCATTATCCCAGAATTCTATCTGGCATGCCTCAGAACTGAATAAGAACATTTTAAGAGCTTTAGCTCAATGCCAAAAGAAGGAGTATAATTTCTCATACCCTGCTGGTGTGTGCACATGGAGGCTGGCTTGACTTTGAGCTACAATCTCAATACACCAATATGCTGTTGGTATATTGTCACCCTATTGGGGAAAGGGTTTCTGGCTGTTTCATAGGAAGTCCTTTGTGGAATCTTTTAAAATAGTGCCTATTGATAAAGATCAATAACCGAATGGTTTTTTGTGACCACACGGATTCAGAAACTGCCTTTCCCTGTCTCCTCAGTGTAGGATACTATAGGGGTGTAGCTGAGCGGCAACTCACCCTGCGCTGCCTCCTGCTGGTCATCCAGGGAATTAGCATGTCTTCCAGCTCCAGAGCACCCTCTGCAGGCCGTAGTCCTGCTTGCACTGGCCCCGTGTCCCTCCCTGGACCCCGGTGCCCTCTTCCCTGGGGTGCTGCACCCCTGCAGTAACTCCACAGTCTAACTCTGGGTCTCCCCTCCCTGGGGAACCCTCACCCACTATCCACACCTTGCCTCAGTCTAGGCAACTGCCAGTCACCACTTGCCCCCATTCTCTGGGGCAGACTGCAGTATCATTGCCATTCATCATTAGCAAGGAGGATTTGGCCTGCTGCTTCTGCCTCTAGAGCCATGGGCTGCCCCCCTGCAAACCCAGTATCACTTTGTTGGACCGTCTCCTAGGCCCTGCAGTCTGGGGGTTTCCAGGCCAGAGCTTCCTCAGCTCCTCTTGCCTTGCCCCAGTCCTGCTCCACTGTAGGTACCCTGCTCAAGGTCCCAGGAGCCAGGCCTGTCTGCCTCTACAGACAGAGGAGACACTCTCTCAACTGTTGGTTTCCCTGGCCTTTATATAGCCAGCTTGCTCTGTCTGGGGCGTGGCCCCACCTGAGCCTGCCTCCCAGTCAGCCCAGCTCTACTCTACTCAGCCTGGGAGCAGCTTGCCCAAGCCCCAACCCTTTCCTGGGCTGTTTTAAGCCCCCTTTTCCTGGAGTGGGGCAACCACCCCACTACAAGGGGGAACAAAAAGGGACTCAAACAACTAAAGAGAGGGAATTTTACCATCGCTGTGCAGGACACACAGCTTCACCCCAAAGGAGGCTCATTTAGCAGTATAACTGTTACCACTCCCATGTATACCCCATCGCTGGGTTGAGGCAGTCTCAAGAAGAAACAGAGCTAAATGAGATTGACTGGCATGGAATTAATCCCTATGAAAACAATTTTAGAAACATATCTCAAAGCCCAGAATAATCTTGTAATGCAAGAATATTTTAAAAAGTACTATTTTTATTAATCTTTTTATAGGCCTTTGATTTTATGATGCAACATATGAATCAATAATCTCCTTTTAAATTTACTAGGATCTGAACAAGAGACCTTCTGTAAAAAACAACAACAAATACAACCAACAACAGAAACCCAAACAATAAATAACTCAATCTAAATCTTAATCTAAAGAAGATTCCAGAAGTTATTTGAGCTGATAACATGTATATAGAGGGAAAGATTACTTTGTGGGTAAGGAAGAAGATTTATGGGTTCCATGCTGAGGGCTGAAAACTTCAGAAAGTAATTCAAGTGCCTTTTCTTATTCAGAAGGGGTCATAATAGTTAACTACGTCAAATGCTTGTGATTTACTTTGTGATGTACAATATTTGGAAGATGATTTTGAATCTTTTGATGAAACACTCAATAGAAGAAAAGTATTTTATGATATATTCTCTGTGTAACTGACTAGACAGTGGGAAGACAGCTCATTTTACTTGAGTGGTTGCAGAACATATAGTATAACAATGAAGGCCTTTTTTTTAAGGCAAGTGTGTGCTGACTCAGGATAGTATTCCTAGTCAGGACAAGTCAAACATGTGCCTAAATGCTTCCCTGTATAGGGATGGACTGAAATTCCTTGCTTAAATGTTTTTTTGAAAAATTCGGGCCTGCATGTTTTCAGTCCATGCTCCCCACCCCTGTTTCTCTCCAAGGAAGATCTGATCCAGTTAAAGGGCACAGTATAGCTCTCTTCTGAATCCCATGAGCATTGAGAATCAATTTAATTAAGGCCCCATTTCTGCTATCATTGCTCTCACTGAGTAGTGGCTTACTCCATGAGGTGCCTTGCTAAAATGAATGCGACTACTCTCAGAGTAAAGTATTATTGAGTGCAAGAGGAGAGATGTAGAATCAGGCTATAGACACGAACCACTCGTAGCATAAAGCATTTACTTCATCAGATATCCTTACCATAAATATTAATTTAGAATAATATATTTTGATATATTGTGCCAGAATCTTAGCTGCTGTAAACCTGTTCAGTTTCACTAACTTCAATCATTTATGCCGATTTATACCAGTCAAGAATCTGGTCTATCCTTTCCATATTGTCCCTTTAACATATGGCCTTTGTTATGATTATGGGGGTTGAGAGAAGAGAAACACATAAGATTTTTTTTCTTTTTTATCTCTAACATATTGCCATGTATGTGCTGAGTCAAACCTACATTTTTTTCATCTGCCTAAACTCTGTAAAGATAAAGTGGACATCTGTTAAGGGAGGAAAAGGTCTGTCAGAAATGCTGAATTTGCTTTTACTATAATTACTTCCCTGGCTGACATAAGCACATAAATGGTATCTCATGCTAGAGCAAGTCTCGTATTATAGGCACTAGCTGTTCTTATTTGAAAGCCTTCATCACCTGTGGCAATGTCATATCTGGGTCATAAACATGCCTTGCTAACCTAGACAGTGCAGGAAATGGTGCTTTTTGCTGAAGAGATGGAAGACAGTCATTTACAATTTGCAAGAATCCGAGCTTATTGTGGATTCTGTATAGTTGAGTGAGGCTAACAAATGCCTGATGCACAGAGAATGCAGTAAATAACCTTTTTAAACTTTTAAATATTTTTGCTCACTAATTGTCAACTATGGCAAAGAGCAATGAAGCCACTAAAAATATATTCAGTTGGGCACTTCTAATCAACAATCAAATAAATAATAAATAATTTTTGGAAAACTGCTTTTGAAATATCTGTTCAGCTGGTAACTTTGAGAACTAAGTGCCACAAAGAGGAAGGGGTGGGGGAAAGGTAAATACAAAATATTCAGGCAGTAACTCTGAATTAAAATTAAAATTCTTGTTAAATCAGAACAGCAGTGAGAGATGGTTCTGTTTATGATATTATTTAACAAATTAATTTTAAAGATGTTAGCTAGATATCAGTCAACAGACTAATAAATGCCACTTTGCATTATTTCCCAGTGATGTGATTTAACTAACCGTAGGCTATCTTGTTAAATATTAATTAAATGACTAAAAATTCCCTTCAAGTTTAAGGCAATAATAAGAATGTAATTACAGTTTGTTTATTGCATTTGCTGCCTACAGCAGGGTGAGTTAATTGCATGCCAGCAAGTTTGTTTCATGTATCTCTTTTGAAAACTAACAAGTGCACTTCTGATGCTCTATAAGATACTTAAACTTGAAATTATTTCTTATTTAAGTGGACTGGCAAAGTTCCTTCCACCCTGTTCCCACCCCAGTGTTGTTCATTCTATATAGTTTGATGTAGCAAAACACTCACACTGGAAATCAAGAATGATGTTTGTTTGTTTGAATAACTTCTTTATAAAGTAAATGCACAATTCAGTATCAAATTAGGTAGCACAATTCATCATACTTCAGCAGGATTTTCCTAAGTTGAAAGTCGAGTTCTTACTGCAGAGCTGTAGTAAGAACGTTGATTTTCTTCTTAAGCATTACACCAGTGATTCTCATCCTATTTTGCTTGCATCCTCACTCCATGTCATCTTATGCCATGCTCTAGTACACATGAAGTCTTCTTTCCATTTTCCTATCCTGTCCTTTCCTGTCTTGTTTTCCCACTGACTAAAGTATAGATGCTGGTCTTGCAGCTATGAGTAGGCAGGGCATCCTTTGGGGCAGGTTTTGTGTACTCTTGCAGCTGATCTGTGCTGCAAGAACAAACATGTGAGACCCTGTACATCTGAGCAGCTTCTAAGCCTGGTTACATTGTGGGCTACCCTGGGAACAGAGTGGAAAGGTGGGTGATTGCAGGGAGTCACTTATTACTTAATTCTCTGCAACATGAGCATTTTTCCTGGGAGTGATGGAATCAGATTTATGAAGCTTGGGAAATACAAATTCAAGCATTTGAGTTTTGGCTTCTTTTCACTTAATCAAAACCAACAAAAAGGGCTGTCACTTCTCGAAGACCACTGCCTCTTTAACATATTGAGGGTTTACATTCAGCCCTGTCATCTGGGCTGCTGGGTTGTTTTTTTATGTTTGTTTGTTTTTTGGCTATACTTTCTATAATCCCCTCTGTTTTATTTCCCTTGCTAAGTATCATACATCTGCAGATTTAGGCTGAAAGTATGTCTACATTGCATTGTAAGCACATGCTTAGTAGAATTCAAAATAGATCCTGGGTTTGTTAACCTAGAGCTTGAACATCTACACTTATTTGTAACCCCAGGTTAGTAATTGTTGAGCCCTAGGTTCCAACCAGCAGCTCCAGCATCTACACTATATTATGCAGGGCTGAGTCCACCCATATCCCAGGTTTTCTAACACCCTCCAAAAATGTGGCCCCTTCTAGCTCTTTGTTCATTGTGCTATGGGGAAAAACTTTACTGTCCCCCAAACTTGACTTTTCAGAAGACAAAGCCAGCCCATGGAACTATACAATAATTTTGCTGTACTGCCAGAGCCAGGGTGCATTAGGGCTACAACTACACTGCAAAGCAATAGATCTTGAGCAATGGATCCCAGCTTGACTCAGGCTTAGATCCTTCACCCCTTGAAGTCCTAGGAACTTGGGTCTGAACCCTGAGTTATCACAATTTTTGTGTAGATAAAAGACGAGTTAGCCTTGAGCCTGCATTCAAACCCTGAGTTTGTGTTGTTGTATGGAGATACATGGAGTGTCCTAAGTTGTACTATATATGTATTTTAGTAAATGAGTATATCACAACTTTCTTGCGAAGCTCATGAAAAATAGTCCAGCTCCGTGGGATACATCTCAATGAACAAACTTTTTTTAAAGAAGTACTTTTGATGTTGCTAGAAGATACTCCTAATTCAAGCTGCTTAAAGACTACATCTGTTACTTCTGGGCCTAGTTTGACTAGGGAACCATTTATCAAAATAATGCATCCTAAACAGCATTTGTGTCAATCATGTTTTTCAGTACTTGTCTGCATGGCCCATTAAACTCTTCCTGTTACAGACTTGCACCTTCCAACTTAGATTGTCAACACTGCAATTTGGTGAGGAGTTGGTTTTGGTAAGGTCAGTTACCTATCATTGCCCAGAATCATCTCCAAAGGACTTTCAAAGGTAGAAAGTCCCATGTGGTTAGCCAGAAGATATAGGTGATAGCAACTGGTTAGAGGAGTTTGCAGATTCTGGCAAATGTAGTCCAAAGGACAGAAGAATGTATGGGGATGCTACTGGGGGCTCTTTCAATGGACTCAGCCAGCTGCCAAAAAAGGTTCATATTTGTTTCAGTTTAGGGAAAGGGCAATGGTTTGAACCTGTTCTTATGAACTAAGAATTAGTCTGCCAGTCTCTCCCAAAGAGCTTCAGCATTGGTAATTGAAAAAGTTGTCCTCTCCATTAATCCACATTGTGACACTTGATCACTCATCTGAACTAGAGCCATGCAAAACTCTGAGGTTTGGTTCCTTTGGGCTCATAGACTCATAGAAAAGTAGGACTGGGGGGATCTCGATAGGTCACTGAGGCAGAACTAAGTAGTACCTAGATCATCTCTGACATTATTTGTCTAACCTGCTCTTAAAAACCTCCAATGACAGAGATTCCACACGTTCCCTAGGTAAATTTTACCATTGCTTAATTTCCTTTACAGTTAGAAAGTTTTCCCTAATGTCTAACCTAAATCTCCCTTACTGAAATTTAACCCTATTACTTCTTATTCTGGTTAAGGATAAGAGTGCTGAAGAACAACAATTTTTCTCTTTATAACAACCTTTTATGTAGTTGAATACTGTTATTGTGTCACCTTTCAGTCTTCTCTTCTCCAGACTAAACAAACCCATTTTTTCACTCTTTCCTCACTGGTCATGTCTTAATAACTTTAATAATTTTGTTGCTCTCCTCTGGACTTTCTCTGATTTGTTCAAATATTTCTCAAAATATGTTGCTCAGAACAGGCCACAGAACTTCAGTTGAGGCCTTATCAACGCTGAATAAAATGGTAGAATTACTTTTTATGACTTGCTTCCAACACTCTTGTTGTATGATGTTCACTTTTTTATGATGGTATTACATTGTGGATTCATATTTAGTTTGTCATCCAATATAACCCCCAGATCCCTTTTTTTAATACGCCTTTCTAGGCAGTCATTTCCCATTTTGTATTTGTGCAACTGATTATTGCTTCCTAAGTATAATATTTTGTATTTGTCTTTATTGAATTTCATTGTTTCATTTCAAACCATACAAATACTTCCTCCTTTTTGATCCACCTGAACTTGCTGTCCTAGAGTTTTGCTTTACAATTTTGGATTTAATCCGGACCGTGCCCTCTTCTCTCTTCAAAATGAGTCATTCAAAATCAAGGGGTTCCTGTTGTTTTATACGTGAATCCTGCAGCACTTTAAATAATGAATGCTTTCAAAGTGAAAGTATAAACTGGCACATATTTGCTTCAAGCTGAGATTAGGTTCTGGCCCATAATGGGTTAATAGAGCCCTAAGGAAGCTGTTCAGTACACAGCCAATCAGAGAAGGGCTGAACAGAGTAGCCAGTCAGGGACAAAGAGGCCCATATAAAAAGGGAGCTTCAGGGCTGAGGAAGGCAGTTCTCTGCTAGGAACCCAGATAGGAAGGACTGTGTCTCTGGAAGGCTGAGAGAACTGCCAGCACCTTGGACAGGGTAGTGCTGCTAGTAGGAACTAGGGGAACAAGGGGCAGCTCCTGGCTGGCTGCTTGGGTTTGCAGGCTGAGGCTTTGAGGCAAGGGGAAAGAGGGTGCTGGGGCCCTGAGGAAGTGGCCCGGGGGGGGGGGGTCTAGAGAGCAGTTAGAGGGGATGCAGCAAGTGACTGCTATCTACAGGGTTCCTGGTCCAGAACCTGGAGTAGTGGGTGGGCCAGGTACCCACTCCTCCACCTCCCCCCAGCACTCTTCCCCATTGGCGAAGTTGCTAGATATTAATCTGTGGTTGTCACTGAAGGAAGTGGCTGGAAAGTGGACTGCAGGTCCTCTCCCTTCCCCCACCCCCACCCAAAGTGGGAGCACAGTGTGTGGAACAGGCAGAAGGCTGTGCTGTTGAAGAGGATGCTGAGGTCTTTGGAATAACTTGGGTCCTAAATCATGAATGACAGAGATGAGGCACCTCCCAAAGAGGGTGCACTAACATGCAGAGCTAATTCCCATGACAGGCAATAGGAGGTGCCAGAGTGATGAGTGAGCCCCATTACAGGTTCTTTTCAAAGGTTTGTGAACCTTAGTGAATTCTTTTGTGCTTGGGAGTTGAAAGTGAGATTTGTAATAACCCCAAAGCCTAAAAATGCATTATCATGGCTTAGATGACACATTTCATGAAATATTTGTTCCATTTGTCATCAAAAACTTGTTCAACAAAAATGTTTTGACCCACTCTGCCTTTTAACAAACATCTCTCCAAGTGACTCACCAAGACAACAGCTGACTGATGGCTACTTTTAAAACAGAATTTGAAGTAGATAGTATGATTTGCACAAGTCAAAAATCTGTCTTCGTTCAACCCCGCACCTGTAAATAAAAAGTTAGGCTTCTAAATGAGTGTAACTGTATCTCATTTTTTGGGGCAGGGGAAGTTAAATTACACTTTCAGTAAAGATTTATGGTTATAATGTGAAAAAATTGTGATACTGTGAGATGTGTTTCTTGGCTTGATTCAGACATAACTAAAAAGTAGGGCCTTTTGTCATACTGCCACTGTTGTTATAGGCAGAAGAATCAGATCTGTGATACCCACTTTCTTTAAGAGAGGGAGCTGAAAGCAGAGTGTTCTCTGTGAGAATCTCTCCATTCTGGAATAGACTTCATCCCAGGTTTGTAATAGCCCAGATCTATTAATGGCCAGGGCACGTTGCAAAGCACATTATTTGCTGAGGATAATTTTGAGGTTGGGGTTTGAATGGGGGTTGACCTGAGGGAGACTGGGGGGAGCTTTGTGTGCTGCTGGAATTTTAATCATATTTCTGTGCATGTGATTGATAAAGGCAGGTGCCCTTTCTACATTTGCATATGAATAAATAAATACATTCCTGGAGTGAAAACAAATAACCCCCCATTCTTGTTCACTGGTTTTCTAAATAACCTTCTGAAAAATCATCTTTTTGTGGAATTCTGTAAAAGTATTCAAGATTGCAGTTAATCTTGCTGCTTGTTACTTTCCCATGGCTTACTACTACGCTGAAAACAGAAATATCTCTATGAAGTAACTTCATTGTATTGTGGACATGATCAATATAGCACTTGATTTATTTCAATTGATGGGCTAAGCTTGTTTCGTCAGTTTCATTCCTGATTCATTTTGGCTTGTTTACTCATTTTATTAAAACATGGGTTTTGGGGGTTGTTTCAGGGGTGTGTGAAATTGTGCTACCATTTAATCATTACAAACAATGTAACAATTGATTTTAATAATGGAGAAGGCTGATTGCATTGTGTGTTCATTTCTTTAAGTCATTTTATGTTAATGAATCAACACAAAATGATTTGTTCTGTTGCTTAAAGAGTTTTACCTTATGATTTGTTCTTACAGGGGAGGGGGAAGTTCAGCACCAAACTAGAATGTTTTAGTGGCAAATTATATTCTACAAACTATTGTAAACAGAAGTACATTTTCCAGTCACTGAATGTGCTTGTACTATAGTCTCTCTTTTAAAGTTGTTTGGAATCACACAATTTAAAACCTGGATATTCTAAAAATATACACTATCCACTATCTAAATCTCTTGTTGTATTGCTCTAAATGCATGTACAAAAGAAGAACTAAGCTAGTAATTCACAACTAACAATGGTCCCATATGTGGAGGCTCCATTCATGAAATATCCATGAGCAGATTGCAATGTGATTGAATTTATTCATTATTCAAAATTATTAAACTTTTGTTTCCATTTTTTTAAACTAGGGATTAATTTCAAGGTTCTTTGATTATTTGTTTGTTCCCATTTTACTACTCAAGGTTCTTTGATTATTTGTTTGTTCCCATTTTACTACTCAAGCCATATTGGCTGGTCTTGATTGGCCAAATAAATCACCCAATATTGTTTCTTGTCCTTGATTGGATAAACTCATATGTCCTTTTGGCACAACTTTAGTTTTTGTAAGTTTATTTTTTTTCCAGATAAACTTGTTCATGTAACTTTGAAACAAGCTTTCCAAAACATGCCAGTGAATCAAAATTCAAAAAGTGAAGAGGAAATGGGCACTTATGAGGTGAAAGCATTCATTTAAAAATGTGACTGACAATTTGCAGTAGATGTTTCATGGTATCTGTCTAACTTTAACCAAATTATAAAATGTCCAGTATTGTTTGGCAGTTATTCTGAGGACAACTATAGTACAAATGTTTGTGAAGAGAAGGTAAAAACTGAAGAGCCAAATTTTGCCTGTCCCAGCACTGGTGAAAAAAGGAAAGAAAGGAATTAAGAAGACTTTTACCAGTATGTAGGGGCCATGCAGAAATGGCATCTTGCACTCACTGAATGTAAAAATTCCATAGACTGCTTCATAGTTTCCCTACCCCTTCTGTGGTTGTTTACATCAACATACAAAGTTACCAAATCAGAATAGTAACATGTTAACATCTACAAGGTGTAGGGCAAATATTATCTCTCAGGGGCACGTAGGAATTGTGAAGCTGGGCAAACGCTCTGCACAGTCTAACACCTTTATGCTCTTTTTTTCTTAACTGTGTGAAGCACAGGAGAGTACTGATCAAAACAATCAACACTGTAAACATCAATGTTCCTCACTTTCTTACTCATCCTTGCCTTGTGACTCATTAGGAGCCATCATTGTCCAGACAGGCAAGCAGGGTGTCCCTTGCCTTATACTGGCGATAACATGGTGAATGGTCTCTCCCGCACACACTGGAAGAAATGGCCTGCTGAGCAGACCAACTCCTGCACTTTTAAAACCTTCATCTAAATTGACACCTTTGCCAGCTTCCCCACTTGAGCACAACCTCCTGCCAGGGGACTGTTGTCCCGATGATCTTCCCCCCCACATGCTAAGCCAATTCTTTTGACTGGGGCAATCTAGAATGCGTAGATTTCCAATGATTGGGTACTTAAAAGTACTATATTGTTGTTCTTTTGCCTCAAACTTTTGGAATTTCAACCCAACATGGAGGCAATCAGTCCACAGAGAAGGCAAAAGGCTGTGTGTTCAAACTGGAGTTTGTACCTGACACAGACACATAGTTTTCATAATTTATTGCAAGTAAGCAGGCAGAATACTGGGTCATTGCCCACTTACTCCACACTAGCCTAAAAGATGTGGCCCTATGAAGAGGGGAGCACATTTTATACCCTCTCAGAGGATGAAGCAGAGGCTTTCTTTTCCCTGTACTCCCTATGATAGTGGGAATGCCTCAGACATGATATCTTCAGTACCTTTGCTGGGCATTGTCACTCCTTGCTATTTCTAACACAGCCAGTGGCTGCATAACCACCATCTAATCTTGTGTGTTTTATCAATGACTCAGCTGAAAAGAAGAAAACCTTGTCAGAACATAACATTTCTACTCTTCAAACCTCAGAAAATAAAATAAAGGATTTGATGAAAGAGAAAACAAAAGACAGATCTTCAAAGCTGGAGCCCGAGCAATACAGCATGAACTTGGATAGAGCTGCAAAATTAGTAGTTACTAATTAGTGGTTACAAAATAAAATGATGGCGTCAAGGAAAGAAAGCTCATGGAATTCTGTCAATCAGGAAAAAAAAGGTTATAAGAACATAAGAAAGGCCATACTGGTCAGACCAAAGGTCCATCTAGCCCAGTATTCTGTCTACCGACAGTTGCCAATGCCAGGTGTCCTGGAGTGAGTGAACCTAACAGGTAAAGATCAAGTGATTTCTCTCCTGCCATCCATCACTCCCCTCTGACAAACAGAGGCTAGGGACACCATTCCTTACCTAGCCTGGCTAATAGCCATTAATGGACTTAGCCTCCATGAATTTATCCAGTTCTCTTTTAAACCCTGTTATAGTCCTAGCCTTCACAGCCTCCTCAGGCAAGGAGTTCCACAGGTTGACTGTGCGCTGTGTGAAGAAGAACTTTCTTTTAATTGTTTTAAACCTGCAGCCCACTAAGTTGGGTTAAATAAGAAAAACATCCTGAAATGAGTAGTAGATATATCTAAAATTGGATACCAGAATCTTAATTAGATGGGACTGGAAACCCAGAAACAAAATGCCCAACAGCAGATTTTTTTAAAAGTTTCAAAATTAAATAAGCACAGGAAAGAAGGGGGAAAATAAAGATTGTAAGTGGAGATGTAAAACAAACAATGAAGCACCAGGCAGGCAAATACATACAGTTGGAATGTATGAGATCTGGAATTAGCTAGAATTATGTGCAGATAATTTCCTCTATGAAAAAAGGATGATAGTCCTGTACTCTGGGATTTTTAAAGACACCAGGTATCCTGAGCAAGCTTTTTTTAAATTATTTTTAACAAAGCATATCATAGAAAAGGGGCCTGATAATGAAATGTATTTGAACTTTGGCTGAGGGTTTATTTTTCTATGGGGTCAGTCTTAACTCTGCCACCAAAATTGTCTGTCTATATTTAAATCTCAGCTGTGTATGTGCACCAACTTGTTACTTCACATGAGTGAATGCAGCTTGCATATGCCCAGTCCAGTTTCACACACGTGAAAACTTTGATTTGGAAAATCCATAGTTCTTGGAACATCATTTTAGAAATATAGCCTTATATATTTAATGAATTGCACTAAGTTATACTTTTTAAACATCTTTTAACAATGAATTACTACCTGCGTTTTTATTTTTAAAAATTTGTGTTTTCTTAAATCCAGGAAAGAGTCTGAATAGCAAATTCTATGAATATTCATTATGTGGGTGGAAATTATCAATAAAATAACAACGTAAAGTCTGAAAATTATGGAACAGCAAGCGGTGACATGATTTTGTGAATCTGAGGTGTGTAAGAGCACTAGAATTGAAATTCTTCTCTATTGTGATAATCACATATCTGTGGTAATCCCAGAGACTTTGTCACTAACTTGACTACCTCTGGCATTTGGAATACACAAACACATGATTCTCAAATATTCTACCCCAAGATCCAACAGAATCATATAAATATTTGGATATAGAGGATCCAAATAAAATATGTGCTATGTTTTTTAATAAATATCATCCTAAAGAAACAGCAATTTCTGAGCAAGATCTTGGTTAAGTTTTGAACAGTGCTCAGCGGCTCACACTGGCAGTCAAAGTTATGCTTGACAGGTACTCAACTGTTGAAGCAAACTAAAACATTTTCCTTTGCAAGTCTGGAGCTGGACTGTCAACATTCAACAGAAGGCTTCCTATAACAAAACAAAACAATACTAATAGCTAGGAATGGTCTGACACAATAAGTCTGCCAGTAGCTCAAAAGTTCATTTTAACTGGCAAAACTTTAGCTTTAAGAAAGATATTAAGTTGTTCAATCTATTTATCTGGAACTGAGACAAAACACATGTAATTTTATCATTTTTACCACTTCCTCTTGCATCACTGGCACTATCATTATAGCTGAATGAAATAGCAATGGTTAATAATTTGGATGGTAACTACTGTAACTTGGGGTACACTGCAAAAATGTTCCCTGTCAGTATTCCTTTGAAACGTTTTTAATGAATTACCTTCAGCCATTTTCATGACTACTTTGATTTTTTTCATGCACTCATATTTTACTAGTACAAATGCTCTCATAAAGTTAATTTTAAATCATCTTTACAACTTCTTTGCACCCATCTAATTAAGTATCTGGTATCTAAAGCCCTGTTCTGTGAGGTAGTGTGTGTTCCTCCAGCTAAGTAAAAGAAAGAATAACACTGGGCCAGTTTCACATACCAATTTTCAAATATCAACTTAGAGAGTTTAAAAACATAATTTGCAAAATAACCCAGGGGATAGTTTTGAATAATAAATAAGGTCAAGAAAAAACATAAGAGTCTAAATGGTCATCACTTTGCTCACAGAGTAATCCTACCGAAATCAATGTTTGTGTGGATCAAATTCAGATTCATTTTAATTAATTTGTTAAGTCATTCATTAAAGAGAGAGAGATGCGAGAGCCATTGAATAAAGATCCTTTATGAATTATTGATTCAACTTTAGGACTGAAGCTAGTTTGTAAAGCTCTTTGCTACCATCTCTGTTAGTGTTGTACAAAAAAATTCATATTAACAGACCCACTATAAATAACATTTCACTTTTTCCAATAAAACAGGAAAGCAAAACCTCCTTCCACCTCTCAGCTACAGATTGTCTTAGCCGCTATAAAAGTGTTATTAATCAGCACAGAGATATTGTTATGATGAGCACTACAAAAATATCAGTTTTAAAATAACAATTGCTACTTAAACTCTGTAGTCAGAAAACTACTTTGGACATGAAATAAGTTAGGTAAAGTGTTAGAAATAGTTTGCCTTTCACACAGATATGCTGCACTAATTGTTTTTTTTTACCTGATCCTCAGCCTTGCAACCATTTTGCAGGTATAACTTGCTCCACCATATTTTTTAGTTTTGGCAAGACAAATTGTAAATGCCAAAACTCTGTAAAACAAATAGGATGATTTGGGAATCTATCTGCACAGATTATGAAGTCTGTATGAGATTATGAAATGTCTCTATGTATTTTTAACAGGCTGCAAAGCAAACTCCATTTTGAACGTGCAGCATCTTTGCCTTCTGTATTGTCTGTTTCTCACCATGTTGGGCTGACATCCCAAAGGCTGGCAGCAATAGCATAATAAGAAAACCAGTGAAATTAAGTGCTCTGAAACTGAAAGGGAGTAGCTCTGTACAATAAACTGGCTCCCATCCAGGAAAATGGGTTTAGCAGGGGAGAGATTGCCTTGACAATGAATCACTTGGGGAAGCTGAGGAAGACAGAATCTGACAAATGGAGGCCCAAAGTTCTAAATAGGAAGGAGATGATTTGTCTGGGTTTTTGGCCATCTTGTCTCCAGCTTCAGAAGAGAGAGAAGCAACCCAGCATATATGGGGCTGCATGAGGCAGGAGGACCTGCCGACTTTCCTGAGCCCACATGGCCTGCCAAGGTAGGGTGAGAGAGCAAGTAACATTGCATTTAGGATGAATGTTGTGTTCTGTATGAGCTGTACTCTTTTATGATTTATATTATTAAATATAAGAACAATAGTTTTAGAATGTGGACAAATTCTCTCTCTCTCTTTCTTGCTCTCTCTCTCTCTCTCTCTCTCTGTCAAATGCTTCACAACTACTGAGTGCTTTCAAAGAGAGTAAAACTGTAAACAGGAAGCTTGACACTTTGGAGGTGGAGTTCTGGGAGAAGGTTTAAGTGTAAGGGAGTTTGGAGGGTCAGCACTGAGCCCAGTATCTAGGCAGTGGGACAAAGGTTTCTGGCTCTCAAGATTAGGTGGTAGACAAAGGGTCTGCACCCCAAGATGGTGCTTAGAAATCCTCAAGCTTGGGACAGTGGCTGGACTCTGACTGGCAGTGCCCAATCAGTTCTGTGATAATCAGATAGAACATCTGTCCTATTCCCCAACTTTACTCATTATAAATATTGAGAGAAAGAGAGATCAATTAGATTTGCAGCCAGATTTTGGCCATGATTTAACAAAACCACTTAAATATTTGTTCAGTTTAAAGGTGTGAGTAGTTTCATTGACATCAAGACACACACTTATATACGTTGCTGGACTGGGGATGTTCAGAGCAATTGTTTTGGACAAACTTTTGATTTTTTGTTTGGATCATGACCCAAAATCCAAACCCTGAAATCTTCTCAACCTCATGGAGGACCAAGACACGTCCATGTCTTCTATTTACCCACATTGGCAGTGCAGAACTGACAGCAACATTTCACCTTCTTCCCCTTGCCTGATTGGTATGCATCAGCTCCATATAGAAGAGAGCACCCAGCAGGGAAGAAGAGGATATTTCAGTCGTCATGCTCACACTCCAGAATTTACATTGCCTGCTGAGAATGCCAGCAAAGTGGTTACTTTCTCACATACAAAGGACCAATGGATCATATTAATTCACAAATATGCAAACAAATCAATGAAGAAATGCTTGCTATGACTGAGTCACTGTTATGACTAAGAGAAATAAAATTATTTCCCCTTAACTTCAGAGTACTCTCCCATTAAACTTTCTTACTAAATAACAGTTAAACATTCTAATGTCTGTCAGTCTGTTTTTCTTCACAAGTCAATCTACAACAAAATATTTTTTTTTTATTTTTATGGTCATTTTAAATTTAAACTATCTGGAGAGGAAGTGTAGTTGGGGTCAATGGGAGTTAAGAGCCTAAACTGGTTGGGTGGTTTTGAAAAACACCATTAGGAATCCACCAGCATCTTTAGAGGCCTAAATGCCTTTGAAAAGTTTGCTCCTATTCTCTTGGAGCTCAGTTCTTTATCTGTAAAATAAGGACAATATTTCCTTTCTTTCACCCATTGCCTATTCTATATTTGGATTTTAAACTCTTTGAGGGCAGGAACTGTCTCTCTCTCTTTCTCTTCAATTGTACACACCTAACATATTTGGGATCCCTTTCTTGTTTGGGGCCTCATAGTGTTCTTGTTATAAAATATAATTAAAACTACCTGCAAATTTATTAGGGATAACAAAAATATTTTACATTTCTAAAGCATATTACAACTGAGGATCTAAAGGTGTTTCATGAACACTAGGTTTCAAAATCAAGATTTTATTAATTTCTTATTTGGAGACACAGTATTGCATTTTGTATGGTTTTATGCCCTCACATTTTTACTTAAAATTAGCTGCATATGGAAATGACTTGGTCTTACTCCCCCCAGAACTCAACACCTGTTAACACATCTGGAGGACAAAAACTTTGAACTGGGGAAGGGGCTCCCAGGCTGCAAAGGAGACCCAGCCTGTGTATTGAGGAATTTTACCATTTGTCAGGGTGAGATGACTGTTTGACTGAAATCCTGTTTAGTTTGTGGAACTCAGGCTGTGAACATATTTTTGTAACTTAGGTAACCGACTTTGATCTCTACCCTACTTATAATCACTTATTTCTTTAGTTAATCTGTTTTATATTTTACCTAAAACAGTGTGCTTTGCTTGAAGTGTTTGGGATAATTTCAGCTCAGTTTACAAAGGCTAGAGTGTCTCCACACCAAAATGAGGGAGGGGTCAGACTGGGTAATGAACTTACACTGGTCAGGCTTCTCACAAGTGCAAGATGGTACAGTTCTGGGGTACAAGCGTGGGGAGTTGGGGGAATTGGATGGAGCCTCTTTATTGTTGATTCATGCATTCCTGGGGAAAGCATTCATGTAACTCAGTTGGGTGTGTCCCTGCCTGTGGATATCTGTGTAACTGCAATATCTGCCAGAGATTTATAGCTTGCCAACAGCATCACTGTGTGGGAGGCAGCCTAGGTTGGAAGGAGAGAGGGCTCAGTGGTTTCACAGTCCAGGTTGTACTCCAGGAACCGTGTCAGCCTCCTCATCCGCCCATTTCCATTTTGCCTTGCTTGAAAGACAATTTCTCTGCATTTCTTTGGGCTTTCCCTTCCCGCAGTTGCCAACTATGTCATTCATTGAAGTTGATTTTGCAATTTGGTAATTTGAAAGTTTGATCCGCATCAGTGCTATTGGAATCTGCCCAGCCATCTCAAAGAATCTGCTGATAATGTAGTAACATTAATTCTCCCCTCACTTTTTAGTGAAAGTCTCTATAGTCCAGCATTTAGTTGTGTTTAATTATCTTTGCTGAAGAGATGAATAAATTCATCTGCATGTTTCCAAAAAATGTAGTTCTGTCTCTGTAAGATTCCAAAACGAAGTATGTTGAGATAGATCTTTGTTTCATTCTCAATAGGGAAACTGAGAACATCATAAATCTGATATAGAAGCTAATATATAAAAGTAGGTAAAAATGTTTGGCTGAATGGTAATTTCACTGAAAAATGCAATTTCAGGGCAACCAGCACTGGCTGCAAATTTGGGATGAACTGGTAAATAATTTCTGACAAATAAAAGGGAAAGGGGAAAAATTAAAAGAAAGTCCAAATTCTAAGTGAACCATTTTGACAATTAATTTCATTGCGAAACTATTTTATAATGTATTTTTTCAAAATCAACTTTGAAATATTTTATTCAACCTGAGCAACGTTTATTTTTGTTTGTTTTTGTTTCAATCAGAAAAAACCCCCAAAAGTCAGTTTTGGTGCAAAACAAATGGATTTTTTAAAAGATTTTTTGTTGTTTTGCTTCAACCACTGGCTAGAAAAATCAATGATTTCCTCATAAAATATAGTAATAAATTACCATATGCAGACAAATTATTTCCAAACAACATTCTGAAAAAATCTGGTAAATCAGTTCTTTGTTACTCTGGCTGTCAGTTCTGCAACCACTCAGACCAGGATGGATGACTGGTCTTTTAGAGGAAGAACGGTCCTGTTGTTATGGAAATACCCTGTGAATCCCTGCTCTGCCACAGATTTCCCATGTGACCCTGGGCAAGTCATTTTCTCCATTTGTTCCTAAGTTTCAAATGTGTAAAAAGGAAATATTAGCACTCCTCTATCCCAGAGGTGTGTGGGATCCTTAGTTGCTACAGTAATGGGGGCCATATATGTATGTTATATCAATAGTGGCCTTCACCCTTGTCTTCACATGGGGAACTAATTACACTGGAAAGAATCTCAAGGCAGCACTCACTGGCAATGGTAGCCTGAACTAGGCATTCTTGTCCTATGTCATGATCATAACCTTCCAGCCTCTTTATGTTATCAGATCAACTAAACTTTCGAAACTCAGACTCTCTGGGCTAGATCTTCAGTTGCTGTAACCAGGTATAACTTCTTTGACCTTGTGCCCATTTACACCAGTTGAAGACCTGATCCTTTATATTTTGTTGTTTTGTTTTCTTTTCATTGATTCTTCCCCGGGCTTTTTCCTTCCTCCCCCCATAATTCCTCGGTAGACCTGTGCAAATAACTGACTATTCAGCTCACTGGCAGTTCCAAAAAAATAATAAAAAGGTTCAAGTCAACCCCAAATATTTTTTCAGACTTTTCCTTTAATCAAAATGTTAGGGTAAAAAAATAATTAAGGGTTGAACAGAATGCTTTGTTCAATGTAACATTTTATTTGACTTTTGGCATTTTAACAGTTTTTAAAAATAAAAGCATAGGAAATGTGGAAATGAAGGGATAGAGGCACCATTCACAAGATGTAAAAAGAAATGGTAGCCCCTTTTACCAATACTCCAGTGGTGATACAAAACTACTCAAGACAGTTAAGTCCAAAGCAGACTGTGAAGAGCTCCAAAGGGATCTCACAAAACTGGATGACTGGGCTACAAAATGGAAGATGAAATTCAGTGTTGATAAATGCAAAGTAATGCACCTTGGAAAACATAATCCTAACCATACATACAAAATGATGGGATCTAAATTAGCTGGTACTACTCAAGAAAGAGATCTTGGAGTCATTGTGGATAGTTCTCGGCAGCTGCACATCAAGTGGATGTTTTCAATCAAAAATGTGAACAGAATGTCAGGAACATAAAGAAAGGAATAGACAATAATACAGAAAATATCATTTTGCCTTTCTATAAATCCATAGTATGCCCACATCATGAATATTGCACAAAGATGTGGTCGCTCCATCTCAAAAAACATAT
Source organism: Dermatemys mawii (assembly GCA_007922305.1). NCBI lineage: Eukaryota > Metazoa > Chordata > Testudines > Dermatemydidae > Dermatemys > Dermatemys mawii. The sequence continues at coordinate 9,611,987 of ML677334.1, read as the reverse complement.
ATTGAAATTGGAAAAGGTTCAGAAAAGGGCAACAAAAATGAACAGGAGTACAAAATGCTGCCATATGAGAAGAGATTAATAAGACTGGGACTTTTCAGTTTGGAAGAGAGATGACTAAGGGGGGATATGATAGAGTTTATAAAATCATGACTGGTGTGGAGAAAGTAACTAAGAAAGTGTTTTTTACTCCTTCTCATAACAAAAAGAACTAGGGGTCACCAAATGAAATTAATAGGCAGCAGGTTTAAAACAAACAAACAAACAGTAGTATTTTTTCACTTAATGCGGAGAACCTGTAGAACTCCTTGCCAGAGGATATTGTGAAGGTCAAGTCTATAACAGGGTTCAAAAAAGAATTTGATATGTTCATGGAGGATAGGTCCATCAATGGCTATTGGCCAAGATGGGCAGTGGTGGTGTCCCCAGCCTCTGCTTGTCATAAGCTGGGAATGGGCGAAAGGAGATGTGTCATTTGATGATTACCTGTTCTGTTCACTCCCTCTGGGGCACCTGTCATTGGCCACTGTCAAAAGACTGGATACTGGGTTAGATGGACCTTTGGTCTGACCCAGTATCACAGTTCTTACGTTAGGGCTTTCACCTGCAATGAGGTTGAAATCCTCACATTGTAGTGGGGACTTGGTGCCACCTATTCCACATCCTAGCTTTGTGCTCTAGCCACCAGGCACTAGGCTCTTTTAGGTTAGGACACTTTTAATCTCTCCTGTTGAAGAGATTCCAGAATTTGTAAATACTGAAATATTTCTTGGAGTAGGGACTGGAACTCCAGTGTCACTCCTTCCACATGAGTGCTCTAACCCAGGCTATGCAGCCATTTGCAGACTATTTCTCTGGTCCAATAGGAATAATTAATTATTCCAGTAGTAATAATTGATGCACATAACCAGTGTGCTATTTTTGCTATTTTGGGAAATGAAATATCCTCACCATCTTTTAAAAAATCTAATAGACTATCAATATCTAAATGTCATTAACGTTCTTGTACTTAAGACTAACTTGCCTACGCAAAACTAATTTAATGTAAGAATCAAGATTTTGGTATTTATGCCATGGCATTTAGCTCAAGAAATATACAATCAGTATAGAACAGAGGCACTATTTCTTTAAGGTAGCTGCATGGTCACCAAACGTAAATCAAATTTCCCAATACAGTAGTTCAGAATAGGTTCTGAATACTGGAAATGGGATCTAAATAGTCCGTTTGAAGCCTGTTAATAAAATTGCTATATTTTAAATCAGGGATGGGCAGCCTGTGGCTCTTCAGAGGTTAATATGAGGTTCCTGGTTATAGACACTGACTCTGGGGCTGGAGCTACAGGTGCCAACTTTCCAATGTGCCAAGGGGAGCTCACTGCTCAATCCCTGGCTCTGTCACAGGCCCTGCTCACACTCCACCCTCTTCCCTGAGCCTGCCTTGCCCTCGTTCCTTCCCCTCCCCCTCCGAGCCTCCTGCATGCCATGAAACAGCTGATCCGGAGGTGTGGGGAGGGACAGGGAGGCACTGATCAGCGGAACTTCCTGTGAGCAGGAGGCACTGGGAGTCAGGGGAGAGGAGCTCATGGTGGGCTGCTGATGTATTACTGTGGCTCTTTGGCAATGTACACTGGTTAATTCTGGCTCCTTCTCAGGCTCAGGTTGGCTACCCCTGTATTAAATTATAAGATAAATTTTATAAACTTCTGCTCTTTCAGATTAATTGAGTAATGACCTTGTGAAATTCTCTTCCTCTGAGACAAGTAGTGTTGGTGTCCCAAAGAGACTTTCACCTCTGACACTTTAAATTGCTGTTTGAGGCATCAATCCAAAATCGAATGCAGTCAATTAGTATATCCATTCATTTCAATGAGAGTTGAATTGTGTCCTGAGATGCTAGTGGGCCACATCTTCAGTTTATCTTAGAAGGCATAGACTTTAGTGAAACCATGCCTGGTATACTAATGGTAATCTTGTTGACTAAAGCAACTACTCAGTCAACTGGCTTATCATTGCCATCTATTTCAAGCAGTCATACATTCTGTCCTCAAAAGTATGGCACCATATTTTACTTCTATTTCAATACTGAATATGAATCAAATGTGCTAAATAGCACTACATAGTTAGTGCTAACGCACTTCCAGTTCACTCATTATTAGAATTAAGCAGCTTCTGTAATAGCCCCCTGTTGTCTTAATGCTCCACAGGATCACACTTTGATCCTATTTTTGACTTGACAGCTCTGTTCCTAGGTGCTTGAAAAATAATTGTACATAACAGGTTTCTACTGGGTTCCCATCACAATAAAAGATAAGTTAGATACAAAAAAACTAGTTTCCTCTATATTAGCTGTCCCAATGGCTGGTTAAAATCTTATTCCCTATGAGAGTTCAGCTGTATTAATCACTCAACATTACAAGCCAGAGGAAATTTTTTTTGGTATCTGTTGCTATGTTTCATTAAACATAATTTCAGTGCCATGAAGTTAATTTGAGAGGTCAGAACTGGATGCACATGATACATATTTTGACCCCTTAAACCTGGGAAAAATGTATATAGGACACACACATTACAGTCTAGTCCACAGGCCATTCTGTGATCTGGGAAGACTCTTTGTAGCGATTCATAGTACGCAAGCTGTGCTTATTCAATGTGGGAGTTAGAAAGACAGGAAGAAATTCAGGATCTCGTCTGTGTTCAGCAGCCTGTATAAAGAATTCCTTTAGAGCCATTAAAAGTGTCCTATCTCTCCTCTGCCTTGAAGAATACTAGATGACAGGGCAATAAATGTTTATTTTCCACCTATATTATTCCCCCCTGTAAAATTTAATAGCATCGTTGTCAATAAAATTATGTGTTTGTGAAAAAGACAAATTTCTATGTATTATTTATTGGATGTTGATGGTTATTGAAATCTTTTCCCTTTTGAACAGTTAAGACCTGGCAAGGGATCCGATACAACTCTTCCTGAATGAAGAACAGGGAAGACTGAACCATCATTCACTCTCTTTATCAGACACTGTAGATGGTGATGCCTAATTTAATATTCTTTATTTACCAATCAGAGAGTGTTGCATCATAGGTGATTTCACATCTGGAGCTACTGGCTCTGGATAATCTATTACCTCATGGTATAATTGTGCTGCATATTTTATATGTTTATTACGTCCAAAACTGTATTAAAATAATGTTAAGGTTGCAAAAATCAAGCACTCAAAAATTTTGTGTATGCTGGACTTAAGGTTGCCTGATCAGTTTGGCTCCTTTGTATGAACATGTTATGATACCATTTTTAATTGCACACTCAAGTATACTTTTTTCCACAGGACCTCTGTTTCCTTCAGTGAATGAGTAATTATCCAATATTTTTTAAATCTTTTCATCCAGGCCTTATTCACCACACATTTTTTAACCACTGCACTGACTATACTTCATTATCTTCACAACACCTTTGTGAGAAAAAATGATATCCTTATCCCCATTTCACAGATGGGGAATTGAGGTACAGATACCAAAGCCAAAATTGTCAAATTCTGACCCATAGGGCTTGATTTTTTTTGAGTTCCTAACATTTTTACAGTACTTTATACATTCAAATCACAATTCTAAGTGAAATCATTTGAAATAGTGAGCACTCAAGTACTCTTACATATCTGATCCCTGATGTCTCATGCTGAGGTCCCAGAAAACAAGAAACCCACAGTTTAGGGAATACCTGGGAAAATTTTAGTTTAAGTGACTTGCAGGGCATCACACAGGATCTCTGTGTCAGAGCCATGGATAAAATCCAGTTCTCCAGAGTTGCATTAACTTCCTTAGCTGTGAAACCATTCTTTCTCTTTCTGCAAAGGAATTGCTATAATGGTTCAGACTAAAATTCCATGCAATCCAATATCCTGTCTGTGACATGATCTGCATTAGATGCTTCTTATGGTGCAACATCTAATGAACAACTGTAAAATAACTTGATCATAGGGAAACCTTCTGCCTAACCCCAGGAAGTGAGTGAGTGCTTTGCTGGCTGGCTTATGCCCTGTACCATGAAGATTTATATTCCTTATATTTTATCTTTTCTAATGTAACTGTGGATATTCACATTGTCTATATACATTTATAATCATTTTCTGAATCCTGTTAAGTTCCTGGCTTAAGTAATATCTTCTGGCAATGAGTTCTACAGAGTAATTCAGTACAGTCTAAAAGTATGTTTTAATATATGTGAACACAGTTCACAAGTCAATATCATGCTCATCTCTTATGTCCAGAGAAATTTTCTTTTTTCATAGTACACTATAACACTGCTCCAGTACGCTAGATGATACTTACATTTCAAATAACATAATTTTTCAAAAGTAAAGATTTTAGTTTTATAAAAAGGAGAATCAGAGAGCAGTAAGCAGGAAATCTTCAGTCAGGGTCAACTAAAACTCTTCATCTTTTGTGGCCTCAATTTCTATATATTTGATAAAATGTATGTGTGTGTCAGTTTAATGACACATATTTGTATTTTTCAGTGTTTCTCTGAACACAGTTGACAATCACTTGTCTCTATATTCATTACTATTCAATATTAGAATATGCCATCAGTGATTGTGAAAAGTTAATTTGTTTAAAATTTCTCAAAGTCAGTTAAATTCAGACCTGTCACAAGACTTTGTGCAATATTCTGAAGCATTTTGTCTTAGCTCACCACTGTAGCAGTTCATTAATGATCTAACAAGAATAAGATTTCATGACAAATTGAGTATCAAATTGCATCAATAAAAGTTTGATATATAAATTTGTCAATTTCAATGGAATGCTACTTCCCATCACGCATGCCTCACTCCAGAAACTGGGTTAAGAATAAAACAAAAGTGCAAATGCCTTCTGCCATTTTAATATTAAAGTAATACAGTAATTATGTTTGGGAAGTTGAGGACTTTAAAACAAATTAGTATTTTGTGTATAATAGTGCCTTTTGGCATCTAGTTAAATGTTTCCAAAGACTACCTAATTATGTTACTATGTGAGGTTTTGTTATACTTTTGTTATGATGGGGTGTTTGCCCCACACTGAACATAAAAACATAAGAATGGCCAAATTGGGTCAGTCCAAAGGTCCATCCAGCCCAGTATCCTGTCTACCAAAAGTGGCCAATGCCAGGTGCCCTGAAGTGATTGAATCTAACAGGTAATGATCAACTGATCTCTCTCTTGCCATCCATCCCCACCCTCTGACAAACAGAGGCTAGGGACACCATTCCTTACCCATCCTGGCTAATAGCTATTAATGGACTTAACGTCCATGAATTTATCCATTTCTCTTTTAAGCCCATAAGGGGTTAATAGAGCCCTAGGGAGGCTTCACGGGAGGCAGCCAACTAGAGAGGGGCAGCAAGGAACAGCCAGTCAGGACCGGACTTGCCGGTATAAGAAGGGCTGCGGAGCAGAACAGTTTCAGTTGCTCTCTGAAGCTTAAGGAGGGAGGACTATCTGCCTGCAGGAGAAAGAAAGCTAGCACCTTGGACAGAGGTGATCTGGGCAGGATCAGAGGAGCGAGAGCGAGGTGCTGGCTGACTGCTGGCATTCTGAGGTCCTAATACAAGGGCAGAGAAGGTGCTGAGGCTGCAGGGAAGTGGCCCAGAGAAGTAAACTGGAAGGGACGCAGCACGTTGCTGCCAGCTACAAGGTCCCTGGACAGGACCCAGAGTAATGTGTGAGCCCAGTTCTCTTCCATCTCCACTCACCACTGAGGAAGTGGCTGGACAGTGGACTGCTATTCCCCCAGAAGCAGGAAGCACAGAGTGCGGCACAGCCGAAGGGCTTTGTCTTGAAGAGGATGCTGTGGTCCTGGGAGTGAGGTGGGTCTCTGGATGAGGAGTGATAGTGGTAAGATGCCACCAGAAGAGGGTGCACGGGTTATCAGAGCTGATCACCGGGACATCTAGCGGGGGGGTGCTGGAGTGGTGAGTTGCACCTCATTACACTTGTATAATGAGACCTTGAATTTCACACAAGTCCTATTTGACTCATTACTAGATTAGAACTGTTTGGCACACAGATCAAATCTACCCTCTTTTTGGGGGAAAAAGGCCAACATTTTCAAATTTGGGGCAAAGGTGTTTAAAAGTTATTTCTCAAATGTTGGGGTTCCCAACTTGAGACATCTTTCAAGGTGCCTGAATATCAGAAAGTCCTGAACACTCACTTTGTGAATATTAAAAAGTGAACTTAAATTATTGTCACCACATAGCTCTCAGTCAGCATGAAACAATTCATGCTCCATACCATATGGCATGAAAATGATAAATATCACATGACAATGCAACCTGTTAGGACAGGACTCCAATCATTTGGGGAAAGGGATGAATTCTATGGGTATAGGTTTAGTAGTCATATCTGAAGTGGCCCTCAGACCATATTTTATGCATGAGATTTTTCAAAAACATGCCATGTTGTTTAAGTTGAAGTCACTGTGAATTTCGCTGTTGCCCTCAGTGGTAGCAGAGTTAGGCTAGCAGTGTAATGGGTAAAATACCTAGCTTTGTTTTGTGTAGCCACATCTTAATTTTTGAAGTCTTTTTTTGGCACATGGTATGATAATAAAATTTGTAGCTACTATTATTCTAGCAGCACAGTGTAAGAACTCAAACCCACACAAATACTTTCCTGTATCTTCAGATGTACAGCAAGTGAGTTTATTGCATTCACATTTCAGCCGAGAGTCAGGAATAATTTATTTCAGCATTCATAGCAAAGGAAAGTGCATGCTACTTTAGTTTAGAATGGCCAGATGATCTCAGACAGCAATATGGCACATAACAGTACAGAGATGGTTGTGTAGATAAATATATACAATAGATCCCAAATTGAGTGAGGCTTTTATAAATCATAAAAGGAATTTTAAAATCTAATTTGTCATTTGACCAAATGCCAGGGTAGGTCTTTTAGGACTGACATGACACACTAAATTAACACAGCATATGTCTCAATTCTGGGAGCTGTTTTTTGCACACTTTGGAGACCAAGTAGCGTTTTCCCTCAGAAAGGACAAAAACAAGCCACTGCAGCTATCTAACATACAGGTTATACACCGAGCTTCCTTGACAGTGCTTGTCAAACCATTTGTGGCAATTTATTTAGAAGATTTGGCTCTTTTTTCTATTTTCAAATTGTCTGTGATCATATTATAATTTTGGAGCTAGATTGTCAGTGTACAGTCTGTCCTGAAAAAGGGGCAGCACACAGCAGCATTGCCGCAGAACCAGACCAAGGAGGGAATTATGACTGAGAGTGACAATTTTGTCCCTGACTTCTGCTGCTGGTCTATGGCAGATTACTTCCCCCAGTCCACCTGTGCTGGCTTGCAGACTTGTGAAATCAAGCCAAAGCTCCACTCACTTCTCATAGCTACCTGCCCTCCTGCATTAGAGGGCAGTCACGGCCTAATGGTGGCTCTCCCCACCCAGCTAGGACCCACTGGAGGGGTAGCCTGTGCAGGGAAGTAATGGGGTGCCTTGCACCTTTTTACCCCTCTGAAGGCTAATTCTCCACTCCGGCACTTCAAGTGCAGAAGGTGGGGGCCTGCAAGGACTCTAAAAATTAATATTGGCCACTCCAGGCTTGTATTAAACTCCCAAGATTAAAGTTTTTCTTCGACCTTGGATGGGTAGATGCTGCCACACCCAAATTCAAAAACCTTTTAAGAACCCAGGAAGGCGCACTTGGGAATTCCTTTCTGGGGGTACCCTCAAACCCTTTAATCCCCTTCCCCGTTCAGGGAAAAGCTGAGAAAGAAAAAAACAATGAAAATCAGCTGTTGCCACCAGCTAATAATAAAAAAAATCATGTGCACAAACCTCTTAAGACACAGAACTCCAATCCTGTTCTTAAAAAGGTAATTTTTATTAAAGAATGAAAATATATCTGAAAACTGAGGTGATTGCTAGATTTTAAAAGAGCAAATACAAGAATTTATCATTAAAATAGCTTTCTTGAGGTCCAGATTAAAGGTTAGAAGCAAAACAACAGCATCTGGGGTCATCACAGAGGAATATACAAGCCATAACAAATAAAAGGGCTAAACCTAATCATGTATTTCTAGACATTTCCTAATCTACTTACATATCTTGGGTTTTAGATGAGTAGTTTTTAGGTATGATACTGATGATTGTTTATACCTGTCCCAAAGCTTCTTACAGCATCACTTCTCCCTGTCTGCTTCTCCCCAAGAACAACAAATAGACAAAAGAGAAGGTTTTTTCAATTTTAAAAAGTTCTAGCCTTCCCATTGGCTCTTTTGGCCAGGTGCCCACTCAGTTCCTTTTACCTATGCAAAACAATGAGACTTTTAACCCTTCACAGGTAAAGCAAGTAGAGAACAGCTACTAAGAGTGATTTTATAGCTAACTGACTGGCTAGGTCTCTAAAAGGGAGCTCACCCCACCCTCTACATTTATCACAACCCCTTTTGTGCAGGTATGTAGGGCAAGGGATAGTTTTGCCCTTGTTCACTCTGCCATTGCTCAATAAATTGTTTCTGATGTATTGGACCCTGTGGTCTGTTTTTGAACTGTTTATATTGTTAACTCTTTTGGGTACCTTGAGTATTTGATAATCTGAGGGTAATCTTCAATCAGCGCATTTAGTCACATGCTATAATTTCTGTTTGGTTCCTGGAAGACCTAACCAGTATAAACAGACCAAATTCATGAGGAAATCACTGGGTGTTAACTCCTTCAGGGAGTGAGTGGGACTCACGTTATGAAGAAAGACATATCAAGAAAGATGGTGTAACCAGCCTCTGGGAGAAGAGGACCCCCTCCTGACAGTAGCTGGGAACAGTCGTGACAGGAGGTTTTGGCTCAGCTTGGAATCCATTCTGGATACTTCTTCCTCCACAATTGGGACAAGGCCCCACATTTCTGAACTGTGTAGTTTAGAGCTAGCTTTTAATCCAAACTTCTCCAAGTTCTCGAGATTTTGGATCTAGGGTGCTGGTTCAGGACCAATTTGTTGTCATAATTATTAATTTCAGATTCATTTGACTGAAGAACTATGCTATGAGGGAGCCATGGGAGAATCCAAGGGAGTCAGAAATCAGTACAGGGGCTTGGGCTCCATCTGATCATCTGAGATTCATGAGTTGTGTGGGTTGCACCACTTCGTACAGGGGAAGGAGATAGTAAACCCTTCCCTTGGCAGAATAATTTGGTGGAAACTGCAATGGAAACATATATGAGACTCCTGGACCTTGATACTTTTTTCCTGCATCATGGCATGATTTGCCACCTGTTCTACAGTCATCATAGTTAGTTTTTCAATCAGTTTATGCTGAGTTTCACCAGCTGAGGATCTGGCCCCTACTGTCTATCATGTGTGTGTGTCAGGGTGGTGGGGGAGTAGGGAGAGAGAACATTTTACATCAACAAAGGATTTGGTTGTTTAGCACACACAGTGCTGCGGGTTGCTGCACTTCAGTGTTTTCCCTTTACTCTATTAATAATGCATTACTTCAATATTTAATCCAAGGCTAACAAGAAGAAAATCATTTCCATCCTTGTGGTCAATATTAACTACAATCCTTTCTGGGCATATGTTTAAATATTTAAAGTCATTTTTACCAGTTTCAGTAGAAAGAGATAAACCATATACATATATGCATTCACTGACTACATCTTCCATGAGTGAAATGAATATAGTTGCAGCCATTATATATACACTGCCTGTGTTAATATAGTCCATTAAGAATGTATGCTAAGAGAACCAGGGCTGGCTTCAGCTTTTTTGCCACCGCAAGCAGTGGGAAAAAAAAAACAACCTGAAGCCAAAATGCCACCTCCAGACGGAGACGCTGAGAGGGAGTCGCTGCTGAAATAAGCAGAGTGCCGCCTCAGTTAGGAAAGTCACAGTGCCCCACAATGTTCACCGCCCCAAGCACATGCTTGGCACACTGATGCCTGGAGCCGGCCCTGAAGAAAACATTACTTTTACACTGTGACTCTCTCAACTCAATATATATCAACATTGAAGTGACCCAAGCACCCTTCACTCTGTCCATTTTGTACATACATTTTATACAGTGTTTGAAATTATCACAGTATTTCTTCAGTGATGCAATATAATAGCAAACTTTTTCTGCTAACTTATGTGAGCGTGTATATCATCTTCTGTTCATGCATGGTACACTGTAGGACAGATAAAGGGTCCATGAAAATCTTTGACATGCACAGTGCATAGTGAATGACGGATCCGTGCGTTCACAATGGAAATTAATCAGATGCACATGCTCAGCACCGCTTGCAAAGTTTGTGGTCACCTACCTTTGTGTTTCTCATTCAGTTAGTTTCCTGAGTACCAGACATCATTCAGGGAACTTTTGTGTAGTCTCCCATCCTATACACAATAATGTACATTATTGCATATATCTGCCAAATGATAGATGTTGTCCACTGCTCTCTTTTTATACAACACAGTCATTCAGCAACCTCTCACTAACTGCATACATGTACTCAGTCCAGTTGTTAGGGTGGTAATTGGACATCCTTGACTGTTTTAATATATTGAAACAGTCAGGCTTCTGTCTGTGTTTTTGGAGCTGCTGTCCCATCACTGGAAAGGGTCTAATATACACATACATAAAACAATATGTAAATACTCTGGGCAAAATATATGTAAAGTATCTCCAGCAATATGATCTTTCTACAACTTCCCTGAAATACTTTAATATAAATAATAATTGTGTGTTTGGTTGACTAATATGTAAAATTGGAAGTGCCCACAACCCAAACACCTACAGAGATATCAGTGTTAGCAGCCACATCAACAAACTATTCTGTACCTCACTCAATAAAACAACACCACGCTATTTATTATGTTATTATTAAATGTTTCTAATATTATGTGTGTATAATATATAATTATGATAAAGTAATAAATGAGAGCCAAATTCCATTGTTCCCTGTGACATGAATGAATTAATAGACAAATGTGAATTAGTAGGTCTTTACTCTACAGACAGGTGTTAACAAATCTGTGAAAAAAGAAAATAATTTGCTTGCATCACAGACTTTAACAAAGCCAGCATTCAAACCGGATATTTAAATTGCTGCATCACAGAATAGGTAGGAAAACATATGACCTCATTAAATCCATATGCCAATCCATCAAAAGCACCCTTGGTCTCCAGGTTTGGAAGCTATGGGATGGTATGAGGAGGAGTCTATGTACGCTAACTGCATGTTGGAGTGTATGGATTTCAATTCTCCTTCCTCTGCACCTGCACTTGACCTGCATAGAACCTGATTGCTCAGGCTTTATGTAGGTGGAGTAAATTTCAATCATCGTTCAGAATCTCCTAATAAATCTACAGTAATAAACACAGAAGGAAATAATGGGTCAGAACTTCAGTTGGTATGATTTGATGTAGATCTATTGACTTCAGCTGAGCAATGTTGATTTATAGCAGCTAAACATCTGGTCCAATATTTAAATACTAAATAAAGCCAATCCTCTCCCACCCCTCCCTTAAAATAAAACCCTGAAAGAAAAAGACATTCTGTTCAGATATCATAGCAGGGCTCCATTAATGTAGTGAAATTATTCAAAGATCGGATCCCTGTTGATCTCAGTCAGATCCCTGTTGAGATGAAGAGTTCCTGAGGTCATGAGTTCTATTTGTCTATAAGGTCATACATATGGGGCTGCCTATGACATTGTTTAATAATGGAATCCTAGGCTTCCGTAAAGCCATTTGAAGGGCTGAATGTAAAGCAGTAGAAAAAACTGTCCATAGATATTTATTTAAGGAGTGCAGTCACCCATAGATCCTTCAAGGACAAATCAGTGTTAGTTAGCAGAATACATTTGTGCATCCACTGAACAAAGTACAGGGCAAGGGCCATTGCATTTCATTTGTAAGATGTTCCAGTGAGCTAACGTCACCCAAGAGACATACTAAAGAGACACAGGCACTGTATAACCCAGGGAAGTCATAGGCTTGGAATGAACAATAAGCAATATGAAGATAGCCCAAAGGCTGTGCAAGAGAGGCACTGTTTGGAGCTTCCATCAGTGGCTCCAGGTTTTTTATACCGAACTTGTGATAGTTGGATAAAAGCTCTAAGACCTGATTTTTCAGAGGTTTTGATCAGTAGCAGTTCCCACCCTCTTCAACTGAAGTCGTGGGTGCTGAAAACAAGGCTCACAGTGAACACATTGTACTGCTCTCATAATCATGACGAACTTTCATTTATAAAGCATCTCTAATGTAAATAGATCCCAAGGCATTTTACAAACCTACCTACCTATCGAGAGAAAGAGAGAGAGAGAGAGCATAATAGTTCTCAGCACTTTGTCATCATCAAAAGACTATGCAAACCCTAGCTGATTAATCTTCACAATAGTCATGTGAGGTAGGTAAGTATTATTATCTCTTTATATTGAAACTAAAAGCTAAGAAATTAGGGCCAAATTTTTCAAATTATGGAAGCTGACATTTGGCACCTAAATTCACATATTGGTTGCTAAGTAAAGAACTTAGTTTTCAAAGATGTTTAGTACTTGCATCTCTTCTTAATTTCACTACTCCACATGTTTGAAAATCAGGTTATTTCAAACACCCTGAGTGATCAAATGAATAAGAGCTGCCAGTTTCTCAGCTCATTTCAACATCAAGCTACCTATTTAGGTGCCTATCTTCAGGCACCCCAATTTGAAAAAAACTGGCCTATGTGACTTTTGCAAGGGCGCATAGGAAGGCAGCAGGAGAGCTATGATTAGAACCTGGATATTCCTGGCTCTCAGCCCCCTAGTCAGTAGAAAATGCTGTTGCTCTTTGAGGCATTCAGCTCCCACTGTGGTGAAATTCAATAACTGTTGTTAAACAGAACACTGCAAATCTTCCAGGGCAGGAATTGAAGACTTTCATAACCAAATAAGACTTCGGGGGGATGTATGCAAGCTGAAAATAATTATATAAGTTGTGTTTTAGCAAAGACATCAAGGTTCACTTGTGAACTGTCAAGATATCTTTAATCATGAGAGACCAGGACAACAGTTTTATGTCTCATCTGCTAGTGCCCCAAACCACCTTGCTTAGGCATTAGTTCATTAGTAGTTCGGGAGCAAGACTGCTATTGAATTTCTACTTGAGTGTTCCCTGGAGGGCTCTTATCCAAGTACTGAGCCGGACTAATGCTACTTAGCTTCTGAGATCTGATGAGCTCACAGCTTTAAGTGACATAGGTACAAGCTTAATAGTTATGGTTAGAAGGTTCTTTCAATTTTAAGTCCCTAATTTCTGGTGCTTATAACTTTCCGAACCATTACCTTTTCAATAGAATTTCTCGTGTGTGTTCAACCCAGAGGTGAAATCTTTAAAAAGTTTGATAAAAGCCATTTGTTAGTTACTGAAATATCCTAACAGCAGAGAGCACTTCCCACAAGTCAGGTCATTTTTCAGACACTGTCTTTGGACATGAATAATTCATCTATTTTCACATGTAAGCATCATGATGTCATCATTCCTAAATAGGATCACCCCTCCACCCCCAACCAGATCTGCTCAGGAGGTAGGAATGATTCTTTTATTTTTTTATTTTTGCAATTCCCCCACTTCCATTCTCCTTTTGTTTCTGAATGGGATGTAAAGACTACAACACTCTTCTCTCTCACTATTACTCCTGCACCCTCATGCTGCCTATAAGCAGGGTTATGTGGTTTTGTAGAGAGATTTAAGGTAAGGTTGTGTGGGACAATTGATAAAAGACTTCATGGAAATTTTAAAAGTCTCTTTATAACAAAAATTTGAATTTTTTTCTGAAGTCATGCTCTGGAATAAGGTTACATTCTATGGAGGGGTGAGGGGGGCAGGAACTGTAGGCCAGAGAAGAAACCTAGCTACTAATGCATTCCCAATTCTGGAAAGTTAACTTCCTTTAAAGGGGGCTATGGGCTTACCATCACCCTGGCCCTCATTCTTCACAGGACAAGGGAATTCTGGGAGGCCTAATTTCCAGAGAAACTCTAGGAATTATAGCTGGTGCTAGAACATGCTGGAAAGGTGTGCCAGGGAATCTAAGGAGCAGTATTTCCACAGAACTTGGTGAAATTTGGGGAGATTAGAGCAGAGGAAAGATGGACAATGATTCTTCTTGCTAAGGGAGCTTGAAGGAGCCAGGAAAGGGTACAGTATCAGAGGGGTAGCCGTGTTAGTCTGGATCTACAAAAGCGACAAAGAGTCCTGTGGCACTTTAAATTAAGCTACAATTTAAAGGACAGATTTTTTTTTTGATTTTTTTTTAACTGGATTGTAGAACTTGTACATCTCAGGTCAGGATCTGTTTAACTGTCTCAGAATAACATGCATAACCACAAACAGTGAGTGTCTGCAGACTAGGAAGTAATGTTTATCCTTGCCTTGTTATCTACTGTCTTAGTTTACATAAATAGGGGTAATTGGATGAAGCACTGAAATAAATCCTTCTTTCTTATATTTCTTGTGTTTTGGCATGGTAATCATAGCTATGATCTGAATAGTTATTTCCCCTTATGCATTATCATTCACTGCAAGATGAATTATATATATATATATATATACACACACACACACACACACAATGGCATACAAGGGGACGACATAATGTCAGAAGACAGGATACTGGGATAGATGGTCCTTTGGTCTGACCCAGTATGGACATTCTTATGTATGTTCAAAATTAAAATCTATTTGACGTTGGTGTTTCTTAGCAAGTTAAAGTTTGCAAATGTTTCCACAGCATATGCACAGAATGCTTCTTGGCATCTCTGTTGCCAGTATGGCAGAAGTTAGATAATTTGGCAGTGACATGGTTTTTTGGAGCGCCATTTAACATGTACATGTGGACACATGTGGGGGCATAGATTTCCCATCCACCCCCGGTCTAATCCTCTGCTTTCTCTCTCAGGTACCACCTCCAGTAGTCTGACCCTCCCGCCCATGAGCCTCTGCACCCGCACCGTCCAAATGTAAGTGAGTGGCATTGTGAGCTGGCAGGTGGCTCAAAATGTCACTACTTAAATTTGGCCTGGCTGCTTCTCCGTCTTGATGGAGGGGCTGCGGAGCCAAACCTGAGTGAGTGACAGTCAAGCCAAATTTAAAGGAGAAACATTGTGAAGTGGTGTACAGGGTCTCAAGGACACTTGAGTTTGACTCAGCCAAAAGTGATCAGGCCATGGTCTGTGTGGCTTCCCTGGCTCCAAGGCCTATAGGCATAAAGAACAATGGCAGTCTGCTTAACCAAAAGTGGATTATCTAACCCCCTAAATATTGATATGCCTGGTTTTGTTGGTATTTTTATTTTTTCAGTGGAGCAGAAAGATTATGGAGAAAACTGCTTAGCGGACAAACCCTTAAAAATTAAAAGGCTTTTGAATTCTCAAAGCAGGCAACCCACAAGCTTTGTTATAACTTTTCTACTTAGAGGCATCCAGTTAGTTCCCTTATGCCTCTATCTGTACCAACATAGTTTGTGGTCTCCTGTGTCTCCGTCTTCCCCTAAGCAACGTTCATAGAGCTAAACCTTCAGAGCAGTTTCTTTGAGGAATATTTTCCATTTTTAAACTTCTGTTCTTTTGCATCCCCCTTGTGAAAACTGGAATAATTCACTATCCAATAGCGTTTAGCCTCGAAATAGAATAACTGACGAACCAAAACAGTGGGAACTGTCTAATGGATGTAGGGAAATACAATTTATAAAAGATTGTGAAACAATGATTTATGGAACAAGGAAAGCAGAAAATAATTTTCTGTAGTCTGATCTTGCCCTGTCTTTAATTTTCACCTGTAAAAAAATGATTAAATGTTATCCCATTACCAGTGAGGTGCATGATTATCCCAGTATGTCTTCAAAAGCCCATGCAAGAGAAGCAGGCATGCTAATTTAGTGCTTTCTTCACTCCACTGATTACATTAATCTGAGGTTACTTTTGCAAAGAATAGAGGATGATCCAGCCAGCTCCCACCTAATTTTTGCTTCTGTGTTTAAACATTAAAATGATTGTAACTGGAGTCAGTAAACTGGCAAATTTTACACTGCAGATATTAGTCCTATTGTAATAAAAGATGAAGAAGCTCTTTTTGATCAAGTCATCTTTTGTAATAATGAAAATGCTTAAAAAGCATGATTAGTGAGGAACTGTAAAGGTTTTCAAGTCTTTAAAAATCTCCAAAAATGTAACTAATACTATTCTGTAGTTTAATAAAATGAAATCAATTCCCACTTTCTCAGCATGCTGTGAAATCTGAGCAGCAGACCGCTGGCTCTTCTACTGGGATAAGAGAAATTACAGGTATAGTAAAGATAAGAACATAAGAATGGTCATACTGGCTCAGAAAAAAGGTCCATCTACCCCAGTACGCTGTCTTCTGACAGTGGCCAATGTCAGGTGCCCCGGAGGAAATGAAAAGAACACATAATTATCAAGTGAACTATCCTGTCGCCCATTCCCAGCTTCTGGCAAACAGAGGATAGCGACACCATCCCTGACCATCCTGGCTAATAGCCATTGATGGACCTATTCTCCATGAATTTATCTAGTTCTTCTTTGAACCCTGTTATAGTCTTCACAACATCCTCTGGCAAGGAATTCAACCAGTTGATCATGAGTTATGTGAAAAATACTTCCTTTCGTTTGTTTTAAATCTGCTGCCTATTAATTTCATTTGGTGACCCCTAGTTCTTGTGTTATGAGAATGAATAAATAACACTTCTTTATTTACTTTCTTCACATCAATCATTATTTTATAAACCTCTACCATATCCTCCCTTAATCATCTCTTTTTCAAGATGAAAAATCCCAATTTTATTAATCTTTCCTCATATGGTAGACCATACCCCTAATCATTTTTGTTGCCATTTTCTGAATCTTTTCCAATTCCAATATATCTTTTTTGAGATGGTGTGACCACATCTGCATGCAGTATTCAAGATAATGGGGTACCATGGATTTATATACAGGCAATATGGTATTCTCTATTATCTATTCGTTTCTTAATGATTCCCAATATTCTGTTCACTTTTTTGACTGCTGCTGCACATTGAGTGCATGTTTTCAGAGAATTATCCACCATGACTCCAAGATCTCCTCCTTGAGTGGTAAGAGACCATATCATTTTATTTGTACAGGTGGGATGATGTTTTCCAGTGTGCAGTACCTCACATTTATCAACACTGAATTTCATCTGCCATTCTGTGGCCCAATCACCCAGATGTTTATTTTTCAATTTGATTATAAGTCTTGTAGTAGTTTGAAAGAAACAGTCTATTCAAAACATTTTATTTGTGTTTCCTGGATTTAGGGTAATACCCTTGTATGTTACAACATATCAGTATTAGGGAGACAAAATGGGTGAAGTAATATCTTTACCTGGACCAGCTTCTGAGCTTTTGAGCCACACAGAGCTCTTTTTCAGGTCTGGGAAAGGTACTTCCAATGTCTCAGCAAAGTGCAAGGAAGAACAGATTGTTTAGCGTAAGTAGTTTGGACGTATTGTAAGGAACCGTTAAAAGTAGAGTAGTTAACACCTCTGCAGCCATAGGACAAAGAGAGAGTGTTGGTGGGTTACAGATTGCTGTAATAATCCATAAATCCAGTGTCTCTGTTTAGTCCTTGATTTTTAGTGTCTAGCAGAGTAATGAATTTAAGCTCCCAGGCTCGTCTTTTGAAAGCGTTGTGAAGGGTTCCTTTGAGGACAAGGACTGATAGGTCAGATAGAGAGTGATCACTTTGTGAAAAGTGTTCAAGCACAGGGTGATGTGATGTTTTTGTCTTTTTATCATTTTCCTCTTTTAGTTCATTTGAGAGGATGGTGATTGTCTGGTTTCACCCACATCGTAGTTGTTGGGGCATTTACTGTACTGAATGAGGTACAGCACATGTAGTGACTTTGTGGAGGTCCAAAAGGAAGCTGGCATTTTTATGTGCTGAGTGGTTTGAGGATGGTTTCTATGAGCCCCAATATCCTGGGACTGACATGGCTACAACTGCATTGTATACAGTATCTCAATACATTACTGAAACTAACTTTTTTAAAAAAAATAATGTAATATGTGGAGATAAATTCTGAAGTCCTTCCTGAGGATGTGATTTTGCCTGTCCCTTGCACTTATACACATCTTGGGAGGCTTTTGATTTCCACCACTTACACATGATGTACACTCCTTTGGGGGTTGATGATGTACAGAAGGCTGGAGTGGCCAGAGAGCAGGAGGGGTGTATAATTCTTCACTCCAGCTATGCAGATCCTAACTGATGGAGCCACCCAAAAGGGTTTGTACAGAAGTGCGTTGGCTTGCCTTCTGCTTGGCACACCATGGATTGAAACAATAACTTCCAGAGATAAAAGCATGATCTACTAGGGCTTCAACTAAAGAGCCAAGGCTCTATAGATGGGGGCTGTAACAACTTGTATCCTCTGTGGGATTGGCGCAGAGGGGAACTTGTGACACCCCCACCCCCAATGGGGTATAGAATCAAACTTGCAGAATGACTCCCTGTACCCGCAGTGAGGCAGTGCTGCTCCACACCCTTTATGGGCTCTGTGCTCAGATCTTACACTGGCAAGACTTCTAGTGTCAATGGGAGTTCTGTCTGTTTAAGGACTGAGTAAAAATTGAGGCTCAATTCTGAACCACATGCTAGCATTAAAGAGCATTTATTCCTGCAGATTGTCCCATTGAACAGCTCACTGAGAGAAAGGGTTGGAGAAACAGACCTAGAGTAAGGAATTTAACATCGTTGAAAGGTAACGATAAGCAAAACTCTAAGGGTAAACTATTTGTAGGCTTTGCAAATTATAGGCCAAGTTGGAGCTGAATAGACCTGATCTTGCTCCTGTTAAATTCATTTAAGATTTGAATGGGAGCAGAATTGTGGCCCAGTTGTTTTATATATAAGCATTCCAGTAGCATGCTGCTTGCCTTCTCAAGTTCAGTTCCTGGAACTTTGAAGATATCTTGACTAATATCTATTCAAATGGAACCCTTCCTAGACTTGAATTTGAGTTTATAGTATGAGATGAGTATATGAGCACTGCTGGAAATGTTGGTGAATGCCCCTAAAGTGATGGTACATGATTGCATAACAAGAAGGTGCTGAAATATGACAACATAAAAAACAGGGGTTTTTTTGAAAGGAGAATCACAGTCCTTTAAAAACTGCTTGAACTTCTTCAAAATCTCCATTTCTGTTTAACACTTTTTCATGTCACTTCTTGTTGTTAATTGCCAGTAACAAACAGGTTGGCAGTGTGTAGCATTGGAAACTGTAGAATAACCCACTTTGTATATTAATTGCTGGTTATAGGTACTAGAATATGTGTTGTGCAGAGTATCTTTGTGCCACAGGGTAGATTGTATATGACATTATTAAAAACTTGCTTGTTCTATTCATACTTTTCAGTCAAAACTGTACCGTTCTATGCTGGATCTGTTTACACAGAGGTTCTGTAGAAATCAAGTGGAAGGAATCCTTGGTGTGTAATCAGTAAGTGGCAAAGCAAAATTCTTACAAGCACAGAACCTTTGGATATTTGGAGTGTTAGTAATTGGCATTAAAGTTTATACTTCTGTCCAAAGTGTATTTATGTATGCAACTTGAAGTAGTTATCTGGATCTCTTTACAATTTGCTTTGTTTTATAAAAACTTAATTGTTGGGCTTAGGGGCAGCTTATTTCTTTGAAGGTTTTCAAAATTATTGAGAAATGCCTGTTATGAGAGAACCTTATTTACTCACTTGGCCTTTCACTACTTTTTAAATTAGTGCCACAACATGGAGTTAAAGCCGAAACTATCATGCAGAAGTAAGAAAGACTATAAACAATAAATAACCCAGTAGTGATCATTCACATTCACAACAGGGGATGGATGGATCACTTTAAAATATTAGCTTTGTTTTTAGTAATTGTCATTATAAATATGCAGTTTTATTAAGTCTCATGAATGTTCAGGCTTTTTTTCTGATACTAATACATTAGTTGAGTGACAGCTGTTCCTCCTGTTGTTCTAGTTTGAAACATAACTGTGTCAAAATGTCAGCTTCTTGTCAAATAGGTCTGTTGCTCCCTTGGTATGTGCAGATTGTTTCCTGGATTTGTTGATTCACATCAAGTTTTTGGTAGAGTTGGTCGGAAATTTTCTGATGGAAGATTTTTCCACCAGAAAATGGTGGTTCGTTGAAACTGATGTATCAATGAATACATTGATTTTGATGAAATGTAGACTGAAACCTGACTTGTTTCCTGCCATCTCACCTTTGTGCCTTCCCAGGCTCCCAGCAGCCCATCTGGTAATCCAGTATTTAAGGTCTGCTGGACACTCTTAGGGCAAGTCTACATTACAAAATGAAATCAATCTATGTTACATTGACATACAGCCACTGAAGTAATTAAATTGCTTTTTCACATCCACACTATGCTCCTTGTGTCGGCAGTGCACATCCTCACCAAGAGCACTTGCACCAATTTAATTGACAGAGTGGGGCAACGTGGGACGTTTCTGAAAGGCAGCAAGAGTCAATGTAATCAAGGCAGTATTGACACTGACACTGCATCGAATCTAACTACATCAGCCTAAGTGCTAAGCCTCTCATGGTGATGGAGTTATTAAGTTGAGGTAGTGGGAAAGTTACACTGGTGGGAGCTATATTTTAGTGTAGATGCTTACAGCGTTAGGTCAACATAAACTGCCTTGTGTTGACCGAACTTTGTAGTATAGACAAGACCTTATTGTCAGATTCTAGAATTCATCTTTTCAGGAATAGCAAGTCCTAATTCTCTGTTGCCAATATACCAGTGCAAAGTGGGTGTACAGTACAGTTTAGGGAAAATTTTCAGACAAAACTCTTTTTGAATAAAAAATGCATGTTCTGGTCAACCAGACAAATTATGGATTTGTGTTGAAATTCACCAAATAATTTCACCCCAAAAATGAAAAAAAAAAAACAGAAAAAGTGGGAATGTTTCATTCTAATATTTATGAAACACAAAATTTCAATTCAAAATAACTTATTTCAAATTTTACTTCAATTTTATTTAAAAAGTGTGTGTATATATATAATAAAATCCCTTGAGAATAAAGTACTAATAAATCAGAATGGTAGTGTTTTGTGTATCCTTGAAACTCACTCTTCTTTTGGGTAAACGATTACACAAAGAGCCAGGCAGTGAAGAATCAAGGCCACTGGGGGTATATCTAAAATAGAGTTTGTGGTTTTGTGTTAACACAAGTAAATTGATTAGCTGTTAACACCAATTTAACTAATACAGTAGCAAGTGTTGATTAAGAGGCTTCACAAGTTTATTCCAAGACACAAGCGCCCATGGAGTGTCTTGAATAGCATTTACAATTGGATTAGTCAATTTGAGTTAATTGACAACAAACTCCTTCAAAACGGCACTAAAAATGCTAGTCTATCTAGAGGAGCATCTTCAATAGAAGGCTGTTTTGTAGGGAATTTAATCCCTTTGATTGTCTGACAGAGCCTAAACCTGGCAATCTTCAGAGCATGGTCTAAACAGGGGTCTCCAAACTACGGCCCAGGGGCCGGATCTGGCCTGCGGCTTCGATTTGTCCGGCCCCCTAGATGAGCAGGTACATGGAGAAGCTGCCACTGGCCGCCTCCCACCCCCCACAGGCTGCTGCCGGCGGCCCCATATGCAGATAGGTGAGTGCCCCCACAGCAGCAGCCGGAGGAGTAAAGGGGGTCACGGCAGCAGCCGCAGGAGCAAAGCGGTGGGTGTCACGGCAGCGGTTGGAGGAGCAAAGGGTGGGGATTTTGCATATACTGAATTTTTTCACAGTCGCTTCGGCCCGTGAAGCCCCTTCAAAAATCTAATATGGCCCTCATCTCATAAAGTTCGGAGACCCCGGTGTAAAACTGCACATTTCTTCATGCATTTAAATTATATAATATTTTTTAAAAAATCAGCCTGTATTACAGTAAACCAATTTTAGGGCCAAATTTTGAGATGCTCTTCCTTCTACAGTCACACAAGGTCAGAAGGGTAGGCAAGAATTCTTCCCCTTCTTACACAGCTGCACAAGAGACTCTCACAGTCACAGAGACCACACTCTGAGGTTGCTAGATGTTAAAAATGTGATAAAGAGAAATGTTGTCTCAGCCTTTCCTCCCCGCAAGTCCTTCACTGGCCCAGAGCATGGTGCTACTACACTGGGGAACCAGTTAGCTGCATTCTAGTGAATAGAGCAGATTATACATGCCTCCCACACCCATACACAAAGAGCAGCCTCCGTAATAAGGTTGATTTTTAAATAAAATGTGAGGTGCCCACATGCTGCATTAATAAGCACCTTGTAAAATAATTAAGTAAACAAACACAAAGAAGTGGTGAGCATGAATATTTAATAGATACAAAGTTATGTTTCATTTCAATTTAAAGCTAATTAAATGGCTTGTAATCAGCATTCTTAGAATGGCATTGCTCTGGAGGAAAAAAAATGTATTAATCATTCAGCAGTTACTTCTGCAATGTAATAATCTAGTTTATTTTCTGACTTCGTGCCTATGAAACAAGTATCTAGAAACTGTACAATAATTATTAAAAACACGCAGTACTCAAAGCCTGTAAAATAGCCCTTCATAAAAATTTGCCTGATATAAGACAACCAACAGAATAAAAAAATATTTTTAATTCAAAATCGTGATGACCAATGATATTATGGCATGATCTGAATGTCACCAAACACTTGCTCTAATGGACAATCAAATGAAGCAACCTTCAAATGTGGGAGCTTCTGCTGAGAAAGCCTTGTGACTGCCTCACAAAATGTAATTCAAGTACATCACTATAGACTATAGACTTCAGCTTTTGGTGGCAGTAAGGGGAAATATTTGATTCAGTCTCAACTGTATCCAAAATTGCACAAGTTTAATTAGAGGTATTATTCTTTCCTCTCCCCTTCCCCCACCAAGTTAAACTGATACAAGAACAGTGTGGATCATCAAACTCTGTTTTAAGAACCAGTCAAAATTTTTCCATCAAAATAGTATTTTTGTGACTTGGGGCTCCTGGCTCAGGGTTAGATGGATAAAAAGGGTTCAGGCCTTATGGGTGTGGGCTGAGCAAACAAGCCATCAATAGCTTAAGCCTCCTGTCCTAAGAGTTACAGTTTATGCGGCCCCTCTGCAGGGCTGAGTATGAGGGAACCTGGGCCAACCCTGCTCCATTGGGTCCCAGCCCATGGCCCTTGAAGTAATGTGTGATTGCGTCACTGGATTGTTAGGGAAATGGGAGGTACTGCCTTGCCTCCCAGCAACACAACTGGCCCAATGTATCATCTCCCTGCGCGGCTTCCCACTGGTGTCTAGCTTGGTTGTTCCATGACCACTGGGGCCTGATTCTCTAGCTCCATCTGAGCAGTACCGTCTGCTCTCCCTTTATGGATTCCTCGGCCTCTGGGGGTCATAGTTTTCCTGCTCTCCAAGCCGGCTTCAGGGCATCATCACCTCCTGCAACTAGTCGTAGGCTCTGCAGGTGATTCGGCTCTCTAGAAGACATCTAGACATCTAAGTTGCTTCCAAGGTCTGTCCCTAACTGACTTGCAGGTCCCGGTCCTTATACTTCCTGCCCTGTCCCAGCACTTCCTGTAAGGCAGAAGGGGCACTGCTAACAGCATACACTAGAGTGAATTAATCCCCTCTGGGCTGAGAATACACCATTTTACCTCATTACACTCCCCTAACAGTTTTTCAAACAAAATTAATCTCTGACTCCATCAGGTGCCACTGAAGGAGTTGACAGAAAAATACCTGCAGTATAGTGATAAAAAATGTTCCTGGTCTAAGGTAACCTGGCTGTAAAATGCAGAAAACTTATCCAACCGCAAAATGCATTCATGTAATTTGAATGTTTTATTTTTGCCATATTGGAAATCTTGAGGATAATAATTAGCTTGTTCAGCAATATCCAGACAAGCAAAAAAGCTTGTGTGGAATGACAGTAAGACTGAAGCAGGATGCAGGATTTGGTAGAGTACTGTATGCTATCCAAATTTTCCTATTTTGAGGCGTTTCACAGCTTTTCTGGAGATTGTACATTGGACAAAGTTCAAATTTGGCACACAAAGCACGCACTCCATATGAACAAGTAATTGCATCAACATTTTCCTGTGTGTTACACACATATGTTTTACACACAACTCAAGTACCTTTTAATCACCCATCTTATAGGACAGGAGCTGTCCTATATGAAGGTGTCAATAGATGAGGTTTTGGAAGAAATCTACAAATTCAACAGTAATAAGTCACCAGGACCAGATGCTTTTCACCCAAGAGTTGTGAAGAAACTAAAATATGTGATTGCAGAACTACTAGCTCTGTTATGTAACCTATTCCTTAAATCAGCCTTTGTGGCAAATAACAGGAGGATAGCTAATGCAACTCTGATTTATATAAAAGACTCCAGAGGTGATCCTGACAATTGCAGGCTGTTAAATCTAACTTAAAGACAAAGCAAACAAGTTGAAATGATAATAAAGAACAGAATTATCAGACATATAGATGAACACCATATGCTAGGGAAGAGTCAACATGGCTCTTGTAAGAGAAATCAGGTCTCATCAATCAAAGAAAATTATTTGAAGGTGTCAAGATACAATTGGAGAAGCGTGATCTATTGTACTTGGACTTTCAGAAGGCCTTTGACAAGGTCCTTTAGGAAAGGTTCTTAATCAAAATATGCAGTCATGGGACAAAAGGAAAGGTCAGTAACTGGTTAAAGGACAAGACACAATGGTCAGCTTTCCACAGTGGAGAGAGGTAAATGGCAGGGGTGGGGGCCCCACAAGGAACTGTACTTGGACCTATCCTGTTCAACAAATTCATAAATGATTTTTAAAAAAGGGTAAATAATTAGGTAGAAAACTTTGCAGGCAATACCCAATTACTCAAGATAAATTCAAAGCAGACCGTGAAGAGTTACAAAGGGATCTTACAAAATTGTGTGACTGAGCAACAAAATGGCAGATGAAATTTAATGAGACATGCAAAGTAATGCACATTTGAAAACATAATCCCAACTATGCATACAGAATGATGAGGTACAAGTTAGCTGTTATTGCTTAAGGAAGAGATCTTGGAGTGATTGTGGATAGTTCTCTGAAAACATCTGCTCAATGTGCAGTGGCAGTCAGCAAAAACTAACAGAATGTGAGGGATAATTAAAGAAGGGATGGATAAGAAGACAGAAAATATTTTTTTTACACACTACACAGTCAACCTGTGGAACTTATCTCTAAGGAATGTTGTGAAGGTTAATACTATAACTGATTAAAAAATGAATTAGATATGGTCATGGAGGATAGGTCCATCAATGACCATTAGATAAGATGGTCTGGGATGCAAACCCATGCTCTTGGTATTGTTAAGCCTCTGAGTGCTGGAACCTGGGATTAGATGACAGGGGATGGATTAATCAGTGATTGTCCTGTTCTGTTCATTCCTCTGAAGCATCTGTCAGAAGACAGGATACTGGGCTGGATGGGCCATTGGTCTATCCAGTAGGGCCATTCCTATGTACTTATGTTAACAACAATAGCAGAAAATTAGATCTAACCTTTAGCATATTAGAGTTTCTTGAATCCTAAAGCCAAGTTTGAGAGGGAGCTTCATTTGAAACAGATGAATATTAAACAAAGATCTTTCATATATGTAAATATAAATGAGTCTGCTTTTGTTTCTCTGAGCTTCAAATGACAGATAACATGGGTATCTTCCATTTTAAATCCATAGCAACTGCTTTCTTTCTAGAAACAAACACAGTGCTTAGAGGAATAGACATAAACTACAAACCTTTCACCCTATTCAGGTCTTGGTTACACTGGCACTTTATAGCGCTATAAAGCCGCCAGGAGCACTATAACCTCCTACCCGTCCACACTGGTGAGGCACGTAGAGCGCTATAACCTCGGAGTTATAGCACTACTGGTAATCCACCTCCACACGGGGAATAAGGGCTGTAGCGCTCCCGCTGTAGCGCTATGGCGCGAATGTGGACACCCACTGCACTACAAGTGATCTCTTAAGATGCCTGGAGCCATTTAAGACAATTGACGTCTTTTCCCTTTGTTTTGAACTCGGCTGGAGGAATGCGGAAGTACCTTTTCAGAGTTTCTCTCTTAACTCGGCAGATAAGTAATGCAAATGTTTACAGAGGGAGCCTGTGTGAAATACAAAGCCTGCTAGTCTTCTCTGTCGAAGGACACTTACTGACAAGCTCTCAGAAGGACGAACTCTCTCCCTCCGCATACATACAACACATTCCCCCTCACGCCCCTCATTTGAAAAGCATGTTGCACCCAGCTGAATGCTGGGATAGCTGCCCATAATGCACCACTCCCCGTGCCACTGCAAGTACTGCAAATGTGGCCATGCTATACCGCTGGCAGGTCTCAGCGTGAACACGCTATAGCGCTATCCCTATAGCTGTATATGAGGATAGCTATAACCAATACTGCTATAAACCTGTAAGTGTAACCATGCTCTCAGTTTACTTTAGGTGGGATCTGGCAACATCTTACTGATTTGCTTTAATCTCTTTGGGGGTGAAATTAGTTCCCCTGCAGAAGGCCACCACGCCACTTAAATTCTATTTGTAGGGTTTAAATGTTGCATAAGCCTTGTGCTGAGTCTCTGCACTTGGGGGAATTTCACCCATAGTAATGGGTCCAAGATAGAACTTCAGATATAGAAATGCTAAAGGAAGCTGTCCATATGCTCTAGGCACCCTTAATATCACTTAAACAGCACAAATGCACTTAGAATATATTCCTGAAATAACCCACTTTCAATAAGCCTGGCACTAAGGCAATGGTGGGCTACCTATGCCCCCCAGGGCACGCATAACCTGCCAGCGGATTTGCCTGATGGGCCACGAGACAGTTTGTTCATGTTGACTGTCCACGGGCATGACTGCCTGCAACTATCAGTGGCGGCAGTTCGCTGTTCCTGGCCCATATGAGCTGCAGGAAGCGGTGGCCAGCATGTCCTTATGGCTCTTGCTGCAACTCCCATTCACTGGGAACAGAGAACTGTGGCCACTGGGAGCTGTATACATGTGGTCAATGTAAACAAACTGTCTCACGACCTGACAGCAGATTACCCTGATGAGCTGCATGCAGCCCGTAGGTCTCAGGTTGCCCTCCAGTATACTAAAGGTATATCTATGTTGCAATTAAAAACCTGTGGCTGGCTCATATCAGCTGACTTTGGATCATGGTGCTTGAACTAAGGGGCTACTTAATTGCAATGTAGCCCTTCAGGCTTAAGCTTGACCGCAGACTCTAAGACCCTGTGAGGGAGAGAAGAGTCCCAGAGCTTGGACTGCAGTCTGAGCATGAACATCTGCACCACAATTAAACTGCCCCACAAGCCGCAGTCAGCTGGCTTGGGCCAACCACAGGTTTTAATTGCAGGGTTCGAAAACCCTTGGAATCTTAAGTCCCCTCCCCTCTCCTCCTTGAACTTGTCTACCCCTGCTATTTTCAAATGGCTGGGGGGAAGGATTAGCTTTGCAATGTGTCCTGAGGGTAAATCAGATTTGGGTTATTTTGGATTTAGGAGGAAGAATGAAATCCAAAGCCCTACCAGGAGTTCCCTCCCATTTTACCCCAAGGGCCCACAGCCTGGACACCTTTGCGGATCTCAGCTAAGTTAGTGTGGAATAAGGAAAGAGGATATAAAACACAAAGAAAAATTACATGAAAGCAAAATTTCCTCCCTCTGATCTGCATTGCAGATCTCTTATCAGCATTCTTGAATTTTTTTTGCATATTCTGCAGTCATTCTGAGCACAGATCACCCACTGACAAAATATGCATTATAAATCCATAGTATATATCAGAGAAATACATTTGCTCTATGTGCTTGTGTTCTTTTCTTTGTTGTTGTTTGCACACACCTTGCTGCCCTATACTCTTCTTTCTCTCTAATTACTGTACTTTTTTTCTGATTTTTAGCATGATATTTAAAAACTTAAGTTTTGGCAAGATCACATCTACTCACAGTAGTAAGCACAATGGGTGAAATCCTGGCCCTACTGTGAGTTTTGCCATTGACTTTAATGTGGCCAGGAGTTCACCTTACGTCAGATAATGTTTGCAGGATAGTGGCCTTCTATTGTAATGTCCCTTTGGTCCAATTAAAATATTTCATATCCAACTAAATTGTTGCATGGTGGGTAATGTTTGTATTATGCTAGTAATAGGATAGTGCAGTTTTGCTTAGAATTTAACTGTGTGTGTTCTCTAGGATTATAAAAAATTTTGATCTATAGTGCTTAAGAAAATTTCAGGCACATAAAGACTGCACTTCACTTTAAATGAAGACAGCCAAAAACATTGTACTGACATTGATTTCAGGGAATGTCAATATTAATTGGGTGAACAACATCTTGGGGTAATTGAAGTTGGGTGAGTGACATCCTCATGTTCAGACTTCTTACTGAAGTGACTAGTCTTCTTGGAGGAAGAAGGCTTAAGATGGGAAGCCGTGCTAGTCTATATCAGCAAAAACAATGAGGAATCCTTATGGCACCTCAGAGACTAACAAATTTATTTGGGCATAAGCTTTCATGGGCTATAACCCACTTCATCAGATACTTGCAGTGAAAACTACAGTAAGCAAGTGTGGGGGTCAGTGCTAGTGAGGCCAATTCAATTAGGGTGGGTGTGGCCCATTCCTAACTGTTGACAAGAAGGGGTGAATATCAGTGGGAAAATTACTTTCTTTAGTGCTAACTTTCAAAAACCAGTAAGAGAGCACTTCAATCTCCCTGAACATTCAATAATAGACTTAAAAGTGGCCATTCTTCAACAAAAAAAACTCTTCTAAAATAGTCTTCAACGAAAAACTGTAGAACTGGAATTAATTTGCAAACTGGACACCATCAAATTAGACCTGAATAAAGACTAGGAATGGCTGGCTCACTAAAAAGAATAATTTTCCCTCTGTTAATACTCACACCTTTTTGTCAACTGTTGGGAATGGGCCACATCCACCAGGATTGAATTGGCCTTGTTAGCACTGACCCCTCCCCCTACTTGGTAAGGCAACTCCCATCTTTTCATGTGCTGTATATTTATACTTGCTTACTGTATTTTTTATACTATGTGTTTGATGAAGTGGGTTTTTTAGCCCATGAAAGTTTATGACTGAATAAATTTGCTAGTCTCTAAGGTGTCACAAGTACTCATTGTTTTGGAGGAAGAAATCTCTTCTCTCCACAAACTCTTAATATTAGGATCTCCCGTGCCTGGGTGCCTGGGCAACTAGCCCCTTTTCAAGCATCCAGTCTTCTCTTCAGGGTGGAACAGCCAGCATAGTGAGACCCAGCTCTCATCAGCTGGATCTAATGTTCTTACAGCATTAAAGTATAATGTCACTTTGGAAGTGCCCACAATTGCAACACAGGAAATACAAGATCCAGGAGCACAATACCCCAACATGTACTGCTTTTGTTTTATTTTGTTTTTAGAAATATATCGATATACTGTGATCCTGAAGAGGGGATTGCTTTTATAATGAGTTTTTCAGGATGATCCTTGTCTTTGTATCAATAAATATGGTGTCATTCTATCAGCTGCTGTCACTTCTCCTGAAAATGGAATATTTTCCAGTGATCTACATTATTTTTGCCTTTTCTGTAAATCTCTGGACTTTGCTCCCTCTGCTGTTTCCTTGCATTTTGATTTAGTATTATGACATGACTCTGTAAATTTCCATTGCCTGCACTTTATGGGTTGGTTGTCTGCTCCTAGAAGTTACTCAGCAGTAATTTATATGTATAGGAGCTGTTTTTGGAGATTGACATAGCTCTTCTTCACACAAGCTAGTAAAAAAGCTATTTTATATACTTTCCTTATGCATGATATCACAAACATATTTTACAAAAAAAATTTCATAAACTAAACAGAAAAATGACAGTTTTAAGGTGAGATTTAAAGAAGAAAATAAACTCTGTATCTTGGGGTACAATCTGGAAGAGCATTCCAAACAGGGAAGTGAAGCGGTTGGAGGGGTAGAGAAGTGAAAAGCAAGTAATTCATTTATTTAATAGCCAAATTATTGGTAAGCTGTAACTTCAAATTTCAGACTCAAAATACTTGCCTGCTGCTTGTTGAGGAGAATGTACACCAAAATAGGATTACAGGTTTGAGAAAGATGTCCTCAATTTAAGCAGTTGCATTTTCAGCTATCCGGGCTCTATACTCATTGGTGGAGACAATGAGTATATCTGTACTGCAACCAGAAGGTCTATTTGCAGCTTTATCTGATATACCAGATCTAGCTTTAACCTAGCTAGCTCAGGTCCCAGAATAGTGAAGCTGAAGCAGCACACGTTTCAGGGCTGGCTATTCAAACCCACTTGGAACCCTGGGTAATTACTCATAGGGCTAGTCCACACAGAAGCATGTACTGCTATAGCTTCACTGCACTGCTGTGTATGTCTACTCAACCTGCTATCACATACCATGACTGCAGTATAGCCATACCCTATGTTGAATAGAAACTCAGTGTTACTGTTCCAAATAATACCTTCATCTGCAGAACTGGCCAAAATAGGGTAAAGGCTTTTTGATGAAAAAACCGAAAATTTCAATATCATTTTTGTTTTACCAGATGAGAAATTGAAAAGACATTTATTCAAAGTTTTGGGATTTTGAATCCCTCACCCATTTTTTTCTGTTCACTGCTTGAGAAGGGGAGGCTTGGTGCATATGAAGGTAACATTCCTCTGGGATTAGAGGCCTGCAGCTGGCTGGCTGGCTGATTAGCCTTGCCTTCTAAACCTGGGAAAAGAGCTGGGACCTAACTGACTGGTCCTCATAAAAGAAGACAGCAGGAAATGGAGAGGAAAGAGAGCAATACCCTCCAGAAAGCTGAGGACTCAGTGGCTGTGCTCCCTATGGACTGCTACTGAAGCAACTGCAGAGAGGAATTGCTCTAGAAAACAACTCAACATAAGGAAGATTGAGTCCTTTTATTACTGAGGAAAGAGTCAGGGAATGTGGGGTTGCTGAAATTACCAGTGTGAAGGGCAGTCTTGGGAAACGGACAGCTCAGCTTGCACAGATTGAGGGAAAAGTCTGAGAGGTTTTTGGTTTGTTTTTGTTAAGACATTCTGGGGGGGAAAGAGGGAACCTAACCCATTTGGAAATGGCTTCCTTGAATTCCGTGAGAGAGCTTCAGACAGAATTACCTCAGAGAGCTGGTTCTGCAAGGGCAAAACCTGTCTCAGAGGAGGAGGGTGCTTTTTAGATAGGTCCCAATCTTTTGCAGAGAGGAGGAAGTGAAAATTGAGAGATTTATGTTTTGTCCAAAAAAACAGAGGAAATATTCAAAAGAAAAATGTTAGTGAAAATGCACTAGTTATGAGCATGTGTGCAGATGTGTTTGCCCCATATACAAAAAAGATATATTGGAATGGGTTCAGAAATGGGCAACCAAAATGATTAGGGGTACGGAAGGCTTCCGTACGGAGAGAGATTAATAGGACTGGGACTTTTCAGTTTGGAAAAAAGATGGCTAAGGGGAGATATGACAGAGATCTATAAAATCATGACTGGTGTGAAGAAAGTAAATAAGGAAGTGTTGTTTACTCCTTCTCCTAACACAAGAACTAGGGGGTCACCAAATGAAATTAATAGGCAGAAGGTTTAAAACAAACAAAAGGAAGTATTTTTTTTCACACAATGCACAGTCAACCTGTGGAATTCTTTGCCAGAAGATATTGTGAAGGTCAAGACTATAACAGGGTTAAAGAAGAACTAGATAAATTCATGGAGGGTAGGTCCATCAATGGCTATTAGCCACAATGGGCAAGAATGATGTCCCTAGCTTCTGTTTGCCAGGAGCTGGGAATGAGTGACAGGCATAGGTGCCAACCTCCCCTGGCGCTGCTGGGTACTTGTGCCCCCCAGCCCTGCCCCAACTCCACCCTTTCCCTGACCCCATTCCAACCTCTTCCACAAACTTCCTGCCCGAACTCCACCCCCTCCATCTCCCATTTGACCCCTCCCCAAATCCCCGGCCCTGCCTCCTCCCCTGAGCAAGCTACGTTCCTCCTCCTATCACCTCCCTCACAGCTGCGTGAAACAGCTGTTTCGTGGCGCAAGCACTGGGAGCTAGAAGGGAAAAAGCAGGCATGCAGAGCTCTCAGGGGAGGAGGCAGAGCTCACTGATAAGAGCTGGGCAGGTAGCTGCTGATGGGTACAGAGCACCCACCATTTTTTCCCTGGAGTCGGTGCCTATGGGGACAGGGGATGAATCACTTGATGATTACCCATTCCGTTCATTCCCTCTGGGGCACCCGGAACTGGCCACTGTCAGGAGATAGGATACTGGATTAGATGGATTTAGGTCTGACCCAGTAGAGCCATTCTTATGTTCTTAAGTGTGTGTTTGTTTATTTAAATGGAAGAAAAATACCTTGTTCTTCACTGCTCTCTTGTAAGCATGTTAGATATGTGGTTTTTCTTTTCATGGTAAAGAATATTTTTTTTAAATGAAGCTCTGTTAAAATTGTCATGCATCACTGGATGGGAAGGATGATATAATTTTTGCAGAGTGTACCACTGAAATCTTTGCTCTCCTTTTCTGACTTTGGTCTGTGGATCTCAGAGTTCTTTACAAACATTAATAAGACTCTCAAGCTCATTGTGATGTAGGAATTGTCTACATTTTGTCAATGGGGAAACAGAAGCACAGAGAGATTATAGGACTTCCTAAAATCATACAGTACGTCATTGACAAAGTAGGGAATAGTACAAATAATTAAATTATAAATCAAAATTTTCATTAGCAAACATGGAAAAGTCTATGTCTGGATTCTTGACCATAGAACACTGTATGGTAAAAAAGCATGGCTTGAGATTTTTAATGACGTCTGGGAGACAGGGAAACAAACCAATTTAATTTAAGACTGCTGTGGAAATAACTGTGTGATAGATGACTCTGTAAATGTACTGTGCATAAAATGGTTTCTAGAATCTACACAGGAAAATCATAATTAACAGAAATCCATTCAAGATCTGAAGACATCCTGCTCTTCTGTTGTTTTTTTCTTTCAATCAGTTTAATCTCTCATTACTTCATTGGCAAAATAGGTAAAATGGAAATCTATGATGTGAAGCAAAATGTCAATGATGATCCTCTTCAAGCTACTTTTGTGCTGTAACCCCCTACCCCAGCCAAAATTATTGTTTTCTACCCTTACTATTTATGAAAATTCTTTTAAGAGTGTGGACAGAACCTAGGGCTACAAGACAAAAATAATCTGACAAGGAAAATATCATTCAGCAGACCATGTAGGTTATGATGTTCTGAAGATTTAAAAAACAAGGGAAATAATTCCACTTCCTACGCACCATACAGGAATTGTGGCCCTGTACACAATAAGCTTCTCTTACGTTCAACTACAAGAGCAGCCACCATGGGGAAGGGGTAGAAATAAAGACAGCTTTCAAGCAGTTGTTGTTTGTGTTCCACACCTGCAGGAAAGGTATTCTTTCTCACCGCTATTGCTCCTCCACTCATTCCAGTGTTCTGCCTTCTTAAATTAGACTGCTAACTTTCTAGTTGGGGATAGGCGGAATCTGCATTTATTTTTTCTTTGCTATGGGCCAAAAACTATAAATTGGTTTGTTCCAGAGCTGTTCTTTCTAAAGCAGGAGAAGATAGTTGCAATTGTAGCTTCAAGAGAACATTATTTGTGGAAAAAACAGGCTGTTCACTTCAAGTGGCAGGTGGCTTGTGGTGATGGGCAAGGAAGTTGACTCTTTGAACCACTAAAGAAATCACATATACAGTTTTAAAAAGGGGGCACCTATTTTCTAATCAATTTGTATTGGAATGACATGATAGTTGCTATCATTTCTGGCTTTTGGCTCAATGGCCACAGGAGCAGCACAGCATGGGAATATGCAGGAATAAAATAGTAGCAAGGAAGCCATAACAAAAGAAAATAGTAAATAAACAAAAAAAAATCAGAACAGAGATGAAAGGAAATGTAAAAGCTGGCTAAAATGCAGCAAAATTATAGGAGGCAGAAATACAAATAAATATGATAAAACAAAGAACAAAACACAATATTTTAAGGAGAGTCAGTTATAAGGTGAGTCATGGCACTTCCTGGAATAGACAGTGCAACAGAACACTGACTCCAATCATCACAGTAGGCAACTGTAGCAGATAGGCAACTGCTCCTCCTGTTCAGGGCCCTCATCAGAAAAGTCATCAAAAGATGCATCCTCTATTCCCACCTGCCATTCTAATTTTCTTCTTGAGACTACATGCAGAGGTGGTGAGAAGGCCCAGGCTCTAACGCCAGTATTATACCAACATCACCAAAGGAAATATACAATACTCAGCTATATATCTTCTTTTCAACAGATGCAACCCCAGTTACATAGAAAGGATCAGCAGCTGGATGAACGATAGAATTCTCAAGCTATTTCTGGGGAATATGGATGTGATGCTGGAAAACTTCCACTCTCAAGGCAGAACCAGTTAGAGTGCACGATGGGTCTCCCAAGACCTGTGTTCCAGAATTCTTGTGCATGATTCCCTCTAATATGTATCTGCTCAAGGTGTTCTTTATATCTTTCGGGAATGGCTAAGGGCTTTGTCTGTTAAGGGCTATAATCTGTGAAACTGGTGCAAAGGTTCCTGTTTTCCCCCTCGTCCCTCCTGGTCTCCTTTCTTTCTGGGTCAGACATTCTATGAGAAAGAGACCATGTCAGAGACACCTAGTGTTTCTTCTTTGTTTAGCTTACATTGGAGTAGCCTGGAAATAGACTGAGCTGTCAACTCACTGATACGAGCTAGGCCTGGCTTTTTGACCCTGTATTCTCCTTCTGCATCCAGTGAGTGTCTTACTATCTCATGGACAGATACCACTCTGCCAGGTTGGCACCCTCCTCATTGGACTGACATTAAGGACTTCACAAACCACTCACCTCAACTGCAAAGCGATGCACATTCGTGATGTTCTCTGTAGTCTAGGAGTCGGTTTGTTTCCAGCTATTCACTGGTTATTGTTGACTGAGCTCCAGGCTACGTCTGCACTGTGGACCTGACAGTAACACAGCTGTACCACTACAACTGTGTCACTGCAAGGTTTCCCATGTAGCTGCTCTTTGCTGGCAGCTACATGGGAAACCTTTGCTCTTTGGTGGCAGGAGAGAGCTTTTCTGCCAGCATAATTAAACCACCCCCAATGAGCGGCATTAGCTATGTCAGCAGGAGACCCTCTCATGCTGACAAAGCAGTCTCCACATCTGTACTTTTGTTGGTAAAACTTTTGACAGTCAGGGTTTCTTTATTTTATTTTTCCCCCATGCCTCTGACTGACAAAAGTGGTAGCTGACAAAGAGCCTCAGACTTTGCTGACAAAAGCTTCAGACTTTCTCCAGTACCTTACGGGTACAGCCACTAAATGGATAAATTGTATTTGTAGTCTGGCTACAAAGTCTGTGGTTCTAGTATCTATTAAAAGATGTTTATAACAATAAAAATACAACTCACTCACTCCAAAAATATTATTGAACCCAAAACATAACAATAAACCAAATATAAGCCAATTATCTAGAGATCTAAGAACCTCCCTTTGCATATGAATTAGCCCAGCACTAGATCTTTATTGCTTACTAGATAGATATCTCAGTCTGGAATGCCCATTGTGTTGGTGGTTTCTAACCTCTTTGAGTGACTCTCAACTATTTCAAGGAAGCATAGCTTCTTTTCTCCAGCCAGCAATATCAGTGTGACTGACCTGCTGCTCTTGACATGGTTGGCTATATACATAAAATCTGTTCCTGTTGGCTTGTTCTTTACCATAATGTATAGACTGGATTTTTATCCTTAAATGTTGATTTCACTACCCACACACACACTGAAAAAATTATATCCATCCGCAATTGGAATTTACAGATAAACAAAACTTGGGAACTTATTAGAGTTTGATTTAAAGATATTTACTTTGTATATTTTGACGTGCTGTTGGCAGTGTGTTTTAATGGTTATAAAGCATTATTTTTTTTTTACTCTCAACCTTTACTGTCATTAAATGATTGTCTGACACCTCCATGTTTTCATGCAACAGTGAACATTTAAATTAATAAAAATTAAAAAATAAACAATTGATACCTATTGAAACAATATTAAAAATAATTGTGCCAAACCTATGGATAGACGTCACAGCCTTGACATCAAAAATTAATTACTAGTGTGACTTGGACTATCACAAGAGGAGATGAAAGCATTTATGCTTTCTAAACATAAATTGATCTCTGATGCCAGAGTCATGTGCTCCATGGAGGCCTGATCTAACTCTAGTTTCTGGACAACATTGGCCTAAGACAATTTACTGAAATACTGATGCAGCATGAACTTTACTTTTTCTCTTGGGCAGA
Organism: Dermatemys mawii; assembly: GCA_007922305.1. NCBI lineage: Eukaryota > Metazoa > Chordata > Testudines > Dermatemydidae > Dermatemys > Dermatemys mawii. The sequence goes on along the minus strand of ML677334.1, from coordinate 9,575,544 downwards.
GACAAGATCTAGTAGGCTCTGCATGATTTATCGTGACTTGAGTTATCACATATTTGAATGGACATACTTCCTAAACCAAGGATAGCTCTTCATACAATGTATTCGCTTCTCTCACTTTGCATATGATAGGATTGCAGACTAACTTTTGTTAATGATTTGTGCATACCTCCTTCAGGACACCTGGCAGTGAGCATGATCTGTGGTTAGCAGAGTCCGTTCTGAGTATTCTAGGGAAATCTAAGAGCACCAGTCTCATGGTCACATCCTTTGGACATTTATGACCACTTCTCTAAGGAAAGATGGATGGAGGTTTGAGTCTCAAGTTCATGCATTAACCTCTCTTCTAAAGGGAAGTCAATCTAAGTTGACCTCTTTTACTTTTTAAACTGTTTTACAGGTTAATGATTTTAGTGTTTCCCCGAGCTTGATCTGTAGGTCCAGTAGATCCCCTCAGTGCATGGGACAGCATTTATTCCAACTTGGATCCAGTTACTAGACAGCATGGATCTTTCAGTACCTATTTCACAGATTCAGGGTACCTGAGTCCCCATTCTGTGAATTTGCTACAATGGCCTATGTCTTAGACCAGTGGTGGGCAACCTGCAACCCATCAGGGTAATCTGATTGTGGGCCATGAGACATTTTGCTGACGTTGACTGTCCGCAGTCATGGCCCTCCACAGCTCCTAGTAGCCATTGTTCGCCATTCCTGGCCAAAGTCACCTGCAAGAAGCGGCAGGCTGCAGGGACGTGCTGGTCAATGTCAGCAAAACGTTGAGCCTCCCATAATCAGATTATAAAATGTGGAATGAAAAGTCACTATTAAAGCTAAAGCATTAAACTGTAGCTTGGTGCTGATTGTACCACAGCTCCTCCCTTTCCCAGGCTGAGCCATGTGGACAGAGGCATGAAACACAGTAATGAAAAGATGGCACTAACTACTCCAATATGAGACTGTGCTGATGCCTTCATGCTGAACTGCTGCTGACCCACTAAGTTGACTCATTTCCATAGAACCCTCTCTCTAATATACAATGTTAGTCTATTTCCCTGTGCAGCTACTATCTGAATTATTAGCAATAATATTTTATTTGTACTACAAGAGCACCTATGGAGCCCAGTCCTTTTTAGATTATATTATTTTAGTGTCATTATAAACACAGAGACAGTCCCTGCCTCAAAGAGTTTAAAAACCTAATGACTCAAGAGATACATGATAGAGAATGGAAATGAGACAGGTGCAATGTGACTTGCAAATGTGAAAAGAGCAGAGGAAGATCATCACAATGAGATCAAAGAAAAGAAAAACTACATAAGATGAATAAGAAGGAAAGTAAGGGATTGGAAAGAAACTTTGTGAACAGAAGATACAGCTCTGGAATTGAAGTTGGCAGGTCACCTCTGGCCCCCATCTGTGGGACTAATGACACATTACTCTGTGTGACTGCAGGAAAACATTGAAGACTTCTCTTTTCCTCACATATAAGGACAAAGAGAGAACAAAGAACAGCTACTGAGTGAACAGCAACTAACCCCTTTTGAGTATATTCAAGAAACTCACTGCACTTACCTATAGGAGTGGAGATCATTTATTTGCTGTGAGTCTCCTTTTGTGTACTGTAACCATATCATCAGCTGGAGATAAGCACAGATCAAAACCTGAAATACCAGCACTCCCAATTTTTGGGAGAAGGGGTGAGATCTAGATCTGAATCTGAATTCTGTGGTTCTCTAACAGTAACTGAGCCTGGCTGGTAACATCCTGGAAGAACTGGGAAAGCAGTCTGTTAGCTGCCCCCTCTCCTGGCCATCTTTTGAAATTGTGAGGTGGAGAGATGGATCCTGACAGAACAAACAGGAAAGATGAGGTCATCAGCATTGTTGCATCCCATTTATGACCCCACCCTCTCAGAACTGTTACTGGCCAATCAGGTTGCTGTATTTTGACTGATCTAACAATCCAAGTTCCAGCCCTGCTCCTAGCCAATTTTCATCTCAATGGGGCTCATTCTATCCCCTCTGCCCCATTTTTTCTGGCTTTTTGACAAGGTATTTAGATGCTTTACCTGAAAGAAGTCTCTTAGGCCTTGGTTACACTGGCACTTTATAGCCCTATAAAGATGCAAGGAGCGCTATAACCTCCTACCCGTCCACACTGGCGAGGCACTTAGAGCATTATAACCTCGGAGTTATAGCGCTACTGGTAATCCACCTCTGCATGGGGAATAAGAGCTGTAGCGCTGCTGCTGTAGCACTACAGCGCGAATGTGGACACCCACTGCGCATTAATTGGCCTCCAGCCCGTCTCATAATTCCCATTTGAGCCACTCTGATCATCACTTGCAAACTCTTTTGTCCTGTCCTCAGGTGATCACACGTCAGACCCGCCCTTTAAATTTCCAGGGAGATTTGAAAATCCTCTTCCTGTTTGCTCCAGCCAGGCGTGGAGTGCTCTTCAGGGAATCTTTGCAGGTGACCGTTTTACCTCGCCATGACTCCATGTGCCATGCCTCCTCGCAATAGGCGATCCCCAGTGTGGAGCAATAGCGAGGTGCTTGACCTCATCAGTTGTTGGAGGGAAGAGGCTGTTCAGTCTCAGCTGTGGTCTAGCCGCAGAAACTATGATACATATGGCCAGATATCACGGGACATGATGGAAAGAGTCCATGAGCGGGACACTCTGCAGTGCCAGGTAAAAGTCAAGGAGCTTAGGAATGCGTATCGCAAAGCCCACGAGGCAAACGGCTGCTCCAGGGCAGCCCCGGTGACTTGCAGATTTTATAACGAGCTGCATGTGATACTTGGTGGTGATCCTATGTGCACTCCACTGACCACCATGGACACTTCCCAGCCCACCAGTGAGGGGCAGGGGAAGAGGAGGACAAAGAGGAGGAGGACGAAGAGGAGGAAGAGGAGGCGGCAGCGGCAGCAACCCAGGGAACGGAGGAGTCCTAGGATGCATGCAGCCAGGAGCTCTTCTTAAGCCAGGAGGAGGGCAGCCAGCTGCAGTGTCTGGCAGTTGCGGGGGGCAGGGCAGCAGCGGATTGCAGAAGTAAAGCTGCTTTTCTATTGGGAAGGCGGGCAGCTTGAGCAAGGGTGGAAAGGGACGCTTGCATGCTTGCCTACATGTGGAATAGTGCATTGATGTAGTCTATCACATCGTGGTAATCGTCATCAGTAATCTCTTCAAAGGTCTCAATAAGAGCGCTTGCAACGCACCTGCGCAGGTTTCTCAGGAGAGCCAGCGTGGCCCCTGTCCCGGTCCTGGTCACTAGACCCCGCCAATGTGCTACGAGGAGTTTGGGGAGCATTGCTGCACAGAGGCAAGCTGCATATGGCCCTGGGCAGAAGCCGCATCTCATTAGAATGCCCTCCTTTTCTTCCTCGGTCACCCGCAGCAGCAAGATATCTTCCACGATGAACACCTACAGAGAATGTTGGGACTGTGTTCAGAGTAGGGTTCCTGCCACTTCCCTGCACTCTCCCACAGCCATAGCACAGCACGGCAGGGAAACAGTCATTCCCCCTGCATCCGGAGAGGACTCACCATGGCAGGGGCTCTGTTGTTGTCTGTGTGCTCTCTGTGGAACAGGCAAACGGGGAATGCGGGGGAATCATTGGCATGTCTGCTGTTTAAAAGGGTGCTTCTGTTAAATGTTTCATTTTCCCTGTGTAGGATCGACCTTGAGCCCTGTGCCATCACTGTTATCAACAGCTGACAGGCTGAGGTGGCTGAGGAAGAGGCCACAAAAGAGCAAAGAGGATCTAGTACAGCAAGTAATGCAACAGTCTATAACCAAAAATCGAATTGCACAGAAGTGGAGGGAGAATGAGAGCAAGTTGAGGGAGAAGGCACGCCAGGAGAACGCGATTCACTGGCGGAAACCACCGATAAGCTGTTCTCATTACTGCAGCTTCAATTAGAGACTATGCAGCAGATTGCCGCCATTCAGGAGGAGAAGCACCGCACTTGCCGCCCCCTTTATCAGTTGCCCCCAAACCCTTCCCCTTCTAGCCCTCTGTCCTCTCCGGGCCACTATCATTAGCTACCTGGTTATTACCACCCACAGCTGCCTCCAACCCCGCTGTCTTCACCGACCAACCCCCAAACCCAGGACCCTTATCCACTGCACTCATCCCCTAATAACATGCCTTATTGCCCTCCGGAAATGGGGTTCGGAGGACACAGCAACTCGGAAGGCATTGGAGAGTATGAGATCCAGACATATTCCAATCTCTGACTGACCCCATCCCACCCCAGTTGTACCTCCCCCTGCTTCCCGCACACATTCTTCATAACCTTTTTTTTTCAGCAACTGAAGTAGCTGTTGAATAAATGAATTGTCTTTTTAATAAATGGGTTTCTTTATTCAGTGTACATAGATTATTAATGGCTACAGAAAACCAAATGCCTTTTCCTATTAAACGAATGCACCTTCCCTCCCTCTGCACTTCCCATTAGAACTGGCTTTCAGCCTCAAAATGCTCCCTCAAGGCATCCCTGATCCTTGCAGCCTCACACTGGGCCCCTCTAAGAGCCCTGCTCTCTAGCTGTGCATATGTGGCCTCCGAGGACCATTCCTGAGTGAAGCCTTCGCCCTTCCGCTCACAAAGATTATGTAGGGCACAGAATGTGGAAATAACCGCAGAGATACTTCCCTCGGCCAAGTCTAGCTTCCCATAAAGACAGCACCAGCGTGCTTTGAGATGTCCAAAAACACACGCCACAGTCATTTGACAACAGCTAAGCCTGTAGTTGAACCTTTCCTGGCTGCTGTCCAGGTTCCCTGTGTACGGTTTCATGAGCCAGGGCATTAAAGGGTAAGCGGGGTCACCAAGAATCACAATGGGCATTTCGACTTCCCCCTCGGGGATCCTCTGGTCTGGGAAAAAAGTCCTGGCTTGCATCTTCTTGAACAGGCCGATGTTGCAGAAGATGCGTGCGTCATGCACCTTTCTAGACCAGCCTGCGTTAAGGTCAGTAAAATGCCCATGGTGATCCACAAGCACCCGGAGAAGTACCCCTTTTGGTTAATGTACTCCTCTTCTAGGTGGTCGGGCGCCAGAAGAGGTATATGGGTTCCATCTATCGCCCCTCCACAGTTAGGGAAACCCATTTCTTCAAAGCCAGCCATGATGTCATACACGTTACCAAGAGTCACGAATTTTCATAGCAGGATGCTATTAATGGCCCTGCACACTTGCATCAACACGACTCCAACGGTCAACTTTCCCACCCCAAAGTGGTTGGCCACCGAGTGGTAGCGGTCTGGGGTGGCCAGCTTCCAGATTGCAATAGCCACCCACTTCTCCACCGTGAGGGCAGCTCTCAATCTGGTGTCCTTGCGCTGTAGGGCGGGGGTGAGTTCAGCACACAGTCCCATGAAAGTGGATTTTCTCATGCAAAAGTTTTGCAGCCACTGCTCGTCATCCCAGATTTGCATGACGATGTGATCCCACCAGTCAGTGCTCGTTTCCCATGCCCAGAAGCGGTGTTCCACGGCCATGAGCATGTCCGTTAATGAGACAAGAAGTTTTGTGTCAAATGCGTTCATTGCCTCAATTTCATCTTCAGACCCATCACTGTCACCTTACATATCAAGGATTAACTCCACTGCGCACTGAGATGTGCTGGCGACAGTTGTCAGCATGTTCCTCAGAAGTTCGAGATTCATTGCAGCACATGAAAATGGACGACGAAGCGCGCCTTGCTGAAACCGTTGAAAAATGGTGCCTGAGGTGGACAGAAACACAGGGATTTCTGGGATATGACACAAAGCATCACGGGAAGTTGGAACAGGATTCAGAATGCCCCGCAAGCGACACCCCCTTACCACAAGGCATTACGCCAGATCGGGAAGAGGTGCTCTGTGGGATACCTGCCCTAATGCGCTGCTCTTAATGCCACCTGAAGTGCCGCAAATGTGCCCATGCTATACCGCTGGTGCGTCTAAGTGCGGACACGCAATAGCGCTATACCTATTTCTGTATACGGGGACTGCTATAACCAAAAGCACTATAATCCCGTAAGTATAACCATGCCCTCAATGTCACTCCCTGCACTTGCTGAGCTCCACTGACTCAGAATAAATTAAACTCTCTGCTGTCTGGGCCTTTACTGAATAATCAATAAGGAAGGTGTTAGAGTGAAAGGATTTGTGCCTGTAGAATGACATTTCCCCTTGTGATTAGGAGACAGGCATTTGTCTGTGTTAAGAGACTTTCCTGCACTCTGGTGACAAAGTGCTTATTCGGTACCCAGTTCTTGATGAGCCCAGTGTCCTGACTGTGTTGTTTTATGGACATTTTAATGATCTTTTCCTTCTTTTTCTTTTGGTGTTAATAGGCAGCTCTATTTAACAAAGGCTATGTTTACACTGACAACTAAATGACAAAACTTTTGTCATTCAGACATGTTAAACACACACACACACACTGAAAGACAAAAGTTTTGCCAATGACAAGTGTCGCCAGTGTGAACAACTCTTTGTCAGCGGGAGCATTCTCCTCCTGACAAACGCTAATGCCACTTGTTTGGGGGTGGAAGGTTTTTGTCAGCAGGTGAGCTGACAAATAGAGGCTACATTGTGTGCCTTTTAGTGACGTAGCCCTGTCGCTAAAAGCTGTGTAGTGTAGACATAGCCTCATTATATGCATTTGAGCTGTGACAGTGTGTCAGAGGTGCATGAAACGCTCCTCCTGAAGCCCTTATACCATGTGGTCTGTTTGTTTGGGGGACTGTGCACTGACCGTGTGAGTGCTGAGACTAGCAGCCTGTAAGGCAAGGCTGAGAGCTTCTTAACAAGGCTTTGATCCCTAAGCCTTCTAGCACCCATCAACCCTGAACCAGGGGGAAGGCTACTCAGGGAGACCAGGGCTTTAAAAAGCCTGCTCCTAAATGACCAGAGGAGCTAGCAAACAGGAGCGGCTAACAGGGGAGGTTTGCAAGAGAATGTGAAGAGGAGTGGGTTGGGGACGGGCTACATAAATTTAACATTCCTTAAATTTAAGCCAAAAAAAAAACATCCTCTGATAAAAACAAAAGAATAGCAAAGGAATGAGGTGCAGGAGTAAAAAGAGAATACAGGAAGAAGTCCATCAATAGAGTGGGGGCTACCCAGTTTATTGCACCCAATGCAGCATGTATGATTATCTGACCTATGGGCAGGTGGCATATGTGTGCATACGGTGCAAGGAGCTACTAGTACTCAGAGATCATGCATGGCCTGTGGAGATTAGGGTAGGTGAGCTGGAGGAGCCAAGAGACACAGAGAGGTACATAGATGAAACTTTCCAGGACACAGCAGAACAGTTCTACCCTCGGTCTGACAGCCTCTGTGCTTTTGAGGAAAATGAAAGTCTCAGGGTAGGAGAACATCCAACTGAAACAGTGGGAAACGGTCCCATAGTTGGGGCCCTCCTTCCAGATGATGTTGTGGTATCCTCTCTCACTGAGGATACCTCTTTGGGGGAGGGAACACCAGTTATTAGGAAGACACAGGTATTAGTAATGGGCAATTCGATCATTAAAAACATAGATAGTTGAGTTTGCTATGACTGGGAGAACCGCATAGTTGCCTGCCGGCTGTGAAGGTTGTGGATCTCTCAAGACATCTAGATAGACTTATGTATAGTGCTGAGGAGGAGCTGGTTATCATGGTATGTGTAGGTACCACTGACATAGGGAAGGATAGGAGAGAAGTCCTGGAGGACAAATTTAGGTTACTAGGAAAGAGATGGAAGTCCAGGACCTCCACGGTAGCATTTTCTGAAATGCTGTCAGTTCCACACGCAGGGCCAGTTAGACAGGCAGAACTGCAGGGTCTCAATGTGTGGTGAGACAATGGTGTAGGGAGGAGGGGCTTCGATTTATTAGAAAACAGGGAAATTTTGGGGAAGGGGGGAGCCTCTACAAGAAAGATGGGCTCCACCTAAACTAAAATGGAATCACACTGCTGGCACTTGAAATTAAAAAGGTCATAGAGCAATTTTTCAACTAAAGGCTGGGGGAAAGCCAACAAGTGCAGAAGAGCACATGGTTCAAACAGAGATATTCCTTAGGGGAGAATCTATTAATGGAGATTTTCTATGTTCCAGTAAGCAGGGGAGGATGGAAAATGATAAAATGAGGAGAAACAGTCAAATAAAAAAAGTCTCATTCAATAAACATCATGTAAGAGAAGTCAGCTAAAAAGAGACAAATTTTTAAAGTTCTTTACATACCAATTCTAGAAGTCCAAATAATAAGATGGATGAACTAGAGTGCCTTGTATTAAATTAGGATATTGATATAATAGGCATCACGGAAACTTGGTGGAATGAGGATAATCCATGAAGCACAGTAATACCAGGGTACAAAATATATTGGAAGGACAGAACAGTTCATGCTGGTGGGGGAGTGGCACTATATATGAAAGAAAGTGTAGAATCAAATGAAGTAAAAATCTTAAATGAACCAAATTGTACCATAGAATCTGTATGGATAGTAATTCCATGCTCGAATAATGAGAATATATCAGTAGGGATATATTACCAACCACCTGACCAAGATGGTGATAGTGACCATGAAATGGGCAGGGAGATTAGAGAGGATACTAAAAAAAAACCCCTCTATAATAATGGGGGACTTCAACAATCCCCATATTGACTGGGTACATGTCACCTCAGGACGGGATGCAAAGATGAAGTTTATTGACTCCTTAAATGACTGCTTCTTGGAGCAGCTAGTCCTGGAACCCACCAGAGGAGAGGCAATTCTTGATTTAGTCCTAAGTGGAGCACAGGATCAGATCCAAGAGGTGAATATAACTGGACTGCTTGGTAATAGTGACTATAATATAATTAAATTTAACATCGCTGTGGCAGGGAAAACACCACAGTGGACCAACACTGCAGTATTTAATTTCAGAAAGGGGAACTACACAAAAAAGAGGCGGTTAGTTAAACAAAAAATTAAAAGGTACAGCACCAAAGGTAACATTCCTGCAAGCTACATGGAGACTTTTTTAAAGACACTATAATAGAGGTTCAATTTAAATGTATACCCTGAAATAAAAAAACCATAGAGAATCAAAAAAGAGCCAGCATGGATAAACAATGAAGTAAGAGGAGCAGCAAGAGGCAAAAAGGCATCCTTTAAATAGTAGAAGTTAAATCCTAGTGATGAATATATAAAGGAGCATAAACTCTGGCAAATGACAACGTGTAAAAATATAATGAGAAAGGCCAAACAAGAATTTGAAGAACAGCTAGCCAAAGACTCAAAAAGTAATAGCAACTTTTTTTTTAAGTACATCAGAAGAAGGACGCCTGCTAAACAACCAGTGGGGCCACTGTATGATCAAAATGCTAAAGGAGCACTCAAGGACATTAAGGCCATTGTGGAGAAACTAAATGAATTCTTCACTTCGGTCTTCACGGGTGAGAATGTTAGGGACGTTCTCAAACCTGAGCCATTCTTTCTAGGTGACAAATCTCAGGAACTGTCCCAGATTGAAGTGTCATTACAGGAGGTTTTGGAACAAATTGATAAACTAAACAGTAATAAGTCACCAGGACCAGATGGTATTCACCCAAGTGTTCTGAAGGAACTCAAATGTGAAATTGCAGGACTACTAAGTGCCATCTGTAACCTATCATTTAAATCAGCTTCTGTACCAAATGACTGGAGGATAGCTATTGTGACATCAATTTTTAAAAAGGGCTCCAGAGGTGACTCTGGCAATTACAGGCCGGTAAGCCTGACTTCAATACTGGGCAAACTGCTTGAAACTATAGTAAAGAACAAAATTGTCAGACACATAGATGAACATAATTTGTTGGGGAAGAGTCACATGTTTTTTTTGTAAAGTGATTCCAATATACTAGAATTTTGTAATCACTTTTTTGTAAAGTGATTCCATAATAATATAATGTAATGTAATGTAATATACTAGATATATTACATTACATTACATAGAATGTATGAATGAATGTAATGTAATGTATATTACATTACATTACATTAGAATAATATAATGTAATGTAATGTAATATACTAGAATTTTGTAATCACTTTTTTGTAAAGTGATTCCAATATACTAGAATTCTTTGAGGGGGTCAACAAGCATGGGACCCAGTGGGTACAGTGTACTTAGATTTTCAGAAAGACTTTGATAAGTTTTATCACTAAAGGTTCTTAAGCAAAGTAAGCTGTCATGGGATAAAAGGGAAGGTCCTCCCATGGATTGGTAACAGTTTAAAAAATAGGGAAAAAAAGGGTAAGAATAAATGGTCAGTTTTCAGAATGGAGAGATGTAAATAGTGGTGTCCCCAGGGGTCTGTACTGAGCCTAGTCCTGTTCAACATATTCATAAATGATCTGGAAAAATGGGTTAACAGTGAAGTGGCAAAATTTGCAGATGATACTACTCAACATAGTTAAGACAGACTGTGAAGAACTACAAAAGGATCTCTCAAAATTGGGTGACTGGGAAACAATATGGCAATATGAAATTCACTGTTGATAAATGCAAATAATGCACATTGGACTTCACAAACCACTCACTTCACTTGATTGTTCTTATCTCAGCTCTGCAGAGATAAGTTTTACCAATGTAAGAGCAAAGCTGAGGTTGAATTTCTTTCTATGGAATGGAAGCAAAGGATTGTGCCACCCTTACTCATCTTGAGCAGTACCTCACCTAACAAGAATTGTCATTAAGATCAACAGTGGCTTCTGCTGATTATGGCACTAACAACCTGTGTAAGAAGGACATATATTGGCCTTCAGAGGACACAGAAAATGTTCACAAACACATACCAAAGTACTGTCCCTCCCCACATGGATAAAGCGCCAGACAATGAAGAAATTATTCACCATGATGAACTCTCTCTCACAAGCTGTCCCCTATGGAGACAATGGTTCTACTTGGGTGATAACTGCTCAGCAGTGGGAGTCAGGGTTCACAACCTGGCCCTAAATAAGAAAAGAACCTCAGTCTCTGCTTTACTCCCACACTTTGTAAAGAATATAGAATAAAACGTATAGAATAAAAACAATAAAGACAATAAAAAACAACAAATAAAATAAAAAACAATAAAATAAAAAACAATAAAAACAATAAAATGTATAGAAATAAATAAAATAAAATAAAAAACAATAAAATAAATGTATTTATATAAATAAATAAATTTTATTTAATAAATCAAATTTATTATTAAATAAATTATAAAAGTATTAAATTTATTATTTATTAAATTGAATAAATTTTATTTAATAAATACATATATATAAAATATATTTTGCATAGAAATAAAATAAAAAATAATAAAATAAAAAACAATAAAAACAATAAAATGTATAGAATACAAACAATCCAAAGAGCAACTCTTTTTCCCTTGGAAAGGTAAATGTATTGATCCATGTTTTGTATTGCAGCCGCCATAAGTTAAAATAAAATGTGGATTGTCACTATAAGCTGCTATATAGCCTTTAGACATATCATATACTCTCTTCCTGTTTTTGGCTATTTCTTCATCCCATGTTGCCCCCAGTCATTTAGTTAGATTTTCAGAACTGTCCAAAAGCATTCCTGAGCCTAATTTTCATGTTCAGTTTCACACACAAATTGTTTTAATTGTACACATCTGGTTGTTTATGTGTGCAGCTACCACAATTGCACATGCAGTTATTACAATAAGCCACACATTTTAATGTGCATGAATACATGCAATGTCTGAAATAGTATCTTAATCATATTATATTTGTTTCAGGAAGATGTGAATATTTTAATAATAATAATTAATAATTAATAATCTCCCAGGTATTAAAAAATAAAACCAAAAAACCCACTGCAATATACTGTACCAGTTTTGTTCTAACAGATGTTTAGACTAAGAAAAATGTTTTCCTATTTAAATTCCTGTGCAGCATAGTCAGTGTGCTCTCAAATGGGGAAAAATGTAAATCAATAATACAGTATGTATTTAAATTCTTAAATCATAAGAAAAGATTAAATCAAAGCCCAAGAAAACATCTATCTGCATATGTAAGAGTAATATATTTTATTGATCCTCTAAAACAACAGCTGCAAAGATTGTTTTCACAAAGGCTGATCCAGTTGGTAAGTAGAATAGCATGACACAACTGAGATAAGTCCCCATACATGTATCCACAGGAAGGCCAAGAAAAAATGTGAAGGGATGTCACTGCTTACAGAGTTTCATTCGAGTATTAAATGAAAAATGCAGTTGTAGCTGGAAAAGATGGTTTGATTACAAAGAAACATATTAAGTCAATGATTTCCAGAAAATGAAACATGGATAAGTATGTTTTAGTAAACAAAGAACACAGTAACCTAAAAGTCTGAGCAGCTTAAAATGAATCACTGCAATAAATATTCTGAAAATATCACTAGCAATTATACCCATCCTTTAGGTTGATTAAAATAATTAATTAAATAAAGTGGGGACCAACCCACATTGACTGGAAACGGCGAACCGTAGCCATTGGGAGCTTCAGGGCTCTGTGCCTTCAGAGGCTCCAAGAAAACAAAACATCCCGAACCACCAACGGCTTATCCTGATGGGCTGGGAGCCAAAGTTTGCCAACCCCTCCTATAGTTTAAAAGTTGGCATCACAAAAAACACTCAAAAGTTTTGCTAGAATTATGTTAATATAATCAAATGAAAAACCTGTTGTCATAATAATAACTGAACAAACATGTATTCACCTTCAAAATTACAGTCAATGTTTAAAATCAGTAAATGGATATTTAAAACAAGCACCTTAGAACAATAGGAGACTTTAAAAAAGTCTTAAAATCCTTCAAAGTCTGAATCAGTCTCTGATTCACCAAACAGTTCATTAAACTCAGCTTCAGTCACAGCTGCACTTGCATTGTCATCATAAATGTTAGCAGGGTCATCTTCAGACTCAGATTCCTTCTCCTCATCAGCCTGTGTTGTGTCATCATCAAATATGGTATCATCTTCTGAGCCATGGAGTGCATTGCTGATACGGCATTTCCTAAATGATTTTTCTATCATTTCCGAGGGAATGGACACCCATGCGTCCTTGATCCACTGGGTGTCCAGATTGATTTTGGGCTTCATAAGATTCCCGCCTTTTGCAAATTCATCATGCCTGAGCACATCCATTCAGACCACATTTTGCGTAGCCTGTCTTTAAAGGGTTTGTTCAGGCAGACATCTAGTGGTTGTAGAACTGAAGTTAAGCCTCAAGTAATACAGCCAAAGTAGTTTTCATATTTTTGGCAACATTTTTCGCTTCATCTGTCTTTTGTACCCTGAACATGTCCCAAATGAGCATAGGAGGTTTCTTGAAAATTTCTCCTGGGTCTCTTATTCCACACTTTTTCCAGTCATTCAATAGTCCCACTTTCATCCATCCAACCCTTTTCAAGTGCATGTATGATTACACCAGCAGGAAACTTAATGTCTTTAGGCAAGGTTTTTCTTTTAAAAATAAGAAAAGGAGGAAGCTTTGATCCATATTCCAAACATGATAAAACCACCTTAAAATGGATTTTTTCATGGCCAAGGTTTTTAATTAAAACTGTTTTTTCAAAAACACAGGTTACCTTTCTGTTGCTCGGGAGATCAAATGTCACTGGTGTTTCATGCACATATCCTATTTGTGACAGCTCAAATGCATATTCCTTTTGATATTTTATAATAAACCTTTGGACAGATTCTACTTTTTCTTCCAGATCTCTCAGCAGCTTTTACGCTATCTTTGTTGACTGACGAAGACAGAGACCATCGTGGTTCATGAAACGAGTACACCAACCCACAGATGAGACAAACATTGGTGGCTTTACTGACTTGTATTTGTTGTTTTGACATTTGCAGAGCACACAGATGAGTTCCAGTTCTAGTGACAATGTACCCATTTTGTTGACATTCAACAATCTACTTATTGAGATCTTTCTCCAGCTCAGGAAATGAAGCGCACCTCGTTGGACATTTTTTCTTGCTACTTGGCATGTCCTTTAGTGTTGTTTTATTTTTTTCACTGTTCTCTTACTTGCTTCTCATTGATACAGAATTCATGTGCAGCAGCACAATTATTATTTGTTTCTGCATATTCAACAACTTTAAGTTTGAACGCTTCATGATAAGCAGACTGTTTTCTTTTGATTTCACCATTGTTCATTTTAAATACTAGTATGAAAATAGCCCATTATTATAGTTATAGATTTTGTAGAACTTTATATAGGACTGTCACCTGCTTTGTCACTGTCAAATTATTATTGTTCTTTGTTTATTTCAAAGCAGCCCTGAAGATTGGCATGTTTGTGGTGATAACAGGCTATTTAAATTTTATTAGAGATTCCATCACTAATTGAAGTACATGCAGTAGCGGACACCAGTGCTATAGTACTAATGTTCATTATACATTTTTCTGATTGACTTGTAAGGTGTAGCATTTTGTGAAATGCATGGGTCAAATGTCATGAGGATCTGCTTTTTTAGTATTCATTGCAAGCCAATCTAGTCCACTAAACAAAGCCTTTGCAACTTTAAAAGGCTGCAGTATTGACATCAATAAATGGGTTGGCAAATTTTGGCTGCCGATGGCAGGTCAGGACGATTTTTTTACCTGGAGAGCCCGCAGGCAAGGAGCCCCTCAGCTCCCTGTGGCCACAGTTCAATGTTCTCAGCCAATGGGATCTGCGGCTGGAAATAATTCCAGAGAGCTTAAAATCATCAAATTTTGGTGTAGACCCATTTATAAGCTGACCCCCACTCTTTGATGCTTCACTTTTTTACCAAAAATATTTGGCTTATGAACAAGTATATACGGTAGTTATCTAATACTTATATGGCCTCATCAGTGTGGTGTTTGACTGCTATAAAACATGAATTAATTTATTGTCATGATACCCATTAGCGATAGGAAAATGTTACTATCCTACTTTACAGATGGGGAAAATGAAATTAAGGCCCAGACTTTTAAAAGTATTTAGGCATTGCTGTGCTTAGTGTGGCAACACCAAACTGTTTTAGGACAATCAATGGGATTTAGGATCCTAAGTGTCTACATCATTTTTTGAAAATGAGATTTAATCTCCTAAATCTTGTAATTAAGGTGACCAGACGTCAAAATTTTATATGGACAGTCCCAATTTTGGAGTCTTTTTCTTATATAGGTGCCTATTATCCCTTTGTCCCTATTTTTCACACTTGCTGTCTGGTCACCCGGGTTGTAATGCTAAGCTTAGCAGTGTCTAAATACCTTTTAAAAACCTGGGCATAAGTGACTTGCCCAGATTCACACAGTAAGTCCATTGTAAAGGCAGAAACTAAACCTAGATCTCCTAAGTCCCACCTGAATAGCAACTAAACTGCAGTCAAAAGTAAAGACTTGTTCTGCTAATCACAGGGAATCCATAAAGTTTTTGAAACATATATAAGATTGGCCTCACTGGATCCCAGTTAAGAGAGGTACTTAAGCACATGAGTAACTTTGTGCATGGGAGTAGTCTGACTACTCACATACTTCAAGTACCTAACTGAGTTGGGGCCTTCAAATGCTGTGTCCCAGAGGTGCAGTTAGGAAAATATTATAGATTATGTGGGATTCTTTGAAAGATTTCTATAAAATGCTTCAGACCTTTTTCTGCACTTTTCACCTAATGGTATGACATGGAACACATCATAAATAAGCACTACAGAATCTTGGTTACATGTAGTGCTGTATTTTTCTCCATTAGCAAAGGAAATCTCGCACAAATTTTTTTTTTAATTTTATTTTACTGAAAAGAGTAGTCATTCTGCTGACATCAGTTTGAGAGACCTCTTTGTTCCTGAGGCAAGAATTTGTGAACAAAGCATAATAACAGTTTGCCTAATGGCTACACATGAAGTGTACATTTCGAAGCTTCATTAGACGCAGGACACCTTTGGCCAAGGCCAAAAAATTATTGTTCATTTAAAGGACAGTGAGGCAAATTGGAATTAAAAAACAAAACTAGGAATACAGTAGCATTAAATCCATTTTTGGCATCAGCCAAGGTATCAGACTATCTTCACATGCACATATCCATACCTCTATACTGTAGTCCTCTCAGAGTACAGAGAATATGGCCCCTTTAACATCTTGTCCTGAGGCAAAGGAAGTGGTGGTTGTGTGAAGAATGTAGAGAGAGGGAGAGCAACAGTGTGCGTCTGTCTGTAGCTCCAGACATGTGGGCCTAACACAAGCAGCCCTCTGTAGTGAAGCAGTCGAGAACCAGCTGAAAGCCTGGAGGGACTGAGTAGCCAACTGGAGACACACCAGGCCAGGAGCAGCTCTGTGCCAGGGAGAAATCACCTGAGAAGGACAAGCCAGAGCGGGACCCAGTATCACAGTCACCCAGAGCTGAATGGGGCTGTGAGTACTGGGACTTTGCACTGGCAATATTGAGGGATGCTATAAGTAGCTAAGTCGGGAGGTTAATGCTCTGTGTGGGTTTGCAGAGAGTGGCAGAAGATGGCAGGAGGGGTTTTCTGGGGGAAGTTTACTAGGGCTGAAGATGACCAGGAGCACCCAAGACTGCTTGCCAGACTGGAACTTTGCCCAGGATTCCTGAACTCTGAGTTTAGATGTGTTACTTCATATATGCCCTTTCATATTATGGTACCGCTGGGCCCAGAGGTCTTCATGTTGGATGTAACCCTGTCTTACTGCTCACTCTATCTACCCTGGTTTTCTCCATTTGTCTCTCTTTAAATAAATATTTCCTTTCCCTATATTCATTTTACTATTGTGGTATGTGTACTTCAGGGGAGTTGGAACAAGTGTTTTTGGAATGGAAGGGAGTTTCCCTGCTGCATTCTTGCGGGCACCTTTTCATGGCCAGAGCCACCTACACAGTGGCCTCCATCCTGGCATGAGAGCACCATAGTTATACTATGCACACTTGATAAAGCAATGGAAATTTTTAGGTGTGTCCTTTTTCAAGTTGTACATATTTAGTTGCAGCTTTAGTGATAAAACCCCGATGCATTCAAATGTGAGCAAAATCAAACCTCAGGAGAGATGAGTTTACCCCATTCATCTCTATGGGATGTTAATTCTGAGCCATAAGAATGCCTGTTTAAATAAGACCACTGGTAACTATTTCACTACTAAGCTTATTTGGCAAAAGATCCATAAAATGTGGCTGTTTGTTTGTTTAATTTTAATGCTTTCTGGTTTATTCCACTGATGGAGTTTTTAAAATGCATATAATTAATTGTTTTATTACTTACAATTTTTTTTAAAAAAATGCATCACTATTCATTATTAGTAGTAGAATGGAAGCAGCTTCTAGGGCTCCCAACTGAGCTCTGGACCCCATTATGCTAGGCATATGGAAAAACAGTAAGAAACACATCCTACCCTGAAGAGTTAATAATCTAAAGTTCGCTTAACTTGCTCTTGTTTTTATTTTTGTTTGAGATGTTTTGTTCTTTGAAAAAAATGCACCATTGGGTCTAGTCTCCTGCTTGGTCAATAGAACTGAGCATCAAGAATGGCATGGGGCAATTTTTAATGCTTTCATCCGTAATATAAATGTCACTTGGTGCCTGATACTGGCCTAACTTCTGGGACCTGATAGAAAAAAAAGGGGGGGGGGGAAGGGGGAAGAGAGCGAGAGAGCAACATAGAATCAGTGAGAAAGGGAACTGAGCTGTCACTACAAGAAAATATGGACTGGCTGCCACCATGGCACAACTTGCCTTCCTGCAGCATACAAACTGCTCTCTTTCATTCTGCTTGCCAGCAGTAGAAGAGATAAAGAAGCAAAAAGTGCCATGGAAGAAGGAGAGGCTGCAGTAATTGGTGACCTCAGAAGACTAGTGGTACAGAGATTGCGGATCTGTAAAGAAGAGAGCAAAAGACATCTTGATTTGTTGCCCTTACAGAAGACTAGCCTAAAAGCAATCCAAATCTGAGCCCAGCCAAAGAGCATATGACCTCATGCTAGCAACCAGCAATAGAAATCAAACTCGGAAGAAGATTCCAGATTAACCACAGTATTGATAAGTAAGATTTGCAAAATTTTACTTGCTCTCTCCTTGTATTAAATATTTTTGACGTATGAGTAAAATATATATTTTTTTCTTCATTATCATCATCATAGTAAGAAGATGAGAGTAGAATTTGTGCCTGGGCCCGTACATTTATATGTATGATTTTTTTAGGGTTGACTGTAGATATTGATAAGTATATCTGTGGATGATTTGGGTTTGCTTGCTACAAAGGCAGCAATCCTAGTTGATGTCTTACCTCACCATTCACAGCCATTTGCGAGCCAGGAAAATGTTAATCAGTTACTGAATGTACGATAATTGTAATTATATGGCTACCTTTAACAAGCAATGCCTGTAAGCTTTTCTTTTTAGCCTCTCTTTCTTTCTGTAGACCTTTCCTTCGACACTATTTTTTGACATAGTGTAAGGATCTTTCTCCATTTTCACTTCAAAATGTCAAACTTTAATTAAAGGAACAAGCGACTGTAATGGGAGCAATCAACTGTGGTTTCAGTTTCTGTGATAAGGAGTATATTTTAAATTACCAGCATGAAGGTATGTAGAGTTTGTTTACAGCACTGTATAAGCTGTATATTAAACTGTAAAAGGATGACGAATTTATTCATCTGAGAAATGCCTTGTTCCTCCTTGACACCGCTGACCCAAATGCATTTGAAGTTAACTTAATTATCACCATTATACATGTGTCATTTGTGAGTACAAGTTTCAGGTAAGCAGCACTTGTGTATGTTTTGAAATTACACAAGGAAATATCTTGCCTGTGTACCACCAATTTCCGGGAAACCGACCTACAAGACTATGGAATCTTCTGGTACTCAGAAAAAGGAAAACAATTCAATTTCCTGAGTACAGAAGTGTTCTCCTCTGCTAGCTTTTTCCCCATGTGAGCAATCTTCTTTCCACCTGTCTTCTGGCGATAACCTTTTCTGGGTGGTACTGTGATTTGATAATGATGTGGTGCAATTGCCAAATACCAACATATTGTACCAATAAGTCTGATGAATCTGAATACAAGATATCTTGGTTTGGGTCAGCTGACTTAAAAGTGACCTGTTCAGATAAACTCACAGGTTTATGAAACTGTTCATTGAGCTTTAATTTGCTAAATTGAACATATGTCCTAAAATTACTTATATTCTGGGATTACTAATGGTTAAGCACCGCACGAAGATTTCCAAACAATTACACAAGGTACTTTATGGGAGAAAAAACTACTATGCCCTTCTCATCAGAATTTGGAAAACCAACAAACATGAATTTCTGAAGGAATGGGCTTGCCAGCCTTCTATCTCTGTGAACTACCTTTCTATACTCACATTCTGATGAAACAGTTTGATTTTTTGCTGAAGCTTTTTATGTACAGCCTTCATTAGTTTGGCTGGCAACAAAAAGACGGTCAACTGAAGCTTTCTGAGCTTCATAAACCTTCTCTGCTTCTTCCAGCACCTGTGTGTGTAGGAACCCAGTTTTCACAACATCCTAGGCTCTAGTCTAGCACATCAACACTTTCTCAAATACCAGTCTAGACCACATGCATCTTGTACTGAGTGAATAATATTTTTTTCAGTTCAGTGGCTGAACCAAAGAATAAATAATTCAGTTAGTTTCAAACTGCTTCTGTTCAGTTTTTGTCACAGAAATGAAAAACTGAAAACAAAAATGGGATGTGTCGAACAAAATATTTTGAATGTTGATTCAAAATGATATTTTGAAATATCAAGAAAATTTGGTTTGGGGAAGGGGTTAGTGGAAATTATTCAACCAAAATTCAACCTAGCCTCTCTAATAGTCTAATAGTGCCTCTTATACACTGAAAATAATTGCCCAGGTCTACAGTCATCTAACTTTTATGTGGAACAATCCACTTTCCACTTAAACTTCATTTTGCTTTCCAAAACTATTGAGTAGGTGAAAGTACATTAGGAATAAAGACTTAGAGATAGGTGCTCAGCTGGTGTAAATTGAGGTAGCGCTGTTAGTCAGTGATGCAACATCTGATTTATAGCAGCTGAGAAATTAGATCATTTTAACTGATAAGAAAAAGCCAAATTCATGCCCAAGTAGAAACAATAACAGAATACCATATTCTGCAGCAGCTGATTATTTTAAATTGGCAATATGCATCATTTAACAGAGAATACATAGTTGACTCAGTCCTCTTGTCACAAACCTGAAAAGCTTGAACTGGGTTCTCAGGGTTCCCAGTTGACTGTGGCCTCCTTGCTCCCACCTAGTATCTCGCTACTAGCCAACCAAGCAGGAGTGACTACAAAACCTGAAGTTACATCAGGGAGGGTTTCTCTGGGCCTGACTGGAGAAACAGAGGTCAGTCTGATTGGTCAGGACTTGCTGCCTATTTAAAGCCAGAAGGAGACCCAAGAAGTTTTCTGCACAACTTGACTCTCCTGGCTGCTATACTGGACCCCATCTTCTTGCCCGAACCTGATTCCTGGTTCCCTGCTTTGATCTGTGTTCCTCTCTCATTCCCAGTCTTTGCCCCTGATCTCTGGATCTGGCTCTAATCCTTGGTTTGACTCTCTGACTCCCAGCTCCAACCTCTAGACATGGCTGCCTAAGTCCTGACCTCGATGCTTTTTGAGAATCATTGCCCCAGGAATTGAGCCCAGGAAAGGAATGAGAAAAGAGCCAACTGGTCAACCTCAGCTCTGAGTGGACTGCCTGCCTCCAGGAAAACAATCGAGCACTGCACCCTTGAATTGAATAATTGACCAATGAGCACCAACTGTTTGTGGAGCAGGTGAGCCAACTCTGTATGAGGATCACAATGCTGTGTGCATGACCCATGGTATCTGCTCCTGAGCAGGATCCCTAGACCCCCCTTCCAGAATGGTTTCATGGTAAGTCTTTGTCTAGCAGCACCAGGAAATATTGCAATTTGGGGTAACAGTCTCTGCAATTTGCACTCATCTTGTGATCTTCTGTCTTGTCCTCCATGATCACCCTCATTCATTGGTGAACACAAGAAATCAGATTCCCTTAAGAATTTTACCAGTAATGATGCTGGACACAAGCCAATATTGATCTAACCTCCAATCCAAGAAAATCTCAGATAAAAATGACTGCCCAGTCAGTCACACACTCAGACCCTGTGGCAAAGTCTCCATAAATACCTAGACATCACTGGTATGTTTGGGGAAAAAAAACCCACAGAGATTCTCCTCACTAGATCCAACCTATACATTTGCAGCAAGAGGTGCAAGTTCAGTTTGGATGAATGTATTCCAGGTCAGAGCCCAAATTGGCAGCATTCTGAAATTATCTCCAAGAAAATCTAAGAAAAGGGTTCATTCATAAATCAATATTGCCAACTGGAGCAGCAGTCCTCCTTGCTAAGAAGAAAGATGGCAGCCTCCAGCCCTGAGTAGATTACCAAGCCTTGAATCAAGTCACAATAGGAATTGATACTGTCTGTCTCTATTTCCTGAGATATTGGTGATGACTGCTTTGTTACCCACTGTCATAAATATAAAGTAGCCTAGAATTCCTGTTTACCTATAAGGGGTTAAGCTAAGGATAACCTGAGAAGGGGACACCTGACCAATGAGGTGGTGTCAACTGAAGATGCTTTCACACTTGCAGGGAGAGAAAGGGTTTCAGTTTCCTTTGTCTATTCATGTGGAGCTACCAGGTGAATCAAACCTATTTCTTTTCTCCATCTATCTATAACCTTTCTAAACAGCAATAGTAAATAAAGTTAGCCAGGCAAGGAGTGCAGTTTTATCTTTGTGTTATTTCACTCAGGAATTTCTCAGGTTTGTGGGAATTATCTTTGTGTTTCTCTGTAACTTTAAAGATTCAGCAGAGGGAGGAATTCCTCGGGGGCGAGGATTCTTTTGTGATTGTAAGTGCTGATTTCCACGGACTTTTACAAAGGATTTATTCCTTTCTTTTTTTTCTTTAATTAAAATCTTTCTTTTAAGATCTTGACTGCTTGTTTTCCATTGTGTAGATTCAAGCTTTTGAATCAGGCTCACCTAGCAGGATCAGTGAGAGGTTTTTTTCAAGTCTTCCCCAGGGAGGGAAGTACAGACTTGGAGGGATTTTTGGAACGAGAAGGGGGGCTCCAAATAGCTCTGCCCCATAGTTCTTGGGGTATTTTTACTTGGTGGTGGCAGTAACCAGCTCCAGATGCAGGAGAAGTTTGCATTTAGGAGAAGTTTCATCTAAGCTGGTAAAATAAGTTTGGGGGGTTAATTCTTTTTTTTTCATGCGGGTCCCCACATCTGTACCCTAGAGTTCAGAGTGGGGAGGCAATCCTGACACCCATAAAAAAATCTAAGGCACCCCACCTATAGTCTACTGAGGGCTCAAGGTATGACCTAGTCAATTTAGATACTTGCCCTTTCCTTTGGGACTCAGGGCTCTACAGATCTGTGGAACTTTTTCCCAGTGAGAGAGCCTTACACGGTTGTGCTCTAAACATCTATTTATTAGCAACACACACAGAATAATACACCAAGCAAATCTCCTATGCTCACCACTCCCAATAAACAAACAAAATTCACCTGATGGCCAGTAAGGATTCTCTTATCTGGGTGTTTCTGCCAATGCTGCTGCATGTCACAATCATGCAGAGGGATCAGAGTTCTAGCAGCTTGATGTTAAATTCCAGTCCAGAGATGGTTCCAGAAGAGCATTGCTTTTATTACACTATATAGGTAAAACTAGCTGCCTCCTTTAACTTCACTAAACCTATCACATTATTCAGCACCCCAGGTAATAAAATTTAACCAATCATGCACTGTTACCTATGTTTTCTCCTGCCCGCTCAACTCTTTTTACATTTTATCTCTCAATCTCAATTATAACTTATTTATGACAACCTTTTTTTGTGCAGATGGTCAGTGCTGGCAGGAGCTAGGCTATTTGAGGACTCCAGAGACCCAGGGGAACCATGGAGCCTCATTGAGGGAGGAAGCAGCCCAGGAGACATGGAACCTTCTCTAGTGAGGGCACGGAGAAACTGGTTAGCGTGTGTCAGGAGGATCCCTGCTGACTCAGTGGTGAGTGCTCCCCCTACCAGGGCCCTGGGATGGGACTTGGAGGACCAGGGAGGTGACACAAACCCCTAATTGGTGTCCCACTGGGCCACAAAATATATCCCACAGTCCCACAGAGGTGGGCTATACTATTTACTGGCTGTCAGACCACGCTTCCCTGAGTGAAAGGACTGCTTACTGTCTCCGGCCACTAGGCCGCACTACCACATTGTGTAGTCAGGGTCATGAACATAGGACCTAACAAACTGCTATATAGTTCTTTTTCCTTCTTCTCCCCATAAGGGTACAGTCCCCATGATGGGGTATACCTACCCTGTAACAGACACTTATCCTGGGATATTGGGGGCAAGCACTAGATGTACAGGGTTTTCAAAGGGGCCTATTGGGTGGGCAGGATATGTATGTGAGACAAGCCGACACAAATGAGTTAGACCTTTATTATCTTTTACTAAGTTGCCTGGACCCCATTCTATTATTCATTGCAAGTGAATCCAAAGAAACACATTTAATTTCACTTTGAACTTTGGTATCCCTGCGGTGCTTATGAACTGAGGAGACAATGTAAGTGGGACACACAAACTCCTTTTCAAGATCCAAGCATTTTACGTAGTCAGAATCTATTACCAGCCATTGACTTCACATATTTAGACCCTAAATTTTAGTTGACATAAGTGCACAGGTATGTCTTTGAAAACAGACCATTGTGTGGATGCAGGAGGGTGTATCCTTATATGCTCAACTGAGTGCTTATGCAAGCTTCTTTAAAAATATGGCCTTCAATAACTGGCTTAATCCCCAAAACACAAGAGCACTAATATTTTTTATTTAAAAAAATGACTTTGATTGCCTGCAACTCATGTCTGTTCTTAAACTCTTTAAGTGTTCTGCACTGGAAATACTTCTAGTCCATTCCACTTTAATGAGACTATGTTAATTTAAATTAAATCTGGCTGGTTTTGTTTAAACATCATTAATCCAGAAAATGACATGCATAGCTTTTGCCTCCTGTGCCCCATCTTGAAGGAATTCTTGCCAGAGCTGAGCACAAATGAAAAAATGAGGAGAAATCCTGATATGTGCAAGAATAACACTGAAGGATTGTTTAATCACTTCACTGTGCTTAATCACATAGGCACTGAGGAGATGGAATTTCCCTACACCCCTAGCAGATATACACTTCCCATGACATTCCCCATCACCTCTCCTCCTCTGCAATGGTTAACTTCTTATATGCAGCGTTTGCTGATTTAGTCGGTTGGAAATCTGAGTTGAAATTGAAACATTAATACATATTTTAAAAGAATATGCAGTGTATGATAAAAATACTTGTACCGGAAAAACCATAATAGGTTTGAAAATATGAACAAAGACTAGCTTCCTTGCACAGCTGTTGCTTTTTATGACAATGTTTGAGCATTCATTCTTATTGACAGTGTTTGAGCATTCATTTTGGCTAACTTCCATGATTTGTAAGCAAGGTCTGAATGAATTCTCCCCTGACAGCTAGTGATGAGCCGGGGGCTGGAGGAAGAAAGACTTCGGGAACAGAGTCTATTAATATAAACACACATATTCTGCCTAGGTATCCAGCAGAGAGAGCTGTGTTGCCCAAGTGATCTATTTTGGCTGGTGCTGAGTTGCAAATCACTTTAGTATTGAATGTGTGGGTAATGAAATGTCGTTATCCTTTTTGTATGAATAAAGGGCAGCAGAACTGTACTTGCCTATCCTAATTGAGGGGGGTCACCCTTAGTGCTTAATTTGTGCTGGGGCTTACCATGGCTGAGACCTGGTACATCTAGGCTGAGCAGTTCATAGCCCTAGAACCTCTGTGCTCAATGAAGAGAGAGAAAGACAGGTGGTTTGCATGGTGGCATGGGCTCTGCCTAAGAATCACAGGCACTATTTGACCGCCTCCTGTTCTCTCTTTAAAGATAGAGTTTATTAGGCTTAATAGAGAGTGTTTCTTTTTTTAAGTTACCATTAGATCTAAAATCATTGATAATTTGGTCTAAGTGTTTAGACCTGCTGTGGGACAGTGTTTTTGTGGAAGAGACGGCCCAGCCTGCAGCAGCACTGAAGTTCCCCCACTGAGAGCTGAAATCACTGAGAGCTGGGTGGAACATCAAGGGGCTGACTTAGAAAGGTCACAGTGGCAGGTGGCAACAAAAGTGATGGTTCAGAGCCATCAGTGATGGAGCGATGAAGTGAACAGTAGCACGACAAACAAAAGTGGCCAGAGCGAATGGCCAGAGCATGTGGCAAGTAGCTGGAGGAATGAGTTAGGAGCCTTAATCTCCCCCCAGCCACCTTCCAGAATGAGTTCTGAACTCATGCAAAAGCACCTCTGAACTCTAGGTCTCAAGGGCAACTATGAGTGGGGTGTGGTCAAGGCAGAAAGGATGGGCAGATTAAAGGAACATTTGTTTGTTGGACTATGTTTTCACGTGTTTGCTTCAAAATCTTAGATTTGTGACTGGAAAACTTATATAAATATACATTCCCTATTAGGCCAAGATTTTTAAAATGCATTATTTGCCAAGGTCATTATCTCACGTTTTGCTGTCTTGGGAAGTCATTATCTTGGGGAGTTTCTGTGCTAAACATTTTTATTATTATATTATAATTAATTTTTAAATGATAAGAGCCATACTGGGTCAAACCAATGGTACATCTTCTGACAGTGGCCAATGCAACCTGCTTCAGAGGGAATGAACAGAACAGGAAATCACTGAGTGATCCATCCCCAGTCATTCACTCCCAGATTCTGGCGAACACAAAATATGATTATTCTTGTGATCTGGATCTCTCTCTTTATTAGGAATAGGCCTGGGATCTTCAAACTATTTCTCATTTGTCTTTAGTTCTTTACCAATCTGTATTGGGTTTGACCTGGTAAGCTAGATGTGCTGTATTGCATTATCTGTCTTCTGAACCACACTGGAACAGAATCCAGCTCCTTCTCTCATAGCTGTTTTGCATTCAGCACTAACAAGACTGTTATTTTAGTTAGTAAAATCAGCAAATATCTGTTACTACTTACATCAAGAATTTAAAAATCATGAGGCAGGCCCCCAATAAAAATGTGATTTTTAATAAATAAATAAATAAATGTGGTGGTCTTTTCTTTACCTGCTCATTTTTGAGCCTTTGGAGTGTACTTGAGTTATGTTTTCAAGTCTTTATCCTCTAACGTGAAGGTTAGAAACTTACTTTTTTTAATTTAAAAATTAAATCCAAGATTCTCATCTAGTCATGTGCCTTCAGGAGCTGGGGCTTTAATAACTGCAGCAAAAATGGTGACTCAGAATAAAATTGTAAGCATTGATAGCCCTGAATATGACTCAAGATACACAAAGGGAGCGGCTCTGTTGAGTAAGAAAATGCCCTTGTAACAAAAACATTTTTCTGATAACTTTAAATATTTGTTTTGTTGGGGTAGTAAAAGCTGATTGCTTGATTTGCTTTATAATTCCATGCTGCTATAAGAATATTTTGTAAGTAATTGGTATGGGGTAGATGTGGTGTAGGAAAATGGTAGCTTTATATCTGAATTGTTTAAGTGTTTGACAATACTATTAAATAATTGCAAAAACAAATAGAAAATTGCAAAGCACAGGTCTGCTGGAGGTAAGGTCATGTAAATGGTTGTGTTGTGAATAGATTTATAACATGAAATGATAGTGAATGAAAGTGTGCTGCTACCCTATATTTTGTACTGCCCACTTTAAAACTATTAGATATTATCTTATTATTCTGGTTGCTTATACTCTTGAGGGAAAATCTGACTTTCTAAAGTAGCATAAGTTAATTCACTGAGATCCACATAAATATGTGATGTGTAACATGCCTTGAAATCATAAAATAATAGGTCAAACATGGGGAAAGAATTGAGTCCCACAGCTCTTTAATTTTTTTTGAAAGTTCACTTGTCCTCTCTTAACAAGGTTTGAAAACTGAACTCTGAAGCATAACAATTCTTGCAAGCCTGAAAATATCCTCTGATTCACCACCATTTCGATTTGTAGAAGGTATTTGGTCCATCTGTAATAGAAGGAATAAATGTGTTGTTATTTGTAGGTAGACTTGTGTGTGTTTTAGATAGCAGCATGTGGTTTACAGTATGCAATTACGTTGTACCTTGCTCTGAAAATAATCCACTTCATATTTTGTTACAATTACAGCTGGACAAACAATTCATTGCAAATAATATTTGCTGCCCAGCCCTATTGTTCATTAGGAAATTGGCCAGAAACCAATCCTGATTTTCTTCAACTGTATTTATTATATATAATTATTCACACAATAATTTGGATGAATAACTTTCAAGCTATGGGTTATTTGAGACCTGTTTACCTTGAATATTCAGTGTTTGGTTTGTCACAGGGTATTTTTCTGCTTCTTGACTGAATGTCAGATCTACTTTAAAAAAGAGATTAATGAATAATGGACTTCCAGTGGAGAAATTTTTAAAAAAAATACTATTCGGATTACCATTCATGAAACTTCTAGGATTTGTGAACATTTTTATGAATATGCAGCTGCTGTCTGAGTAATCCCAAATAATAAGACTGACCTCTCAGAACACATTTTCAACTATGATTGGACTGCTGGCATGGTTGCCAGTATGGATTGATTTCTATACACATTAGTATTCTAGGAAATCTCATTAATACTACAGGGCACAAAATGGGAAAAAAATGAGCATTCTCAAGCTAATTTCAGTAATTACTATTTATTAGTTCAAGTACACATACTGATGAACCAAATGATAGCAGCTTGAAAAGAAAAGCAAACGTGGACACCAGCCACTTTTGGAATGACCTGGTACATTTGCTCTTCTGCATTCCTATGAAATAAGGCCTAGAATGGAACAGGATGTTTTGCATCTACTAGAATCTGTTGATAGGTTTTCCCGGCAATCTTTTGAATAGCACAGGTCCTAATGCAAAGAACATAAGATCAACAAAATATATAGACAATGTAACGTGGGACAGAGCAAAGGAAATGGACAAAAGGAGAAGAGAGGGTGAATATGAAAGAATGAGAGGAAGGGATATACTTCTTCTCCAAGAAAGAAACAGTATTTTCCACTCCATGTATGTGATGGAAATTGTGCACCCATGTAGAAAAATAACTGAGAAAATATTGACATACCCATTCTGTGGGACACTAAAAGGTTATCCACTCATTTTCTTAACAGGTCAGTTTACATTGCATTACCTTTTCCTTTGGGATTTCTACTGAACTATCACTTTTCAGAAAGAGAATACGAAATATAACATTGTTGTATAGTGGCAACCTGGCACTAAAATTGGTCCTTTCTTGCTCTATGTGGGCAGTTAAACAGGTCACCGATTCCTTTTTCAATATATGTGGAGATAAGAGCTTTGGTACACTTTGTACTAACCATAACTCTGGAATTTGAAAATGACTTAATATTTTACCACTCAGTAAACTTTTCTGTTTTAATTTTGGTGCCTGCATAAACAAACTTTCCTGATATGTCCTCATTGTTCTCAGAAGAAGCTTTAATTTTTAATAACGCATCTTTTGAATTTGGAATTTGTCCAAAGTGGAATATTTTATAGCACAATATTTTTCCATCCATTAAAAGATTAATTCTTCCAGATAAAGCCTTGGCCACAATAATGCATGAATTTGTAACCTCCAAACCTGAATGCTGCAACTCATTACATCTGGGAATGAAGCCACATGACCTGAAAAAGCTCCAAACAATACAAAGCAGAGCAACTCATCTACAAAGAACATGAGTCATCACTGATGGCACATAACCACTATGCTCCAAAGATTCTAATTCAAGGTTTTTATCCTGATTGTCAAAGATCTTTCAGGGGCTAGCACTGCCGGCTACCTGAGAGATCACCTCAGTCTGTACAACCATGACCTCCCTCAATGCATGTGTTTCACTGGAACAATAAAACTATTGATCAGTAGGATGCAGGAGACAGTAGGTTGCTTACAAGTGCAAGAGATGGAACTTTTGCTGGAGCTGGACCTAGACTACAGAACATGCAAGAAATCATAGAGATCCCACATCGCACTAAGCATAGATCTAAATCCAAAATGCATATCTTTGACTGGGGTTTCACGCAAAGTATTACACATCACCTTAACTATCAACTAATTTTATCTGCTGGGATTGGGAAGGAAGTGAGGTAATTAAACTTGGCTAAAATAGACAGCAATCAATAGCAACAAAGGTTTAAGGCATATCTTTTATTATATATTAAAGACCAGACTCTGTCTTAATTTAAACCCCATGGAAAGCCTTTCATGCTATGAGGATTGTATGACATATAAATTAGAGGGTCTAGGGCATAATCCTGCAAATATTTATTACTGAGCTTCATGCTGGCTATTATGAACAGTCTCATGAAAGCCATTGGGACTAATTACAGTGCTCAGCAGTATATTTACTAACAAGTGTTATAAAATCAGGCCTCTGCCTGTTTACTCATGCAGGTGTAAATCAGGAGTGACTCCACTAAAGTCTATTCAGTTACACTGGTGAAAACCAATGCAAATTGAGCCCTAGGAGTCCCAGTGATTTCAGTAGGAAAACAAAACAAAACACTGGGCCTTACATGTTATATCAGGTTTTCACCAAATTTGCTTCCTTCAAATGATCTGAGAGTTTCTCTCATGATTCCTATCACCATCTAATCACTCACAATTTCTCTGAGTTTTCAATTTTGATTATCCATCCTCATATCTGTGTCAGTATTAGCAGCATACAGTCAGATTTCATGTTCACTTTCCTTCCTTCATTTCAAAGAGAGGTTGCCTCACTCCCCCATATCCATGACACTACCATACACAGAGAACCTCCAAATGGCTGTCCTTTACTTTTGATGTTTTAAGTAAACCGAGGCAAAAAACAGTTGCTAAAGCTTCTTAGGCTTTATTTTCCAGGAAGTGTCATCAAATTATTAAGATTTATTAAATAAAAGGACATTGCAACAGTGTGAGATGCCATTAGACAAACTGTTCAGAAAAGAAACCTAAGCTTCTTTGAATTTCAAAACATCACAGCTGTATCCAGGCTGAATAGACATTTCTGGAATTCTGTTCAGGTGCTCAGACATATCAATGTTTTGGGTTTTTTTTCATTGTGACTTTTTTTGTATCTGCTCTTTACTTTTTTGGCCATTGAATTCATTTGCATAATTGCAATTATTATGAATGCAGTGCTTTGATGGCTACGAAATGTCATTGAATTGAAATAAGGATGAATTTGAAAAGGTCAGAGATAGAACTCTGCAAAAATTGAACACATCTTAATATTTTCAGTGTGTTTGCTTTCTGTTGTAATGAACCAAAATCATATGATTTGTATAACGGGAAGACCTCTTGATAAGTAGGCTCTGATGATTTTTGAAGCATATTGGATATAAATGCATTTACTATAGATCAAATAAAAATTGAATATTCAACTTAATTTTTCATGCAATTGGCATTGGTATAAGTAGAAAATAATGCAATAAGTGGATGAAGAATTAATTACTTGAAAAAAATAGTAAGGTTAATTTTCTGCTTTACTCTTTTATTTAAAATGTCTACTGGGAGTGCCTTGTTTTCAAGTCTAAAGACGAAATTATTTCCTTTTTGAATTGCACATTCATTGCATGCACATTTAGAAAAGAAAGAAAAGATAGTAGTAATATATAAGAAAGTGGAGTTTGCTATCTGTGCATAAAGTATGACCACAGTCTTCACAGACAAATATATGATTACTTAGATGAAGGGCCAATGGCATCTCAGGTTTTCTTTCTTTGCACTATTATTCAAGCTATGGGCCATTATTTTAGATTCTTGTCTGCATTTTAACAAATATGCCTCAAGCTTGAACAACAGTGACAAGTTTATCCACAAAGCACAGCTAAATTATGTTTATTGCAGAATCTTGAAATCCCTGTTGGAGCTGCGGTTTATAGTATTAGAATAGGTTAATTTTCACCAACTTGGTTCACATAATCTTAAACAGCTAGTTTGTGTGTGTGTGTGTGTGTGTGTGTGTGTGAGTGAGTGATGCTGTTTCATGAAGTATCTATAGTCGGATCTGTTTAATTTGATCATGAAATATTTTAAATTACTTGAAGAATATTATAGTAATAGATATTAGCAATGCATTTTTGTTACTGTTTTAGAGTCAAATTGTGAATTGCAGGTTATCAATTGAAGATGTCTATAATACAGAACTTTTAAAAGTCTATTTCTATTTCATTTTCCCCTTCAAAAGGTTTAGTCTTAAAAATGTGCTAACGGAAGTCTAATATTGACATTTAAACTTGAATTGACTTGGCACTCTTCGAGGAGTGTTTACATGTAATATATATATTACCGTGAACTCAGAAGAGGATATCCTCTTTGTGGGCCTGATCCAAAGCTCACTGGTTAATTGGACTTTTTACATTGACTTAAAGAACTTTAGATCAAGGCCGAAAGAGTAGCCTAACTAAATGTTTCAATAAAGAACACCCCCAGATGATATTATAGACCCCCGCAGTTCAAGTAACAGACATGCCAAAAGACAGCAGACAGTGGAGGGTGAGTTAAGTTTGTGGCTGGATTACCAGGATTCTCCTGGAGACTGCTAAAATAATGCAACCTTAACTGTCCTGACTACACCTGTTCTGGATGTACCAAGGAAACTTGGGATGTTGTCCTCTACAGAGCCTTCAGGAGAAGAGGAGCTCCAGAATTTTTCAGTGTTGCAAACTTCTCCTACAGACTTTCTGCCACCAACTTCCCTGTGCTTAGCAGACATTGGTGAGTCTCACCCCCAAAACAAGTTCTAAATTTGATTAGGCCAAGACCTCAATAGTTTAGAAGCTTATCCAAACCTTCTGTAGTTTCCCTTCTGTCTCCCAGTCCTTTTCTTTGCCTCCAGTCCTTCTTATTCTATTATTTTAATGCAACACATCTCAATACCAAAACCAGAGTTCATTTCAGAAGCCATTTAACGTTTCTAAGTGATAAGAGAATACATGCCTAATCACATCAGTTTCAAAACACAAGCATTTAAATCAAGGAAATGGAATAGTTAAAGTAATCAGACACCTTACACTGTCCTGCTAAACACATTCTTAAATTCTGAGGAAATTCATATGTATTTGTAAAAGAGTACTGGAGTGTAAGCACAGGCATGGCCAGTATGTCTGTTACAGGGGCCAAGTCATTTAAGACCAAGGATTGCTGGGAGTTGTAGTCTCCAGCTAGGGCAAATAGAGAGGCTTAGAGTTGGCTAAACATCAGGTGTCTCCCTAGGGGAGACTGTATAAAAAATGTTCGTGGCTCCATTTAAGTAAGATAGTGAGATCCTGAAGGAAGTCCCTCCAGGGGGAATAAGGGAAGTATATATCCTCTGCTCTCACAGCTAGCTAACTCTGAGACAGCCTCTGGGGATTACTGCCTGGTATTTTTCAGTTGAATTTGCTTTGTGACAGGTTTGAGAATAATAAAATAAACCCTGAGGGAAAAGGCCTTAGAATAATGCCTGGAGCTTTATTTCATTTTCCTGGCTGGTGAAACTTCCTACCAGCTTACAATATTATATATGGTGCTCAGAAACCGCAGTACTAAATGACATATAAGAATTAGATAAACATAACATCATAAACTCTGACACAAAATAAATACTATTTTATCCATCTGTAATGTCAAAGTATGAACCCAACACAAAACCTTTCAAAATGAAACTTATAAAGTATGTATATACACAGTACTCAGCGATCTTGATCTGCTTCAAATGAAAGACCACCACATATAGGCATAACTGTACCTTCAGAATATCACACATTTTTCCTAAAATTCCACCTACACAGCTTTGTTCTCAGGCACCAACAGTTGTTTAAGGCCAGACAGGACCAAAATATTATCTAGTCTGACCTCCTGTATATCACTGGCCACTAAGCACCACTCAGCACCGACAAACCAAGTCAACAACCAGAATTAGACCAAAGTACTACAACCCATACGAGACTAGACTATTACATTGCACAAGCAGAGAACAGGAGGAACTGAGGTGTATCAATGCCAAAGGCCCGTGAAATGACAGGGAATTCACTGAGACATACCCAGATAAACAACCCAAAAAATAAATTAACAAAATGTTGATATTGTTGGTTAATAAATTAACTCAGAATACTTTGTAATTTTAACAATTTATGGAAGATTATTCTGTGTAAAACCTCCCTTCCCAGGCACAATCTTATTTCATCCATATGGCAACTAGAGCTAATGCTCCTATGGAACATTAATAGTAGGAAATTTTTCTGAGAGTTTCTCATTTTGGTTTGTTTGACTTTGAGGACTTCGGTTATTTTCAACCTGAATCTCTATTTGAACTCTGAGAGTATGGTTGTGAACCCACCTAGATTGAAAACAAAGTAAATATGTCTTTGAACTCCTTATGCAATGAAAGAGCAATATTTTGCAACGCTTTATTTACAATAGTTCCATAAAATAGTATTTTAAACATAAATATTCTTTACACTTTAAAGGGAATTAAGGGCACTCTTATAATTTGTCAATACATTAGAAACTGTATTCTAGGGAGAGAAAAAATATAAGAAGCCAAAATATTTCATGTCTACATCTAAAAAGAATGACCTTTTAGGGAAAACGCACATAATTCCCACTGTTTATAGACAGACATTTTGAAAAGTTAATTGGATGGACTCTTGAGCTTCAAACAATTTTTTCTAATGACTGATTCTGAGGGAGCAAGCACTGGAGCTCTCAAAGCCTCTGCCTGGTGTTGCATTTAACAGCTGTTGTAAGACATGGTCAGGAATCGTTACCAACAGCAGCTTATTGATCCATTGAAATAATGTTAAAACTACCCCATTTAAACACCATATTGGAAGTCCCCCTGTAATCCAGTGGGCACATCCATTTCTTAAGGAATACAAATAGTCAGTAGAGAATAAATGCAGGTTATGCTTCTTTCAAGAGCATTACATCAATGATGAAAAAATTAGAAAAAGAATTTGAAGCTAACTCACCTGAGGAGAAACTGCTTATGTAGTTGGCTACCCATTCATAGTCATCTCCTCTCTTGGTGTTCACACCTCCAGATCAGCTGCTAGAAGAGGGCCTCATCCTCCCTGATTGAACTAACCTTGTTATCTCTAGACTGATTGAACAAACCTTATTATCTCTAGCCTGCCTAAGTATTTATACCTGCCTCTGGATACTTCCACTGTATCCATCTGACGAAGTGGGTATTAGCCCACGAAAGCTTATGCTCCAATATATTTGTTAGTCTTTAAGGTGCCACAGGACTCTTGGCTTATGATGGAGAGTTAAACTCCAATTTATAGCTGTTTTAAGAGGGGCAAAAATCAAATTTCTTTGGAATTAGAATATTTTTTCCAGATGCATGTGCAGTGAACTTGCCTGTGACTAGACAGGTTCTCTCAAGAGTGAATAGCCCTTCAAATGCCTCAGAGGTTCCTGACAGCTCTCAGTCCTGCATTTTTTCTCATGATTCTTGAATGACTTGTCATTTTCCTGACTCTTGGCAGCTACATGCTCATATACTCATCAGCAAGTCTTTGGCATCCCATTTCTCCAGGCACCTCTCAATAACTACTCCTCCACTTGACAGTCACTGCTGATTTCATCTTGGCTGATTTTATAATATCGGCTCTCATTGCTTTCTCCAGAACTGTTCCCTTTCGTTCAGTACCTTACCTCATATCCTATCACTACCTGCTCTATTGTCTAATTTTAACAAGAAATTTGGTGCTGACACAAAATGTTTTTACACTGTCAGCATTTTCTATATTCACCAATATGATGGTACACATGAGTCTTAAAGGGATACTGAAGAATGTGTCTACTTGTAAGACCAGACATGATCATGCAGAGTCCATTTGTTATTTGACTTCCTGAGCTAGTAACAGGAAACAGAGATAGAATTCTAAGATACTTTGTCAGTTACATAGTCAATTAGAAAAGTAGATAGGAAAATATAATACACCTAAATACATATAGAAGTTAGGTTTAAATTAGATAAGTAAACTACAGTGTCAATATGAATAAATCAATATTTGTACGTTGCTTCTTTTAAAAGATCTATGATTGGAAGAACATAATTAACTATACTAATCTAGTAAATCCTTTCAAAATCTGGATTGCGATTAAAATACATTAATCTTTACAAGCACATGCCTAAACTCAAAACCCTGCTTTCTTAAATACACTATACATGGGAAAGCATGTTCTTTAATAATAGAACACTTCTCATCATACTGAACGTAACTTTTTGAATGATCAGACTCCCTGCTGCTAAACCTGATTTCCGATGCAATCTGAAACATAGTTACCTATGATTCACATAAACTTCAGTGATACCCAAAGTATATGGTAAGGATATATTTGCATGATTATTTAGATTGTCACTTGTAGTCCCCAAAACTTTCCATTATGTTGATTTGCACAATATCACACTGGCATGGTGTGCAGCATCACATTATACTGCAAAATGGCTACAGGAATAATTTTCTCCTCCTGTGCAACATGTAACTGAAGGACAAAGTGATTTTTTCTGATATCCAGTATGCACACACACACACTGACTATCTTTCTGGGTTTTGCACAGCCCTATAAGGACAGTTACAAGTGCAAATAAAGCTTAGTTTTTTTAGTAGGAAAGGAAGGTCTTTCAATGGACATTCTGGAACTATTCAATGTGAAGCTGTGTTTGAGTGTGCTTTTAAATCCTATTAATAATATCTGGTTAGTTTAACATGCTTTCAAAATGCATTTCAAACGACTGAAAATTTTATAAAGCTGTGGCAAGGTTGTAATTATTAAGATCTCCAAGACGTAGTGAAAAGGTTCATTTAAATTACTCTGCCTCTAACTATCACACCAAAGTGAACTGTCTCCCAAATTAATATTTTAAATTTCTTTTTAGGAATTATGGGGAAGACTTTATATATAAGTATTCATCGACACTCCCTAATAATCCTCAGTCAAGTAGATGGGGAAAGCAAGTTTAAATCCAATAAAGTTTTCTTCTAAATCCTTCAAATAATAAGTACAGGTTTTGCCTGAATTAGTATGGAACCCTGAAAATATTCCATTTATCTGAGAAAACAGTAAGGAATTAAGAATGCAAATTAAAGGGTTAGCAATGCATACTAGCATATCTGATTGCTTACCTCAAAATAGATCTTTCGTGCATATTTGGCAGTTCCTTTGCAAACTAAACAACTGATAAAAGTTAAAATTCTGTGTGAAGGAGGATTATAGAAACACCAATAGCCACAGGATGAACCCAAAAGGAGATCTTTTTATTTTCATAACTGAAAAATGACTGAGACCAAACAGAAAATGTCAGGCCACAAGAATTGGTTTGAGAGAGTTTCTCAAAGTTATCTGAAAGGTGGAGTGTCACCGTAGCCAGTGTGGATGCCTTACCACAGAAATAGTGACATGGTGGAACAGTTTCTTTAAAACAAGAATATTTAATACACCACAGTAACATTTATATAATCCAGTTCCTCACAGTGCTGAGTGATATTGATTCACAAAGTCTTCTGTAATTTATAATTAATAGTCTTTCAATCTTCAGAGCCCATCCTGTATGCTCACAGAGATTTTCCTCTCATCATCCATTAGGACTTGTGTAGACTAAGATTTGAAGGGGTGATATTAGCTAGCTAGCACACAGTAAGAGTCTAGTCTAGACAAGGCAGTGTGCCTTTAATGTGTGTCAGACAGGTGAAGTTAAAGCTTTCAGGGCCTGGATGTGAGGTCATAGATAGAAATTCCTCCCCTGATGATGTCTTTCCAAACACTAAGTAAATGTTTGCACTGCAGCATTCATTTGAGTGATTGGGACCCATCAAGGTATGAGAACCTGGGTTAGCCTAGTCTGCGTGCGAGAAGCCACACTGCACCATTATGCCAGTGGTTCTGTCTCCTCACTGGTGTTGCACTCCCTCCTGTGTATTGCTAAGACTTCAGGAAGCATATTCAGGGTTCTTTGTGCTGCAATAAACTGATTCACTCTGATTCTTTCCCAGTGAATTGGTGGCACACAGGGAAAATCGTGGCAAGGCATTGGAGAACTACTGACATTCATATAGCTTAGCCTGCATCCTCCAAGTGGATGGATTACCAGTCTGAGTAAAACCAGCATCTGAGCTCTAGTCTATATTCCCAGCTGGGCTAGCTAGCTCAGGCAAGGGGGTTTTGTGAGCATGCTGGGGTGCTGGAGCAGCACAACACTCGCTTAAGACCCTGAACTAACTCTGCAGTACAGACATCAGAGCTAAGTGAGTTTGCATCATAGAAAATCCAGCCTCCTCCTCTTTCCAGCCATGCATTAATAAAAGAAATTGACAGGCAGGCCTCCTTACCGCTATACTTTCATTGGAGCAAGATGTCTCTAGACCTCATTCCAGGTATTGCCAAATCTCTCAAAGGCATCCTTGCTGGACTTGCCTCTTTATGAGACCAGACTTCTCCAGTTGGTAACATTTTCAAAAAGGGGAGACATGACCCTCCCTTATGTAAGGGCTCTGGGTTTGGGGCCAAATAAATGGGCAAAATAAATCCAGTTTGTTAAAAGTCATGGTCTTTTCTTCTCTCATTCCAATTGGCAGCTTGAGGTTAAAATGAAAACCAAGCAGGATATTAACTGTAATGGTTGTTCCTGAAACTGAAATAAGGGTCTGATCTTGAGCAATGATTAACACACAAAACTGCTTGACTTGGATGAGAACTGTAGGTACTCAGCACCTTTGGAAACCAGAATACTTTTTATCTAGGTACCTAAATATGGCTTTAGCTGCCTAACTGTAGGGATCAAAGTTTTAATATTTTGGACTTTGTAGTTAATTTATTCATCTAGTATAATTTTATTAAAAAAGTATTCAAAATTTGATATTTTTGCAAGCTGTCTGTAAGTTAAGGAAGCAATTTATCCATCAAGTACAATTACAAATTTGTATGCAAGAGACAGCATTTCTTTACCATCAAGTCTGAGAGGCAGGCCACTTTTAGGTTGGCAGGCTGTTTCTGAGGAGTTTAAATAACTAGAGAGAAGTAATTTGGTCAGTATTTTGCTTAGTATGTTGTATTGTATGCATATAAAATATATTTCTTTACATAGTAAATAAGCTGCATAGCTATAAAGCATACTTCACCATATAGACAAAGCCCATTATAATAAAAGAAAAGAAAATGGGCCTTGGGAGATTCCCAATCTCTTGATTTAAATGAATGAAATGACTCAGGATGGAATATTTTCTGTCCAGTCTGGCTTTGATTTCAGTGAGGGGTTTTTTCCCCTGCACAATTTTAACTCAGTCTTGACATGGAAAAACAAAGTGTTTGCTTGCCTGTGATTTAGCACATCCCGTTATTTAAATATAAAAGTTGCTAGACAATTAAATAGTATACACATGAAATCTACTGTCTTTATAAATAAAAACCACTTGCTTACAGTTATGGTGGTATGGGATTACCTAAAATGTCATGCTTTATTTTTCAGGGAAAATTAAGGTGTATATCTTGACCTAGATCTATGCATCAATGGGAGTTCCACATGTAGTAGTACTGTATGAACATTGCAAAATGGGGGGAAAAAGAAAAGAACTTTGTTCTGGAGGAAAACATCAAGAATGAAATTAACTGTATAGAAAGCCAATACAAAGCCTAAGCATAAATGAAGTCCCAGGTAAGCTTTATTTCTTAGGGACTAAGTAGGACTTCAGAAATACACATCTTTTGCTAGCCCTCAGCACAGGGATGAATTTCATTTCGAATGCATAGTACAGAAAGGGTAAATACCATATCAAAT
Organism: Dermatemys mawii; assembly: GCA_007922305.1. NCBI lineage: Eukaryota > Metazoa > Chordata > Testudines > Dermatemydidae > Dermatemys > Dermatemys mawii. Next base: position 9,536,656 of record ML677334.1, on the reverse strand, counting down.
GCCAACTTTTAGGAATATTGGCCCAAATTTATCAGGGTACCTAAGCAGGTGTTTAACCTTAACGTGCCTAGGTAGTTTGTAAAATTGAGGCCTTTGTTATTAGCACTTTTGTTTCCAATGATTTTTTCTCTGTCAGCATCAGAACTGGTCAATCTGTGGAGAATAACAGTTATGAACTGAGCTCATTTTTCTGATCACAAATGGTTCCTGGTGTTCTTCTAATGCATTTCCTTTGGATAAGTATTTGTCAAACAAGTTGAATGAACAATTTTCAGCCTATGTGTTCCTTGTGCACTGTAAACTCTGACTGCTTCTGTCATAACCATAAAAGTAGACTAGAATTCCTCCCTACCTGTAAGAGGTTAAGAAGCTAAGATAACCTGGATGGCACTTGACCAATGGAGACAGAAGATACTTTCAAATCTGGGGGAGGGAAGGTTTTGTTCTCTGTGCCTTTGAATGTTGTTCATTCTGTGGATTTCAGAGAAATCAGACAGCCATTTCTTCCCTCCACCTAATTCCGCATCAGTCTCTAAATATCACAAAAATAATAAGTAATAGCCAGGCAAGGCATGTTAGCTTATAGTTGTTTCTCACTTGTGAATTTCTCTTGCTATAGGGAGATATTCCTGTGTTTTCTTTGTAACTTTGAAACTAATCTAGAGGGGATTCCTCTGTGTTGTTTTTGAATCTTTTGTGACTCTGTAAAGTACTTCCATCCTGATTTTACAGAGGTAACCTTTTGTTTTCTCTTTTCTTTAATTAAAATTATTCTTTTAAGAATATGACTGATTTTTTCCATTGTTTTAGATCCAGGGTTTTGGATCGGGCTCACCTGTAGGATTGATGAGGGGTTTATCTCAAGCCTTTCCCAGGAAGGGGGATAGGCTTGGGGAATATTTTGGAGAATTAAGAACTCCAAGTGGTTTTTCCCTGACTCTTTGTTTTACACTTGGTGGTGGCAGCCTATCACCCAGTTACAAGAGTAGGTGATAGGCTGTCAAGATTTCAAAATCTTCCTTGGGGAAGATTTAATCTAAGCTGATAAAATAAGCTTAGGAGGTTTTTCATGCGGGTCCCCACACCTGTACCCTAGAGTTCAGAGTGAGGAGGGAACCCTGACATGGTGGCAGCAAGGTGGGATTAAATTGGAACCAAAAGCACAAATTCTTTTAAAGAACATTTTTTTTTCTCCCTTTCCCTTTTAGTTATTCCTAGCAGGCAGGTTTTTAAAGCTGTGAGTAGCTAAGGGTTTTCATTGCCTCAGGGCAGGTCATTTGGTTGCTTGGAAAGAGCTGGAAGTTTTGTTCTCTCTGCTTGAGAACTGGTTTGGGGTCTTTTGGGGCTGCTTGGAAGCAAGCAGGTTTTGCAGCTAAGAGCAGCCAGAGTGTTCTTGGAGGGAATTAGCCTCCTGCTGGGAAATTCACAAGTGTTTTTCTTGTTGTTGTTGTTCTTTCTAAATACTCTCAGTTTAGATTAGATTAAGAACAGGAAGGCTACAATGACGTGCAGTGAAGGCCAAAAGAAATTAGGATTAGCCCAGGCAGAGTTTTCAGCTCTCTATATAGTATTTTCCATTTTAGGAGATATTCAGACCCTGCTTTCGTGGGTGCTACTGTCCAGCTTCTCTTCTTTGAACTTCTCCAGGTACTAGAGGATCATTCTACATGTTTACAAAAAAAATCTACTGTTTTCAGAGGAGGTTAATCTCAAAGTAAGATTGAGACAATATTAAAAAAATTCTTCTGCCATTTTCATGCATTCAGATGCTGAGCTTCACTTCCAACAACATGAACTGTCACTGGGTTGTCATGCCGGCTTCCTTTCTAGTTATTTTTCATTATACTGATGACACTCTCTCTTTGTCCCCCTTTAATTTAGTGTTCTTTATAATTAGATTAAATTAAAATAATCTTATACACGGCAGTTTTCCTTGAAGGCAAAGGTACACTTCATGGACCATTTAGAATTCCTCTGTCAATTTTAAATTGAACAAAACCTGGCACTTTGACAATGTATCTTCAAGACAAAAAAAAATGTCTTCTGCTATATTGGTAAAGTAGCATAAGCTTTTGCAAGGTGATCTAAGGCCCTGGTCCTTCAACAACTTACATGCATTCTTTATATCAAGCAGGTGACTCTTCTCATTGTGTTAAACACAGAGCAAAAGATGGTCCCTGACCCAGATTGCTTACAAACTACCTCTTAAAAAAAGGGAACTTTGACAGAGAGAGAGAGAGAGAGAGAGAGAGAGAGAGAGAGAGAGAGAGAGGTAAAGAATGAAGCAGAAAAAACTAAATTTATCCTTGGTATAACTCCTCTGACATCACTGAAAATAATTAGCTGCTCTCAAAGCATGTCAAACTGATGACATTATTGGTGTCAATAAAATGTTGTATCATTTTTATAGCACAGTGTTCTCTTCTGGTAAGAAAAATGCTTTTGTGTGAAACAGAGTGCCAAGTGTCTGAGATGTACACACTTGCTAGGGTAAAATATACAGCCTCCATAAAAACACCGAATGTTAGAAATTATTATTGCAGAAGTATCAGATGTCAAATGGGAAATGAAAACTGATTTACCATCACTTTTAGATAAGATATCAGAGACTTTCAATCATCAGTTCTGTTTTTAAAAGGAAAAGAAATATGTCAGTCAGATTTGCAGTTAAAAAAATCAGGACTCTTATTTACCAGCGTGACCACCAGGATTAGAACATTAAGATGAGAAATGCAAACAGAAGCTTACTTTAGCCAGGTGCAGTGTATAGATAGCTAAAGGGAGTTGGGTCAGGCTCATATAATCAAAGGGAGTCTTTTTTGTTGGAGACAGTGGGTTCTTAAGTAGACTGATGCTTTCTGTACAATTTTGTTTGAAATATCAGTTTGCCTCCATTATAGAATAATAAAAATAATAATAATAATAATAATAATAATAATAATAATAATAATAATAATCTTGGAATGTAACAAAACTCTCTAGTTTGTGCCCAGGCTCAAATAATGAAAAAACAGAAAAGATATATATTGGCAGAGTCATATCAGCCATTGTTATGTTTCTTAGCCTGTAGAATCATGCCTGGTAGAGAGAGCCACAGGGGCATACTAGGTATAGCACAGTCACTGCAACCTGCGTCTCTCTTGGGTTGACAGGGAATTACCTAAATGGAGCTAAAGTGATGGCAAAAGAGAACAGGAAATACAGTGGCAGGATGGAGGAAAACAGATTAGAGTGAGTAGACAGAGGAAACCAGCAGAAGCAAAGTGGGCATACAAACGTTTTCTGGTTCTAGTGATATTAACATTCCCTATTTTAAATACAAGGAATAACACAGGAACCATTAAGATCTTTAAAATTGAAATGAAATGAACTTTTAATTGTAATCATTATATATCTGGGGAATAGCGGGCAGATTGATAAAACAAAGGATATCTAAGTGTGTCTAAAATAATGCTGATTCTTCTGGATGGCTTGCACCTTAAAAGATTTAATATAAACCTGCTTCCCCCAGAGTCAGTTTACCCCCACTATCAAGACCAAAAACATAGCTGTAAGCCCCACAGTACCCTTCCACCATTAGTGTCCCCACCCTGGTTTTCTTCACAGTTCTCCTCTCTTCACCTAAATTGATGCCAGAACTTGGCATAAACAGGTGGAAACCTGTGGTCTCTGTGTCTCTTCACCTACCGAGAGATTAGTTAGACCTATATTTATTCTAGTAGTTACTTAGATTAAGATTAGTCAATGCACTGTTAGTTTTAAAAAAATCTTAACTGCAATTAAGGGCATTGCTAGGGTCTCTGCCCACCCCTGCAACCCTCCTGTACAAGGGATAGACTCCCCTGTAAACAGGCCTAAAATGGCTGAAGGCAAGTTTCTAGAATTCAGGACTTGTTTGTCCTAAATACAGCAATGCCAACAACAACAGCTCCTCTAGGTGCTTTTTATGCTTAGGAGAGGAACATGTGCCTGAGCACTGTTTGGTGTGCCGGATGTTTTAAGGCACACTCTGAAAGCTAGAAAAGGCAGATTGAAGCTGCATCTTCTGGAAACTTCTATGCAAGCATCTTCAGGTCCTCACAAGTGACCAGCGACACTGCCTCCTCCTTGACAGTCTCACTCAAGTAGTGCCCTGGTGAACTGTGATGTCACCCTGAGCTCACAGGACACTCGGAGGTCCCTCTCATGTACCACTCTGTCAATCTCCTTTCCCAGTCAGGAGATTAAAAAACATTTTTTAAGGCTCCAAAATACAAGAGTCTCAAAGCTGAAACTCGCCTGAGCAGTGAGGCAAAATCAGCACTAACAGTCACTTCTTGCTGCCTCCAGTACTGCTCAGCTGACAGAACCTTCTTCAGCACCTCATGCACCAGTACTGGATGGCTCTGTACTGGTAACAGAAACACCAAGTAAACCTGTTCCGTGCTCATGGACACTGATCACTGCAACGCTGGGGGACACATTTGATACCAATGGATTCATTATAAAGGCAATTTTTAGCACCAGCCGGCCCTACCAGGAGGGTCAGCTCTGGCATTTCTAATCCTGGACATGAAGCCGACCATTCTTGCTGGAATATGACCTATCCCACTATGAATAGCCCAGCTGGACATAGGAGAACTGGATCCTTAAGAGCATTTATAAGTCTTTTAGATCTAGAATCTGGTACCCTCCTATGTTCTTCCTGGCCCTATTGGTCCCCTTAATTTAACCAAGTTTCAGAGGGAGACAAACACCTATAGGATCTCTATCAAGCATTCTTAAAACTACAATATACACCTGGAGAAGTGAAGAAACAGAGTAAAAGAGCCATTAAGAAACCAACTTTCTCAGTAATCTCTAGGCCAAGATCACCTCGACCAAAGCAACTGATCCACCTGCTCCAGGACTGCTTCTGGTTCACTAACAACTGTTGCAGGAGAGACAAGAGTGCCAGGAAAATTGCCTCTTCTTTGACCACCAACCGCCATTAGTTGTTTCTTCCTCATTACTGTACAAGGCAACTAATCCTCCTTTCATAGCCTTCTCAGACAAACTAAAAGTATTTCAGGATATGATGAGGTTCATGAATACTATAAACATCCCCCCAGACATAAGTTAAGAAAAGGAGAATAAATTAGTGGACATTTGCCAACCCCTGATTTGTTTTATTGCCACATTGTCCTTGATGGATGTAACTATGACACCAAGGCTCCCACAGTCAGGTGGGACTCTAGTCTAGAGGGAGGGGAAAAGTGTCTGAGCTTTTGGGGGCTTAGGAGGGCAATGGCATTGGTTCCGGAGTCTGGACTGGAGGGATCTCAATGCCCAAAAAGGGTGTCAGACATGGGGTCCGCACCCAGGAGTATGCCTGAGAGACCCAGAGCTAAGAATAGTGATCAGTCACTGCCAAGACACTGAGAGCTTAGCAACACGTGGGGCTTGGCTCCAAACACAACTGACTGGTGTCAGTTCAGAGAGCTGGACTGGACCAGATTGTGACAATATTATGAACATATATAACAACATCAATAATTTCTTCTCCAACCAAGTGATTAAAAAGCATGTCCTATTCCTCTAAGCAAAGCTACATACAAGCTAATAATAATAAATAATAATAATAATAATAATAAAATGTATTTTTGTAAGCTTGGAGATGAACTATAAAAAATAGGAAAATTCTCAGGGACTATAGGACATTCTGGAATTTCATAACATTTATTGTACATGTTTTTTATTACAAACATCCCAGAAAAAAGGGAATCCTGGGATTTGAAATTACAGGTGGATTATTTTCTTGTAGGGAGCTTGAGGTGTTAAAAAGAACTGAGCATATAATAGAAAGCTGGCTTGAACCTTAATTAAGAAACTGCTGCTGCTCTTCAGTAAGATGAACTTCTCTTTCCCCTACTATATGCTTTTGTATAGAGAACCAATATTTTAACTCAATGAAAATCAAAGTCTTCTTAAATTCACTTTAATCAAACCATATCAGTCCAGGCAAGGCAGTACCATCTCTCTCCATATTATTTCATTAGAGGTGAACAAAATGACTCCTGTGAGAACAATTCATTCTCCCAAATGCATATTCATATTTGCATTCTTTCCACCATCAAGATTTTTTTATTATGTATTGAAAATCTGCTGACCTTTAATAATCATTATTATTGTTATCTAAAGGCAAATATCTTAGATTTAGGAAGTGATTCCTATGACTTCTTTAGGATTTAATGGAAGAAGATGAATATTATCCCCTTACATTGTTAAGGGCAAGCACAGGAGGGGGAAAAAAACCCCAGCTTACTATTTCAAGAATATGTTGACAGTTTGACGAGATTTGGCCAAATAACTCAGAAGAGTTGCAGAGAATACAGTCATTATCTGGTAATAAATTAGCTGGAAGTGCCAAAGAAAATGTGTGCCAATTGTGCAATAATACTGTAGTCGGTACCTAAAATTACACTTTTATTGATTTTTAGTAATGATCATTTGTTGTAGCTTTGGCATAACTGTCAGCACGAGGCTGAGCATGTTATGTATGATAACCTTTGGCATAAGAATAACAAGGAACTGAGAAATCTCTGTCATCTTTAATCAGCATTTAATGTTTAACTTCTATATAGGAAGGCAGGAAAGCAAAACATGCTGCAGTTCAAGAAACACTTCAGCTTTGAAAGGACTCTCTTTTAAAGATGAATTCAAAAGCATTTCATTGCTAGTGTGTGGTGGGATGCTGTGTTTCTTCTGTCGGTATAATTTATCTAATTTAATCCATAATCTACAGGGATGAAATCAAATTTTGTTGAAGAAACAAAAAAAATCCCAATTAAGCAACATTGAAAACAAGACTAAGGTGATGACTTGATATTTTACTGAAGTGCTCTTGTGTTCTTCATTCAAAACTTTGCTATTACTACTAATCACTTAGGCTTGGTTCCTTAAAGGTTCTTTAGTGCTTAACCCCCATTTTTAGGCATCCCTGCTATCCAGAAAACTGCAACACAGCTGCTGCCTAATCCTATCAGTGCCTGAACTCATTTGGTGCCTAAATTTTTGCAGTAAAGTTCTCTACATGTCTAAGCTGCTGCCTCTAAGTACACACAGTGTTACCTCCCTGTGGGTTTTGGACTGCTTATCTCCTGCCTAAGCGCCACTGTGATCCACAGATTTGGGGAAGATATGGGACTGCACCAGTAGGTGTGCTCAGAGGCTAAATACATACAAAATGAGACAGCCACGGTGGGGGAAGGGGTATGCACATGAAATGTGGGAGACCTCTGGTTTAAGCACCCCCTCTGCCTAATGAAAAGGGATTTGAACACAGAGTGTTCAAATGACTGCTCTAACCATTAGACTATTGAGCGATTCTCATTCTTTTCTCTGCCCCAATTAATATTTAATTGTTCCAGTTTAATTAAACAATTGAACAATTTCAATAGTAGAGATTGCAGGAGCCGCACATCAGAATATCTGCTAGAGCAGTGGTTAGAGCACTCATGAGAGAACTACACTGATCCCTATTCAAATCTCTTCTCCTCATCAGGCTGAGGAGGACTAGAACCAGGTTTTTCCCACATTCCAGGTGAGTACCTAAACCACTGGGCTAAAGGTCAATTGTTTTGCATGGTGTTAGGCAGCCTCCGAGCACCCCTACCAGCTCATGTCCCTCATGTGAGTTATGCAGGTGAATGCCTATCTTCCCCAAGTTTGTGGATTGTAAGTAGAGGTAGGTGCCTCGCTGTAGTCTGGACTTGGTGCTATCTCCATGACAAGGGCAGTGCTTAGCTCTCATCAGCATTTCCCATTGGCTGGCATAGGCGGGCCTCTGTCTAGAATGTTGTCTTTTGTGGATACCCTTCTAAGGTGCCTATATTTTCCCATTCACTGTAAAAGGGAGACTAGGCTCCTAACTCGGGTGTTGTGGATCTCAGTGTTGTTCCTGTGATTTTCTAGGCACTTAAAAGTTAGGCATTGTGACATCGAGCTTCACAAGGTCTAAATCCCTTTGTGGATCTGATAGGATTGCCAACCCTCCTGGATTGGCCAGGAGTCTCCCAGAATCAGGCTCAACCTTCAGAAGGCCACAGAAGCCACTCTGGGAGATTTCATGCCATGTAAAACTCTGGTGGCACAGCAGGGCTAAGGCAGGTTGCCAATCTGCTCTGGCCCCAGGCAGTTCGAAGAAGCAACCAGAATGTCTGGCTCCTAGGCACAGGAGTACCCAGAGGGTCTTTGTGCGCTGCCTCCACGCCGAGCACCAACTCTGTAGCTCCCATTGGCTGAGAACCATGGAATGGAGTCACATAGCTACCCATAAGTCTAAGAGCAGGACAGCTGGCCACTTCCCGGGAACCACCTGAGGTAAGTGCCGCCCACCTACAGCCTGCATCCTGCAACCCCTCCTGCATGAATCCCCACTTACTGTCCCAGCCCTGATCTCACTCATACATCTGAACTCCCTCCCAGAGCCTGCAACCCATACCACCTCCCTCACTCCAACCCTCTGCCCCATCCCTGAGCACTCTCACACACTCATAGTCCCTCCCAAAGCCTGCACTCCACACCCTGCAAATGCATCCCAACTCCTTGCCCACAGCCTACTCCCACACTCCAAACCTCTTGTCCCCACCCCCCAGCCCAGAACCCACACTCCATCCCCTCTGCCCAACCTGGTGAAAGTGAGTAAGGGTGGAGGAGAGCGAGCAACAGAGGGAGAGGGGAAGAAATGAATGCAGGTGGGGCTTCAGGGAATGGGCAGGGCAGAGGATGGGGCAAGGGTGTTTGGGGTTGTGTGGTTAGACAGTTGGCAAGCCTAGGATCTGAGCCTTAGGATCCTGCAAAGACTAAAAGACACACTTCATTTGAAGGCTGCTCTAATTAAGGCCAGGAGTCAAGGAAGTGCAGATCTATTATGAGAAGCAGAGAGCCATAAGCAGCTCCTTGACAGTACTGCTTAACACTGTGCTATGTTTAGCAGAAACTCCATGAAGGAGAGAATCTGGGCTTACATCTTCAAAGCTGTACAAAGGATTGGTTTGAGAGCTGGTTTGGTCAGTTGTTGTTTTATATGAACCGGTTTACCCTTCCCTATTTTCTAGTAGCTTGTTTTGAATTCTCTGTGGATTGCTTATATCTACTATATCCACTCCTTCCTATTAGTTTTCCTGTAGATTATTCACCAGCCCAACTTTTTTTAAAAAATGCAAGAGCAGACTTTGGAATTCTATCACATTCACGGTTTCAGAGGTTTTTTTTTTATTAGTTCCATTTTTTTGCAAGGTAATTATAGCTTTAAGCATAGATCATGCTAATGCAATATATAGTAGAAATGTGACTGGTGCTCCCAGATTAAATCCTTGATTTAAGGTTTTGTATCTCATCCATTGGAATGCAATTTGGCTGAAACCAGGCATATGTGAACTCATTTTATGAAGAATGGTTTATATTTGCTTTTTTTAATTAGTTATAGAGCCATAAAATACATTTTCTTCAGATGACTTTTCTGTTTGCAACCACTAGCAAACAAAAAAATAATGATCACATTTTGATTTGGTGGGAAATGTAGCCCTTTCTGTTATTATGAAAATAAAATAAAATAAAGCAAAGCTCTGGCTGAACATATGCTCTACCTAATTTTCCTTAAAATAAATGCTCTGACATAATAATGATGTTCTGAGATACTCCACATTTGCACTGAAGGTTCAATGAGGAAGCAATGTAATATGAATTTCATTTCTTTAGAGTGGAATCAAATTGCATTCTAGCCCCCTGAATGTTTGGGGGAAATTCAGACCCTGAGTTTCTGGTCCTAGGTTTGTGTCTACTTATTTATCTTAAAAAGTAATCTTAACTTAATCCAGTGAATTCAAATTCTTTTTGACAGCATGGAAGCCAGGACAAAGTTGTTTTTAGTGTTTTTCACACGGTCCAACATAAATGTTCAACCTCTTGATAGCTGCAATAAATACAGCTGTATGCACTTAAAATAGCATTTTTCATCTAATTATGTGAAGTGCTTTACAAACAAAGTAAGGAGCATAATCATAGGTGCAGATATACTATATATCATATGGATGGTCATTAAAGTGGAAGAAAATTCATAATGGATCATACTCAGCAGTCTTTGTTATACATTTTTTTTTTAATGGAGACCTTACAAAGGCATATCTTTATTGAAGTTGAAGGGATTTTTCTGAATAAATACTGAGAAAAAATCTGGATGTTGGCCCAACGTGATCTTGAAAATTATAGTAGTGTGAGCATAATTATTTCAGTTTTTAATTTTCTTTCCTTTGACCTTAATACTTGAAAGATGACATACTTGCAAAGCAGAAAGAAGATTAGATGTTCAACTCTCATTATTATTTTTAGCAACAACAGCTGGGCTTATCATCTGGAGAATACTTTGGACATAAAATTAGGCTAAGATTTTCAAAAGTAACAAGTGATTCTTGGGTGCCCAACTTAAGATACATTTAAGCAGCCGAACTTTTCAAAAGGCAGATAGCTCAGCGCTTTCCAAAAATCAGGCCTCTAAAATGGGCATACACAATTTGCACCAAAAATCAGTTTTGAAAATCTTGACCTTCCAAGCCAAATCCTGTAAGTTAGACCCTGAGTGTTTTGTTGTTGTTATTTTTTAAAAATTACCTGTAAAACAGTAATATCACTGGAGATGTTATTGTATGTAATATTTATGCATAAGACTTTTTTGGATGAATTCAATGTCTACAGCTACAAAGAAACTGTTCTTTCTCAATGTGCTCATAGAACTTAAAAGGAGCAGCGTAAACAGTTTACAATTGACCAGTCCTTTCTAGTAGATGTAATGAATTAATTAAAAATCAATTAACTTCTTTCCAGCCACATTTTAATAGGAGAAAGTTTATTCTGAAGGGGAAAGACAGTTTAACACAGATGCATATCAGTCCTGTGAAAATAAGATTGTTACTTTGTGTCACAGGACTCAATTTTCACATATACCCAGCTAAATTAAACACTCTAATTCCAAATCTGGCTGCTCAAATACACATTTGGGTGTTCAAATATAGATATAGGACCTATTTTTAGCTACTTAACTTTGAAAATTGTGCTCTTGAAGGTCAAATACTATAAAGAAGCATGTCCAATCAATGAGAGTGACTAGAAAACTGTATGGGAAGCACATAAGGCACATAAAGTTGGTTCACTATTTTTTAAATCTTTATTATGATTTCTCAAAGTCATTGGATGTTATTTCAATTTGTACATTAATTGTTTTGAAATAGTTAGCAGTACCATGATACATATTTTTAGTGAGTTGAAAGTTGAAAATGTATATTTTTAGATATATATTTAACATTTGTACTACTGCCCAAGAAAAAGGCAAAGTATCTCTCTCCCGTCTGTGTATCTGGTATCTACAATGAACCCATCAAAATAATATTTAAACACAAACAAAAATTACACAAGCAGTATGAAAGACCATTCTCCTTCCATTCTTTGTACATGCCACTGTACTGGTCTAGGTTTTCAATTGCTTGTTTGTTCCTCTTGTCTTCCCATTCAGGACATAATCTATATGCTGTGCATAGGGCCAAGCATGCTTTTGTTCATTGCTGTAGGTGTCAGTTTACATGACAACCTAGGTTTTTCTTTTTTCCTGGAAGGTGCTATCCTGTGCTTCAGAGTCTAAATTTTCATTTTAAAAAAGACCGTGAGAATACCCCTCTGCACTGGCCCCTGTATACCACTGTGGCATCTTGCAGGGTCTGTAAAATCCCCTCAACTGCCCATGAAATGTCCCCTCGGCACAAGTGCTATATAGGATAGCCAAGTCTGCCCTATTTGGGCCCTCTCACAAGCCCCAGTGCAAAGGGCATGTTAGGGCAGGAGGGAAGCCCCTATAGTGCCTGCCCATGACCTTTCTGGGCAACTCCAGGTTGCAGAGTTGTACTTTAGCAGCTTAGAGCAACCTTCATTTTGGCTGCTGCTAGCACTCCACTTAAAACAGAAATATAAATATCAGATCAATATGGTATTGGCTTTCTGTTATAGAAGGCCTGATTTTAGGAAGTGCTGCAAAGCCGCCACAGATCCCACTGACTTCAGATGCGGTCAGTGCTTCTGGAAGTTAGACCCAGAAATCACCTGTTTTGCCATGCTATCACTAATGCATGTCCACGCATTTATTAATTTTTAGAGTCATATCCTTGAAATATTTTATAGAAATAAAAGAATTTCAATAACTGTGTAGCAATAGAGATGTAACAACTAAAACTCTAGAAAACTGTTATTTTGTTCAGGGGCAAAAAATAGTTCCCTCGGAGTAAGACAGGAAAAAGCAATAGACGAGAGTGTAACATCTCATTACATTAAAAAAATATGTAAAAAGCAGCATGGAACAGGTTTTAATTATCTAGAACACACATACAGAATTAGACAACCTAATAGAACTGTAAAGCAAAATTATTATAGAATATAGACAGGACTTGGAAACAGCTGGAATGTGCCTGTAGGCTGTACATCTCTGAAGTTCCTGTCTTTTTCTCCAGAATCTTACTTTTCATTTTTTTTTTAAAAAAAAAAGTCTAGTTGTCGTGGTTGCAAAACAAAAAAAGAAAACAAACAAAAAAAACCCTCAAGAAACATGAACAGGGTGTAACCAATGCAGGAATGTCTGCAGTGAGCATGCACTGATAACTCTAAGAGCTATTAACTGCCCACTCCATAACAATGTGATATTAACTCAGATGCCCAGAATTATAATTGAAATGTCTACACTGTTAACTATTCCAGACCTCATAAGTAAGGCAAGGGAGAGTCACATACCTACATAATTTACTGTGAGTGCCATTTCATTTTGGTGATCCAATGGGGGTGGTAGTTGAGAGATACCACCACTTAGTCTTTTCCTGCTGAAGAGACTAGTAGAGATCCGAGAGCAAGCACCACCATATTTTGAACATCTGCTCAACCTACTGTAAGCAGCGTCATATTCTGGCAACACACGTGGATGGTGCTTATGTTGTGGGCAGAACTGTGATGAGCAACACCGCCTTTTAATTTTCCCTAGTCTCACCCTTGAATGTTGGAATAGAACAAAAAAGCTTTGAATGACCATTCAACCAAAGAAGCAGCAACTCTCCATAGCTGTCCCCAACCCATTTCATTCACTACAGTGTAACAAAATAGAAAAGAAGAGGGTATAAACTCACTCTTTGCTGACTATTGCAGACTTCTATAAAGAAAAGCAGAAACTCCACTGAAATCATCACCAAAATACAGAGCTTCCTGTCAAAGAGCAATTATTCTCATTAAACAATAGCAATAGTTTTCATAGATCCACTTTAAACAGAGAATCTTTTATATTAAATCCCTTACGATTAGAAATAAATACCAACCCAGCCCTTCCACCCCTCAGCCCAAAAAAGTTTGATATAGACTTCTATAAAAACCTTTCTGAAACAATTCTATAATGCCCTGAAGGGAACACTCACAATTCCTAAACCATGGGAAAACTTACCCTGTCTGATAACAAGCAGCCATCTAAATTAGAAATAACTAACATTGATCAACAAATTTATATCAAGCCCTTTGTTGACATTTTAATTTTGGGGCCTGTCTACAACCAGATGGATTATTCATTGGTGTATCTAATGTTAAAAATCATGAATTACCAGACAGTATTCTATAACAGATATTTTTAGTGAAACATGTAAACATATTTCCCAACACTCAGCCCAAAATAAAACCTCAGACTAATATTTTTCATGTTCACAATCCTCTGTAGTTCTTTGCTCCGCCCATGAAAAGAACTGGAAGTGCTGAAATACTGTAAGAAAAGTTCACCCACTATTTCTAACCCATCCAAAAACATGAAGTACAAAAATATCTCCGTTAACAAGAAAGTCTGATCTTGTGAGATTTGTAGCCCAATTTTGTAGACCCAAGAGGATGAGTTTAGTGTGGGTACCTTAGACTTTGAATACAAATATGATATTTTGGGTGCTTATTTTAATCCAGATTCTAGAGGTTTACTCATCAATAATTATTGCATATCTCTGTATCAGCTTTAAATAATAGGTATAAAGGCAAGAAGTTTCAAATATTTTAGCATGCCCTATATAATTAACATTAATATAATTAATGCTTTGCATTTTTTATCATGCAAAGACAGGCACTTAGTAATTGATCAGATGATGCAGTTGAATTTCAATAACAGAGTTCAGAAATGTTCTGAAGTTTCTTTGAAGGAAAAAAAAAATTGGGAGCAAATAAGCAAACATGCTGTGTGCAAGAATGATGGGGCAACAGAGCGATCATGAGTAACAAGAAATATACAGGTGAAAGGTTGTGGGAGATTACACTGTTCTCTACTGTCAGGCATCAGTTACACTATGGATGAGAAACAAGTTAAATCAGAATATCATCACAGATTGCTTGTACCCAGGAAGGTCCCCAGACAATCCAATGTAAAAAAATAATAATGGGATAACCAGGGACCATAACATGAGATGTTATCTCATGTGATCAGACAGATTAAAAGAGAGGCTACTTTCCTTTTTCTATGTGGCAGATAACTTGATTAAAATGATTGGCACTTCCTCCTCTTCTTACCACTTTCAAAATGAACTGCCTCTGCAAATTGCACAGCATCATAAATCAGCTAGCATAAATCATGCGAGAGGAGACTTTCTGTGAACCTTCCAGTCTTCAAAGTTATATTTCAGTAACTACTGAAACAGCAGTGATATCAAAGTTTTACTGGAAAAAAGCAAAAGCACTGTGTAGCACGTGCTGTGAATACTCAAAATAGACATGACTTTGGGGCACTTCTTTCTTTGTTGTTTCCCCTTTGGTCCCAGACTAACTTGCCAACAGCATCATATTGGTTCAGAGGCAGATTCAAGGTTTCCACCCTTCCCAGCCTATTCTCTACCCTCTTGCTTTGGGTAGCCCCTTACTCTTCTGCAAAGGTGTGTGGCCAAAGTTAGAAACTAGCCCTTTGTAAGAATTTCAGGAGGTTAGATTTGAATCCTTACATTCTAACTACTTCTGTCATTTTGGTTCTGGGGTAGCTATAGAACAGGAAGGGGCCTGTTTTTTAATGGGATGGATTCTGATACTATTACTCATGCTGAGTGATATCTTACAACATAAATTGCCCTGTGAAGTCAGTGGTACTATTTACAGTGTAAGGTACTACTCCAGATGAGGAAGGGTATCATGGTCTGGGGCTGTATCTGCTTTGGATGAAAACCAAGATTACAGAAATCAATGAGGAACAGTTGTTAAGCTTTTAGCATTGTTGAACCTGAATCTGAGCCATGTCCTAGACCTGAGTCAGCCTTAAACCCACATTTTTTTCTAAATCCATTTTGGACCTTTAACTGAATTCCACCTGTTGTTTAAAGAGTATCTGAAACCTCATGAAAGACTTTGAAAAGTTTTCTATTAGAAATGGTGTTGCTTACAGATTGTATTGTCTCTGTTATAATTAGCAGACAGTAGGAACAGATGAACATAATAAAATATTCTTTTTTTCATGCCCATGCACTTTGTAATAAATATGAACGATGAGAAATGCCATTGTACAAGCAGCTGTTTCAAAACAAAATGGTTTCTAAAGAAAAATGTGAAAAGGTGCCGATAACTCTTTATGGAAGCAGATATTCATTTTGATACCATTCCTCAATATGGGAAGTTTAATGGTGCAGAGAATCTTGCATAGGTCATCTGGATTGAGGTGAATTCAGTCCATAAAATATATATGTACGGGGATGGAAGGAAATCACTCAATAAAGCCAATGTCATCATGATCTGGTTTTGCAAAATATTGTCCATTTTTTAATGTTTCACATCTTTTTTGTGTTCCTGGCATAGCTGTGACTCCCAAACTGAAACAATCATGTCGTTTTCTACTTTAATAAAACATTGCCTTGCTCCTAGGATTCTGAGGGGAATAAAAAATAAGAACACACACATCCCAGGATTAACCTAGCAAATATGGGACCACAGAGGGAGGCTGAGCTACTGCAGTGCCTGGAACCGTTCACTATCCACAACTTTTGAAACAAAAAATGAACATGAGCAAGTGTATTTGTTTAACACACTGAGATATTATCACCAACGTGACGACATACTTATTGCATTCCATTTGTCAGCAATAATCGTGGCATACTGAGAAAATATGGAAAACAGGTACAGAGAAAGGTGTAGTCTGAATGCAGGACTAAGGCAGGAATTCCTGAGTTCTCTATACTGGTCATTTCTCTGGCCTTTGAAAGTCTCTTAACCACTGTGCCTCAATTTCCCCATCTATAAAATTGGAACAACAGAATTTAGGTACCCTACAGTGAGGATTAACTAGCTTACTATTTAATCAAAGTTATCTGAATAAGCCAAATGCTAAGTTCTATTATTTGGGAAAATTCTCTATGTTGCATACTGCTAGAGTTGAAAAAATAGGTTGTTTCAAAGAGAACTATGTTTCTTGTATGCAGACATAACTATTCTATAGCCCCCTTATAACCATCACCAAGTGTTCTGCCGCCCCAAGAACGGCAGTCAAGCAGAGTTTCTGCAGGGAGTCCGCCGGTCCTACAAATTCAGCAGCTTTTCTGTGGATGATCCTTCAGTCCTGGGGCCGAATTGCCACCGAATCCACAGGACCGACGGACCTCCCGCAGAAATGCCGCCGAAGGCCGCCTGACTGTCGTCCTGACAGCTACCGACTGGCTGCCCCGCCACGGCTTGCTGCCCCAGGCACACGCTTGGTGCACTGGTGTCTGGAGCTGCCCCTGACCACCACTCCCATTTAGGATAAATGTGAAGAAGTATTTTATTCTGGTGTCTGAAACAATAAAGTGGCCTCAACCCCAAACATAGGCCCATATCTCTGACCAAAGCAGGCACATCCATGGCCATTCAGGGATCAGAACTATGTGGGCAAGCACCCATTAAACATTGTTTTGGTGAGGATGCACTTGGGTAAGTGAGAAGCAGGAAGAAAGCAAAGCAGATACATCCTGGGAGCATGTTAGGTAGCCCTGGGAGATGCATAGAGAGAGGCTATGGGTTGGGATGCTGGCTGAATGCAGCTCTGACCTTCACGCACGGAAACTGTGTTTGATTCCTCCTGTGCTTAGGGAAACAGGACTTTGTGAATTCCTTGTAAATACACAAAAGTGCATCAAAGAAATACCTCCCAGCCATTTCTCCTGATTGAACTATCTACATGACCTTGAATTTTTGTCTAGCTGCTCAGGTCAAAATTGGCAACAATATTCAACCAATGACATGGAACATACAAGAAAGGTGACTACATATCCACCTATGCTATATACAGCAGCCTGATTACAGACAATAAGCTGAAAAATCCAATCAAATCACCCCTTCTAATTTCTTCTAACCACTATTTTCATGGCATATATAGCATCCCATTCTGCACTTGACAAATGCACTATAGATATTAAAAATGTTGATGAAAATACACAGCTGGAAATGACCAGCAGAATATTGGTTTTATTGTATCTCACAAAACCTGAGGAAAATAGATCGTATCTTTTAACTGATATTTTTAAGTAAAGGGAGAACTATCTGGGAAACATGAACTGAACTGAATTGATCCTCTATCTTATGATATTAGGTTGATTCAAGACAAGCAAAAGCTATGCAGACACCAAAGCAAAAATGTTTGCAGGGTTCTTGTAGTCATGAGAGATATGGTTCCAGGACATGAGAGGGACAAGGTGGAAGAGGTAATATCTTAGAATTTGGTTCAATAAAATATATTACTTCACGCACTTTCTCTGTGAATACCAGGTCACTCAAGTGCAGAAAATGAAACAAAAATGCAAAGTCATGGTTCCCATTTCAAAGCTATCTGACATTTTTACCTTCAAATCAATTCACAATTACAATAAAGCAAGTCTGTATCTTTTAACCTTTTCCCATAGTCACAGACTGTGGTGTGCAAGTTGCTGTAAGCAAATTCTTTCTTTCCTTTCTTTAAAGATGTGATAAATGACTTAACCTCAATGGGGGGTAATTTCAAATGTTAGGAAATTACATGCCAACTTTCACTGCATTAGACCTGTGCAAGAAAGAAAGCTGAGCTATTGCAGCGGATGAGGAGGGGCTAAACACCTCATCAATTAGATCCCCTCTGCTTTCCTTCTTTAAACAGAACAAAAAACCTCCACCAGCAAGAAAAGTCCACAATGCCCCTCCCCACTCAAATAGCCCCCCTTTGTTCCAAATATTTTGTGTTATCCATTTAGGGTTGCCAAATTTCTAATCACACAAAACTGAAGACCCCTGACCTGCTCCTTCTCTGAGGCCCTACCCCCAGTTCGCTCCATCCCACCTCCCTCCATCGCTCACTCTCATCCACCGTCACTCACTTTCACCAGGCTGGGGCAAGGGGTGGGAGTGAGGGCTCTGAGGTGGAGCCAGGGATGAGACTTTTGGGGTGGGACAGTCTCCAGGCTGGGACAGGGTGTTGAGGTGGGGGCGGCAAGGGCTCCAGCTGGATGTGTGGGCTGTAGAGTGCGGCCAGGGATGAGGAGCTGGGGGTTCAAGAGGGGGCTGGGACAGGGGGCTGGTCTGTCGGGGGGAGTGCAGGCTACGGGACGGAGTTTAGGTGGGGAAGGGGACCTCCAGGCTGGGGTAGGGAGTAGGGGTGCAGGAGAGTGTTTGGTGTGTGGGGTCCTGGTGGTGCTTACCACAGCTTCTAGGAAGTAGCCACCAGGTCCCTGCAGCCCCTAGATGCATGCCTTAGCTCTGGCCCCCTGCTGTGCCTCCAACCAGATTTTTAACGGCCTAAGTAGAAGAAAGGTGAGACAGAGCGAGAAAGGAGCTGGCCAGCTGGTGATTTGAAGGAAACAGTAAGTAAGGCTCTGTGATCTAGTCGAAGGGAGCGCAAAAGGACTGTGACCCAGCTATAGTTGGAGGGAGAATATAGAGCAGGGATAGGCAAACTTTTTGGCATAAGGGCCACATCGGGGTCGCAAAACTCTATGGAGAGCCAGGCATGGAAAGCTGTGCCTCCCCAAATAGCCTGGCCCCACCCCCTATCTGATCCCCACTGACCTCCTGCCCTCTCACTGCCCCCCTCAGAATCCCCAACCCATCCCATCCCCTCCAGAGCCCCAGCCCCATCCTAATCACGCCCCAGGACCGCACTGCCTATCCAACTCCTCTGTATATTGTCTCCTGACTGCCCCAACTCCTATCCACACCCCTGCCTCTGATAGACCCCCTGGGACTCCCACACCTATCCAACTCCCCCTGCTCCCTATCCCCTGACCATCCCTCCCCCTCACCCCCCAAAGACCCTCTGCCCCTTATCCAACCCACTTCCCCCTAGCCCCAATAAAAAAAAAAAGGAGAGTGCATAGAATTTACTTACACCACTTCCCATCCCTTGCCTTCCCCCACACCCATCACTCAAAAGGTTGCTAAAGGGTTTTCTCTGCAAGAAATCTAGAAACAAATCCATAGAATGTATTTCCACAGTGATCAAGTACTGAAAAAAAAATTGGATTTTTTTTGGAAAGGTACAACCACTCTAATATGGGATGTACTATTATAGTACCACCTAGAGACCTTCATCAGGGATCAGGAACCTCTTGTGGTAGACACCACACAGGCATGTAGAAGAGAGATGGTTCCTGCCCCCAAACATTCTACTGTCCAGGTTAACTTCAGTGCTTATTAACAGGTGATCTATATAAAATATTGACTTTCGCACATTATCCACCAATCTGGATATTTCCAGGTAAGAAATGAGAGAGATATGTACTACAAAAAATCAAGGATATAACAAGCTCCAGTCAGGAATTTCTACTACACTTCAGTTTACCCTACCCAAAAATTTACAGTGAAGTGGGCACTCAATGACATTAAATGGAAACAAATCTAAGTGTCAAATGAAATACTTTTATGTGGCATATAGTTAAACATATTGTGCAATGTTATCAATTTCAACATCTTGATATGCTATTCACAATTATTAGCTTTTCTGGCTTTGGGTCATGTCACTGATGTTTAATGAACAGGAATAGCCATTCCTAGTAATTTACAATAGCTAATTCCCCACCTCCTGGTTCAATGCTGTATTATAGGAAATTATCCTTTCCTCTGAAGTATATGGATTTTATCACTTTCAGACACAAGAGGATGCTGGATTGGATAATCTGTTGGTCTGTTCCAACATGTAATTTCTTATGTTCCTATCAGAAAGCAGAGAAGCAGCAGTCAAAACAGCCTTTATATCATTCCATCGCAACTCTTTTGAGCATTTAGGCTTTGGACTGGATGTTATCTAGTAAGGATTATGAATAACTCCTCAGTGAGGTAGGATGCAGGGTAAATGAACAAGTAAATAAAGATTACATGTGCTACTGTAGTGTTCTCCAAATACTCAGTCTAATAAATATACTACCTAGATACTGAGTTCTTTTGTAACATAAATATTAACTCATTAAGTAATAATATTGTGACATCTCATTTGCATTTATGAAGTGAGGAAAGAAAAAAATATTGATTGACCCAATTATATTATTATATCTTTTCTTGGGGAATTAAAAAAAAGCCCTGATATAATATTAGTGCTCTTTTAGGAAAATCCTGGGTCACTTTAACAGGCAACTGATTCTCCTTGAAAATCTAGAATATTAATTAAACTAATACCCACCATTGGGGAGTGCATATTAGGGTCTAAGAATGCTAGCTCAAGAGTGATGTGAGTGAGAGAACTATGATTAAGTAATTCTGACACATCTATCATAAAGATGACACACCTGTAGACACTAATATGTATTTGCAAGAGAAGACTTTAAGCATGAGCCCAAAACATTGATTCAAAACTCTCCTGAACTCTGGAATGATTTATATCCAAGAATAAAATGTATGGTTTAAACTAATCTCAGCACCATGCATTCATTTATCATCCATAGATTTTTTTTGTACAGATTTACTCCTTTTGTGTTTTTAAACAAATAAAATATTTTAAATATGCAAAAATAACGCACAATGGTAATAGAAGTTTATTTTTCCACTGCTATAATCCTGGCTCCCCTTGTCTCCTATATGCACACATGTTGTTTCTTGTCTCTCTAGTATAAATCACTGGCCAGTTTCTTACTATGTATTTGTAGTGTGCATAGCATAATGGGTCCCAATCCTGACTGGGACCTGGATCCTGACTGGGGCCACTGAACCCTAATACATGCAATTCAAAAATAAGAAAAGATTAGAAAACCATATTGTTGGAACAGCTATCCTCAGCAAAGAGCTATTCTCAGCAGCCTGCCGGCATTCACCTGCCTTCTGAAGATTGCTCCAGAGGGAGAATTCCTAAATATTGATAGGGCAATAAGCAGGCAAAGTTTGTATAATATATTCAAGGAACAGCATCCAGAGGAAGAGATGCAATGTCAAAGATGAAATCTCGACCTTACTGAAATTGATAGCAAACTTCATATTGGGCTTCAATGAGACCAGGATGTCAAAACAAATATTTAGCAACACATGACGTAAATAAATGGATAATGTGCTATTACCTAATTGAATTCTTATCACACCCAACATAATTTTGGAGTGCCCTGAACAAGTTATATACTCCAACAAGTTAAATATTTAAATCATTTTAATTGTTTACATTTATTAAACAGTGAAAAATAAGTATAATACGAAAAGTATAAGATTTTAAAACTGTATGAAGGAGCGAATAAATAAACAGCAATACAATATCAGTAATCTATAAGCAGTCAACATTAATTATGTTTATTATCAATCCTACTAAGTAATCTAGTAACAAAACAAAATCATCTTCCAATGAGGGCATATGGGCGAAGCAATGGGAAGTCATAGCAGGATAACATATAAAGGAGAAACCGAGAGACAGAAAGAGACCACAACTTTTAATCAGTTGCCAAAGAATGGGCCACACTTATCTGACAAATTTACAAATAGTGATTTATATTGTCCCAGATAGATTTCTTAGCAAGTCGTAAAGCACTTTTAGAAGTTCAAAAAGACACCGTGAAAATAGATTAGGAAACAATAAGCGAAAACTTCAAAAACCTCTCAAAACAATATAATATTAGATAAGTACGCCTCAATCATATCAAGAGGACTCTGGCAATCTGACAAGTCACTAAAAGAGAAAAGAATCAAAGTATTCCTTAATTCATTTATCTTTCACATTTCATGTTATCAGTAAGGTGTCACATACACTGTGTAATGCTATCAGACTAAAAACGTATTTACTAATACAGCTTTATATCTTTTAATAGAGTTGTAGTGTATACAGTGCCCTTTTAAGAAGAAGCGTGAAAGAGAAATGGATTAACATACCAGGATACTTTGCATTTAATATTTATCATAAATACACCATTAAATAAAGTATGCCTTAATTCTCTAGTAAGTATTTGTTAGTATCCATGTGAGGCATTTAGTCATTAATTTTACTAATAGGGAAACTGAGTCATAAACACAGAAAGTGATTTGTCCCAGGTCACATAAAAAGTCTATGGCAGATGCATGTAAAATTCTTACTCCCATGCCTTAATACGACTGCCCATCTTTAATTTAATTTATTTATTTATTATGTTTAGGTAATTTTGCTGAGTGCCATCTTGTGGTAGTCGGCAGTATCTAACAGGAAGTAGCCAAGAGACATATAAAGAGATTTAATTTAGGAATTCCCTGAATAAGAGTCTGTAGCCAGTTTCATCTATCCAGTTTATAGAATTGCTAATTAGCATTCCCAGTTTCCTCAGGGATACTACAGCATTTTAGATCAGGAACCATCAGCCATCAGCTCATTCCAGTTGTCAAAAATATATTGTAGGGGTTAATTGGCTACCTACTCCTGCAATTTACTGAATGGAATTAAAACTGCTCAGCCATGTGACAGAAGAAAAGACCTCCGTATGGCTAACTGAGATTCAAGATTATCTCAAAAGACAGAAGAAAAAGAGGCTCTGAACTCTAGCTTTGGTGCCATTGTGAAGATCTTTAGCTTCTGTGGTGTGCAGTAGAGCAACCACCATGAAGTCTTTGGTTGGTTATAATACTGTAATTTGGTTTTATATTCATTCCTAACACTAACTAGGTTGTAACAGTTATTTCTGGGCATTAAGTATCTTTCTTGAAAGTGTAATTGAACATTAGATCTCTAAATATTTATCAAAGACTAATACTGGGCATGAAAGATGTCTCACAGAGAACCATAGTGACTGCTACCCAATACAGAGACTGGATTATGGCTAAAGTAACATAGAAAAGAGTGATACTTCATAATATATATCTAACTTAGGGTCTATATTACAAGCAGCAACATAGCAAGATATGCAAGTAGCAGAGGGCCAAAGAGACAAGATTTAAGGGACCAGACAATGCTGAGAAGTTAGCAGCACTGGAGCAGCATTATGCACAACAGCTGCTCCTTGCCCACCCTGTCAAGCCCCCTTTCAAGTGGATATTACCAATCTCAAGCATTAAATGATGAGTTAGCCCCCCACTGTTATAAGGCTGGCCTATAAATCATAAGATTTTTAAAATAATAAGGTGTGGGATCATTTTCTTTGCCTTCTGGTGTTTGAGCCTTTGAGGGTTCATGATTTCAAACTGTGGTTCCAACAACAAGGGCTAAAAACAACAATTTTTTTTGTAAAACAAAAACAAACAAACAAGCTGAGATTCAAAATATAATAACCGAGAAAAAAAGCACTAAATACTGGGTGGATATGGACTCACAATGAAATAATCAGAACTGGTAATAATGCAAGTGAAGAGAACTAAGGAGAAGGGGGCCTGTTAATCAGTTGGAGCTTCGCCCCAGTCCAAAGTAAAAGATACAACTCTGCAAGGCAAATGTCTGTGGGTTTCCCAAACAGAATAGTGGTGTGGGTGTGAGTGGCGTGCCCTGAGGGACAATGCCCTGTTCCAGTCCTTTCATGCCCCAGAAACTGCTGAGACCCACTTTCTTTTAGAGGTATATCTTTCCCTAATAGCAATACAGTGCAATATCACAGTTTTTAATCCCTACCTCTTTCAATCCCCCTTCACCCAGGCCCTGATAGGAAATAAGATTTCTCCTCTCTTAAGGGTTCTTTCGGTCTAAGCTCAGCCCTGACTTCCCCCTTATAATACTTCCTTCCTGACTTTTATCAGGCTAGAACTGAGGGCTAATTAGTTCCTTACCTCCCCAGCCTCTCCTTCTTTGCTAATTGCTCAATAAACTATTACCAAGGAAATTAATTCAGACTATAGAGGCCAGAGTGCTGAGCCACCTGTCAGTCCTTAGCATTCTGTCACACTCACACACACAAAGAAAGATGTTTCCACAGCTGAGCAACAATACGGGAAGCTGGGAAGAAAGCTCCAGTCATGCAAGACAGGACAGGGAGATGATGAAAGGTGAGGTGTCCTCAAGGTCTTCAGTAAGTCACGTTAGCTGCACAGAAGTGAGGTGAGAAGAACAAATGCATAATGGTAACAAGTATTCTGCAGCAGCGCATATTACAGAACTGGGAGTCTGGTTCTACCTGGCTCCACCCTTTTATGGATTGCCCCTGCTACACAGTCCCACAGCCTGTAAGAAATACTAAACTTCAACTAGTGTCAGCCCCTCTATAAAAGGAAGCCACCACTGGCAAGCTGTCACCATGACACTGCTAGATGTGGGGGCTAGTGTGGTAAGGACCATCTCCATTATTAGAAGCAACAATTATATGTTGATAGGAATAGCACCTGGCATTATACCATTTAAAATAAAATCACAGCTGGGAGTTGTGCACACAGAGATTTTGGAAGATCAGACTCTAGTGGTCTGTGTTTATCTGGTGGTTATGGATGCTCAGGGAAACACTAAAACTCTGATTGCCAGAATGAGTAGATACGGATGAATCACTTAGTAAGTGCCCTATTCTGTACAGTTCCCCTGAAGCTCTGGTACTGGCCACTATCAGAGACAGGATACTGGGCTAGATGGACCATTGGTCTGACCCAGTATGGCAGTTGTTATGTTCTTATGACACAAGTCTAGTAACGTAGGGAAAAAATACAGCAAGATAACAGTAGTTATGGTGAATATCTATTACCAAAAATTCAAGAGTGTCTTTGGCTTAGGATTTTTATTTATGTTAAACAGCCTTTAACGCACCAATCATACTATAATATTCAGCTGACCCACCTTCGACAATGCACCTCAGACAACATTCTCAACCTAAGCTGTGGATATTATAAAGATGTAAGCACACACATACTGTCACTGAAATAATTGGGACTATTCCTGTGCACACAGTTATAGATGTGTTACACCATGCCAGGGCCGGCAACAAAGACAGCCCCTCTCTTTCACTCAGCCACATCACAGGGTTCTGATTCATCAGCTGTTCCTCCAGTTCAGGAGCCCTCACAGGTAAGATCTACAAGATTCAGTCATTGTGCTTATTTAAAAAGTACATGCAACTGTCAGGGATTGGGTGGGAGAGTAGACTATAACACCAGCAGCGTGCTGACTCATACCTTTGTGTGCTTTTCTCATCTAGCGCAGACTGTGCTGTTTCCCAGCTGTCCCATTGCACTGAAGATGAAGGACAGCTGGCTTTAGCTGCGCCTAGAAAACATTGAAGTGATACTAGCCAGCAGGGAGTAATGCCTCCAGAGACTGGCAAATATCATGATCTTACATTCAGTCAAGGATACATGCCCACCTACAGTGAAAACAATGTGTGGTCTCAAAATCATGCTGAACTCATCACTGACTCTGGACATCAGTCGACAGTTGTCAAAATATTAGTTATAGATAAAAGAAACAAGAACACTGTCTGTTCCTCTCTGATGAGGACCTAGCTGTAGCAGCTCATGCATTCGTTACCTCCAAGCTGCACTATTGCTGTTCGTTCTATTTGAGGTTAAAGGCAAAAGTCAGAAGGAAGCTGTGCTAATACAGCAGACAACACCTCTTTATTAAGTGGGAAAACAAAAAAAAAGCCATATGCCTTCAGTGACCATAAGCACTCTTCTTTGTTCCAGTATCCACATCAAGGCTTGGGAGCTTGTTTTTCATACTATTTATTAAAAAGACTTATATGGGTTAATATCCACAACATTTTAAAAACAGGCATATTTTCCTGCATTACTAATAATTAAATCCAAATGTTATCCTCCCTCATTCTAAAACCTTCTGGAAGTGGGAGTTCAGATGTAAGGTCTTGTTTGTAGTAACAATGCCTTACAATTAAAACAGAAGGAAATCATAAAGGCCGATTCTGTTTCTAATTAAGATACTGGAGAAACGCCCACAGATTTCAATGAAAGCAAATTTGGGCTCAGATTTACTTTTCAATAGGCATGCTGTTCAGTCCCAGTTCTATAGACTAAACCTGGCTGGAAAGTGGGAACTTTTGCCATGTGAATTTTCACAGGGCAGGCAGGGAGGAAGAAAATCTTCATTCGAGTTTTTCTTTACTGAAATTGTATATATATATATATATTCCCTTGTGAAAATCTGAGGAAAAATTACTTTTTCCCCACTTTGACTGTTTTTCAAACTTTTGCCACGTGGAAAACTAACAAAATCTGGAAAGTTTTTGTTTTGTTTTTAAAAAATAATTTAAATAAAAAAAAGCTTTTTACCTCCCATATCATAGTTTTCAAGAGGAAAATAAAGAAAATTAGAGATAGAGAAGGTGGGCATTTTCCCACAATTTTGAAAAATGTCAGATATCGAAAATGTTTTACAAAAACAAACTGTCACTAAAATTGTGAAAAAATAGTCTTTTTTTTTTGACCAACTGCACTTCAAACACTCATGTTTCATTTTAACACTATCTTCAGTGAAACTGCTCATATCCTTAAAGTTTCACATGCATGTAAATGTTAGCAAGATCAGGGCCTTTATATACTTTATATGGCATGGGCAAGTCAGGTTCACTTTTATTTCCAATCAATTCCTGGTTCCTGTACATGAGCACAGGGATCGGTTGGATATAAATTAGTAATTTCATCCTAATCAAAGCAGTTTCCTTTTGGGGGAAATGATAACATAATATAATTAAAATATTTCTATTAACATTGGCTTTTATATAAAAACAATATAAATGTTCATATTGGTTCTAAGAAAACTGACAATATTTCTTCATGGGTATATTGATAAAATTTGAAGAAATGATGTTTTGGAGAGTTTATGAAATTGTAATAATAGACACGGTGAGGGAATGACCTATTGGACTAATAGACACGGTGAGGGAATGACCTATTGGAGATAGGAGATAAAAATAACCTTAATAGGCTTCATGACTGAGCTTGATAAGTTGATGGAGGGGATGGTATGATGGGACTGCCTACAATGGCATGTTGACAATCTCCGACTGCTAGTAGCAAATATCTCTAATGGCTAGTGATGGGCTCTGCCTTACTACAGAGAATTCTTTCCCATGTGTCTGGCTGGTGGGTCTTGCTCACATTCTGGGGTCCAACTGATCACCATATTTGGGGTCAGATTGGCAGAGACTCACAGGGGGGAGGGATTTGCCTTCCTCTGCAGCATGGAGAAAAGGTCATTTTCAGGTTTAAATTAGTGTAAATGGTTGATTTTCTGTAACTTGAAGTCTTCAGATCAAGATTTGAGGACTTCAGCCAGAAGTTTTGGGCCTATTACATGAGTGGCCTGCAATGTGCAGGAGGTCAGACTAGACTAGGGGTAGGCAACCTATGGCACACGTGCCAATGGCAGCACACAAGCTGATTTTCAGTGGCACTCACACTGCCCGGATCCTGGCCACTGTTCCGGGGGGCTCTGCATTTTAATTTAACTTTAAATGAAGCTTTTAAAACATTTTAAAAACCATATTTACTTTACATAAAACAATAGTTTAGTTATATATTATAGACATAGAAAGAGACCTTTTAAAAATGTATTACTGGCACGTGAAACCTTAAATTAGAGTGAATAAATGAAGACTCGTCACACCACTTCTGAAAGGCTGCCGACCCCTTGACTAGACGATCATGATTGTTCCTTCTGACCTTAATGTTTATGAGTACAAATAATGAGATTTATTTTATATAGAAAGCTATAAAGCATAATTACAACCTCACTCAGGATCTGATAGAAAGTCCATTGAAGTCAATGGGATTCTTTCTATTGACATCAATAGATTTTGGAACAAACCCCGACATACCATATAAAAATGGCACCTCACTATGTTAGCAATATTGTTATGCTATACAGAGCGCACGGGATCTTTTATAAGAGGAAGGCAATACACCATACTTTATTAAGAATACAACACAGTTAGCATATGCATTTCAGTCACTCACTCACTCACACACACACACACACACACACAGTCCTGCCAGTTGATATCCATAGTTACCAGTCTTTTGTTGTAGCTCGAGTCAATCTAATGGCCAGTTAGACTGAGCACGAGTGAGAAGCTGGGGGGTCTCTCTTGGTCGTGATGCTCCAAGGCTTTGCAGGACTGAACCCAGAGTTTCATGGCAAAACACTCAAGCTTTATACCTGTAAATTTCCATTTGAGTTCATGCACTTTGCAATGTCACCCTGTAACACTGGTCTACAATTTTTTAGAAGTCGTCTGCTTCAGAGATAAAATGTGATAGTTATTATGTATTTTGATGTGCTGAATTCAAATATGACAATTAAAACAACTGATTGGCTATTGTTTCTAAAATATTTAAGTTTTTACATTTTATGTCTATGTATATTGTGTAGATAGTAGAGTTTTAATCATAAATTGTAAACCTAGGTCTTTTCATGTGTTTATGGTTGCTTTACATGATAATATTTCACCTGTCCTGTTTATGTAACACTTTAAAAATCAGCAAAAGAGTTATATAAATAAAATGTATTATGAAACAAAAGGCAAAAAACTATTATGTACATAGTTTAGTCCTATTCAGTGTCTACTTGGCGCTTCTTGGTTTGTCTCTTGTATTCTTTAAATGGAGCATCTCTTGTCACTGTCCAGCAATAGTCTGCAAGCATTGATGGGCTCCATTTGCCCTGATAGCGTTTCTCTATTGTTGCAATGTCCTGGTGAAATCGCTCGCCGTGCTCATCGCTCACTGCTCCGCAGTTCGGTGGAAAAAAATATAGATGAGAGTGCAAAAAATGTATCTTTAGTGACATGTTGCAACCAAGGCTTTTGTATGCCTTGAGGAGGTTTTCCACCAACAACCTGTAGTTGTCTGCCTTGTTGTTTCCGAGAAAATGTTGGAAGGCTTTCCATGCCATCTTTTCCTTGCCACGCAGTGCATGGTCAAATGCATCATCTCAAAGAAGTTCACGAATCTGAGGACCAACAAAGACACCTTCCTTTATCTTAGCTTCACTTAACCTTGGAAATTTTCCACGGAGGTACTTGAAAGCTGCTTGTGTTTTGTCAATGGCCTTGACAAAGTTCGTCCTCAGACCCAGCTTGATGTATAAGGGTGGTAACAAAATCTTCCTTGATTCAACAAGTGGTGGATGCTGAACACTTTTCCTCCCAGGCTCCAATGACTGTCGGAGTGGCCAATCTTTCTTGATGTAGTGGGAATCTCTTGCACAACTATCCCATTCGCAGAGAAAACAGCAGTACTTTGTGTATCCAGTCTGCAGACCAAGCAAGAGAGCAACAACCTTCAAATCGCCACAAAGCTCCCACTGACGTTGGTCATAGTTTATGCATCTCAAAAGTTGTTTCATGTTATCATAGGTTTCCTTCATATGGACTGCATGACCAGCTGGAATTGATGGCAAAACATTGCCATTATGCAGCAAAACAGCTTTAAGACTCGTCTTCGATGAATCAATGAAGAGTCTCCACTCATCTGGATCGTGAACGATGTTGAGGGCTGCCATCACACCATTGATGTTGTTGCAGGCTACAAGATCACCTTCCATGAAGAAGAATGGGACAAGATCCTTTTGACTGTTACGGAGCATGGAAACCCTAACATCACCTGCCAGGAGATTCCACTGCTGTAGTCTGGAGCCCAACAGCTCTGCCTTACTTTTGGGTAGTTCCAAATCCCTGATAAGGTCATCCAGTTCAGCTTGTGTTCTGAGATGTGGTTCAGAGGAGGATGGGAGAAAATGTGGGTCCTGTGACATTGATGGTTCAGGACCAGAAGTTTCATCCTCTTCTTCTTCCTCGTCTGACTCAAGTGAGAATGATTCTGGTGCATCGGGAACCGGCAGTCCTTCTCCGTGGGGTATTGGGCGTATAGCTGATGGAATGTTTGGATAATGGACAGTCCACTTTTTGTTCTTTGACACACCTTTCCCAACTGGAGGCACCATGCAGAAGTAACAATTGCTGGTATGATCTGTTGGCTCTCTCCAAATCATTGGCATTGCAAAAGGCATAGATTTCCCTTTCCTGTTCAACCACTGGCGATGATTTGTTGCACAAGTATTGCAGCATATGAGTGGGGCCCACCTCTTGTCCTGATCTGCAATTTTGCAGCCAAAATAAAGACGATAAGCTTTCTTAACCATAGTGGTTATACTGCGCTTTTCTGATGCAAAAGTCACTTTACCACAAACATAGCAGAAGTTATCTGCACTGTTCACACAAGTACGAGGCATCTCTGCTCACTTTGGCTAAACAGAAATGTGTCCCTTTGCAAAATCAAACACTGACAAATAAGAGAGCACGACACTGTATGATTTCTAGAGCTGATATAGGGCAATTTGTTCAGCAGAGTGATGTAAGCTTCGTTATGATTGCATCATCCATGACTTCTAGGAATAACATGATGCAATTCATATCATGTATGACGCAATACCAGCTTCAGATTGCATCATTCATTGTTTTGCCTAAAAAGCAAGTACTGTCCAAACCCAGTCATAGTTTTATTCATAGATCCAGTCAAAGATGTATTTTAGTCATTTCTGGTTTAAATTGAGATCCCTTCCCTTTATAACTCACTTATCCTCCGCCATTTCCATGTCAAGGGTCATACATAGTGACCCAATAAAATATCTCGAAAACTAGAGCCAATCAACAATTTTAAGCATGATTTTCGTTCTCAGTGACCCAGAATTAGTAAAGTTTGACTACATTTATTTCAGAAGCATTTTGGCTGTAGAGCAGTGTGATCATTAGTTCTTAAGTGGTATTAATCTTGGGGTTTCCTGCTGTCATCCTTTGATGGTTATTGTCGGGCTTCCCATCATTATCTTTTATTTGTTGTGTCGCCTTCAGGGTGCCTGCCCACCTCTGAGGTCTTCAATGCTGCATAACATGTTTAGCATGTGATATAATGGATGTTTTCTGATTGTCTCCTTGTCTTCTGGTCTCTTTAAGTCTCTCACTTTTCTTGACCCCCTTTGGATATTTGTGATGGCTTCACACTTATCTCTTCCTGATGCATGCATTCCTCTTTCACACAAACAATCACACAATCTCTTACAGACATCTTTAAAGGTAGCAGAATACCGAATGCATTGTAAATTAAGCCTTGCTAAATCTTATAACTAAAACAATTCACATTGGGGACTTCAGGCCCTCAACATTTCTTTAATCTATTTATCATAGACACAATACAAAATCCTGTCTCTTACTAACTAAACTTCATAACAGGTCCTAATTGTAATGCATACTGGGAACATCACACAGTTTCAGACAGTCATTCCTTTCTGTTAAAGAATGACATTAAAGTTTACATTAATTCTTATAACAATTAGTACAATTATAAAATTCAGCTCCTATAATATTAATTTAAATTTATGGACACTATACTTTGTAATGTTCAAATCATTTTATTTCCATTGCTCCTAACAAAACATTAATTGCTTAACACCAAAACTGCTGCCTTGTACATTTTTTTAAAATCATATATGCACTTTTGTCTATTATTGTAGGTTGTTTAGGAGTACTGAGATCCTGCTGCTATTTATATTTAAGAAAGACAAATGAGAAATAAAAAATCACATAGACTGAAGAATTATCACACAGTTCTGATCTAGTTAATCATTGTTTTTTGTGGGGGTTACTGTTCAAGATCACAGCATGAAGAACATAAAGATAAATGGATTACGTCTTGATAATCATTAACAATAGAATACATCACATGCAAAAAATGTGCAATCTATTCTAGAAGAGACATGACAAACAGCTTGCTTTTTGGTGTCTCTTCCTTTAAATATTGGAAATCTTCAGTAATATTGTACCTGGGACCAAATTCTGTTTTCAGTTATGTCTGTGCAATTCCATTGACTTCAGCAAGTTTATATAGCTGTTACTGGGAGCTGATTTTGGTCCATTAGATACCCATTCCTCTCTTTCCCTTTAACAAGTGTACTAAAAACCTTTGAAAAAACTGTAGATGTTATCTTAATTATTTTTAAACAATGAAAGCAAGATGTATGAAAGTGCTGTTCAATATTCCATATTAAAAAAAAATATTGAATTTTATTGCAAAATTAGCTGTTGGTATTTGATAGCTATTTAGAAAATATGTACAGTAGAATATAGCTTCATTTCCCTAAGTAAAGACAAAGAATGTTTGTTTGTTTTTCTAATAGATCTGTATGATGATGATTTTATTTAATTTTGTTGGTACAAGTAATTAATTTGCATGTTACAATGAACAGAACAAATGAGGTATCCTTCCAGCATTATCATTCTTTATCTGCATATTTCTGTAGGCCTGCCATATGTGGACTTTAAAACCTCGTTGTATTTGACAGAATGAAAAATGGAAAGAAAAATGAATATTAACGCCAGCAGAGATTTTTTGGGGGGGAGGAAAAAAACAAGGAGGAGAAATGTTACAACAGGGAAGGATAATAACGGGGTGTGCATGGCCAAGAAAGTATCATAAAGCACTACTATCAGCTACAAGACATAAATAGACCCTTTCAAGAGAGCCAACATACATCTTTTCTTCCCTAGTCTATCACTATAAATTATAATGAGTCCTGATTATGTTGCCTAATCTGAAAAGGAAGACTTACAATGTCCTTCAAAATGACAGGCTGGCTGATATTTGAAGGCAGAAATACAACAATCAGGCTAGTGCAGGAAAGTTAGCTCATGATACAAAAAATTGTATAGCACAACTGGGGAAAAATCAGAAATTTTGCTTCACAAGAGTTTATATGAACATTTTCTTCATTTCAGGTATATGTGGGTTTCCAACACTTGAGTTTTATTCTGAATTACAGGTTCAATGGACTACTGTACATGAAAGAAAACTCATTGAAAACTACCCAATTTTGATGGTTTTAAGTCATACCCAATTCTCCATCTATTTTTTTCCATCCATGTGTGGAATGAATTTTGTTATGTGCACCAATATGGAGGTGATGTGTGGCAAGAGTGGGACCGAGGGGTTTGGAGTGTGGGAGATAGCTCAGGGCTCAAGCAGAAGGTTGGGATGCACTGGGGTGATGGCTCTGGCTGCGGGTGTGGGCTCTGAAGTGGGGTTGGATCTGAGGGGTTTGCGGTACAGGTTGCCCCGGGGCTGCAGTGGAGAGAGAGGTCTCCCTCCAGCCCTTTCTCGCCACAGCAGCCCCGGTGCTGGGGGAGCAGTGTCTCTCCCCAACATTGCCCTTCATGCCCCAAGATCCCTGCCCACCCCCTATTCCCTTACCTCACTCTATACCTCTCTACTCTCCAGGCCCCTGTGGCTGCGTGGCTGCTTGGCTCCCCTCATCAGGTGTGTGGCCCTTGATGGGCTCCTGTGCAGCCATGCAGATGAGCATGTTAGAGAGAACACAGGTCACAACTGAAAATATCTCCTCAGTTCAACATAAAACAATCAATGGCCCAGGATTGCTTGGATGAAGGGTGTGGATTTCACCTAACCTCACCTGAGTTTCAAATTTGTAATGCACAAATATGAACAAATGGGCAACATATAATTTACTAAATGGATTTAGCCTAATGTTCTTCAGGCAAATCATACTTGTAATTCTAATGTACTCAACTACCTTTTAGGTGAGTTTTCTTTCCCTCTATAACTTGATTGCGGACCACTTGCTTTATATTCCTTAGTGTGTCACTGACAGCGATTGGTCACTGAAGTCCCATTGTATTTCTTCTGTTCCTTGATTGGATGAACATAGCACTTGCAATATGAACTGCCAGCAAGAATAAGTGAGAGGGTTTTTTTGTTTGTTTGTTTGTTTTTTAAATCTGTGAAAGCAAAAGCAATATTATACCAGATGTATAGGAAAGTACATTTTACAAAGGTGTGTACATTTTAGAAAGGTTTAAACATTTTCCTTTCTGGGCCATGCTTCGGGGAAGACCTGTATCACTCCTAGAAACATTTATCTATTGTGAGATTTATTGGCTAGAATTTAATTAGAATTTTTTCCCATCACATACCCACAAACACCTGGTTGTGCAGATGAGGTCTGTTCCTTAGGCACATCATTTAACTGCTTCAGTGCTGGAGGTCTAGTGAGAAGTTTTGGGAACCCCATTCCCCTGCTGTATCAAGCAACATCCCATATGGTTTTAAATGCACCTCTTATGGTGCAGATATTTGAGTCTGCAAGCTTCAAATTCACTCTCCACAAGTACTTGTGTGTAAGAACTCAAGATTAGCATTTTGTTAACCTTCATGTGAGTAAAATACAATCACTCCAAAGCTTTCATAAAGAGAGAACAAAATGTAGGAGTGAATACTTAAGGAATTTTTCTATTGTAAAGAAACCAGAAATCAGGTAAGAATAGGTTTCACACTGAATATTTTACATGGCTCTACCTAGAACATCAAGACAGAAGGGACAGACTAATAATTGTGAGGATCCTCCATTGGTCACTCTTTGGAAGAATTTCTCCAAGTCTCAAAGCTCATTCTAAGTATTAAAGTAGGACATCTTGTAGGATGGTAGTTTTCAGGTAGCGATGAAGCATCTAGAATATTATGTACATCATGGGTTTGATTCATCCTGCAAACACAAGGCTGTGAATTATGAAACTTCCTACACTCAGCGGGCAGTTGTGCCAACAGAGGCATTCTCTTCCAAAGGAGAGTAGAGGCTGTAGATGGTAGAGGAAAGATTCCCTGACCACCCCACTGACTTATTTTCCTCCAAAGCCCTACACACTGTATATTTATGGCAGCTAGCATTGTTGCAGTGTCCCGCAGGTGAACTTTCAGGCAGCAAGTGTTTCAGACGGTGGATCTCAGGGAGAGATGACTCAAGTAGAGCACAGCCTCAAACAGCGTGAAATTAGCAGAGGCAGTGTGAGCATAGAGTTGCTTGCCCTGTGGGAGTTTGATACTCAGAGAGGTCAGGACACTCAAGTAGTTGTCAGTGAGCTAAAGCAAAGAAAAGCCATTCAGATCATATTGCAAGTGGAACTCCAACAGCATTTTGCAAAGTGCAGCATGACCTCCCCTCTGTTTCCACCTACGCTGCTTGTTCGTGTGGACCCAGGCACTTGTCTTCACCCACTCAGGTGAGAGATGGGAAGACAATGGTAGTGGTACCCCAGCTCCAGTGCTCCCTCCAACATCATGCCTGTTCCTGTATCAGGATGCGAGGTGGGTGGGCAAGTAGGGTGGGGGCCAGAAAGACTCTGCCCCATAGTGCACTTACACCAGGCTTGCCAAAAATGTGACCCTCTATTTTAAACAGTCACCATCTGATATCTCTCTGAACCTGAGGTGCCAGCAAGGCAACCATCTTAGCTAGGCCAGCTGTATTTTTTAATTCTGTTGTGACCTTACAGTGGCTACACCAATAATTACTGTGATTCAAAGACGTAAACTCATCTAGCAGTGGTACAACATATCGTATTAATGAGTCATATAAGGTGTTAATCCCCATCAATCATTTGTTCCTATCAGTTAGCAGAATATTTTAAATATGCCAGCATCCACCCAGCAATACCATCTCTCCCTAGTTCATTCCTTCTTTATAAGTTTGTGCTAAAACAATGAGCAAATTAGAATGTGACAATCTGCATTTCTAATTTTGTATTTTGCATTTTCTTTCAGATCTAGCTTTCTAGTTTTAGCTGTAAGGGAGAGCAGCATTATTGTCTCAGAGCATCCAGGAATTAAGCATTATGTGATCAGAAAGACTATGACATCACATGAGTTTATTTCTAAATAATAAAGAAAAAAATATTAAATATGTCAGCAAAAAGTAATTAACCATTCAGCATCAAAGCCATATGTAATCTTCTTTCCATTAAAACTCCCACACAGTTAATTTTAAGTAGCATCGTGAGAGAGATGACCAAGTAGTTTAATATTTTATGAAAAAACAAAACCCAGCAAAACTCATTTGCTAATTTAGTCAGAGGGAATTCTTCAGCTGTACAAGTATTTCTGCAATACAGTTATATTTACACAATGTACTATCTGTTGGGGAGGCGACTTTATAAAAATCGTTATATTAGTGCATGTCTACAGGAACTATTTTCACACCAAACATTGCGTGCCTTGTTAAATCCTTTTTTATTAAAAGCTCTTTTACAATGCTAGGATCACAGTTCTAGCAAAACTTGACTGAACTGACTACACATACCCAGCCTGAGACACCATTGCCTTTGACCTTGTGCAGTCATTAAAATCGTGCAAACGGGGTGTAAAATACTAATGTTCTGATTTGCACCTTCTTTGCACTAGTATCAGTGACTATACAGCTGCAAAACTGGGGATATTCAAGCCTCTTACTTTTTGCTTCCTCAGTACTTTTTTCCGAAATACAGCATTCAACATTAGAACTCAGCAATTCACTGGACCAGGCCAAAGTAAACTTCTTCCAAAGAAGTTTAATGGAAAGGTGAATATAAAGAAGGAATGATTACTAGCTCAAGGGTATAACCTTTCTTCCCTCTTTGTTGGGTACAGCCTTCAGGGTAAAATCTCAGGTTAGAGGTCACAAACTTCAAAGAAAAAAGAGTCTAACCTGCCATTTAAGACTAAAATTCAGAATACAATAAAGAGAGAAAAATGAGCTGTCTGGTTATCAATTCCATCCTCCTGGCTAGAGCAGGATATATTTCCCATTAGAGGCTGTATCAGATATTACTAAGCTGAAATGTACCTTCCTTCCCCCACCCCAAAAATATATAGAGAGAGTGCAATGTTACTCATGCCATTTTCTGCCTAAATCTATATGGAGTATAGCATATACCTCATTTGCCCAGATGTCTCCACAATACATTACAAGAAACTAACGACAGCCTTTACTTTCAGGGGTGCTAAGCACCAGCAGCTTCCACTGAACTTGTGATACACTTGCCAGTAAGGCACATAGGAGTCAAGCCTATAATTTACCCATGACAAGGCTATGCAATATTTTTTTCTTAGCTACTGCAAACCTACGTTTACATAAGAGACTGGAGGTCCAGTCATCTGGCCTTGCCACCTCACACATTCACCCTTAATTATTCCAGATAAGCACAGACCTCATATAGATAAATCCCTTATTTATATTTAGTCTGGCTTGTGTGATCTTCTCAGAACTGGGCATGGCAACTACACACACTCCAGCATGTATTCCCTGCAAATTCTAAATTCTGCAACTGGTTGATGCCAGGAAGATTTTTGCCATTATGATCTTGCAACTTCAAAGCTGTAGGTGCGGGGCTTTGGGGGTAACAGAGGAGAACTAAGCCCAGCATAAGTATCATTTATCCTCATTGTATTCTTTGTGGATGCCTCCAGTGTAGTTGATTTTTAATGACACACAAGCACAAGACTACCTTTTCAATAGCAAAACCCTGTATGAACCAATGCTTCCCCATAAATCAGAGGTCACAAGCTCACCCATTCACAATTCAACTCCGCTCGAATTTTGCCATTCACTGTAATGGGAAAAGGCTCAGTCACCAGGTTTCTAACTCCAAATGGTCCATTATGGGTCCCTCAGAATTGTAAAATTTGGAAATATCATCCTATACGCAAAAGAAAAATATGGAATGGATTTTTTTTTACAAGTCTCAGTGTTGTCCTCCAAGCACACCATTATCTTATGCAGTTTCTTTTTTCAAAAATGCTAATACCGAAACCAAAAGATGGAGTAATACACACCGACATCAGTATTGCATACTTTCTACTTTTTCATACTTCTAAAAGACTCAGGACTCTTTGTTTGCCTGGATTTGTGATGCTTTTGATTACTGAAAACCGGAGGAGTTTTAGTCAAGAGTTCTCTTGCCTAGCAATACAACAAACACCTGTGCCAGTGGGGCAGCCCAGTGTAACATCTGTAAAGTCAATACATCAGACAGACTACAGTAGGATGTATTATGGTCCTCTTCCTCCAATAGCTGGCTGTACTGATATTCAGAAATTTAAACATGGAAAGTTGTCTTTCACTGACATTTGATTCTTTGATGGAATGTGTAGTTAACGATGCTAGTGTAAGATTGATAATGGTCTGTAATATACTTAGGAAGCCACTGTGTTGCTCTTCTGAATTTCTTTGACTTCAATTTTTACCAGTGTTATTGAACCTATTTCACATACAGCTTGCATTCGGAAATTCTCAGGAGACCTCCACACTCATAGAGGTATCCTGCAGAAATTTGGCATGTCAGTAGACATTTGACAGACAGGAATAAAATGCCATAAAATATAAGCAGCATTCAATTTCTTTATGCAGTATATGTAATCAGGCAGGCTTTTATTTAAGAGCACTGCACTTTCATTTAAAGTTTCAACCACAAGCGGCTTTAGCAAAGGTTTATGGGTTCAACTGCACCCACTGAAATAATGAACACGAGGATGTGAAGAGACCTCACAAAGTGGGACAGGACAGGCACGGCGGGGATCTGCATTCACTCCTTTGCATCAGAAACTGCATGCAGGTCCATATCCCAGGACTCGCATCATGGTGGCACCGTCCCAGCCACTTTGCGGCACAATGTCAAAATTGTGCATCACTAGAGGCTCAAAGAACAGAATCTGCAAGAGAACCCCGGGGGAGGGGTAATTCCCCTATGTGTCCCTGTCTTCAGGCAGCAGCAGGGAAATGGGGGTGAAGTGTGGGGCTTGTGACAGGGCCTCTTCCCACTCTGAGCAACTCGGTCAGGATGCTGCACAGAGCCACCTCCCCCACCACTTCCCAGGTAGGGGCTCCGATTAAATTAGGAAGCTACATCCGCCACCGGGTTCAAATACAAAAAGCTGCTAGCAGAGCGACATGCCAGACTACACATATGGACATTAGAGCTTTTCAAAAAAATATTAGCAGTAAATTTATGAAATCTGTGTTATAATATGTCATTTTCCAGACAAAGGTAACATTCTATTTTAGTAATAGCTGAGATAGGTCCACAGTCTACTGAGGTTAGCCAAACTACATTTATGAGTGCCAATACCTGTACTTTTCACCCCCTGGAAAAACTGTGGTACCCTGTTTTGAAAAAAAAAAAAAAAAGTCTGAAAGCCCTGTTGAGGAGTCCTTCTCATCCCATAAGGGTAAAGTAATATGCAAAAAATGGAAGCCAAGTATTGCTTTGTATCATATTTCCCCAGTAAAATGTATTCCATATAAATCAATTTCCACAAATCCACATCTTAGATGTAATTAGTCCTTTAGAATACTGATCTCACACATTTTAGATTTTAACCCAGTCATTCATGATCCCTGCGGACCTGAAAGATTCTAAGACACAAGCCTGTTGAGTTGCTCTTTTATATAGTTAGACTAGAATTTTCAAAGGCTCCTAAAAAGAATTAAAGCCCCAAGCTTCTCTAAATTTCAAAGGGATTGGATGTTTAACTCTATTAGACATCTCTGAAAATCTTAAACCTTAGTACCTTCCCAAGGACAGATTATTACCGGCAAACCGAAGGGCAGAGCTGGCTGAATATTGTGAGAACATACCCAACAAATACATTCAAATGAAAACTAAGAATTCACTTTGATCATTTTTATTATTTTTATACAAGCATGAGTGATTTTGTGTGTTCTTAAGAATATTTGTACAGAGGCAAAATCACATGAATATCTGTGCAAATATTTTCACACAAACATTCATGATGCAAATGTTTGCTTGGCCACAGGTATCCAAGGAGCAGGGCACTACCATAAATTAAAGCAGTCCCCTTCCCAAGCTGCTCCTATGCCAAAGGTCATGTTGATTACTGGAGCATGCAGGATGCTCTAAAATAGATTACAAATCACTATATGCTCATCATTGGAGCTTCTGTGCTGAGCCTCTTGAGCAGTGTAGCTACAATTACTATACGTCCAAGCTGGTCCTCCAATCTCCATCCATTTTTTGAAAAAAGAACTTACATCTGTAATTTTGATCCGGGCACTTGGAGAGTGGTGATTACTGACCATGCACCCAGCTCTGAAGGCAATGCTTCCACCAACAGTAATGGAGAAGGAAGGGTGGCATGGTATGGTATTGCCACCCTTACTTTTGAGGGGCTGCTGGCAACGGAGCTACCTTCAGAGCTGGGCAGCTGGAGAGTTGCACCCCACAATCGCCCTCCAGCTTCCTCTCCCTCCCCCAGCAGTGTTCTCTGTTTGGGCACTTGAAATATGGTAATCCTAAAGGTAGCAGAGAATCTAGCCCAGAGTGTCTAACCCCTGTGTCAGGGGTGGGAAAACTACAGCCCGCGGGACACATCTGGCCCACAGGCCCATCCTGTCTGGCCCCTGAGTCCCATCTGGGGAGGCTAGCTCCGCCCCGCTCCCCTGCTGTGATCCCTTCCCCACAGTCACAGTGCACCATGCGAGCAGAGCTCTGAGGTGCGGGGCTGCATGCTCTGGCAGATCAGCGCGGCAGTATGTTTGTCAGGGTTCACGTGTGTGGATAGGGACAGGGCAGTCATGGGACAGGGAGCAGTGGGCGTTGGATAGGGGGTGAGGTGACAAAGGGGCAGAGTCCCAGGGGTGGTTAGGAATGGGAGGGAGGTTTCTGGAGGGGGCGGTCAGGGGACAAGGAGCAGAGAGGGTTGGATGGGTTGAACATTCTGAGGGGGGCAATCAGGGGGCAGGAAGTGGGAGAGGATCAGAGAGGAGGTAGGACCGGCTTTTTGGGGAGGCACAGCCTTCCCTACCCAGCCCTCCATACAGTTTTGCAACCCCGATGTGGCCCTCAGGCCAAAAAGTTTGCCCACCCCTGCCTTAGACTGACAACCTAGTGATCAGGGCAGTATGGCCTGCTGGCTGGAGTCAATCATACAACCCCTATTATCAGGGCAGTCTGTTCTAGGGGCCAACATCAGTACTACAGCCCCTGCTGTCAGGGTAGTGCAGCCCAGAGGCCAGGGTTGGTAATACAGCCCTTGTTCTCAGGGTAGTACGGCCCAGTGACCAAAGTCAATACTACATCCTTTCCTCTCAGGACATCACGGCCGAAGGGCCCGAGTCAGTGGCATGGCCCTCGCTCTCAGGACAGTGCAGCCTAGCAGACAGAGTCTGTAATACTAGTGAGTGGGTCACCGGCATGGGTGGTGGCCAGGATGGGGAGACCTGAGCCCACCCTCTCCACCTGGTCCCAACATGAACCGAAACATGCCGAGCCTTCCTCTGGTTCTGTGACCATTTCCCCGTAAAACCTCCCTGGGTTACTTCCTACCCAAGTCTCTGGGACTGTCTGGCTCTGGGATTCTCCAGTCTCTCCAGGTCATCCCAAGCTGGTGTATTGTGGCCCATCTCTGACTGGCTGGCCTCTGCTTCTTGGAGTGCAGGCGGTTCTCCTCCAGGAGCTAGTGATGCACCTCCTTCCCCACCAGTGGTCAGTGTTTATACCCTCCTTCAAGCTGGAGCATGCCCAGAGGAGTCAGGGGTGTGTAGCCTCCTGGCTAAGGGAGAAGGATTAACCTCTGGTGTACCAGTGCAGGTCTGATACACCCCATCACCCCTGCTTCCCTCTGTAATACCTACCAGACAGGAGCACTGAAGTATTTTTAGGTCATATGTGCACAAATCAATATATTGGTGCAAGCAGTCCCTAGACTCTCCTAAGCCATATGGTATGATTAAAAGACTCTTTTTGCAAGTTTTGCTGATGGTTGATGTTTGGTTGCTTACGGCAGTTTTCTTTATATTTGATTTTAGTCCATATAGTATAATTGTAAATGTAGCCAATATTGCTCCTAGCTTGCAAATTTTGTGTTCCCAGTTGGCTAGATTGCACCTTATCTTTCTGAGAAATCAAATGTTATTTTCTTGTTGTTACTTGAGTCATTAATCTAACCAACTTTATAAGATTCCCAAGTGCAACAGTTATTTTCCACTATGCTAATAATATTTACTGGAATAAAAAATATTAGAAACTCTTGGTTAAAGCATCTAACGAGCTCCAATAAACAGGAAATTTAGAAATTTAACTTTTAGCCAACACAGAGGATTTTAAGAGCCTCATCCTGCTGCATGCTGAGGTCAATGAGTGAATTGAGTTTCAATGAAAGGAGGATTGGGCTCAATATCCATACAAAATCTAATAATATCTGTACAAGATGTAATAAGTTTGGACATATCAATCAATCAATCAATCAATCATCTTTACTCTGACTAATTGTTCACTAAGCAAACAAAGAAGAGAATGAGGGTTATGGTGTCAAGCTTATTCCAGAGAACAAGCCATTGGGAAGTTAAGAAATGAAGTTATTGTGGTTATACGACCTTGGCTTCCACAGTGATTTGTAATACTAGCCCATATCACAATACAGAAAAAAAAAGAAACCCAGAAATGTTGGCAGCTGACAAAAATCAGTGAATTCAGTGACTCATGGAAAAAAAAGCGAGTAATAGCCCAGAGGGCTATTAACTGAAGGTTTAACATGAGAATGAATTATATTCCTGACATCCTTACACTCTTGCAAAAAAAAAAAAAAAAAAAAAGGGAGTCTGTGAAGGGGAGTAGCAATCCTTTATGGAAAACTCCTGTAAGAATGTAATAGAATTTGACAAACTTTCCACAGACTTTTTTAACAACCCTTTAAAGGTTAATAGAAAATGATCTCCCCTACTGAATTATGTAAGATGATTTAAAAACTGTATAGAAAGGATTTCATTCTGTTTGAATTTAATAGGGTTTTTGAACAGCTATGCAACTCCATTATATTTTTTGTAGAACCCAGTTGATTTCAACAGTATTCTGTTGTATAGGATTTTCCTTAAGGGAAAAATCTCTTGGTAGCAAATATATAGGACAATAGACACACATATCCAGCTTCTTTGAATACCTCATTAAAACTGGTGTCAAATGTAAGAACAGTTAGCATTGACTTATATTATAAAACTAAAGTGCATGTTGGGAAATCATTATCTAATGTAATTGGCACAAATTATTTGCAAACCTACAGCCCCACATGATGATGACATAAATTCCCTCTCTCGCTCTCTCTCTTTCTATGGATCTGGAGGAAGCCTACACTCTTTCTTCTTTTCTGGTCACCTGGGCACAGAGGGAGGATTCTTGCTTAATTAGGCATATTGTCCTATCGACTATGACCATGAACCTGCCTGAGAGTTTTGCTTTTTGATTTTGGTTTTTTTTTTTATTTGTGTGCTTTAGGGAGGCTGTGCAATCCAGGGGAGAAAATAGGGAATTAAAATTGGGAGGCCCGGTTCTACTCCCAGTTCTGCTTATGATCTGCTGTATGATGGTAGATAAGCAACTTCCCCTCTCTGTTCCTCAGTTTCCCAATGTGTAAAATAAACATAATTAAAATTACCTTCCTTTTTTAAACATTGATCAGGACATGCAGGCAAATGAACAACAGGCACATGGGATGGGTTTAAATGGCAGGATGCGACATTATTAATGTCACACTGAGGAGGAGGGCTATGTGCCCTTCTCCCCCTCTCACATGCCAGACATTTAATTGGATCCAGTGTGGGTAAAAGGGCTCCCACCTTTAGAATGAACTAGACCCTCCTCGTCCTACACCTAGCACTCAGCTCACTTCTGAATCACCTCTGCTTTGCCCCATGTGTGGTGATAGAGGTTTCCAAAGGGAGACCTCAGTCCACAAAGTCTTCAGGTTTCCCCTTCTCCTGTAGGCAGATGGACCACTCATGACAACCTGTGTCCTATTTACCTCTGGGAACTATCCCTTTTAGCCTGTATCTGGACTGGACACCAGCTATAAATTTTAACAAGCTAACCAGTTTTACCTTTCCTAATATTAACCTTTCAAGTTCTATTGTGTAGAACCCAACTGCATCTCCATGTGATGCTGTGAGGAGGGCAAAAATCTCCACTAGATTTGGTCCAATGAGAAAACTTCCTTCCTAATCCCCAAACAACTACTGATCAGAACTGAGGCAGACTAAAAAACATAGCTCCTATCTTACAACTAAGGGGAAGGGAGAGCAGCTATGGAAAGCAAAGAGTTTTTGAAAAGCTAGGGGCAATTTAAGTAAGCAGGGGGATGTGAGAGCCAATTGGCTAAGCCAGTCCCCCACCTCCAGCCAATGG
The DNA here is from genome assembly GCA_007922305.1 of Dermatemys mawii. Taxonomy (NCBI): domain Eukaryota; kingdom Metazoa; phylum Chordata; order Testudines; family Dermatemydidae; genus Dermatemys; species Dermatemys mawii. The sequence goes on along the minus strand of ML677334.1, from coordinate 9,492,302 downwards.
AAAGGCACTAGGCCTGAAGGAGGTGGAAATAGCCCCCTTACTATTACACGACATTCCCCTGAAGTCAGTTCAAGATTATCAACTCTCCTCCCATCGTTCCCCCTACACATTCCACTGACTCATGGGGGAGGAAGTATTTTAAAAATTAGAACTGCTAGTTTATCAGCCCTGATTAAAATTGCGCACCCACCGTGCCAGCAGAATACATCTGCTTCTATTAGAAACTCTGACATTGCTGTAATTATAGAACATGGCAGAGCTCTGTTTTTGTAAGAAAACAAAGTATATTCCCATTGAAGAGCAGCTTGGAGTTGCTGGCAGCAAAATTAACGAAATGTTATGACAGATCATACTAAATCCTGTGATAATACATCATGCTGAAAGAGATGCAAATTAAAACAGTAATAAAACAGAGATAGTCCCACACTAGAAAAAGATCACTTCAATGTATTTAGCTCATTACTTTAGTCACACATGAATGTTTATGTACAAACTCAACTCAGCCATCCCACCCACCTATTCTGCAACCAAGCAAAAGGACGTATTTGTGAATTCATTCCATGTTACAAAACCAATAACTCTTTCTCACAAGCACACAGGACTGCAATTTAATCCTGTCTGTTTTACGCTTTTATTGTGGGAGAAGAACAATTAAGGCTGAAAAAACCAGACTGATTTAACACTTATTAATTTCCATCTATATCACTGAATTGTTAAATATTCTTTTAGCACCAACTTATATTGCTACCAACAAAAGGAACAATAGGTGGCTTAGATTAGAAGAGAAAAAGCCTTCCTATTTATAATCAATCCTATGGTGATGATGATGCTTTTGATATTAGAGAATAGCCAATCAAACAGAACTACTACATTAATACTTATATTTACTGGAGTTGATTGAAATTATTCAAATTTTTGGCAAACATTATTTCAGTGATTTTTTTTCTTATTTTTCAACCAGTTCTATTACTGGTTAGAAAGTTATGGCAAATTTGAATTTCTAGAAAAAAAAGGCAGGCGGGAAGGGGAATGTTGATGTCCATATGGTTTATACCAGTACAAAGTCCTAGAGTTCTTCTTTCATATGGCTTGAGAAGTTAACAATGAGTACAAATTTATATCTAAGTTTGATAGCCAGCACATTGCTGCAGCAGCAAGCTGATGAATGTCCTTCAGGCCTCCAGCTAAAAAAACAAAGGGGACACTCAGATATGATATGTTCTGTCATTTGTGCCTGGTGACCACAGTCACATGCAGGTATTTGCCTCATTTTCCATTTAAAGAGGTATTCTCCACGTCTCCCACGAGATGTCCTAATGCGATTCAATCTGCTCCTGTCTTTCCTACATAAATCAAAACCCGGTAGTTCATTGGCAGGGTCAAAGGTGAGCTCTTTGTTTTGAGCAGTCAAAACACTCCACGTAACTCTCCTTTGAGTCTCAGCATAAAGTTGGGTATATGGGTCTTGATGTGGTTCCATAGAGAGTTGTAGGATTTTAATTTTGTCTTTGGAGGGTTTTGAAGGTCATTGTGCTGTTACTCGCACTCTATAAGACACCCAGCCTATACACTACCGAGAACTCAAACTATGACCCAATAAATTTAGGCACCCTCAACCTTTCCCTTCCAAGGGCTCAGGGTATAAGTTACCTATCCTTACCTCTGGGGCTCAGGAAGAAATCTGATCAATTTAAGTACCGGCCCTTTCCCTCGGGTCTCAGGGCTCTACAGGTCTGCAGAACCTTTTCCCAGTGAAAGGGCCTTACACAGTTGTGCTCTAAACGTCTATTTATTAGCAACACATACAGAATACATACATCAAGCAAATCTCTTATGCTCCCCACTCCCAATATACAGACAAATTTCTCCCTATGGCCAGTCAGGATTCATTCATCTGGGGGTTCCCAGATATGTCTCTGCACGTCATGGCTGTGCAGAAGGATCAGAATCCCAGCAGCTTCATGTTGAACTGCAGTTCAGAAATGGTTCCCAAAGAAAATGTTTTCATTTACATTGTTAAGGTAAAACTAGATCCCTCCTGGGTGTCTCTACTTTACAACACTGGTGGTTATAATTCTTGTTGGGGAATTCCTGAGGTGAGAGTGCATTATCAGCAGATTTTTTTTTTTCAATTTAATCGGCGAACTTCTTGCATTTCACCCACGGCTGGTTTAATATTGGGAGGAAAGGGGTGTTGATCAAGTCTCAGGCCTGAAATTCTCCTCCATGATGACACTTTCACCAAAACAGCCATCATTACCATAGGATACCCATGTTACTAAGGTATGCTTGCCGGGTCTGATCAGCAATGATTGATCTCGCACATTAGCTGTCTGTATGTTCCGGATGGTTCTTCTTACCCACACCACCAATATCATCATGCCTAAAACCAAAGCCAATTGGATTCCAATTATCACCACAACAAGGTGAATCATTATATTAACAGCTGCAGTCACTGTAGGCAACCATCCCAGCAATGTTTCCCACCAAGAGTGTTATCCTGTTTCAACAATGGTTTTTAAAACCTTAATTACTTGTAGACTGTTATGCTGTCCTTAATACAAATTTGGTCCTCAATGTTTTTTATGTATTGCTAGTGGTTTTGCAGCATAAAGTGGATTAGCGCTCATGAAACCAAACTCATATTCATACTAACATTAATGGGTCTTATATCATGAAATACATGGTCATTATACTGCATATATTTCACAATCCACAGGGTATATAATATTTAAAATTAAAACCCTTATCTACGGATATTACAAAAAAAATCTATCAATCAAATATGTCATAACATACATTTCATTATTATTTACAATAATTTCCAGACAATAAATTCTAACACATACATAGCCTTTACTTGCCTAGGTTACAGCAATTTTTTTATTCTGTAAACACGTTGTAAGACAACTCACAATTTTTCATGTGCTGTGTATATACACCTGTTTCTGTATTTTCCACTCTATGCATCTGATGAAGTGGGTTCTAGCCTATGAAAGCTTATGCCCAAATAAATGTGTTAGTCTCTAAGGTGCCACAGAAACTCCTTGTTGTTTTTGCTGATACAGACTAACACGGCTAATGCAGGATTGCCCTTCTTTGCTGCAATTGATTGTTCCTGGGCAACTCCATGGGTTAACTCTAGATGTTAAGCTTCTCTCTCTAGATTTTTCACCTTGAGGGGAGAAAAAATTATCCCCTCCCTCTGGATCAAGTCACAGCTCCTGTCTCGTAAGGTAGTTTGTTAGTTCTGCTAACATCCACAATTCCTGATGTTCCTTTAAGGGGGACAGATGTCCTTTTGGGAAAGGCATAGCAGTCGAAGAGTCTGACCATCCGGGATTTGTCCCTCCAGATCAGTCCAAATATCTCTCCCTAAGTAAGTATCATCTCAGGGATCTGAAGAACCCTGGTATCGCACCTACTCTCTCCTTACTCCCCCCTCTGGCCTCCCAGTTTATATTTCAACTCTTAATCTATTGCAGGCAGGCATAATAATCTGGGCCCGATCCTGTTCTCTTGCAGGATTGTGCTGACAACTGTCCCTCAATTTCAAGCATAATATTTCTATTTCCTTACTTATAGAGGGCTTTATACTGATTCAGGGCATCCTTTGTCATATTTGATTCCAATTCACAGTCTTCTAACTGGTGCTCCTGAGATAGTACTAACCTTGAGAGAGTATAAGATTATAACTTTCCATAGAACCCACCCAGAGGCAGTCTTTACAGCTCATTTATTTAATTTTGAATGCATGTTGTTGCAGTATGCTTCAAACTCTTTACACACATGTTCCAATGCATTTTTCCCCTTGAAAAGAATCATCTTTCCATAGGCACGGACTTGGTCTGCTACCCACATTGCAAGGAGGGTCGGTTCCTCTACCAATTTCCTCCTGATTTTTCAATGTAACTTTCCCACTCTCTCTATTCCCTGGAGCAGCAGTGGGCAAACTTTTTGGCCCTAGGGCCATATCGGTGTTGCAAAATTATATGGAGGGCTGGGTAGGGAAGATGGTGCCTCCTCAAACAGCCTGGTCCCGTCCCCTATCTGACACCTCCCACTTCCCGCCCCCTAACTGCCCCCCCTCAGAATCTCCGACCCATCCAATCCCCCCTGCTCCTTGTCCCCTGACCGTCTGCTCCAGAGACCTCTCGCTCCTAACCACCCTTCTGGGACTCCACCCCCCATATAAGCCTCCCTGCCCCTTGTTCCCTGACAACCCCCTCCCAAAACACCCCTACACACTAACTTTCCCTGCTCCAGACCTCTCCAACCCCGCCCGTCCCTTGACTGCCCTGACCCCTATCGCCACCCCCACGCCTATCCAACTCTCCCACTCCCTGCCCCTGACCACCCCCCCACCAGAACCTCCACCCCTGCCCTTTTTCCAACCCCCTAGCCCCTTACCATGCTGCTCTGCAGGAGTGAGCAGCCCTGCCCACCAGAGCGCTGCCTGCATGGCGCGCTGAGGCTCCGGGGGGGGGGGGAGAAAAGCACGGGAGGGCCAGGGGGAGCCTCTCTGGGTGGGAACTCACGGGGCGGGGCAGGCAGGAAGGTTCCGCAGGCCAGATGTGGCCCGCGGGCTCTAGTTTGCCCACTCCTGCTCTGGAGTGTTCATTCTGTCAAGCAGGCTGAAGTCCTTGTAGACAGAAGGGCACAAATATTCTGTACAACTTCAGTATAAGGCTCTCTGAGTTTTAAAGTCCAAATGTCTCAGATTGATGCGTTCTCCACCAGTATATTACCTGCTCAATTTAAAGTACCCCATCTATATCCTACTGAGGGCCCAAGACATGACTAAATCAATTTAAGCACCCCCAACCTTTCCTCCTGAGGGAGTGTGAGATAATGTGATAGGTTTAGTAAATTTCAGGGCATGAGCTAGTTTTTCCTATATAATGTAAATGAATAAGAATGCTCTTTGGGAATCATTTCCAGACTGCAGTTCAACATTAAGCTGCTGGAACTCTCATCCTTCTGCACTACCATGATGTGCAGAGACACATTCGGGAACTCCCAGATGAATGAATCTTGACTGGCCAGCAGGTGAAATTTGTCTGTGTATTGGGAGTGGTAAGCAGGAGCATGCATAATCTATTTGCTATAGATATACACCAGTGACAGGTGCGGCTGATGGTAGGAAGTCTTGTATCCTGAACACATAGGACAATGTCATCTGCATACATGAATTTTCTTGATTCTGTCACTGGTATATATCCATAGCATATAGATTAAAAACTATTAAGAAGCAAGATGACAATCTGCACATGGTGCTTCTGTTAAGTGTTGGTGTTTTTTGTCCTCTGTCCTTTGTGCAAATTCATTAACATACTAATGTCAATTGGCTACTGGACATTGTATTACCAACCTGCCAGTGAAAGTAGCAGTGACTAGACTTCCTCAAAATCCTGGTGAACAGTTGAAATGGTTTCACTTCAAAATTCTCATCCAGAATTCAACTTCTCCTACAAAGTTCTGGGTACTTTGAATCCGGAATTTTGGTTCAGGCCCATTTAATACACTTCATTTGCATTCAGCTGTCAATTGGGCTTCCTTCTAGATAATTTAACAGTGTAAATTTCCAATAAGTTTAATTAATATTGTGTAGTGTAGTGGAAAATACGTATCTCATGTTCCAAAGGAAATTAGTTCAAATTGTGTTAATGAGGTACTCTGCGAATTTCTTAAAAAAAATATCCATCAGTGTAATCTTAAAACTTAATTCATCCACAATTTTGCTAAAGCAAAAAAATGCTAAGACTTTATATGTTTTAAAACCAAATTACAATAAAGAGCAGTTTCATGAAGTTGAGATCTATCTAAACAGCCATGTTATTAGTAAAAGGGGAAGCTGTTTGAAAGATCAAACCTAAAATGACACAATTAGGGCAGATCCTTCATTCACTTAATAACAGGAGTAAATTCATGCATCTGTCTAGACCCACTGAGTATTCAACAGAAGTATTCAGGTGCATAAGTTATGTAAGTGTTTGTAAAAAAAAAAGTATCTTGGTGCTTGTTCCTAGATCACATAAAGAGCTCTATGCAAAATGTTTCACTAATGGAAACACAAATGGGCTTTGGTGCTACCTATCAGCTTGATCTCAGCTCCATTAATGTTTACAAACTTCAGCTAATGTCAGATCAGAATTGGGTACTAGAAACCTAACTGATGCCACCAGAGGGTATTTCTTAAAATAAATCCACTATAAGAATTTAATTTAAGATGTTGTAGTACAAAAGAAGCATTCTGAATGGTGACTCCTTAACTATCTGTCCTACATAATTTACTACATCTTTTCTCCGTCATTGTTCCAATTGAGGAGTAATTTCTCTTATCACTGGGAGATATTCTGCAGCATCAGTTTCCATTTTTTCTCTCTGCTTGTCTGTAGAGGTTGATTGAATTTTTTATTGATGCTTTAGTTTTGTACTTTGGTTTTGTTGTACAACGCTTAAAAACTTTGTAATATGTTACATATGGATGGGTTAAAAATGAAATAAATACTGAAATGTCTCAGGATATCTCTGTGCTTCTGAAGATGCTGTTTTACCAATAAGATGTAAAACTAAGGTTCTAACTACTTGTGGCCATTAAAGTTCTTTTTGTCACAGGTCATTGCTGTCAAGGGAACATAAGAATGGTTGTACTCGGTCAGACCAAAGGTCCATTCAGCCTGGTATCCTATCTGCCGACAGTGGCCAATGCCAGGTGCCCCGGAGTGAGTGAACCTAACAAGTTCAAGTGATCTTTCTCCTGCCAACAAGATCAAGTGATCTTTCTCCTGCCATCCATCACCACCCTCTGACAAACAGAGGCTAGGGAAATCATTCCTTACCTATCCTGGCTAATAGACATTAATGGACTTAATTTCCATGAATTTATCCAGTTCTCTTTTAAACCCCGCCTATTATACTCCTAATCTTCACAACTTCCTCAGGCAAGGAGTTCCACGGGTTCCTTTTATTTGTTTTTATTTTATTTGTTATTTGGGCAATTAACTCTCTACCCCATTTTAGTCTCCTTTACAGTAATGATGCCTTAATCAGGCAATATATGTAAAACCCTTTGAGATCCTTGGATGAAAAGTCATATATAAATGGGAGATATTAGGTGAAAATTAATGAATGATTTCACTGGGTTTTTTTTTTTTAAAATAGTACTTTATTGGCATAAGGGCCCAACCTGTGGTGAACAAAGCCAATAAAGTATACACAGATACCAATATAGTATATAGATATACTGTATCTATATAATAAAATATATAGATACAGTGGTTTATTCAGAAATCTGAGGAAAGGGCAGAAAACAAGATGAGTTCCTCTTGTGCCTTTTAAAATTATACTCAGTGGAATTTGAATAGCAAATTAACACTGGTCTCTTTATTTTGAGCAGTTCAAAATAGATGGGCAGGGACAACATGCACTATGCAAAAATTGACCTGAAAAATGTTATCAGTTTAGGAAATTGTTGTTTTCTCCTTGATATTTTCTATTCCCTGGCTAGAAATCAATTGCAATTGTTTAATTAGTGGTGAACTATCTAGTGATAAATCCCAGAGAAAAAGGATGCCTTAAGGTAATGGGGACACTGATGTCTCTTCACTTGAAAGAGGCAAGAGGATTCCCCAGTAAACTCAGGCTGCATACACATCTGTAAATATTGGGGAATTTCTGATTGTGATACCAGCTGTGGCATTTTGCATCCTTGGTGCCATTGGGAAGGAAAGCTGTCAAATGAGCATATGTTTTCCAACTGAAAGTAGAGTACGTGGCTTTGACTTTTTTTAATTGTGAAGGAGTATCATGTCATTGCAGAGTATCATATAGCTACTTATGCAAATCCTTGAAATAATTTAATGTCCAGTCATATCTTAGCTCCTGTATGTAGACACCTGCTGCATGGCTTGCAATTCCTCTGATACAATTGTAATGGTATTCATTGGAGATAAGGCTCTATTATGTCTCTGCAATAGTTAATGACAAAATTGGCAGTGGTGCAGGACCAACCCCATAGCACGTTTCCAGACCATGACCACAGCTTTCAAATCCAAACTTCCATGAAACCCTGGCTCACCTTAAACACAAGCAACCACTTTGGGGTTCCTAGTGTCTTGACAAGACACAGATCATCACTGTTGAAGAAATAAACTCTCTGTTCCACTTCAGTTTCCCCTTCAGTAAGGAGACCATAGGTGGTGGTAATTCATTGCTGAAAGGTGGTATCACAAAGATTTTGCTTCTGCTCTTGATTTAGGATCTGCAAAGTGAAAAACAAACAGTCCCTGAGACACAGTGGTGTTGCTTCTCTCCACAGTAACAGTACACCTCTTGCTAATTTCATGAAGCATAATTTGTCACTGGTTTACAGAATGGTGCCTCAGCTGAAGGGATGGAATAAATAGGGCAGGGATTGTTCATGTCTGTGGCAGGCAGATGTCTTCCTAACGTTCTCGGATTGTATGCAAATACCAAGAGACAAAAGAGAGCTGGCTTCTGGTCTTTGTTTTTATGGCCCCATCTGTAGCAACTAGCATTAAGGGAGAAAAACCGGTTACAGGAGGGAAAAGTGTTCAGAAGGCACCCAGAAACCAGATTGTGTGTTTGTGCCTAGAATCCCAAGTGTAGTTGTAGTGTCTCTGTAAATAGGTCTCTTAGTGAAATGCCATTTTGCTTTCAGAAACATGGAGTCCTCTCATGTTATTATGCCATACAAAGTACATGAAATACATCCGGTAGATAGAGCAAATGAAAGGTGTTCTAAGATCCAGTGAGAAATGTCAGGCAACATGGAGAAACAGCTTAGTGAGGTCCTCACTTCTGTAGCTGCTGAGGGCTAGGAAAAACATATTCATTTTCTGAAGGAAAAGGACATGCTCTAACAAATCCTAGTGGTTAGGTAGGATGTAGTCAGATGAGGTTGTTTGCAGGGTGGCACATATTGCATTAATGCTGCTCTGAAATCCAGAATACATGGAGGTGTGGATTCTGTTTTCCATTCAGGTGAAAAGGCAACCCTGTGGGAAAGTGAGGTTGAAAACACTATCACATACACCCTGGCCCCCTCAAATGTATGTGACAGAGGTGTACCAAGATAAAGATCTTCCTTTATCAGTCACAATAAATAAGTTAATTAAATCTATGGGCAAGCTGTTTCGACTATGAGGTTTAAGCTCTGTTTCAGGTATAGGAAATCTGGGAAGTATGTTCTTACTGAGGACACTGTGTTTTGTATTTCCCCTATGAGAGCACAAGTCAGTGTCATTTTATTTATACCTATGAGTGTCATTGGGTGTCAGTTGCAGTGCCTTGTGCCGGAATGGAGACACTGCATCTGTGGCATACCAGGGACAATCCAGTCTAATGAGCTGCTGTGTTATACTTGCCCTGCAACCTTGAGTGCCTTTTGAGGCTTTGCTGAAGGAGTTCTCACGTGGGCTGCTCACAACCAACTTTCCAGCATGCAAGCCACACCTTGAGTGCCTGTGTGCAACTGCAGCCTGACAGCCAAACTTGAGTTACACTCTGGCTCTCACCAGCCTTGGTTATACTGCGGGGTGACTCCAAAACACACACCAGTCTTATATTCCCCTCCCACACCTAAATGTATATCCTGTACTGTCCACCCCTCTCCTAGATAGTACAAATTATATTAAATACATTATTCCTTTAAGAGAATAATCGACACATAACTTGCCACCCTGAATGGAGTTTGCAGACACTTCAGTTTAAATAAAATGGGATTAGATAACACAATAAAATAAAGTTTTTTTTTAACTACAAAGAAAGAGATTTTAGTTGAGTATGAGTAATGAGGCACAAAAATCAGAAACAGTTACAAGAAAAATAAAGATAAAATGAAATTGGCGCCAGTAGCCTGATAATGGATGTGTTCCTAATGTTAGGCCCAAGAATTGATCCAGGGGATTCTGGGTAGTCCCTGAGCAGAGTTGCAGATGAATCTGCATTCTTGCCGACCCTGAGAGAGAGCTGAATTCTAAATATCTTTTACCAAATGTCCTTCACTCCCTGTTAAGTGGAGCCTTACTCTGAACAACTCTCTGTTTTGTCTCACTCCCTGTTTTTCCATTTTATTTTGTTGTTAGATTATTTATCTTTTCTGTCTCCTGGTTTCTGGTACTAGTCAAATGTGTTGATAAGAAAATATTGAAACAACATGTATTGTTTTAACTTGTAATGAAATATTAGAAGTTTCTTACTAACGAAGGGGGGAGGTGGGTTGCTTGAATGAATAATTTGTGACGTAACGAAACTGTCTATAAAAATTTAGTAGTTGTTAGAATGGGCAGCTGGTCCTCTTGGGAGACAGGCTGCTCTCTATTGTTGTGTGCACTCTTCAATGAAGAGCCTATTATCGGACCTTGCTGGTGTTGCCTGTCTCTCTGCGGTCAGACAACGAACCAGGCCAGTTTGGGCTAGAGTCCCTGACACTAATATGGATTTAGTTTGTAAAGGCTCACTGGAAATTAGACCCCTATGCTCTAGAAAATGGGAAGGCTCATAAATTAGCCCAAGAAGGAGCCTGATCAGGGAATTCTGGAAAGGAAAGAACCAGGAATATTCTATTACTACCACTAATCCCAAATACCCCATAGCCACAACTAAGTTCGCACAAGTTAACATACCAGATTTAAAAGATATGCAAAAATTGGATAGGGATATAGTGAGAGTAATCCTGGAGATTTCCAAAACAGAAGAGGAAGGGTCACTATCAATAGACCCCTTTTACAAAAGATATGAGCAACATTTTCAAGTAGTAGATGGAGTTTTCATGTACACAGGAGGTCCTTTCCTTGTCTGGGTAGTTCCAACTCACCTATGGAGGGAAATGATGTATATGGTCCAAGACACTCCTACAGGAGGACATCAGGGAGTGGACAAAACTATTCAACACCTTGCATCTGTAGGATGGTGGCTACTTCTTCGGATGGATGTACAATAATATTGTGACAATTGTGTGGCATGTGCCCAAGCTAATCCAACTCCTTCCAAGATTTTAAACATGTTCAGGAAACAGCCAAAGTGTTTGGCTTACCAAGGGAAAATTGGGTTAAAATCTTACAACTCACAGTGAATCAAGCATTATGGAGTACTTTGCCTCTTGAGTATAGGGTAGGAGAAAAGGCTAAAGTCAGCACCTATGTTAAGGACCAACCCAATATGTGTTATATAATTTGAGGATAACCCATAATAGTCACTGTTTTCACTGTCTGAAAATAACTGTACTTGGATGAAACATATAACTCCAGCCATGCCCCTTTTTGTCTTCCTCAGGACTGTAAGCAGCCAGAGTTCTGATTCTGTACACTGAGTGGCAATATCCTATTCTGGTAAGGGCTGCACCTCTTTTTTTCCAATGTGTCCTGCTTTTCTGTCTCTCATGTTACCTGGTTATCAGCCAATTGATGCCTAGGTCACTGGAGTTGACAAGAGACTATGGTACATAATGGGACATAATAGACTTCATTGTGATCAAAGCTGTGTGATTCATTTGTATCAGTCTTAGAGTGATTGCGAAGTGGTTTATTTTATAGATTACAAATCATTGCCAGTCTTGTGCATTATAGGGAGAAACATGTATAGCGAATTCCTGAAAACACTGTGGTGTGTGTGTGTGTGTGCATGTACACACTTATTTGATTGCATTTTCTGATCATCTTGGGATTTTAAAACCTTGAAATTACAACTTCATGGTTCTGCTGCCCTCTGCTATTGTACCAAAGAAGCTTCTACTTTGGTAAACTCTGATTAATGTTGGATTCCTAAAATCCTTAGGAACATTACTCTTTTCAGTCTTCTGATCATTAAAGTTTAGGAGGACCCATGGGGTTGTGGAGGTGAAAACAACAATGTTTATATCATTCAGTAGTTGTAGGAATCCCAACCACTCTCATTTAAGATTTAAAATATGCATTGTACTGACTGCGTTCTCTAAAGTAATAATTGCCTTTTTAGGCTTTTCATAGAACCATTAATATCTGGTAATATTTAAATTAACCAGTACATTAATCTCTGTAAACCAATTAAGATTTATTATAATAAAGTTAATAATTGGGTCAAGGAGAATATACAGGTTATTTATACTTTAAATGAAAACTTGAAACAAAAGAAATGAGGCAAATGTTATTAAAAACTTTCAGCTATGAGCTAATCAGTGCTTAACTGCTTGCAAAAAGCAGCATTATCCAAATTGCAATCTATTGCTGAACAGACTAATATAAAAAGTCACTGTATGCTTAAATGCTAAACTCCACAGTGAACTTGAAATGACACCAGGTTAAATCAGAGGTCCGTACTCAATTCTAATGAATAATATTTTAAAATGATGCAACTTTAGGGCAATGCATAAAATCACAGTCTCTGGGTAAATGAATCGGTATTCACCTTCCCCCCACTCCCCATAGCCCACTCTGTGTCCCCTCCAGGAGTACCCAGTAGAGTGACCAGATGTCCCGATTTTGTAGGGACAGTCCAGATATTTGGGACTTTGTCTTATATAGGCTCCTATTACCCCTACCCTCATCCCGATTTTCCACACTTGCTGTCTGGTCACTCTAGCCCAGTCATGTCTCAGACTTCCAACTGTTGTTTGTCTCTGGGCAGCGGTGGGCAGGTGGGGTGGGGGGAAGTTTCTAAAGTCACAAAGCTCTCTGCCTTGAACTGTGAAATCCTCAGCAAGTGAGTCTGTCTACAGGACAGGACAGTACTTGTGCTTTGCCTTCTCTCCAAGGGACATGAATGGTGTATTGCCAGTAGTTAAAAATTACTACAAAGCTCTTTTATGCAAGCATATTTAATAAATCAAACAATTTCCTACTTGGTAAATATTTTCCCCTTTAGCTGCATAAGAATGGTCACCCTGGGTCAGACCAATGGTTAGCGCCCTCCCAAATTGATGGTCAGTTTCATGATCATAGGTTTTTAAAAATCATATATTTAATTACTGCAGCTACTTAAATCTGAACTTTCAAAGTATTGTAACTGTAGGGGTCCTGACCCCAAAAGGGCTTGTGGGGGATTGTAAGATTACTATAGGGGGTTGCAGCATTGCTATCCTTACTTCCACTCTGTTGCTGGCGGCAGAGCTGCCTTCAGAGCTGAGGAGCTGGAAAGCAGCAGATGCTGGCTGGGAGCCCAGCTCTGATGGCACAGCCATCACCAGCAGCAGCGCAGAAGTAAGAGTGACATGGCATGGTATTGCTACTCTTCCTTCTGTGCTGCTGCCTGCAGAGCTGGGCCCTTAGTCAGCAGCTGCCCTTATCTGCCCACCTAAGTCTGAAGGCTACAGTGCGGAAGTAAAAGTGATATAATATCATCACATTGCCACCCTTACTTCTGTGATGCTGTTGGTGGGGAGCTGCCTTCAGAGCTGTGCACCTGACCAATAGCTACCGCTCTCTGGCTGCCCAGCTCTGAAGTCAATGAAGAAATAAGGATGCTGATACTGTGAATTCCTAAAATAACCTTGGGATCGCTTCTGTAACTCCTTTTTTGGTCAGGATCCCAATTTGAGAAACTCTGGTCTTCCCCATGAAATCTGTATAGCATATGAGAAAAGTACACAAAAGGCCAGATTTCACTGTCTGTGACATGTTTCTCGTGCCCGTGAATTTGGTAGGGCCCTACCAATGCTCCATCAAGCACAATAGCTTGTCTTCTGACTGTGGCCAGTGCCAGATGCTTCAGAGGGGATTGGCAGAACAAGGCACTTATGGAGTGGTCCATCCCTTGTTGTCCAGTTCCAGCTTCTGATAGTCAGAGGCTTAGGGACAACTAAAGCAAAGGGTTGTGTCCCAGACCATCTTGGCTAATAGCCATTGATGGACTTATCCTTCATGAAGTTATCCAGTTCTTTTTGGAACTCAGTTATAGTTCCGGCAGTCACAACATCCCCTGGAATAAGATCCACTAGCTGACTGTGTGTTGTGTGAAGTACTTCCTTACGTTTCTTTTAAACCTGTTACTTATTAATTTCATTGGGTGATCCCTCCTTCTTGCGTTATATGAAAAGATAAATAACATTTCCGCATTCACTTTCTCCACACCATTCATGATTTTATAGATATCCATCATATTCCCTCCCCCTCAGGCTTCTCTTTTCCAAGGAGAGCAGTCCCAAATCCTTTAAATTTCTCTTCATGTGTAAGTTGTTCCATATCCCTAGTCATTTTTGTTGCCCTTCTCTATACCTTTTCCAATTCAAATATGTCTCTTTTGAGATGAGGTGATCAGAACTGCACTGAGTATTCCAGGTGTGGGCATGTGATGGCTTTATTAGTGGCATTATGATATATTATCTCTTTTTATCTAGCCCTTTCCTAATGCTTTATAACATTCTGTTAGGTTTGGGGGGTTTTGACTGCTGCTGCACATTGAGCAGATATTTTCAGACAACTATCTGTGATGATCTCAAGATATTTTTTCTGAGTGTTCAGAAGTAATTTAGACTTCATTATTTTGTATGTATAGTTGGAATTATGCTTTCTGAATTGCATTACTTTGCATTTATCAACATTGAATTTCATCTGCAATTTTGTTGCCAATTTTGTAACTCTTTACAGTAGACTTTGGACTTAAGTATCTTGAGTAATTTTGTACCATCGGCAAACTTTGTCTCCTCACTGTTTACCTCTTTTTTCCAGATCATGTATGAATATGTTGAACAGCACTGGTCTCAGTAGAGATCCTTGAGTGATTCCACTATTTATCTCTACACTCCATGAGTGTATGAATAAATGGAAAACTGACCATTTATTCACACTCTTTGTTTCCTATTTTTTGGCCAGTTACTGATCCATGAGAGGACCTTCCCTCCTATCCCATGACTGTTTACTTTGCCTACGAGCCTTTGGGATGCCAGCATGACAAAGACTTTCTGCAAGTCCAGGTGCACTGTACTGACTGGATCTCCCTTCTCCACATGCTTGTTGACACCCTCAAAGAATTATAATAAATGGGCAAGCCATGATTTGCTTTTACAAAAGTTATGTGGACACTTCTCTGACAATCTGTTTATCTATGTCTGATAATTCTGTTTACTCTATTTTCAACCAGTTTGCCTGGTAGTGAAGTTAAGCTTATCAGCCTATAACTGCAAGGATGGCCTCTGGAGCCCTTTTAAATAAATTGTGTTAGCTGTCCTCCAGTCATCTGGTGTAGAGACTGATTTAAGTGATAGGTTACATATCACAGTGAGGAATCAGAGGGGTAGCCGTGTTAGTCTGGAATTGCAGAAGTGACAAAGAGTCCTGTGGCACCTTAAAGACTAACTAAAGTATTAGAGCATAAGCTTTCGCGGGCTAATATCCACTTCGTTGGATGCATGCAGTGGAAGTATCCAGGGGCAGGTATAAATAAGTAGGCAAGAACCAGATGGGAGATAACAAGGTTAGTCCAGTCAGGCTGAACAAGCTTGTTATCTCTAATCAGGGAGGGTGAGTTGTTCCTCTAGCAGCTGAACTGGAGGTGTGAATAGCAAGAGAAGAGAAGCTGCTTTTGTAGTTAGCTAGCCACTCATAATCTTTGTTGAATCCTTGAATGATTGTATCAAACTTGCAAATGAATTGCAGCTCTGCAATCTCTCTTTGCAGTTTGGACTTGAAGTTTTTTTGCTGAAAAATGCTGACCTTTAAATCTTTTATGGTGTGTCCAGTGAGGTTGAAGTGCTCTCCTACAGGTTTTTGTATATTGCCATTCCTGATATCTGATTTGTGTCCATTTATCCTTTTTCGTAGGGACTGTCCAGTTTGGCCGATGTACATAGCAGAGGGACATTGCTGGCACATAATGACATATATTACATTGGTAGATGTGCAGGTGAATGAACCAGTGATGGTGTGGCTGACCTGGTTGGGTCCTGTGATGGTGTTGCTGGTGTGGATGTGTGGGCAGAGTTGGCATCAAGGTTTGTTGCATGGATTGGTTCCTGAGTTAGAGTTATTATGGAGCGATGTGTTGTTGCTGGTGAGGATATGCTTGAGGTTGGCAGGCCTGTGAAAGTGAGAGATTGTTGTCCAGGATGGGTTGTAGATCACTGATGATGCGTTGGAGAGGCTTTAACTGAGGACTGCAGGTGATGGCCAGTGGTGTGCTGTTGTTTTCTTTCTTGGGCTTGTCTTGCAGCAGCAGGCTTCTGGGTTTATGTCTGGCTCTGTTGATCTGTGTCCATATTTCCTTGTGTGGGTATTGTAGTTTTGAGAAAGCTTGGTGGAGATCTTGTAGGTGTTGGTCTCTGTCTGAGGGGTTGGAGCAAATACGATTATACCTCAGTGCTTGGCTGTAGACAATGGATCGTGTGGTGTGCTTGGGATGGAAGCTGGTGGCATGAAGGTAGGCATAGCTCTCGGTAGGTTTTCGGTATAGGGTGGTGTTGATGTGGCCATCATTAATTTGCACCGTGGTGTCTAGGAAGTGGACCTCCCGTGTAGACTGGTCCAGGCTGAGGTGGATGGTGGGGTGGAAGCTGTTGAAATCATGGTGGAATTCTTCCAGAGTTTCTTTCCCATGGGTCCAGATGATGAAGATGTCATCAATGTAGCATAGATAGAGGAGGGGTGTGAGTGAACGAGATTTGAGGAAGCATTGTTCCATGTCAGCCATAAAGATGTTGGCATCCTGTGGGGCCATGCGGGTGCCCATAGCGGTGCCACTGGTCTGGAGGTATATATTGTCACCAAATTTGAAATAATTGCGTGTGAGTATAAAGTCACAGAGCTCAGCAATCACTTGTGCTGTGGCATCATCAGGGATACTATTCCTGACAGCTTGTATTTCATCTCTGTGTGGGATGTTTGTGTAGAGAGCCTCTACATCCATTGTGGCTAGGATGGTGCTTTCTGGAAGGTCACGAATGCATTGTAGTTTTCTCAGGAAGTCGGTGGTGTCACGGAGATAGCTGGGAGTGCTGGTGGCGTAGGGTCTGAGTACAGTGTCCACATATCCAGACAGTCCTTCAGTGAGAGTGCCAATGCCCGAGATGATGGGGCGTCCAGGATTTCCAGGTTTGCGGATCTTGGGTAAAAGACAGAATAACCCTGGTCGGGGTTCTAAGGGTATGTTAATTTGTTCCTGTGTTAGTGTAGGGAGTGTCCTGAGTAGATGGTGCAGTTTCTTAGTATATTCTTCAGTGGGATCTTAGGGAAGTGGCCTGTAGAAATTGGTGTTGGAGAGTTGTCTGGTAGCCTCCTTTTGGTAGTCAGACCTGTCCATGATGACAACAGCATCTCCTTTATCAGCCTCTTTGATTATGATGTCAGAGTTGTTTCTGAGGCTGTGGATAGCATTGCGTTCTGCTCGACTTAGGTTGTGAGGCAGGCGATCTTGTTTTTCCACAATTTCTGCCTGTGCACATCGGCGGAAGCATTCTATGTATAGGTCCAGACTGTCATTTCGACCCTCAGGAGGAGTCCATGTGGAGTTCTTCTTCTTGTGCCACTGGTGGGATGGTGTCTGTGTATCAGTGTGCTGTTCCATGTTATCTTGAAAGTATTCTTTGAGTCGGAGACGGCGAAAGTAGGCTTCCAGATCACCGCAGAATTGTATCATGTTTGTGGGGGCGGTAGGGCAGAATGAGAGTCCTCGAGATAGGACAGACTCTTCTGCCGGGCTGAGCGTGTAGCTGGATGGATTGACGATACTGCTGGGTGAGTTAGGGGTACCACTGCTGTGGCCCCAAGTGGCAGGCAGGATTTTAGATAGCTTGCAGACCTTTTTTTTTTTGTAGAGAGGTGAAGTGTGTAATACAGATCTCCTATCTTATTTTAGTGAAGTCTGTTTGTGTGGAGGGTTGGTTGTTTATGAAGGTCTCCAGGTTGGAAAGCTCTTTTTTGATGTTTTCCTGTTTGCTGTACAGGATGCTGATAAAGTGGTTCCTCAGTTTCTTAGATAGTGTCTGGCATAATCTCTCACTGTAGTCTGTGCAGTATGTAGAAAGCAATGGATTTTTCACCTTCAGTCCATTTGGTATGATGTCCATCCATTTGCATTTGGAGAGAAAGATGATATCTGTCTGTATTTGTGCAAGTTTCTTCATGAGATTGATGGATTTCCACTCCATACGGCTAAATGCAGTGCTTTGCATGTTGTCAAGAATCAGAGGGGTAGCCGTGTTAGTCTGGAATTGCAGAAGTGACAAAGAGCCCTGTGGCACCTTAAAGACTAACTAAAGTATTAGAGCATAAGCTTTCGTGAGCTAATACCCACTTCATTTTATACCTGCCCCTGGATACTTCCACTGCATGCATCCGACGAAGTGGGTATTAGCCCATGAAAGCTTATGCTCTAATACTTTAGTTAGTCTCTAAGGTGCCACAGGACTCTTTGTCACTCATACCACAGCGAGTATTTCTGCAATTTCATATTTGATTTCCTTCAGAACTCTTAGGTGATTACCATCCAGTACTGGTGACTTATTACTAGAGCCCTGCATGGTTACAAATTTATACCCGTGGATGCGGATATCCGTGGCTATAAATCAGTATCCGCAGAACTGAAGGACTCTCCTGGAAACCACAGTGGCGAAAGGAACAAAATGTGGGGCTGCCACTTCCAGGAGCCAGTGCTCCACACCAGCAACTTCTCTGGCACAACTGTTCCACCTCCAGCCCCACCCACTGGAACTGGCGCCAGGCTCACCAGCAGCTGTCCCTGATCAAGCTCTTGTGTTCAAGTGATGCACACGCCACCTTACAGGATATGCAGACAGTTGCATGGAAGGGATGGGGCAGGGCTGAGGGCAGGAGTGGGGGCAGAATAGCCACGCTGAGAAGCTGCCAGTGTGGAGTGCTGGCTCCTTTATCTATCCCTTTCCTAATGTTGTATAACTTTCTGTTAGGATTAGGTTTTTTGAGAGCAGCGGCCCCATATTCAGCACCTTTCACTTCTGCAGTTTCTAGGGGAGTCCTGAGGTTCCACGGATACCAATTTACATCTGTGAATATCCGCAACCTTGGATATAAATTTGTATCTGTGCAGGGCTTTACCCATTACTGTTTCATTTATCAATATGGTTCGAACCAGTTCTCCTGACATCTCAATTTGGGATGATTCTTCAGATTTGTCACCTAAAAAAAGGCTTAATTGTGGGAATCTCTCTCACATCCTTTGTAATGAAGACCAATGCAAAGAATTAATTTAGCTTCTTCACAACATTCTTGTCTTCCTCGAGTGCTCCTTTAGCTCCTTGATTTTCCAGTGGTCCCACTGATTTTTTTTTTATTATTTTTTTTATTTTTTTTTAGCACTCTTGCTTCTTATATACTTAGCAATAATTAGTTTAACTTAAGGTTTTGCATCTTTTGCTGGTTGCTCTTCAAATTTTTTGTTGACTTTTCTTATTATACTTTTATGTTTGACTTGCCAGAGTTCATGTTCCTTTCTATTTTCTTTAACAGGATTTGATTTCCAATTTTTAAATAGTCTTTTTTGCCTTTAACCCCTCTTTTACTGTTTTTTTTTTAGCCATGGTAGCATTTTGTGGCTGTTGGGAGGTTTTTGGTCCTTGTTATTGTTGTTTAATTTGGAATATATGTTTAATTTGGTCATCACGGTGTTTTTAAATAGTTTGTATTAGCCTGCAGGCATTTCACACTTGTGACTGTTCCTTTCAATTTCCATTTAACTAGCTTTCTCATTTTTTGTGTAGTTCTCCTTTTTGAAGTTAAATGCTACTGTGTTGCATTTCTTTGGTATTTTGCCCTGTAAAATGATGCTAAATTTAATTACATTGTGGTTTCTGTTACTCAGCAGTTCAGCTATATGCACCTCTTGAATCAGATCCTGTGCTTTACTTAGGTCTAAATAAAGAATTGGTTTCCCCTTGTGGGCTTCAGGACTAGCTGCTCGAAAAACCAATCATACATGTTATTTAGAAATTTTATCTCTCCATCACATCCTGAGGTGATGTGTTTTGGAGCAGCTAATCCTGAAGCCCACAAGGGGAAACCAATTCTTTATTTAGACCTAAGTACCCAGTACCACAATATCACTGGGTTTCTGTTTTGTAACTTCTCTAATCTGTCTGGGCATTTCACAGTCACCATCAAAATCCTGCTTAGGTATATATTAGTAGTCCTGCTTAGTAGTATATTCCTATTGCTATATTCTTATTATTCAAGCATGGAATTTCTATTCACAGAGCTTTTGTGGTACAGTTTGATTCATTTAAGATTTTTACTATATATGACTTTATGCTTTCTTTCACATATAGTGTCACTCCCTCACCAGCACATCCTACTCTGGCATCCTTATGTATATTGTACTCTGCTGTTATCGTGTCCCATTTTCATTGTTCCACCAAATTTCTGTGATGCCTGTCATATCAATAGTCTCATTCAATACCAGGGACACAGATTGACCCATTGTAGTATTTAAATTTCAGAATCTTAACTTTTTTCTGTTTTTAATTTAAAGGAGAGAGCGAGAACATTGGCTAATATACAGAACTGGATTAAGGAAATCTGTGTTATTCCTGGCTTTACTAATTAACTACTATGTGACTTTGGCCAATTCATTCATTTTTTGTTAGCCTCATTTTCTCCAATTTTCCAAAATGTATGATGAAGCTTAACTGATGTTGTGAGGTATTTTGAGGTATTTCATTAAAAGATAGTATAGATGAGTAAATTTAATATTTATTAATTACTCTTATTGGTGGTAGTTCCTAGATTTTTATGAAAAAATACAAAAGAGATGATCATGATGGTCCCTTCTGATCTTAAAGTCTATATATCTAAAAGGAAAAGCAATAATAAGCAGTGGAATAATTGATGCCTCATTTTCACAGGCTGGTGCAAAGTCACATATGGAAAAAAATGCTTGTGTATAAACAAATTAGCACTTATATGTGCAAAACAGACTTGTACATAAATGTCTATTTCCAATTACTTTTTTTTCTCACTGGAAGGCACCCACTGACACATTTACATGCACATCCCTGCACCAAGTCATTATCTGTGCTTTTGTTTGGAATCTGGTGCCTTCAGTCAAGGTGATGCCTCACTGCCTGGGACACAAGGGATAATCATGTAATACTCTACTCTGCTCACAAGCGTAAACCAATTACACAAACAACACAATACATTAATACGGACCCTGTGAATGAAATGCAACCCTCAAAGGGAACACTGTAACACAGGGGACTTTTGCGGGGGACACTTCCTTCTAGGGAATTATTTAGATGAAATACTAAAACATCAACAATAGAACAAATACACCATCTCCCTGCACTCCCTGTTGTACATAGACCCTGAATGTTCTCCTTAGCACCAGTGAAGGTAAGTCCTGTGACTTAATGCTATAGTGCTGTGAGCACTGATCGGCTTAACCCCTCCCTGCAAAAAAGTGTGGGGGGGTTGCTTTTTGGTGTATTCACCCATAAGTGGGGCAGAGTAATCTTCTGACTCTTAGTCTGAAGCCTTAAGGAGATCTCAGCTGGCTCTAGGTAGCTAGCACCAGGATGGTTCTTTGTCTCCTGATCCCTAGCCTCAACAGGGCTGTCACTTCCAGATTCCATTCCTAGCTAGTTGAATTTTGTAGCATTTAACAGATATAAAGTAACTCAGACAAGAATAGTGATAATGGCAAACAGGTTGCTAACTTGCTGATAGGATGGAAGTTTTATGTTCTTCAGCTGCATATGCAATTTGCAACTTATATTCCACGGTTCCTATGTTGTGGCAGGTCACTTCTCATTCTCTTCAATTTTATAAGAATGCTGAACACCTTAATCTCACACTGGGAATAATGAAGCAATCTTATATCATGATGGTGCTGTGGAGATATAATATGTATTATTTTGTGACTGGGACCTAATCTGCAATAAATTCAAATAATGTAGTTTCTAAATAATAATAATAATTAATAAAAATAACTACCTAAATAGCACCTGTTTGTGTTCAGTCATGAAACTTGTGTGTGCCTGTACTTGGGAATGAGTTGGGAAGATATTAAATAAAATAATAATAATATAGCTCTCTGGGTGTTCATTCATATGTCATGTAAAGTTTATAACTCCACAAACTAATGAGATTCAACAGCAGCAGAGAGGCAGAGAAATTTTCTGTCTCGTACCTTCCCTTCCTAAAAAATGTTTTTATAAGGGAATTTATTTTTACAAGCATCGAGGGACAAAGTATATCCCTGCTTTCAACTCATCTAGGGAGGTGCCCTCAACCTATATATACAGATACCCTGCTGCCCACCTCAGTAACTAAATTCATGTAAGTTGATGACATCTGCCTGGCAGTATCCAGAAGGAGCTTTGAAGAGCTGGTATTCTGCCTGTCATTTGACCTTGACACCATGGCCAAGTACTTTTCAAAGTGGCGATTTAAGCTAATGCACTAATGAGAGTGTCAGATTGTTTCGCTCTGACTTCCCACTTAACTCACTGATGGCTGCAGGTCCCTCTGAACAATCATATTTGAACGGTACCTTCCTTATTTTGGAATGAAATTCGACAACTCTCTGTCATTTTGACAACACATGGAAAAGACCTGCACTAAAATCCAATCAAGAGCTTCACTCTGCAGGCTTGTCAGCAATTCATGGGGCACTAGTGCTGCAATCTTATGAATGTCTACCGTTGTCCTAGTAGCATGGTATCCTGGGGCTCCAATCTCCACTATGGCAAATTGGACTCAGTCAACTCTGTCCTTTTATGATCACTTATGCAAACCAGACAATTCCAGTCTCCCATCTTCCAGTCCTTTCTGGCATTTCTCCCCCAGTGATTAAGTATGAAGGTAGAGTGTTGGCCACATTACTTTGGGCATCCACCTATCAAGACTTTATAATTCACAATTTCATCTCTAAGCCACATCAAAAACTCCAACTAAAGTCAAGATGACCCTTCTCTGAAATAGTTCAGCCTCTCTGAAAGTACATCAGATATGACCTTTCTCAGGAACAGTCGCAACAGGTGGTACAGGACTATATTTTGGATAGACAGTGCCTCTCTTGGCAGATGGACATCCAAGGTCTGTGTCCCCTAGTTTCTCCCAATCAGCTCTCACGTGCCCCTCACATGCCCACCTTACAATCTAAAAGATGGTTCTTTGTTACAGCAGGATAAGTTGTAGTCACAGGCAGTGTAATTACATCTTTACTACTGGGGCTTCTTGAGTTCCCTATCCTGCACCTGTGGAGCTCAAGAACACACAACTTCCTCTCTGGTTATGACTGCTTTCTTTATCATCTTGATGGTGGATGGATGCCTTTGATGTCTCCAAATGCTGTTGCCATGATAGAACAGCAACATCACTCACCCAGCATCTAATTTGTTGTTTGCGCTGGCAGAAGCAATATGCCAGAAAAAGTAAGTTCAGTCATGGAACGGCAAAACTCCCATTTGATTTCAGCAGACACCAGGCTCCAAGTAGCGGTTATATGTGTAAATGGGGTTACTCACCGCTGAAACTTAGCATTTATTGTTTGTTTCTACACATCATTAATTCTTTTAATATTTTTAACAGCTTTTATTCGGTCTGTGCTTGGCTCTCCTGTTTAGGTCAAGAACTGTGTCTTCTAAATAGATCGGTACAGCACATAGCATAATGGGGTTCTGATACTGGTTGCAACTTCCATGTGCTACTGCCATATATATAGGGTTATATCCTAATTATGGCCATGTGCTCAGACAAGGGAGAAGAATCCTGTCCTCATCCTCACCCCACTACATGGACTATCCAAACTTTGATCCAGGTGCTTGAGATGAATAGGGGCTATTCCCTGTCTGGAGTATTTTGTTAGGGAGTGGGCAAAGTTCTCTTCCCTCTCCACACTGGACAGAGTAGCCAAGCCAATGAGAGCAGAATTTATGGGGAGAAGGAGACTTTAGTGATTTGCAACTAGCATAGACCAGCAGAAGCAAGGGGATGCAGAAGAGGAATTAAGAATCAGAGAGGTAGCCGTGTTAGTCTGGAATTGCAGAAGTGACGAAGAGTCCTGTGGCACCTTAAAGACTAACTGAAGTATTAGAGCATAAGCTTTCGTGGGCTAATACCCACTTTGTCGGATGCATGCAGTGGAAGTATCCGGGGCAGGGATAAATAAGAGGCAAGGGCCAGGTCGTAGACAACAAGGTTAGTCCAATCAGGCTGAACCAGCTTGTTATCTCTAATCAGGGAGGATGAGGTCCTCCTCTAGCAGCCGGTCTGGAGGTGTGAACACCGAGAGAAGAGAAGCTGCTTTTGTAGTTAGCTAGCGACTCATAATCTTTGTTCAATCCTTGACTGATGGTATCAAATTTGCAAATGAATTGAAGCTCTGCAATTTCTCTTTGCAGTCTGGTCCTGAAGTTTTTTTGCTGAAGGATGGTGACCCTTAGGTCTGTAATTTTGTGTCCAGCGAGACTGAATTGTTCTCCTACAGGTTTTTGTATATTGCCATTCCTGATATCTGATTTGTGTCCATTTATCCTTTTTTCGTAGGGATTGTCCAGTTTGGCCGATGTACATAGCAGAGGGACACTGCTGGCACATAATGGCATATATTACATTGGTAGATGTGCAAGTGAATGAACCAGTGATGGTGTGGCTGACCTGGTTGGGTCCTGTGATGGTGTTGCTGGTGTAGATATGTGGGCAGAGTTGGCATCAAGGTTTGTTGCATGGATTGGTTCCTGAGTTAGAGTTATTGTGGCATGGTGTGCTGTTGCTGGTGAGAATATGCTCGAGGTTGGCGGGTTGTCTGTGGGTGAGGACTGGCCTGCCTCCCAAGGCCTGTGAAAGTGAGGTATCGTTGTCCAGGATGGCTTGTAAATCACTGATGATGTGTTGGAGAGGTTTTAACTGAGGACTGTAGGTGATGGCCAGTGGTGTGCTGTTGTTTTCTTTCTTCGGTGTGTCTTGCAGCAGGAAGCTTCTGGGTACATGTCTGGCTCTGTTGATCTGTTTCCTTATTTCCTCGTGTGGGTATTTTAGTTTTGAGAATACTTGGTGAAGATCTTGTAGGTGTTGGTCTCTGTCTGAGGGGTTGGAGCAAATACAATTGTACCTCAGTGCTTGGCTGTAGACAATGGATTGTGTGGTGTGTCCGGGATGGAAGCTGGAGGCATGAAGGTAGGCGTAGCTGTCGATAGGTTTTTGGTATAAGGTGGTGTTAATGTGGCCATCATTACTTTGCACCGTGGTGTCTAGGAAGTGGACTTCCCGTGTAGACTGGTCCAGGCTGAGGTGGATGGTGGGGTGGAAGCTGTTGAAATCATGGTGGAATGCTTCCAGAGTTTCTTTCCCATGGGTCCAGATGATGAAGATGTCATCAATGTAGCGTAGGTAGAGGAAGGGTGTGAGTGAACGAGATTTGAGGAAGCGGGGCCATGCAGGTGCCCAGAGCAGTGCCACTGGTCTGGAGGTATATATTGTCACCAAATTTGAAATAATTGTGTGTGAGTATAAAGTCACAGAGCTCAGCAACCACTTGTGCTGTGGCATCATCAAGGATACTATTCCTGACAGCTTGTATTCCATCTCTGTGTGGGATGTTTGTGTAGAGAGCCTCCACATCCATAGTGGCTAGGATAGTGCTTTCTGGAAGGTCACGAATGCATTATAGTTTCCTCAGGAAGTCAGTGGTGTCACAGAGATAGCTGGGAGTGCTGGTGGCGTAGGGTCTGAGTAGAGAGTCCACATACCCAGACAGTCCTTCAGTGAGAGTGCCAATGCCCAAGATGATGGGGCATCCAGGATTTCCAGGTTTGCGGATCTTAGGTAGTAGATAGAAAACCCACAGTCGGGGCTCTAAGGATGTGTTAATTTGTTCCTGTGTTAGTGTAGGGAGTGTCCTGAGTAGATGGTGCAGTTTCTTAGTATATTCCTCAGTGGGATCTGAGGGAAGTGGCCTGTAGAAATTGGTATTGGAGAGTTGTCTGGTAGCCTCCTTTTGGTAGTCAGACCTGTCCATGATGACAACAGCATCTCCTTTATCAGCCTCTTTGATTATAATGTCAGGGTTGTTTCTGAGGCTGTGGATAGCATTGAGTTCTGCACGACTTAGGTTGTGAGGCAGGCGATGTTGTTTTTCCACAATTTCTGCCTGTGCACGTCGGTGGAAGCATTTTATGATAGGTCCAGACTGTCATTTTGACCCTCAGGAGGAGTCCATGTGGAGTTCTTCTTCTTGTGCTGCTGTTGGGAGGGTGTCTGTGTATCAGTGCGCTATTCCCTGTTATCTTGAAAGTATTCTTTGAGTCGGAGATGGCAAAAGTAGGCTTCTAGATTACCGTAGAACTGTATCATGTTTGTGGGGGTGGTGGGGCAGAATGAGAGTCCTTGAGATAGGATAGACTCTTCTGCCAGGCTGAGTGTGTAGCTGGACAGATTAACGATATTGCTGGGTGAGTTAGGGGTACCATTGTTGTGGCCCGGTGTGGCTGGTAGGATTTTAGATAGCTTGCAGTCCTTTTTCCTTTGTAGAGAAGTGAAGTGTGTAATACAGGTCTCCTATCTTATTTTAGTGAAGTCTGTTTGTGTGGAAGGTTGGTTGTTTATGAAGGTCTCCAGGTTGGAAAGCTCTTTTTTGATGTTTTCCTGTTTGCTTTACAGGATGCTGATAAGGTGGTTCCTCAGTTTCTTTGATAGTGTCTGGCATAATCTCTCACTGTGGTCTGTGCAGTATGTAGATAGTTATGGATTTTTCACCTTCAGCCCATTTGGTATGATGTCCATCCATTTGCATTTGGAGAGAAAGATGATATCTGTCTGTATTTGTGCAAGTTTCTTCATGAGATTGATGGATTTCCACTCCATATGGCTAAATTCAGCACAATGCAGAAGAGGAATTGTGATTCAGACACATCTCTGAGTTTTAATGCCTCCCAGGGCTACTCCTAGGTTAGTGAAAATTATACACAACCTCTTGGCACAGCCCTAAGCAAAATTCAAAATCCAGTCTATAATTATTAACAAGGCACTTGGATATTAGAGAAAGTAGAGAGAATGAGGAACTAGCTAGCAAGACCATCATAAGCCTTGTAATCCTGTTTGCCTCAGTATTCCTTCAACTTTTGATACACTCTCTATAATCCTTGCTAGGGGTTTCCTTTAAGTTGATCAGACCTTTCTGAACTATCAGCAAATGCTGATTTTGACTGTAGTTTTGGAAAAGTTTCAAAGAAATCATATTTTGTTTCTTCCTTTTTTAAAAAAAAGCGGTGTGATTTCATACAAAGTTTACGGCAGACAGTAAAGTTGATTTTTTATATCACTCATCTGAGTTCTGTTCTGCTACATAAAATACATATTTCATACACTTGAAATCCTGGGACTATGAATTCATAAGGACTGCCATCACTTTCAAATGCTATTATAGCTACAGAAAACATTATATTATTATTATTATATTACATTACTTTAGTGTTTGGAGATCTTAGCCCTTGCTAGTAAACTAAAACTAAACTGTATATAATCTTTTCTCTTTAAACAGAAGTGTTTTCTGTAGAATTGTTCATAAATACCATATCCTAATAACAAATAATAATATTCACTCAAGATTCAACTTTCATTCCTCATTTTTATATAAACCCACTATTGGAAGAATGAAGAACTGAATCCATCTTTCATTTCTGGCACGCTACTGAACTTACATCATTTTTATTTTCAAGAGCCATTTCTTAAACTTGTTGAGATGGTCTCATTGAATATAAGATGTGTGTTTATATTTGTTCTGTTGTTTACATTGCATATTTGAACTTAATTATTAAACTTTATTGTGAAGAATGGCAAATGGCCTCTTTGGACAGAGTATTCTACTCATTGCCCATACTTGGTATTGACAATCAATCCCTGTGAAGGCTGGCCTGAGCTGTCTTTCAGTAAAAATTTCTATAATAATTAATTATTTAAAATGTTGACAAAAGAAGGTATATACATATTTACCTAAAGTTACAATGTGGTGCAACTCCTTTGTTTACACTTTCCATTGCAGAATTTATGCCAGTATAAAGAAAGATGTATTGGGATAAATATACACAATTAGGGCCACATTCAGTCATCCTTATTTACATTTCTTGCCTGGCTCATTCCTAACCTGGATGCCATGCTACAAAGACTTAAGCATATATTTAATGTAAAGAAGCTCATTGAGTTCAACAGAAGTACTCATGTGCCCACTTGTGCACGTGCTTAGCTTTTGGCACATAAGTCTTGTAAGAGCAGGGCCAGTGATTTTTTTTTTCAATTGTTTATCCGTTATAAAACACCTTTTCCATAATTTTCCTTTCCCTCCACCCAGATTTCAATAGTTACAGATAAGAATCAGGTCTGTACTATCGACATAGTTTAAACATTTCATTATCTATAATATCCTCTATTACTAATTCATTAGAAGTCAGAGAACTGACATAATAAATGAAACACCTACTTAACTGGGACAAACTCTAGAATGAGTGTACTATATTTCAAAGACTAAAATGAGCTATTGACACATCTAGTTGTCAATACTTAAATTATATTCCTTTTGTTGTCGGCATGCCTGCTAACAATAAATTTGAAAATACCAGCCATGGTTCCAAAGTTGTTGCTGAACTGAGTTTTGCACTTAATGCAGGGATTCAAAAACATGTGTAGGAAGAATAGCATATTCTCATCAAAATTCTAACACTTAATCTTTGAATGTAAAATGAATCTGCTGACATTTTACAAGTAAATTCGTTATGTAGTTTGAGTAAAAATTAAATTTTAAATGGGTCCTTTAAGAAATTTAGTGTCCTGTAGCACTTTTTGGTCCTGAATTATTTGCAGCTCCTTCAAACTTTTATGTTGATTAAACTCACCCAAATTTTGTACACTGACTACATTTCAAGGTATTTTTATTTAATTTTTTTAGCCACCATTCTTCATAACTTGAAGTTGCCTATTCTGCTGAGGTTAAAGAATAATGTTCCTCTACAGAACATTCCACAAAGAACTGCCCTTTTTTAAAATGTTTCTGCTGTTTTTCTCAAAGCAATATCATTTATCCTGGCCTAAAATGAAATCCAAATGTTTATCCTGATTTCTGGCCAGGGGGACGCTGAATTTCATTTCTGAAAAAAATAATAATTTGAAATTGGGACAAAAAGCCCACAACTTTGAAATTTGTCTGCACATTAAGTTCCATAGCATTTTCTTTGGGGAAAACAGAAATGTTGTTGCAGCAGAACCAGGTTGGTGTTTCTAAAACTAAATGTGAGCCCTGGAGCCCTGGCTCCCTGGCAATTGACCGGGGATGTGTTGGGAACTCAGGAAGGTTCCCATGAAAGGTTTCCATGTTGTCAGTTTCAGTCTAAATATTAGCTGAAATTGATATATTTCCACTGAACATTTCAATGTAAATGAGTCATCCTTTTCTGATGTGGGATGGCGGAGAGTTTGGTTAGTTTAACTGTCATAGCATTTTTCCCAGGTCTCAGGATGAAAATGCTTTTCCACATCAGATATTGTGCTGTTGTTAACTGCAGCGGCAAATGTGTAGAATATTTGCTCCCATTCGCTCACATTACAGCAGTGTTTTTTGTTTGTTTTTGTGTTTTTGATGAGGCAGTGTAGTATGTTGTGGTTTTTTTTTAAAAAAAGGAAACAAAATACACATCTCCAAACGCCAACGTTAGACGTTAGTTGTTGGTCCTTAAATGAAAAGAACCATTTTCATTTTTTTGCCCTTATATGTAAATATTAATAGTTTGAGGGAAATAGCCAGCTTTTAAACAAATGAAAATGGGAGAGTGCAGATAAGAAATATGGTTTGTTTATTTGTTTGCCTCTAATTTCCTCTGCTGTTCTAGCAGATGAGAAGAAATGCACAGCGGTGCATGATAGAGCAGTAGAATTAGCATTGGCTGAAATATGCAAGTTCTGGCGCGTGGAAAATTTTTATACTGAAATTTCACAAAAACTAGATGTGATGGGTTCCATCACAGAAATCCCCTTGGGACTGTCACCTGATGTGCTGAGACTACATCTGAGCCTGTTTTATCTGGCAGTTTGGGCCTCCAGAACCCTGTCTTGTTGAGGCAGACATGCCAGTCTGCTTCAACACAGACCCGTGTCTGAATCATGAGACCCAAAGCTGCAGACTTAACTGAAAACAGCTTAATAAGTGCTCCTGTGTCCAGCACTCAAACACCCAGCACCCAATGGGATCCAAACCCCAAATGAATCTGTTTTACTCTATATAAAGCTTATAAAGGGTAAACTCATAAATTGTCCACTCTCTAGAACACTGATAGAGAGTTACACACAGATATTTGCTCCCCCAGGTATTAATTTACCTACTCTGGGTTAATTAGTAAGCAAAAGTGATCTTATTAAATATAAAAAGTAGGATTTAAGTGGTTCCAAATAATAATAGACAGAAAACAGTAAGCAAAATGAAACAAAAACATGCACATCTAAACCTAATACATTAAGAAACTGATTATAGATAAAATCTCACCCTCAGAGATGTTCCAATAAGCTTCTTTCACAGACTGGCCTGCTTCCTATTCTGCTTTTGTTTGCAGTATTTCAGCCCTTCTAGTTCTGGAAAGCAAAGGAGAATAAATGTGCTGGAACATTTAAGTCTTATAACTAGTTGACTTCAGTTTAAATTCTAAAATTGTTTATAGGATCAGGAGAGATCTTATTTAATCAAAACAATTCACCCATCCTTTATTTTAATTTTCTCTTACTGTAGCATTTCGTATATGCCTATCACGATAGCACTGCAGCTAAGCTAACCTGATATGACTGAGTTCAGGGCCTTGTGAAAGACCAACAAGAGCATATTGATTTTCACTGTTCACTCAGAATAATATCAAAATGATCCATTTATTCAATACAGCATCTGCGTAAACACAACTGGAAATAGTCTCTGCTGATATTATTGTGGAAAGCCTCTGACTCAAGATATCTTGTAGCCTCTCTTATCTGGAAGCTCATTAGCACCTAAATTTTACACTATTCAGGCATAGTGAAAGCATAATGCTACAGGGCTTCCATCTTTGATTCCAATAAGGGAAAAAAGGTATAAAATGCCTGTTGTGTCTACAAAGATAAAAACTGAGTTAGTTGTCAAATTTCAGTGGTGTTATATCTCCTGTTTACAGACCTCTATAAAGCAAATCACTTATTTGCACACTGTTGGTTTTTTTCAGTTGAGCTGACATCTGAAATGTTTTGTAACATATTGCTGAATGTTATTTTTCTAGTTATGTTTGTTGCGGTTCTATTCCACTATTTTTTCCCCCAGATACCAGGTTGAAGATGAGATAAGGTTCTGCTAAATCTTTTGATTTTTTTTTTCAAATGTATTGTGGATTATTTCCTAAGCGATATAAGGTTTCATACCACGCTGGTTTAAAGAAATCTGTGATGCAAATACATTTTCAGAGCATCAAAAATTCTTGTTTACTGAAAGTTAACTACTCCTTGAACAGCTCTAAGCTGCAGAGCCATTTCACCTTTCAAAGGAAAATAAAACATTACATAGAGTTGAAATAACTGAAATCAAACAATGTGAAAATAATTCACAGCCACGAAGATTGTCCTTAGTTTTGTATGGTACCACTGGAGGACACAGTTTGATTCACCAGCCTGGTGGTATGTCCTCTTCGGACACCAATATTGATAGGTTCTAAGCAACAACTGAGGGGAGTTGAGCACCCTCAACGTCCTTTTGAAGTTGGGCATGTTCAACCCCTCAGAAGAAGTGTTCAGCATCTTGCAGGATCAACCTCCTTGTTATTAGATTGGTAGAGTGTTTTGGTGCCGCTGTAGCAACATACTCCTCTTCTGGGGAGGAGATAACCTTGTAATGCTCCGTGGCAATTCCTGAGGTTGAACATGATGTAGAGTGGCCTCGAAGGGATTGTTCTTCAATACTGCTTAGTCAACAGACACTGCTCTGTGACAAGGTCCTGAGGGAGAGATATCTATGAATGAGAGGCAAAAATTGAATATATCCACTAATGTTATTTTATAATACATAATGATGTTCTAATGTTTGGTTCTACCCCAGTAAATGAATATAGATAGCATAAATGTTATTCAAAGGATCGTGCAAAAGACTCTGCAATTATGGAATAATTGAGTTCTACCCCAAATCAACGATTGAGATTTATAATGGATGATGGTAAGGTTGCAAAAATTGGGGGGATATTCTTTTACAAAGCAGAGATCCTACCAGTGATCTACTTTCTACTATATGTAATCTGTTTTCATTGCCACTCTTTAAATAAGTTTAAGGGCCCTTTGGGACTTATCTACAGTTCATATTCATGCAAAACTAATGTATTATCTCATGATGTTTTTTTTTTCCAGGTTAATGTTTCTGAAAATACTCAAGAGTCACAACTGTCTGCATGTTTCTAATTCCAGTTATATGTTTTTAGTTTTCCACAATGTCTCACTTTATGATAATTTGAACACTTACAAAAATGCAAGCTAATTAGCATTTAGCATAAAGTTTGAAGGCTCATTTAGCAGAGAGTCAGAAGAGCTGAAATATTATTCTTTTTCAAATGCTTGGCCAAAAAACAAACCAGGCACTTCTGAACAGGTGGTTCTGAATAGATATGTGCTACAGATTGGGTCATTTTTTATCTTAACTATTTTCCTAAAGTATCATTGTTAAACTAAACTGAAAGCCAACTTTTTAAAATTTAAACTTTTCTTTTCCCTGTTCCCTTTAATGTAGCTCTTCCTTTATTTTCTTGTTTGACTCAGAACAGACATAACACCACTTGAATGCTTCTGATGACATTTACTTTGGACAGGAGCTCACTTTGAGCATATCCAGGTCTTTTTTTGGGGGGTGGGGGGGAGCACAAGGGGCATTATGTGGACAAATAACATCTTAGGTCCCTTACTAAAGTGAAGCACTCTGATACTGCTAAACAATAAAAAGGGTTTTCCTCTTTTTTCTGCTAAATCAAAGAGGAGCTTTGGGGATAAAATTAAAAAGAATTAACACCTATTGTGTAGTTTTTTTTAATCTGTATAGAATTTATGTTGTTCAATACCTGAGCAAGTCTATACATGTGGCATGAGGTAATTGCATAGATAATGCAAAATTATGCACATTATTTAGCAGAAACCTTATGATAACTGGTCAGCAATCCTGTTGGAGATAATGGCAATTACCCAGTGTGTTGCTGCTACTGTGTTATCATTTCGATCATTCTGTTTATAAATTTTTTCACTGCTCTATTCCCACAAACTGGTAATCACCAGCCATCAGTTGGGTTGCAAAGACAGCTTTTCTAAAAGGATAAACAGAATTATTGTTAGTTTAGTGAGAGAGAAGCTCCATAACACCATTAAGAAACTTGTCTGTTTTCACTGCTTCCTTTATCATTAATTTTGCATTTTTTTTCTTTTTTTCCGCTCTTTTTTCTTTCTCCTTCATCTTATGTGAGTGGGGATGAATGCTAATAAGATCTTAGTTGTCCTAAACCCTAGTAAATCTCTCAAGGAAAATGAATTTGTATTCCAAATCTTGGAGGTAAAATTTTGCTGGTCATTAGCAGGTCAGTTAAACTGTATGGCCAAACAGTCACGTGGTGGCTGATTTTATTCATGTATAGATATATAAAAGTACATAGATGTATATGTGTTGACTTCAAAGTTATTTATAAGTAAGTACATCATTCCAACTGAGATTAGAAAAGAAAAATGGAGGCGGGAGAACTCATGTTATGTTCAAAAGCTATTTGTAGAAGTAATAAATAAGAACACATCCTCCCACTTCCTTTTGTTTCAATGGGGAGAAAAACTAATTCCCTTCTCCTCCACCGCTCCCGCAAAAAGTACTGTTGTTCCAGAAAAGTTAGACCTATATTTTAAGTAGACAATATGCAAATGTAAACTTGATCCAGCAAAAATCTACCTTTTTTTATTACTGCACATGCATTAATACAAGGTTATGAACGACTATGAAAGAAAAAGTATTTCCACAAATTTCAGATTCAGATCCAAAGTTCCTTAAGGTTCAGAGAGAGGATTATGATCCCAGCCCATCTGTACTTCAGATACAACTATCTGGTTGCAAGAATGGAATTAATGGTGGTTTGCGGGGAGGTTAGAGAATAGGTTAGAGAAGGAAGGATGGACACACATGCAAAAATATTCATGCATCATGAATGAGTTTGCATTGTGCTTTGCTACAGCTACAGGGAGGGTTAGTACTTAGGGCCTGAGCCAAAACCCACTGAATTCAATCTAAGTCTTTACATCATCTTCAAAGTGCTTGGGATCAGGTGCTAAAGAGATGCAAATGATAGGGCCAGTGGTTAGAACAAACAGTTCACTTTGCTAAAGAACCTGTGCTACTGAGAACCCAGGTGAAAATAAGTGCAATGTTTTCCTTAAAGGATTAAATCTTAAAATAGCTTATAACTTTAATGAAAAATACAGCTTTTATAACCACAAACAACATTTAAGAGAATAGGTCTGACCTTAAACAAATTTAGTTAAGCCTGTTCAAGTGTATACAACTGTATCTGGCCTGGAACAAACAGATAATACACTTACTGTGAGAGCCAATCCTGCCTGCATTAAGCAACTCTAGACAAGTTTAATCTAGAAAGCCTGCTTTGCAGTTAGTATTCATGGTATCATTTTATGTTTGACTAGTGAAACTAGTTCTAAGAGAAGGCAGGAGAATAGTCTAAGATCCCCACAAAAGGGTTAAACCACTTTCAAAAGTTGCTATGAAATTGTTTCCCAACTTCAGGGTCACTGATCAGCTTATTCTAACAGTGGCTCCTTCTTGTGGATCACTAGTGGTGGTGGTGTCAATGTTTTTTTCTGTTGTATCCAGAACATTTATACCTGATACCCAGATCACTAAGCCTTCATTACACTAGGTATCCTTCAGGCCTTGCCCTCTCACCAAGGAGGATTGGACAGTTCTTTTTTAGGAATATGTTAATGTCTCTCTTTAGTAGAAGATAGAGTTGTGTGGTGGGAATCACTGCCCTGCTTGGCATTCTCTCCAGACCTAGATTGAACTTAGTGACTCTATAAAATCCCCCCTCCTTTCAAGAAAAGAAGAGACCAGAAACTGATTCTTCATTTTTTTTGTTTTATAAAAATGTATATTTAAAAAGCTGTAGATATATATCTGTCAGCTTTGGAGAATTGAAAATGGCTGCAGGCGTGGGAAGCAATTGAGCAAAGAGGAGTCAGGCACAATTAAATAATGTAACCTTACAGTTAACTTTATGTGCCAGCTCCTCTCCAGAGGATGCCAAATTCACTCAGATGTTTCCAGGCCCCAGGCAGAAGTAGGCAACATCTCCAGTGCAGCTGCAGTTTGAAGGGAGCTGAACACCTGGAGATCAGTGGGTGGCAGAAGAGAAATAGTTTTGATTGTCTATCTGCCAGGATGAATGGTATAAACTAAAAACCTGTGCCTTGGGCTTACTTGTATCAGACTGTAAAATAAAAGTTAAACTTTGCAAGTGAGATGATTTTCAAATTCATCAGTTTGCATTCTTGTTGACATATTTCGTTTTCCTTTCCTACCCCTTTCTACCGCTCACCCACCCAAATAAACCCACATCCAAAGGGCCTGATATGTTTATATTTTATCTAGTGGCTATAGCCACAACAGAATATCAGTTCTACCATAGGTAATGAAAGTAACAATAACAAAAAAGCAAGAGGAGATGGAAAAATGAGGAATAGTAGTTGGAAATGGAATAGCTTTAAGGGAAGTCAGCCTTTCTGATATGCAAACAAACATCACAAACAGTTGCCTATTGTAAAATGTATGAATTACTAAAAGCAAGCACAGCTGGAGTCAGTCCCCAGTGGTAGAATCTTTTCTAAAATAAATTTGCTTTTTTCCATGAAATTCAGCTATATAGTTTTAAGTAACATAAATTAAGTGTGGTTGTTTTGAACCCTCTGTGAAAATCAGAAGGAGGAGGAAAAATACCCATTTTCTGCTGAGAATTTGGCTCAGCAGATTCATAGAAAAGATGACAACATTTTAAGAAGTTATTAAAGTAAGTTAAGATTGGGAATTTAAAAGTATAAGTCAGGAGATGTAAAACATGTCATTACACTACCATTTTATTTACCCCTAGGCAGAAGGTAAGTTAGCACAAGGGCTTAAACAGGACTCATATGGTGGGACTTATGTATGGCCTAGCCTTGTGATGACTGTCGTCACAGGAGTGAATTTCACTCCAACAGATTATGATATACCTTCCATTATTCTGTGATAATTTTTCACAGCGGTTCCTCATCCTCCCTAGTCCACCTGTCAAAGCAAGTATTTTTGGTGTCACTTTGAGTTGCCTTCCTTTCTTCTATATTAATAAATCCAAATCTCACCTTTAGGAAGCTCTGGACCACATATATGAGACTAGTTCAAAGAAAATCAGGATCCAAATATGTAATAAAAGTTCAGTCCTTAGGTTAAAGAAGACAGCATCAATTTTAATGGCAAAAAATGTCCATAAACTTGTCACGCCTTATTTCACTATCAAAATGTTGACATATATCCCACAGGCGATTAGGAGTCTAAAAACACCAATTCATAGACTAAGGACAGAAGGTATTATCTAATTAGATTAGATAATCTGGCCTTCTGTATAATACAGACAATAGTATTTAACCTGGTAAATGATGAGTTACTCATTACTCTTTTTATTCCCTTCAGTAAATAAAAACACAAATTTGTGCAAATCAGGAATTACGTTTATAACATACTGTTATGCTTTTTCTGGACTTCTGGACAGTTACCAATCTCTTATAAGTGGCCACATTCCTGGGTCCCACATGCTTCTCAACTCCCTCCATACAGTCTAGTCACTGTTTCTGCCTCTGGATCTCTAGGATGATCTCCCAGGCCCGGATCTCTTGTCTGCACTTTTCCATCAGTATTGGGGCTCCATAATCAAGCCACCATAGATCCTAAAAACTCAAGCCTCAGACCTTCTGAAACCATGGTTGCTTCTGTATGCTCCTCCAGAGTTCCACATTGCTTTGGGTGATCTGTCTTTCTAGATTAATCTCTTTGAAGACAATGTGTGAGAAAAGTGAGGAACGCAGGCTTAATAAAGGATGTCTTAACCACAGTCACTTTACTTTTTAAAAAAGGAGAGAGTTATTGATCTGCTCAGAAACTTCAGTTCCTTCCCTACCAGACAGACTTCTGCAGAAAGCATCTATTGTTCTATGGGGTGGGCATATAACTGAGGGACAGAGTTAACGGCCTTAGTTTGCCTTGTGAAGAGTGCACTTTCAATCATTCAACCAGGTGGAAAGCACCATTCCTGGTCAGAGTTTCAGTCTGGCATACATTATAACTTTGCCCTGGACAAAGTTAGACATGTCTTCAGACCCTAATATATACGTTAATTGAAAATGGAGGTTATAATACAAAATGGAGTTTCTGAAAAAAAATGGAATTTACAAAACAAAATGGAGTTCGCTATTTCACAAAGTCATATCTCACTCTGTTGAACTGTTGATCACTGCTCTTCAGTTCAGTAGTTTCTAATCCATCTTTCAAGGGTTGCAGCTGATGTCTGAGGCCATACTAAATTAGCATACAAATATGATAATGGACAATGTTTAGCTCAGAAGTTTGTTTGTTTGCTTGACTGATTCACAAATGAATGGAGTTAGTTCAAACATCTTCCTATACTATTCCCTCCCTCCTTTCCCCTTTCTGAAATAAATACATAAATCACCTTTTTGATACAGAACAACTGTTAATATTAATCCAAAATATTTGAGAAAGCTTTGAAAATAGGAATGTTGGAGAGAATTTTTGCTCAACCTTAGCAGTAGTGTTTGCTACTGTGAACTCTCTAATATAATCTGGGGGTGATGGCAGCGGCCAAATCAGCTTTGAATTTCTGTTCATCTTTAGTGTTTTATAGGATTTGATGTTGCTCTCAGTTAACAGTTAATCTGATTCAAAGCTCAACTCAGTGGAAAGACTCCCATTGACTTCAGTGGACTTTGAATTAGGCTCATTCAGCATTAACATGGCAGGGATGTTTCACCTTTGTTTACGACTGTGTTTGTCTACAGTGACTTGTAGAAGAGTAATTATTGTCAACTGTATTTACCTATTACAAATAGAGAAACAGTCACTGTTCCCAAAAGCTCACAATCTATGAGACAAAACAGACAAAGAGTGAAGAAAAATAATTATTCTCTGTATCTTATAGACAGAGAAATGAAGTATGGAAAGAGATAAGCAATTCACCCAAGGTTTATAGGATACCTAGGCAAAGCTGAAAATTGAACCGAGATATCTTGAGTCCAATCCAATGCCTTCACAATAAGACCACATTCCCACCTCCTCAGAAAAAAAATGGAGGAAACAAAATATGGATGGGGTAGAGAGAGGGAGAGGTAAAAGTAATAAATACATTTTCACAGACCACCTGCGTACAATGTAGTTTGTCACCAGGCTAGTAATTATTAACAAACCTCATGGCAGAAAGGAGATTTATGGAGGATTTGGAGGAAGATAAAGTAGCAGCTTTACAGATTTTGGGGTGGAAGGATTTTTTCCACATTTAAGGAGCAGCAGAGGGAAGAACAGAAGTGCTTTTGGGAGAAGTATCCTATTAGGTGGCAAAGGAAAAAAGACAGTGGTCAGTGAAGCAGTAAGAGAATAGATCTGATATAAGATGAGGCTAACTCATTAAAGCAAAGACAAGAAACTTATATCTGATATGGTGGAGAAGGGGAATTAATATCGGGACTCAAATGGGCCATGGAA
Source organism: Dermatemys mawii (assembly GCA_007922305.1). NCBI lineage: Eukaryota > Metazoa > Chordata > Testudines > Dermatemydidae > Dermatemys > Dermatemys mawii. The sequence continues at coordinate 9,453,572 of ML677334.1, read as the reverse complement.
TATGTTAGGAAGGTGATTATATTCACTTCTGTAGCCAGATGAAAGTTTTAGTAATTTGTTCTAACTACCACATGTATACTAAAAATATAGGAGGATAGTATTTCTCCTAAATTATTTTGATGGTTAATATTATGTTGAATGTATTCTGTCATATTCAACTTCTTTTAATACATGATCTTAGTATTTTACTCACTTTTATATTAATAAGAGTAAATGTCCAGTAGGACACAACAAATTCAGAGATGGCTAATTTCTAAATTCTTCTGCTGATTTTAATCTATTGTCTTGCATTCCTGTTGTTTTATATATTGTGATTTGTTTCCTTGAGGTTAAAAACTTACTCTTCAGTTATGACATATGAAAGCTGTACCTGAAAGTATTCATATTCCTGTTCAGGAAATCAGAACTTCTACACCCAAACATCTTTTGTTTCCCTCTCAGTAATATTAATAAAACAGTTCAGTGATAAGTGTTACTAAGCAATTACACCTCTAGTTTGATGACACAATTTGAATGAAAATATGACTGATTTAAAGTCTGATACTGAGCAGCTCCTGCAAGATGTAGAACCTTCTCAGCCACAGTTAACATGCATGTTTAAAATTATCCTACAATAATCTGACCCAGGGAGAAGTCGGTTTTCATGTTTTATTTTTTTCATACAAAGAGTTCAGTGCAAACAAAGCTTATATAAAGCAGCTGAAATGAACTCAGGCATTTACCAATATGACTGAGATGCACAATAGAGGAAAATATAGCATTCAGTGATTTATTCTCTGAGTCACTAGATGTTAAATGAGAGAATATATTTAGGAGTTGATAATTAGTTATTAATTCAGAAAGGATAAATTCAGTTCAGTACTTTGTGACTGAGAGAAACAACACAAGATCATGAAAGTTTATGCTGTTTTCACAGAATCTCTGCTATCTGATATATATCAGAATGATAAAGTTGAACTGTTAGCTTTGAGAAATGATCTGGAGTGGATTACTAGCACACAATGATATCTAAATCAATATATAATTTACACTTTTTTTCTGTAAGATAATACTATGCTGATTAAAGTGTAAAGATCTCCAGCACCCAGAATAAACATAATTTATCTTTAGAGATTAACAAAATCCTGCATTTTTCTTCACAAGCTTTTTACATGTATCATTTAGCAGATGAGCCAAAGCTGAAATGTATTAACCCAAATTAAAAAAAAAATTACAGGCAGAGGGAGACGAGAATGTATGTATTGTGCTTGTTTGGATAGCTGTAGGAACATAAGAACTTCTAGACTGGATTAGACACTTCAGGGGAAGATGTAAGAACCCTGCAACAGCTAGTTATCAGACAGCCTTAGGGAAAATTTCCTCCTATCTCCTAATAACTAGAGGATGGTTTAAGCCCAGAAGCATAAGTTTATATCCCTTCCAAAATGTTTAGGTTTTATTGTTATAATGCTGGCGATTCTTGTACCATGCCTCCTTTGTCAGATATAACAATAAGGAGTCCTTGTGCCACCTTAGAGACTAACACATTTATTTAGGCATAAGCTTTTGTGGGCTATGAAATTAACTTGATTTTGTATAACTTAATTATTGTCTGAGGTACTTAGGATTTTATGATGAGAGATTTCTAATAATCTGAATTTATCGATGCATTTTTAGTTATACAATCCAAGAGAGACACTTAACTGGGGCACGGGAATTTGATTCTATGTAATGTCCAATTGGTGAAGAGTAATCTATGCATAAGACAAAAAAAAAGGTCTGTTTTGTGAGAAAAGTTGCTTCTCAGCTGGAAATGACTCACATACAACAAATGCAGTTCTGCTTACTGCCACTTTCAAGAGTTGTATTCAAAAATGATTCTTGATTCATCATCACTAATTTCCTTAACAAGGCTAGGTAGCAATGTTTTCTGATGGAAACAACAGACTCACCATGTCAGTGTTTCTGTCACCAAAGGGGCACAGCAACGCTGAGAGGAACAAAGCCTAAATATCTTTTAAACATCTGGACCTAAGTGTCTTGCCCAAGGTTATATGGAACGTCTCTGTCAGGGTCCTTGTCCATTGCCTTAGCTACAATATCAACTACACTATTGGATGAAATCTTGGCTCCACTGAAGTTGATGGCAAAACTCCCACTTTATAATAGTGGCTTTAGAAAGAGTTAGAAGTTGAAGTGCCAATAAAGATATGTGAGGTTTTTTTCCCTTTTGATCTTTTCAGTTTTATGGAGTCAAGAGATTTGGTTAATTCGGAAAAGTTTTAGATAAACACACAAACTTTGGGTGCTAATCAGAATTGACACATAACTCTAAGCCCTCTGACATTTGCTCACCAGCATTGTACGTATGCTGCTTTTAGGAAGTTGATTAAAAATTGGAGGCCTTTGACAGCAGCCTATTGCTTTATTACAGCCATACTCTGAGAGCTTCTGGAGGATAGTACAGCTGTGGAAGTCAGAACTTTGAATGCCTTCACCTCCAGAAGGAAACCAAACTGCAACCACTATGCCTCCATCAGGGAACTTTCATATTCCTTTCATTTCTTTTTACAAGGTGTCTGACTTATATCTTCTCAATGTTTTCTTTTGCATCTTATTCATGTTTATGATGAGACAGACATTACTGAATTTTAAAACTGAAACATAGTGTATCTTTGTTGTTTCGGCATATGACAGCATACAGAAATAATATTTCTCTTTAAGCAAGCATTTCAAAAGCTGGGATCTCCCTCCAGAGGGCCACAAGTCATGCCCGGGGCCACTGGCCCCGCTGCTCAACTCCTACTCTTCCATCACAGTGCCTCCTTCACACTGCGGAACAACTCCTTCACCTCCCTCCCAGTGCCTCCTCCAGCTGTTCAGCAGTGTGCAGGAGGCAGTGGGAGGGAGGGGAAGGAGCTAAGATGGGACACGCTCGGGGGAGGGGTGAAAAAAGGAGGGGCAGGGGTGGAGCGGGGGCAGAAAGAGGTGGGACAGTGGTGTAGCCATGGGTTGGCCTGAGTGGGCTGTGGATAACTCACTTAGCATCCAGACCCACCTCTTCACCCCAGCTCTGCTCTGGTCCCAGTGCTTGTCCCCCTCTGCCCACCTGCCCAGCACTCTATCTGGGTAGTGGGGTTGAGGCACAGGGACTTGCTCCACCCTCCTACCCCTGGCGCTTCTGCCTGGGCTAGGCAGGTGGAGTGGGACAAGCCTCCATGTCCTGACCCCGCACTCCAGCAGGAGTGCCTGGTGAATAGATGGGCAGGGGCAAAGAAGCACTCATTTTTCTGGGGCCCCAGGTTGTCCCAATGTCTAATCCACCACTGTGAGGATAGCAAGCAAGCAGGCACCTGGTGGTGATAGAGGAGATCTTCAAAAAAGGTAGACCTGTCACCTGGGGGAGCCAGGCATGGCATGGAGTCGTGGGACTTGGAAGGGAGCTGGGAGCCATGCATGCTGGAGAGCAGCGTCTCCTCCCAGAACTGGGTGCATGCCCAGGGTCCTGGGGAACCCCCTAGCCAGATGGTTCATCCATCACCCTCCACAAGGCTGGCTGCAGGGAGTGAGGGAAGGAGGTTCCCCCATCTTATCCCACTTCCCTGTAATTGCTGTGCACCTGAAGTCAGGGCCCACCCAAATATCCCAGGCTGGCTACACCACTAGGGCCTTGGGGAAAGGGATGGAGTGGGAGCAGGGTATGGAGCTGAGGAGGGGTCTTAGATGTCCATGAAAAATTTTAAATCAAAATGGGCTTCCTCAGCTTGCTAAAGTTTGAGAACAGCTGATCTAGGCCATCTTGGACAAAGCAAGACAACCCAAAACATACGGCATGTTTCAAACATTCATTGGTTTTCAGTTGAAAATGGAAGATAGCCATTGGCATAGATTCTCAGATCAGATGACTGGTGTGTGAACTGTTCCAGTATGCCAGATTTTGCCAAGAGACAAGAAGAGATTTTCGATGAGATGGGTCAAGTAAGAACTCCCTCCTGGTCACGTGTGAAAAAACGCATCTGGGAATCTTTTTGAGAACACTGTATGAATAGTCCAAGGAAAGATAGCGATCCAACTGACCCCTTCTTGGCAAACCAGGTAAAGAATTCTAAATGAAGACAATGTTTAATTGGACAAAGGCATTGCAAGAGTCATGGCTGTCCGCTAAGCAGTTCACAATGCTTTGCTGCAGTCAATGTGCCAGACTGATGTTTGTTCTGGTGTTGCCCCCCATGTTCACAAGCAGGATTATTGACAAAATATGGAAAACAAAACTGAGACCAACAAAAATTAAATTTTTTTTAATACAGAATATTGTTTAGAAAGAAGTTGGTTAATTGAACTGTCTTTGTACATCATCTGAGAACAGAAATGTTCCATATCATGCAATAAATTAATCATTTAAAAACTCTATGTAACATCCATGCAACTTTATCTTCCTTTCTAATAGACATTCTGTTGCCAGCTTTATCATAATGTTTCCTAAGTTCTGTGACAAATCTTGAATTTTTATTCTTTTCTATAATTACTATGCAGCCAAAAGAAACCTCAAAACAAACAAAAAAAAATGGGTTGTCATCTCTTCAATATAATGTTTAGTGGCATTACTAAAACATATTCCAACTGTTGACATGGTCTTATCAAAGAGCCTTCAGAGTAACTCTACTTATTGTGATGTTTTGACATACCTGGGATAATATCCAGATTAATGAGTAGTCGTGTCCTCCTGCTCTCCAACTTGGGGTGTCTTTTTCACTGCTTTGCTGCAGTAGCCACCACTCTTTGCTTTCTGATGAATAGCCTCCAGCATGTAAGTCACCCCCAGCTATGTCTGTGTGAGAGGCAGTCTGTCAGACTCACACTGGCTTTTTTATTGCAAAGTGAGCCCAACACACTCCCAGTCTCAGATTTTCACTCAGAAATGTGTATTTTGTACTGCCCAGCTTTTCCTGGACCATACAAGCTTATATAAAGTTCATCATTCAATTAATAAATATGATATGCATACTCTTGCCGTCCCAAATGGAGTTTCCCCAACACTTCAATTCAAACACACTGGATTAGATGAAGCAACAAAACAAGTCTAAATACAAAGAGAGAGATCTTAAGTGAACCCAAGCAATGAGGCACAAAAGTCAGAATTGCTACAAGAAAAATAAAAGTAAAATACAACTAATTTTTAACTTAACCAACTAAGGTAAATTCAAAGCAAAGTCTCTTACATCACATGTTTAAGCAGTTCCACTGGCTGAACTTTATTCAGCAGGGTTCCTGCCCCAGTCCAACGTTGCTTCTTTTGTTCTTCAAGTCTTTGTGAATGCTGTGGGCAGAGAGAAAGGGAGGAATCCTTGGGATACCCGCCGCTCCTTTTTATAGCCCTCTCTCTCCTTTGAGAAGAATCTCCAGCTGGGAACATGGTGAAGGCAGACTGTGTGGATGAGAACTCCATGCTGTTTCTTTGCTAAAATGTAGATTTTTTTGCCCCTGCCCTGCTTTCCTGCCAAAGAATAGCTACTTAGCAGGAAATGGCACATTTGATCTTGTTTACAACTGGCTGAGGCATCAGTTTGCCCTTTGTCTCTGAGGAACTGGTTTGGTCATTCTCCAGACTTGAAACACGTTTTAGTAACACAATACAGTGGAATCTTATAACTTTACATACAGTGGTGCCACACATATTTTACCAGAATAATAATGATCAGCGAATATTGAGTTTTCAAATGATAACTCACAGGGCATATTTCATGCAAAGATTATTACAATAATGAGCAAGGGGTGAATACAGTGGTATAGACCATCACAGACATATAGGACTAATTAGGACCTAGAACATGCCATCTAGTTTAAACTACTTACTCTGAGGATTTTCTTTTATATTCTCTTAAGTTGACAACACATCAGCTGTAAAACAGGCTGTGTTAGAATGTTAGACATTGCCATTTGTTATTTTTCAAATAATTAATAATGCAATCTTCAGGGCATAAATGTAAGATGCTTATCAAAAGCCAGGAAATTTATTTCAATTATTTTTAAGATTTTTCTTCTAAAAATGTCCTTTTAAAAAGTTGCAGTTACTGTACTTGCATGAATAGAATGATGAGGGGTTCCAGAAGTGCATGAAATGCATACTATGAAGGCTACAATTCTCAAAGCTAATCTCTCAGCAGCAGCCAAAATTATGTGAAGGGCAGGACTGTTTCATTTTATTTTTCTCAAACTTGTATGTGAGAGAGAGGAATGGATGGTCTTATGAATTTTGATGCAAAATATTGAACTGCTATCCACTAGTTTGATATTTTATCTAACTCTGAAAAATCTTTGGTGTTAAGAAAAGTTTCATTACTTTGACGCTAAGGTCTTGCCTACACTGCCCCACAGACTATAGGAGGTGTGAATAGCAGCGCTTGGCAAAGTGCTGTGCTCTAAATCCCCCATGTGGATTCAGCAGGCACCAAATAAAAGGTTCCTAATTCTCATTAGTGTAATCCTGTTTGAAAAGGACGACATTAACATTAACCAGGAACCTTTTAGTTTGTGTTTGTAGCATCCACACAGGAAAGTTAAAGCACAGCATTGGTGGTGTGCACTGTTATTCATTCCTCGGTAGTCCAGACATAGCCTAAGAAACACATTCTGCTTTTATCTATATTCATGAACTCCTTCTGCACTGCATGGGGTTTCTATACATTGAAATTAGATCAAAATTTGGACCTCTAGGGTTTTTTTTTAAATCTAAGGAGAAATGCCAAATCCTAATCTGTTACACTGGTGTAAATCCAGAGTGACTCCACTGTAAGTAACAACAGAATCCAACCTTAGAAGTTATTAAGGTAACCGCCATGTTGAGCGAACGTATCCACTGTGTTAATAACAGAAAAGGAAGCTCATTTCTGAGGAACAAATTCTTACATCTGAGGAACAATGCATTGGTGAACAGCCAGGCACAATGAGGATAGCCACAAACATATTTGGTTAAGAGGTAACAACCCCACAGAAGCTAACAAGATAAACCCTAATGGCAGCCTATCTTGGCAGCAGATAATCATAGCGGGGAGGTAATAGCTCCCTTGAGCTCTCGTCCTTCTACTTGCTACTTAAATCCAGGTCAAACCGACCATGCAAGCTTTCCATTGGTCTGTTTACTGCTTGAACCTTGGGCTTTTACACACCTGTACAATTCAGAGGCCAACAGCCCCATTCAGGTACTGCACATGCAAACTATGCCCCTTCCCAAGAGCTAGGCTACAGCACAGAAAGTAGGTTGATATCAGTTCTGATGGGAAGGGAATTATCTTCTTCACAATTGGAAGAACCAGCAATCGCCAAATAATTCTAACTCTACTGCCAGGACAGACTTCCCAGAGTTGAAATCCTGTGAAACAAACACAATGAACCATGATCCCATTGCCCATTCAGCAAGGTGGAGTCCTTCCAGTGGCTTCAAAGTCTACAATGTATCCTCACAAATTAAAAACTACAAGAAGCTCAGGAAGAACTCAGTGTACCACCTTGTAAAGTTTTATTTATTATTATTTTCCTTTGGATTTGCAAGCAGGGACAAGAAATTGCTTGTGCATTGTAAAATCCTGGATAGCTTGTTCACAAATTCATAAAGTAAGAAGCAAACAAACATCTCCACCCCGAAAACCTCACCACCGTTGCATGGCTTTTCTAAGCCTACACTTTTGAAGGAGAAGACTGCTTCCTTCCTCACTTCTTCCCCCCCTCCCCCCACAATAGCTGTAAACAGTTGATCTATCAATTTGCTGTAGGATCAAGGTTTTCAGCAAGCCTATGAATTTGTGTTTTTATGAGTGGTCTTTGCACATCCAAGTTCTTGTGACCACAACTCACTTTCTGTGCCATAGTGGATCTTGTGAGAAGGATCATAGTTTGCTTGTGTAGATCTGAATGGGGCTGATGGCTTTGGAGTTGTGAGAACTAATAAAAGCCCTAGTTTGAAGCAAGAATCAGGCCAGTGCAAGGTTGGAATGGTCAGTTTGATCTGGATTTTTAAATATGAACGAGGGAAGAGCCAAGTTCAGACGACATGGCTAAAGATTAGACTTTAAATGTTTGGGTTGTTGTACAGACCTGACTGAAGTACCGAAATTTAGAGAGGGGGTTTGTCAATATTTAAACATGCCATTTTGACTCTTTTCAGGAACATACACAATTTTTTTGGAGGGGGGAGTGCGTGGGAATGTGTTCAAAGTTAATTTGGTAATGATGGAGTTAATGCATTTTTTTTTTTAAAAAAAAGTTAAAATAGCATTCGGATATGTAAAATCTGGAGGGGGAAACAGTAGTTATGCTGAATGAAGTTAATGTACAATATGGTATTAGTGTAGAGCATTAGGATAATGGGAATGGAAAATGGAGATCATTCTCAGAATTTAACACTGTTAGAGAGAATGAGAGAGGTGTGTATAATTTAGAGAAAAGGAGCTGAGAACCTTATGGGGATTCTTTAAAGAAATGCTGGAGTTCAAGGAGAGTAGACATATTAAACATTCATAAGTAATGTTTTCCACAGAAATATTAGCACCAGAGTCTGTCACATAACTTGCTAATATGCAGCTTCTCAAACACAATTTAGAGTACTGAGATAACTGATTAGAAAAGACATTATAACCAAGGGACATACTAGACAATGTCTTTTCAGTGAATTTAAGGAGAAATTCCACTAGCTAACGGCCAACATTTACCTAATATTGCTGTCTATAAGTTATACTTCTTCATAGGGAAACTTTCAAAGAATTGAGGCAGGCTATTATACTCATAGCTTGATTCCAAATGCCAGTGTATGCAGGTGTACGGACTGATCTCTTCTGTGGTGCGGAGACCAGGATAATTAACGCTTTCATAAATATTGAGAACTAGAAGGTGCAATGTAAAAGAAAAACTAGCCGAAAAATTCAGTAATACTAAAAAATCTCAAAGGGGAAAAACAAGATTTATTTATATTCATCTTCATGATATATAAGCTACTGAAGAGTTTGCTGTGTGTGTGTTCAATATAACAGATTGATTGTTAAACCACAGGTCAATAAACAAGTGGATTACAAGACATTACATTAGCAAATTTATGTGGTCTCTTTTCTACTCTCTTATTTCCTAAAAACAAACAGTACCACAAAGTCTTATATTCTTCTTATCTGTACTAGTAGCTTCTGGGACTGTTCTCTACACTGCCATATAGAACGTTGGGTGTTTTGGAGACATGGCTACCAGGTTCAGACTAAAAATGAATTCACAAAATCCTTCATTGTGATGGTAAGGGAACCGTAAGCCACACTGACTGCTATCCTCTATGGGTATATTGAGACCTTCTATGATATGTAACAGCTGGTTCCATGCAGACCTCAGACCCCAGATGATTTGAACTTTAGGCACATGTTCAACAAAAAATCCTGAACCAAAAAATATAGGAATTAAAAATATTAAGTGCGTTTCATTAGTGCTAGTTTCACTTTTTTCCTAAAAATTCAATAACTTCAAAAAATCCAAATGTTGAAAAGTCTAGAGTGAGCATTAAAAGGATCCAGTCAGTTCTCCACTGCCTATAGTCCCCTATCATTTAGTCACCTCACCCAGCTTGCTCTGCCCAGCCAAGCTTCTGAATATGAATTTTGTATCTTGAGCCTCTCTCTTCATACTCTAGAAGTATAAATGACTTCAACCGCACGAAGATGAATTGAGATGTTGCATTGTTAGAGAATGGATTTCCAAAGAATAGTACATTATTATATTATTTGCCCGATAAACTTGTGTGCTCTTTTTTTCCTTTGTACTCATAAGTCATTTTTCTATTTTCATTATGCTATGCTCCATAAGGAACAAAAAAGAAATTCATACTCTTTCAACAGTCTAATATGCAAGGGTCCTACTGAATAAAAGCTATATGTCTTCTGTAATGATTAGCGAGCTGGCTGATTTCTCTTCCATGCACAATATATAACACTATACTGTATATTCAAGTACTCTGTGGAAACCAAACCTACATCTTGTTGTGACGTCACAGACAGCTAAAGAAACACTAAATAAGAATTTAGATTTCTTTTAATGGTGTCTATGGTAATTCAATGCTTAATCTGTCAGCATTAGGAAGATGTTGTTCAAATTCCTTTGGGGCCTGACTCTCTCCAGTCCTGCACTTTACATAGTCATTTTTACACTTCTGTAAATCGAATGCAATATCGGTGTTATACACAGCCATTTTGATTTGCACCCACAATGAATTCCCCTTGCACTAGTTTAAATAGCTATGCAAAGCAGCGGTGAATCAGGCTGCAGTATGTTTGTCTTGAGTGCATTATCTTAGTCTCACATTTTTCGCTCTGGGTCCTGACCTTACTTTCTTAATTAATCAAAAATTCATGTGAATTTAAAAGATTTTACTGGGCATTTAGGCTCTGTTGACACCTCTGTTTATTCTATAATAATGTATTTTCCTGCAACCTTACCGCTGCGTCACCATATGTTTTGTCTCCTCCATGCATAATATCTTTTGGTACGCTAGACTGAAAACTCTCTGGGGTAGAGTGTGACTATCTGTTTGTTACATGTCTGTACTGGGTCCACCACAATGATGTCCTGATTTGGTGCAGCTCCAGTAAAGATCATATTAATGGCTTTAGGTCTATACATTTAGAGTAGGAATACATTTTTCAGAGTCTAAAATAATTTCACATGGAAAACAAAGCTGTGAAAGAAAAGAACCATCTCACCTCTCAAATACTTTTAAAATTTAGTATTTTAGGAAAATAAATTAATATTTTGGATATAGATTATTATGGGATATATAGAAAAATATATAAGAACATAAGAATAGCCATACTGGATCAGGCCCGTGATCCATTTAGCCCACTATCCTGTCTATCCCCTTTCGTCCAGTCCCAGCTTCTGGCAGTTAGAGGTTTAGAGACACCCAGACCACAGGTTTGCATCTCTAACCATCTTGGCTAATAGCCATTGATGGACCTATCCTCCATGAACTTCTTTATTCATTTTCTTTAATCCCCATTATGCCTTTGGCCTTCACAGCAGCCCCTGGCAAAGAGTTCCACAGGTTGACTGTGTGTTGTATGAAGAAGTACTTCCCTACCTCCTTGTTTGTTTTAAACCTGCTGTCAATGAATATCATTGGGTGACCCCTGGTTTTTGTGTTACATGAAGGGTTAAATAACGCTTCCTTATTCACTTACTCTATACCATTCATGATTTTATAGACCTCTATTATATCCCTCCTTATTCATCTCTCTTCTAATCTGAATAGTCCCAGTCTTATTAATCTTTCCTCATATGGACCCTGCTCCATATCACTAATCATTTATGTTGCCCTTCTCTGTACCTTTTCCAATTCTTATATATATATACACAATTTGTGAAGGGGTGACCAGTACTGCTTGCTGCATTCCAGTTGTGGGTGTTATCATGCTTCCTGGAGTAGCTGACCATGGTGAGTGACTATCTCAGGGCAGATCTGCAGAAAACAGGGCAGACACCCCAAACTTGTAGTATGTTCTGTAATTAGATTTCACCCAGCCAGTATCAAATGTGAACTCTCAGATCACTATACAGTCTTACCATGGAGTCACAGACAGTCCCCTTAGCCTCTTCAACCTATCTTGCCACTCAGACAAATTGAGCTTTATGATGAAAGATTATTAAAACCAAAAATCACATCATATGAGGGTTGCTCCCAGTCCCAAGAGACTAGTCACTTACCCCAGGTCAATTGGCACTCCAGATCTTACAACGAAGACAATGCTGGCAGTCATATTTATAGTAAACTCACTATAGGTTTATTAACTACCAAAAAAAGGAAGTTATTGAGAGGTTAAAGCGGGTCAAATATTATAACAGATAATCATACTTTGTAACTCCAAATGGTGACAGTGATAGTCAGGTTCCCCAAAATCTTTTCCAGGGCTACCCAGAATAATTCTGAGGATCTCTGTCTGTATTCTTCCCTGGTAGAATCCAAACGATCCAGAGAAGATGGACCATTGCTTCAATCCCTATTTATAATTCCTTTACATGGAAAGCAAATTGACAGTGACTGTACCCACATGTTTTTCTTTTCTCTGATGACAGATAGTGAGGAATGCACTGAGAATCCACACAATGATCACTTGCTTTGAAATTTACAGAAAATGCTAAAGACCTTAAACCCTTCACTAGCAATTCACAAGATTTCTTTGGGAAATTTTGTTGCCAGGGTATTTAGCGTGTAAATGGTTGCTATTACATTATGACAGGAATAGATAAATGAAAACAATGTAAGTAACCTTCCATTAGTTTTATGAAGGTTAAACACATGAAATGCTTATAGGTTTACAATCAATTTAATATATATACACAAGTTAATTGTCCTCAAGACAATATTACATCTAACTATCGCTATTGATCTATACTATCATATAAGTGAACTGGCCTGTGGTCCTGAACAGACCAGGTTTGCCAGCATCACAGGCATACCATGGCTTTATATAGTGGCCATTATGATATTTTCTGTGTTATTGTCAATCCCTTTCCTAATGGTTCCTAACCATTAATTAGCTTTTTTGATCACCAATGAACATTCAGAAAATGTTTTCCTAGAACTTGTCCATGATGACTCCGTGATTTTTTTCTGGAGCTATAACAGAATGAAACACCCTTTCAGTCAGCTTTGGACTTAATTACCTTCAGTCATTTTGTATTAACTCCAAACTGCCACCTCACATATGCCTTTTTCCAGATCATTTATGAATATGCTGAACAGTACTGTTTCCAGTACATGTCCCTAGGGGACTCTATTTACTTTTCTCCACTGTGAAAGCTTATAATTTATGCCTACCCTTTGTTTCCTATCTTTTAACAAGTTACTGATCTTTTATTACATCATGGCTTAAGACAATGGCTTTTATTTGCCCTCATCATTTTCTAAACAACAATTGTACTAATCACTAGAGCTGGGTGAATAACCTGTTTCATTTCAGGTTGAACAATATGGTTCATTTTTGAGCTTTTAAAAATATTTAATTTTTTTAAAATAAAATTGAAGGAAATTTCAAAACAAAAAGATCAAAATATTTAGATTTTTCTGGATTCTTTTTACACACTTTGGTGAAACTGACATACATTTGGAAAAAAAAAAAACATTGTTACCAAATTTGTATTTTTGCCCTACCCATCACCCCAAAAAAGTGTCATTTAAAAAATGTTGCCTAGCTCTGCTCTTGACACAGTCTTCCAATTACGTAATACTCTAGCAGTAAATTCTTGCATGGAGAAATGATGTTGTTATTTCACATCAAAGCTCTTTTTACAAATCCCTTTGGCTTTCTTGCTTTTTTTACTATAACATAGAAACTGGTATCTGAATATACTATATCTTATTGTTATCTCCATTTTTGTACTGTACCTAGGTAAGTGATCTCAGCAAATGCAATAGATAAGCATAAAAACTTTGGAAACAGACAATGAAAATTATGAGGTTTATTGTTACTTATAGATTTGAAGTCCAGATCGCCAGCAATCATCATAATAAGCAACGCTGCATTTATTTTAGCAATGCTTAGTGGTAACTTGATGTACACAATAATCCAGCAGTGAAGTCTACAGTAATATTAAACTTTTAACTAAAATACAGAATAATTCAATTTAAGACTGTTGCTCTTTGCAGAGGCAAGTCTCTGCATTTGTTTCAATGTAGTAAATATGAGAAGCTGTTTTTAATGCTAACATCTCTAACATAATTGCTGTTTATTGTTCATTAATGAATTTGAATTGTTTTGAATCAATGCTAAATTGCTTGTGTAACCAGGAATGTGATTTTAAGAGATTAAATTGGTGAAGGGAGTGGGAGGAGGTTATTCACAATTGTTCAATGGAATAAAAAAATCAATCTCCCACTGAAAAATTAGTTACAGCAATTGAATTAGTTCTTTCAATAACATGTGACAACTTAGCAAATGTCACATTCAGAATAATTTTATCTCTGCTGTCAGATATTTCACACCACTAATTAGATAGTTAAATCCCTTAAGGCGTGCTTTTTAAATCTTAATTCACAAACGTTCAGTATTACTGTAGCTCATTTGTGGTCTTCAGATGTGAAAAATTATTATAAGCAACTTTTAATGCTACAAAGTGAGGATCAGGCTTTTACTCAGCCTTAGCTGTTCAGCATCATTGTCAAAGGAAGTTAGGGGGTGGATTGTGTGGGGAGTGAATTATTTGTGTACCCTGTTGAAGAAATTCACCGGTACATTGTATGTTAGCTCTGGATTCAAAGCCAATGGTCAGAATATAGTGATTGCTGTCAGTGGGTTAGATAATCATGTCATCGCACATTAAGTGTTGAAGGCAGTTGTCTGGCTAGTAAGAAATACTGTGCAGCCCATATAAGGGCAAGAAAGCCAGGGAATGATTGGCTGAGGCAATGTGGGGACAGTGATTTCCCCTCTCCCACAGGTGACTGGAAGAGAGGAGGGACTAGTTAGATCCATGATAACGCAAAAAAAGCCCTTTTTTTTTAACCTGGACCATTCACAGAAGCAGGAGGGTAAGTGTGAACAGCACCTCATGAAGGCTGCAGAGGTAGAGTGCAAAAGTGAGTCCCTTCCACCCAATGCTGAAATGGGTGTCTCTCGGGGGAGAGGGAGAACCTTGGTGGTGGTCAGGGAACTTGGCCCCTTTTCCTCTGAGGGGACCTAAATGTGGGAGGGAATGTCAATTTACCCTCCCCGTCCAGACAGCAGGAGACATCAAAATTAGCAAGATAGCAGAATTAGCAAATAGGCTACTGGAGAATCTGGTGTACTAGGAGATAGTTCGGAGATGTCTGGGATACACACACCTATAGATGCTGGTGTTTGGCGTTGGTGTCTAATGGTGTTTTCCCACAATGACTTTTACTATGTGTTGTCTTTTTGATGTTCTCATTTTACCTAAATTACTTATTCAGTTACTTTTATCGTATCTTTAGTACATGATCAATAAGATAATCCCGTCACTATTACTGACAGCTGTGGCAACCAGCAGTTCTGTGAGTTAAAAACATCTTTGAATGGGCCATTATTTTATCCATTATAGAAAACATCTGCAATAACAAGTACTTCTTATCAATCAAAGAACATAACTGAATCATAAGCACCCTTTATCAATTACTCAGTCTTGCATACTACTGTAGACATCTTTCATTAGTTTGGAGAGAGCTCTTTTTTCCTGGACATCTGGATTTTCATAGACTTAGAGGGAATAGTTAGGTATAGTCCAATACTTAATTACATAAATTCCTGAGTATTATTTACATACTGAATAACTTTCAACTTCATAGGTACAGGGGCCCATTCTGATTTATCGCTATCACACACACACACGGATTTTGGGTAACATGTTAAAGAACTGAGAGTTTAACATACAAAAATCATAAAATGTTAATACTTACAAACAAGACACAGACTCTCTGATGTGTTCATCTGGCTGGTCAGATCCCCTCTCTCCCCCACCACCAGGGACGTGTTCTACCCCTCTCTTTTGCTCACAAAGATCACAAAATCAGTATCATGGTGCAGACACTACCCCTGCAACTGGCATAGCAGAAGTAATTGGTAAATTGCTATGAACACAAGTGTTTCTGGGAAGGGTGCAAGGTTTTTTTGCACATTAAGGCTGTATCATCATTAACAATAAACTCACACAACGATACTTTGCAATAAGGCACAAACATCACACTTAAAGAGCTTATCAAGGTCCATCACTATACTGGTATTAGTAAAGTTGGGGTGACTATTCCACACATGGAATTTAAAAATCTTTGAGATTTTTCTTTTTGTCCATTTGCAGGGTTTTGCTTGGATGTAAACACACAGCACCTCTTTCATTGCACTCTAAAATACTGATTGTTTTTTTTCCAACTCATCTATACTCCAGTCAGGGACTGCTGATGCCTCTTGTTTCCTGATGAGGTCCACCTTAATGTTGTCTGAAAACAATGTCACAAGAGTGGTTAAAATGTCAGAGTTCATAAACCTTAGTGATCCCATTCCCTTTGCCTACAGCCTGTGCTACCTCTAGCATGCACCAACACCTTGTTAAAGCCCCCTCTTCCTGACTGTGAATGGGTCCTGTTGATTGTGCAGAAATAAACATGCACATAGGGGGCACACTAATTTACCATTCACACTGTAGAGCAGCACAGTGAAATAGCAGCTTCTTGGAGGGTGCACTTTAACTTTGGCTATGCCAAAGTACGGTCTGATAGCCCTCAAATTTTCATACACAATGATTGGGTGCACCACAGGTACCTTTTAGTCTTGTTAACAAAAGGATAGTGACTGGTGAAATCTATTAATGGATCTTCTCCCTGGGTTGCAGTTGTAATGCAGACAACATTTGTTTTATCCCAATAAAGGGCATCTTTAGGAGCCAAAGAATCACCCATTCAACTATCATGAGCTAATAGTATCTTTCATTCACATTCTCATATCACACTTACCTCATAACCCTGTGTTCAGATAAATTTAGTCTTAATCAGGCTTCAGTTGTGCAATTGTCCATCCAACACATTAAGCACTATGTGGTAATTGTTCTCACAGCAGTAGAGGAGACACTCATGAAAAAAAAAGCCTTAAATTCAATGGCTGTAAGTTTATCAGCAATGACGGCATAACTAACCAAAAAGTAGGATCCTTCTTTAACCTAACCACAATGCAAAGTATGCTGGATGTGAACTCTCTCTATACAGGTCATGTCCATTGACCATTTACTGATGACATTTAATGGCAAAGGGTTATGCTTTGTGGTTTTCAAAATTTAATCAGCATGTGGCCATGCACATTGAGGATAATATCATGTACTGAAAGGGTTCTATCCATTTAGTCACTATCTCATCATTTTCCATGGCTGTATTTTTTTCAAGAACAGTGCTTTAACAGTTTTTTAAAAATGTTTCTTTGTCATTTTCATTACTTGTCTTCTGAATCAGTCCCAAGCCTCTTACAAAGTTTCCCTATCTTTCT
The DNA here is from genome assembly GCA_007922305.1 of Dermatemys mawii. NCBI lineage: Eukaryota > Metazoa > Chordata > Testudines > Dermatemydidae > Dermatemys > Dermatemys mawii. The sequence continues at coordinate 9,436,584 of ML677334.1, read as the reverse complement.
GGCAATAATAGCTCAGTTCTTTCTAGAGATCAAATTCATTCTGGTGATTGAACTGGTACCCTTTCAGAAAGTCCTCTTTATCTCTGGGCATGGTGCACTCTAACTCAAAGTGCTCTGCTCCTAGCATGAGATAAATCTGAATCTCTGATGTGTTTTAAAAAATGTGGAAAATGCCCTTTGGTTCCTTCAAAACCCTGGCCTGGGGTAACTTGCTGCGCTTCATGGGCATAAAATTTAAAGAATCTACAAATCTGATTTCTACAGCCCTCACTGTCATACAAATTAGTTTTCTACTCTGTGCTAGCAAGCCGACTTCCATTTTTTTAAAAAATGGACTGTCTAAGGATGCAGTAACTGTCATAACCTTTAGCATGATAGGCCATAAAGGTGAACCCTTTTAAACATTTGTCTACAAAAGTTTGAACAAACTCACTGACACTCTTTTATGTTCCCAACTGTGTATTTAGATAATACATGGCATAGATATAATCTGGCACACTTATCCCTGTTTCTTGCATGCATTCAAAGTCATAATAATATAATCGTCACCCCTTCTGGAAAGCAAATATTGCCCATAATAATTGTGTCCATCTATGCTCTCAGTCTCCTCCTAATACTGGGGACACATCTTGCTTTTATAGTGAATATTTTTAATATCCTAGAAACCACACTTGTCACAGAGACTTATATAATTTCACAGACAACTTTACCAACTGCTGCCAAAGCTCTGTGTTGTTCTAAATAGGCTTGGGACTTGCAAAATAGCCTACATGCTTTCCCCTTACATTTCAGTGAATTCTGTGCTAATACACAAACTGCAGCATTTTTATAGGCATGGTGGTGATTTGTGGCTGTATGGAATATGGCAATATTTGCACAGATATGCTGTTCATGCTTTGATTGTTAGGACATTGCAATATTGTCATATAATAGAATAAATGTTATTGTAAAAATGGACCATTCACCTTTTTCATGATTAATGACTTTAGTAGCCATGCATATATGTCAAAAGAGCTCACCTCAGACCAAAAAATATTCAGTTTCACTGATAACTTCAACTACTGGTGAAGATGCTTTTGCCCCCCTTGAACAGTTGGGTATCCGTGGGTTATCCATTTGGTAAGAGGGCCAGGATGCTTTTGAGAAAACAAAGTTATAACCCTGATTATTTAAATCAATCAAATGTTTCCTCCTCTCTCCTCTGACCTTCTTTTACTGTATATGAATCACTGTTTCTAATGCTAGTCACAACCAGCTTTAGTGTATAAGTACGCACAATCTCTGCATTGTTCTCCAAAATATTGTTAGTATTATTTAAGATATCTGCAGCAAATGATGGGGTCTAAATGAGCTGTTATGCCTTAAAAAGAGATTTTAGAGTCATCCTAGATAAATCTGAAAACATCTGCTCAATGTGCAGCAGCAGTCAAAAAAGCTAACAAAATATTAGGAACCATTAGCAAAGGGATAGATAATAAGACAGAAAATATTATAATGTCACTACATGAAAATGAAGTATTTTTTCACACAACATAATCAACCCATGGAACTCCTTGCCAGACGATGTTGTGAAGGCCAGGGTTCAAAAAGAACTAGATAAATTTATAGAAGATGGGTCCAACTATGGCTAGTAGCCAGGATGGGCAGGGATGGTGTATCTAGCCTCTGTTTGCCAGAAGCTGAGAATGGGCAACAAGGAACAGATCACTTGATGATTACCTGTTCTGTTCATTTCCTTTGAAGTATCTGGCATTGGCCACTTTCACAAGACAAGATACTGGGCTATAAGGACATTAGTCTGACCCAGTATGGACATTCATATGTTCTTATGAAGCATTTAAGTATTCCTAAAGTATCCTCTGAGAAAAGAAAGGTTGGGTTAGCCCTGTAGCATCTAATCATAGCTATACAAAATCATTAGAGCCTATTTGGATATCAATCTCATCCAGCAATTTTTGAATACCACTGCCAGGATGTCACGCTGTCTAAATTAGCAAATCAAAAATGATTGAAAATAGTCATAAGCACTCAGGACTCTTTGGAGTTTTACCCACTCTCTCATATGTTCCAGATATACCCATGGAAACTCCTCAGGTTCATCAAGAATGGGAACTTTTACCTTTTTCTCCTACCCCCCCATTATATTTTCAGGATTCGTATCTAGTAAATACTGCTCTTTGTCATGCACAACTTTCCCCAGCTTACAAATACTTTCTTTTATCTTTCTTTCAGGCATCCAGTGAATCAAGTTTGCAATCACTTCAAAAATCTTAATCTCTTCTTCTATTCCCTATTGAAGAGCTACGGATGCCCTGACCGGCTCTTTGCAACCATTAATAGGAGATCTTTGCTCACTTGCTATGATACCCTGGCCAGAGTTGTAACTGCTGAGGAGGCAAACTTTTAACCTTCTAGGTACTGTAAAGTGGACTTCAGATCTCAGTTCCTGAGGTTTATGTGTGAGGAATGCCCCGGAAGTACTGGGTTATTCAGAATCAGGATTATTAACTCCATTTATGGGCAGTATGGGATTATCTTGGTCCTTTTTAAAGATGATTAGTCTGAGATTTCTTCTTGTTGTTGTACTAGTAAATCTTGATGAGCCTGCCAAATAATATGCATAAGTCTTTTAGGATCCAGCAAACAAATCTACCAATTTAAAACAAAATTGTAAAATGATTTTTAACAAAGATAAGCATTAGAAGTCCCTGTTGTCTTTCTATCTATAATCTCCATTTGATGGTTTCCTGAAAGCATCAAGGTAGAATTGAGTCTTGAGGAAGGATTTGAAGGACAGGGTATGTGGCCTTTGGACTCATTTGGGGAAAGTGTTCCCTAGTTAGTGCATAGCAAAAAAGAAAGCATGAAGATGTTAGTGGAAGCAGCAGGCAAAGGAGGCTGTCATCATGGAGATTGTGCGGGACACACTAAGATAAAATAGCAAATGTGTAAGGAGAGGCAAATTTATGAATGATATTAAAGTTAAGGACCAGAAGCTTGTTCCTAATGTGATAAAGAGGGATGCCATGGAGAGTGACATTGTCAGGATGATGAACCTAAGTGGAGTGAGATAGATGTCAGGGATGCCAGAGAGGACAAGGTCACAGTGATCAAGATAGCCTACGAAGTACCAAGGCATGAGTTTTAGTAATGTGCACAGAGATAAAAGACTGGATTTTAGAGATTCTGTGGAAGAAAAATGACAAGATTTGGACACAGCCTGGGTGTATTGTGCTACAGGAGAAGAGAGACAAAGATGGCACCCAGATTATAAACATGGGTTACAGAGGATGGTGGGGACATCAACAGAGATGGAGAAAGAGGAGGATGGGTTGAGTTTGGGAAGCAAGACAAGTTCAATTTTGGCTATGTTAAGTTCAAGCTGATAGTGAGACAGCCAGGAAGAGATACTAGGGACACAAGCAGAAATGCAGGATTGGATGGAGGGTGACATGTTGGGAATATAACAGTAGATATTTGAGTTATCACTAAAGACTGATACTTTATCTTATCTTGTTTTACCAATAGCATCTATTTACATTACTATCATTATATTATCTGGATACTCATCCTAATACCTTAGATTGCTGACTAATTTGATCATGATTCTACCCAGTCTTCTAAAGATGGACTTTGCAGAGGATACAAATCTCTGGTGTCTGACTGCCACATAGTAGGATATCTTTAATGTTGAAGGAGAATTGTGTCAAGAATTATTCCAAAAAGCAGTTAGGGGAAAGGAAAAAAAGGGGGGTATAGGTTAATAAAAAATTAAATTAAAATAGATAGGAAGGATATAAGATAATAAGAAAAAGAACGGGAAAGTCTAATTAAGACAACGAATAGACTGAGAAAGATCTATTGTAGGGTAAGCAAAGATGCTATCAGATAAAAAAAATAAAGCAGACAAGTCTTGAGCAAGAAACCAAACTTATGGAAGGAAATAAAGATGGGACATTATAAGCAAGATAACAGTATATCCAGTAAATATCTCAAATTAAGGGTAAAAAAGATAAATTTTAGAGGTTAAACAGAGTGAAATATTTAGTTGGTAACTGTGCATAATGTCAGTAATGGGGATATCTCCTAGCATTGAGGGGTTCAGTTTAGTTCTGATAATCACCCAAAAGTCAAGTTGTTTGACCAAACGTTTTTCACAAGTATCCAAGTCTAGAAATCTTTGATGGAAAGTTCATAAACACAGGGTCTCTTAAAGATTTGTTGCTACTTTCTCTTTTGGAAGAGAAAGAAAACATTCAAAAAGGCCTTTCTTGTGATAGTTTGGTCTTGGCTGAAACAAGGAAGTGCATTTGTAAACAAAAATGAAATATGAGAAGTGGAAAGGATTTCTGTATACTTCAAAACCTTTGGCTTGGGTTAAGATTGTGACAGTAAGCAAGGGTGAGTATGACGGTCTGCCCTAATGTAAGGGCAGCCTTATTTCTAAAAGATTTGAAATTGGGAGTGTTTTTGGATGCCTGGTTGCTTGCGGAATCACAGGTGACCTCAGGACCTAAAAGCACCGTTATTTTTTAGAAGCCTGGTGGGATTTGGGGGGGGGCGGGGTTTGTCCTGCAGGGTCATCTACAGATAAATAATTCACTGAGGACTTACCTCAATTAGAATTAAACCATTAAACAGTATTAGCTCTATCATGGTCTGAATTTAGTAGTAGGTATGGAAACAGCTTTCAGAAATGCTAGATGCTGAATTGCGGAGAAACAATCAAATATTAATAAGAAATCCTGCTGAGCCTAACAGAAATAACGCACTAAAAATGTGTTTGTAATGATAGCATTAGGTAAGTAGACCGCATAGAAAGTACAGTAGTTCCGTTCAAATTCCCCATAGTATCATATAGGGAGGGGAGCAATATACATCTAAGCACTTAAAATGAAAACAGGGACAAAAGATTAGCATTTTAAAAAATTGTCCAGCAAAACTACCACAATCGTTCTCTTCAGGTGCCTCCAGTAATAAATAGGCAGCCTATTTAATAATCAGAAAACCTCATCTATTACTCTGGATGTTTTTGGATGCAGGTTCGTAATTCTTCATTTTCAGGCTGTCCCTCTAATACTTCATTCAGAACATGCCTATCCTACAATGAAACACTCATACCCTTTGTCTAAACTAAAAACAAATACATAGAAATTTAAAAATGCCCCCCACCTGCCTCAATGAGTAGGAAATTTGACCAGACCAGTGGTCACTGGAACAGATCCTGAAGAAAGTGGGAGGTGAGGCAGGGAGCTCCCTCCTCCTCCAGAGCTTCTAGCCATACATAAGAGGAAGGGAGCTGAATGGCTCACATCCTGCTCTTCTATTAATTTAAACCATAGCCGGGGCACCTGGAGCATCTTTTGTTTCACTGCAGAAACCGCACCCCACCTGCCTGTACTTGTAGCTTTGAAGCAAGTGCTGCAAAGGACTGAGCTTTGGGGTGAGCATCTGCTTTATTAAATAGGAAAGGTGACTATTAATAAGATCAGGCACTAGTTATAATTTAATTATTTTGCTGTGTATCTGTCCCATCATTCACTACTCAATGCTGTGCTGCTGCTGTCAGGGCCGGTCCACAATATTTTGGCACTTGAAGCAAGGAGCTCAAATAATGTCCCCATGCCCGCTCACTTTGGCCAAAACTTTGAAAGGTCTCATTTCTGCCTTCTTCCTGTTCTACTCCTCTCATGGTACTGCTCTGCTACCTACTCCAGTAAAGGACAACTAACAACTTAAAATGCCTTGTTCAAACATTTTAAATAGCACAACTTTCAAATGCCTGAACAGCAAATGTAACTTTTCTTGTCTGCATAGTAAACGTTGGCATTTTTATCTGTTTAAATAATCAAAGTGGTGCTTTCCGTGCCTTGTTGGTTGGAAAGATTTGAAGTGCTTCCTGAAGGTCAACAGTCTGGGCACTTCAGGCTCTATTGAGATGGTTGCAAGGCCAACCAGCTTCTCCTGTGTCATTGTGGAGCATAGATGTGTTTTTATTAACTTTAGCTTGGAGAAGCTGTGTTTTCCACTGGCAACTGTTACAGGAAGTGTTAGAAGTATGCACAGAGCAACAAAAGTAATTGGAAAGAGCTGTTTCTTGCGCCTCCACCACACTCTTCTCTGGAATATTTGGAATGTTTGTACACATATATTCCAGAACAGCCTTTGGAGTTCATCCTGCTGAAATGTATCTTGAAAGGGCATTCAGTTCATCACCTAAATCACTCGTGTCAATATAGCGCATGTCATCGTGTGTCCACACTGTCTCCAGTGCCTTGCATTGCTGGTGCAGGTCTTCTTCAGCTATCGTGAGGAGTTTTGGAATACCATACAACATCGCAAATATACTGCCGTGTTCCTTGAGCTGCATGAAATGTTCTTCAGCTGACTGTATTGCACAGTCTAGCACATAGTTAAATAATTCAACTTCGAATTGTTGTTTGGAGGGTCTCATGGGATTATACCATGCCTCATACTCAAAATGTCTTCTTCTTCGGTGACTCTTGTATTCTTGGGAAAATAGCTTCAGTGTGAAGTTCCTCTGGCAACTTCTTTGCACTTTTCATCTGACTGGTAAGACTGTAGATATGACTTTCCTTTGTTCAGTTGTTCCATTGCTTCAGATATATCAAGGTCAACATCTTGAAGTCTCTTGCTTACAACATTTATTTCAAACAGTATGTCATGCCACAACACTAAGCCACACAGAAATTTGAAGTTATGTATGCTTCTGGTGATTCCATTTCCCTCTGCCACAGTTCTCCCATGAACTCTTCCTGTCATGGCATTATCCTTCATAATGGCAACTATGGCATCATCTATCTTCCCAATTTGGTGTTTGATAGGCTTTATCACCTCCACTCAACTTTCCCATCATTTGGCACTCAGTGGTTTCAATGTCAGAGAGGATGTTCCCACATGTTACTTCAAAATTTGCCATTAATGAGTTGATGCAGAGAAAAATACATAGATGCTTTGAATTACATTAAAGCAGCCTCACTACAAGCTGATGCTGCATCACTGACCACAAAGTTCAATGACTGAGAACTGCTTGGGACAAAAAAAGCTCGAGGATTTAATTCCCAGATCTGTTCTCCAATGTTCTTTCCTCTCATCTTGGCACCATTATCGTAGACCTGACCTCTCATGTCAGCTATCGCAATTCCTGCATCTTCCAGCTTTTTAAGAAGCACATTTGTCATACCAGCTCCTGTAGTATCATCAATGTCAATAAATGATAGAAAATGCTCTCTGACAATCACCCTTGCAGGGACATTTTCACTAGGTTCTGTTGTTACAAAATGCATCATTAAAGTAATTTGTTCCATATGGCTGATGTTAGGTGTGGAGTCCAGAATAATAGAGTAATATCTTTCTGACTTCAGATCTGCCACAATCTTTTGTTTGACTTTTGTTGCCATTAACTGTATGATCTAATTTTTAATTGTATTTCCAAGGTAGGGGTGTGTACATTTATTGGGTAGTAACTCTTCTTAGATGCTCCTGGAGTGCAGCATCAAACTCAGCCATCAGCTCTACAATTTTAAGGAAGTGTCCATTGTTTGGCACATACAGCTGATCTGAAGTGCCACACAGTGCTAGGTTTTGGGGACAAGCATTCACACAATGGCTATGAGTCTTTTCAGAACATTTTGCCAGTAAAGAGACTCTGATGTAATCTTCTCTGGATGCTGATCATCTGTGCTGGCTTTTAACCTTAGCCTTATCTCAAGCTCTTTCCATGTATGGAATGCTCTCTGGTGATTTGCTGCCTTCTCATGGCATGCCAGATTTCTAGCCCGATTTCTCCAGTCCTTTGTTCCTGAAGAATCCAATGTGGCTGGCACATTAGACCCGAAGAGTTTGCAACAAAAACAGTATGCAGCATTCTGGGTTTTTGAGTATATAATCCCTGGCCTCTCCACTTTGTCGCCATTAGGGGATTTCATCCCAGTAATGTGTTGGATGGAAACTTCTATTTTCAATGTCTTTGGGGAACATGAAGTTTTTCACTTGCTGTGGCCCATGCAGTACAAGGATGTCCTTTGGCTACTGTTCAAATGGATCCACGGTGCTGGATCATTTAGTCTTAAGGAACCAAACTCAGCAGCAGCTGTTTCTTGCTCCTCTACCACACTCTTCTCTGATCTACACTTTTCTTCAGGAATGTGCATGGTTACACCCATTTGAGATGAAGATATGGATAATGCAGTAGCTGCCAGGTCACCTGCACTCTGACTAACTGGAAGATTAGGCATCTCCTTAGCACTCACATCCTCACTGGGGCCGGAAGGCTCACCATGAACATTTGTATCTATGTATCTCAGGAGAGCTCCTTCCTGCTTAGACAGAAAAGCTTCCTTTGCTTTCTTCCTTTTTCTGAATGCTGCCACAGAGGGGCATTTTCTTCTTTCACCCATGACTGCTGTTCTGAGCCAGCTATAGAGGTTCTCAATGCTCAATTGAAGGGGACAAATGAGCAGGCTTGTAGCAGGGCCTGAGTGTGGGATGATATCAGCATCTTAAGGACCTAACTGGCTCCTACTGCTTCAGTGGACTGCCTGTTCTCTTCAAGTGAATTCAGGGAAGCAGTCAGAAACAGGAAGCTCCCTGAGAAGCTGGTGTTAATCAGTCCAGGATCCTGGGGGTGCTAGAGAGGTACCTAAGAGGCTCCTCCTCCTCCTCTCTCTCCCTGCAGCACCTGCTGCTTTCTGTTATTCTCTCTCACTTTTTCTCCTGCCTGCCTGTTATGTCTCTTGTGCCCCCTCCTTCCTCTATCAGAGCACTCCACCATCCCCGTGCATCTAGAGCAGAGAAAATACAGATGCACCAGCACCAGACACAATTTTCTATATTCTAGGGCCTACCGGCACACCCCCCCAACAGTCTGGCACCTGAGGCGGCCGCCTCAGTTCGCCTCATGGTAAGGACAGCCCTGACTCCTTCTCCCATCTGCTCTGCACCCTACAGGGGAAAAATGCAGACTTTAGACATGAAGGCCTTGTTTGCATTGGCAATTTGCCACACCTTACAGCTCTCATTAGCCAGTCACTGGTGCATTCATGAAGTTTACCACGCTTTCAAGCTGGGGCTACCTACATTAATGCAAATGCTGTCTGCTAACATTCTCTACACTAGACACTAGAGGATTGCAATGGTGGCTGTCTATTGGTGGCTGAAGTTGAGTAAAATGGGCACAGAGATACATTTTCACCCATAAATTGGAATAGTTTAATTGAAGTGAATGTAGTTGTCTTGATTTACCCCAGTTGAGAATTTAGCCTGTACAATGGGTTGAAGACTAAGTGCAATTTAAGAGTGGTTGGCTATACCAGGAGTTATACTCTCAAATGCCATCTGTATCAATGTATTTATAATCATATTATATTCTACCCTGTACATTCTATTCCCATACACATGATTTCTTGTATGGAATCTATTATTTGCTCATTGTCTCTCTTGTGCAATATCCCCCTGCATATTTAATAGAATTTCTCTCATACTCCAGCTTTGCTGCTATTTGAAAGAAAACATGTATTAAAGGCAAACAGGATAAAATGTTATATGTAGTCATTAATCCTGATGTGAATGCTGAGAAATTGCTGTCAAAACAATATTAAAATAAATTGTATGCATTAACATTCTTCAAAGGCTTTATATGTATCATGATACAATTAGAGCATAATTTATGTTACTGAAAGATATAAATATTTACACTCAGTATATCATTATAAATGAATACTGAAGTCAGACAATTGTTGATATCAAAGGCAAACTTGACAATGGCATAGAATATGATGAGAGAGAGAGAAAGAGAGAGAGAGAGAGAGAGAGAAATGTTTGTATAAAGGAATCCAGCATCCAATAAACAAATGTATCTTTTAGTTATATGTCCTAGACAAATGCTAAAATGACAGCATCTTTATCACTATGGAAAGTCAACATTTTGACTGCAAGAGGAAATATTAATATGTATGGAAAATGTGATTGAAAACTCAGTATAGAGGGAAATAAGCTTGTATTATCTCTTGCTGCCAATATTGATCGCACACATGCAATTCAGCTGGGAAATCAGTTGTTTTCAGTGCAACATTGTACAGTATATCTGAGGTCTCTGAACTTGATTTCCAGTTTACATCATAACTGGGAGGTAAAAACTTTGGATAAATTGTTAAAGGTTCTTAAAAAATATAGACAGGCACACAGTGAAGAAGTACTTTGGGTCAGTTTCTGATCTCATTTGCTGTGGTGGAAATCCAGAGTAACCCTGTTAGAGCCAGTGGAGTTCACCATTGTAGCCAATAATTATTATTATTATTTTTTTATTTGGGCAGACTGGCATGGAATAATATGTATCTGTTTGAACTACATATATTGTTTTAAAAATATATATAAATTTCTATACCCACAGTTATTATAAAATAATTGTGGGTATAGAAATAAATGACATGGATAAAAACATTGGAGAAATTAGTATGAAGTTTACATAACATAGATATTAGTATAGAACTTAACTCCATTAGGCAGGTCAGGAAAGTGATATTTTTTCCTAAACCTTCTAGAAGTTGCCAACATGGTATAAAAGAACCACCCATGGTTTTGATTTTAAAATTGGTTGTAATTTTTTTTTATACTTGTTTGGTTGTAGAAGATTTTTTGACATTAAAGTACTGAGGGTTTTTTGTTCCCCTAGAAAGACAATACCAAATGCTATATTTCTTTTCTCCTTTTGGATTATTTAAGACAAACCACTTGTCAATGACAATTTAATTTTGTTTATTTTATAACTGACCATACTGTTTTTAATTATTATGCTTTCATGTGCAGGCCAGGGACAAACCATAAACTAAGTAGCATGCCTCTATCCTGCAGGAGATGATCACCATCAATTTTGTTTCATTACTTCAAGATATGGGTCATTTACAAAACAAAACTTGAAAGATTCTTAGGAGCCTGTGTTAAAATCTCTAAAGAGGATTGTTTCTGTGGAGAAAGTAGACAGAAAAAAAACCCCTGTGCTATGGAATTATATATATGGAGTAATCCTAAACGTAGCTTGTAGCTGATGAGACTAGTGACTCAAAGGTTCAAAATTAGAATGGATACATCAGCAGAAAATGTATGGTACAAAACAATCTTCCATTGCCTGGTGATGCACTGGATAACCCAACAATAGAGATACCTGAAAACTTCCTCCATGAACGTGGCCCCACTGGAAGTTGATGGGTATCTGCATTCTCCTTATACCAGTGAAAAAACAGTGCGTGCCCACAAACATTATGCTTTCAAAGCACAAAAAGCAAAACATGTACTTAAAATTAGAGGACTTCTTTTAAATTAAAGAAAAGAACAAAGAAAAAACAAATATGAAATTTCCATCTTACTCTGTCAGATCCTCTTTTTTCCGAGTTCCTTAACAGCCCTATCCCCAAGCAGAGAAGCAGGCAGATTTCTTGCATTTAGAGGTGCAGTACAAAGAGTTATAACTATATGTACACCACACCAATCCATCAGTTCTAGGCAGGTTCTGTACAGTCAGAGCTGCTATTCAGTGATTCTTAACCTTTACCCATACCTGGATCCACTCTTGCATACCCCATTACCTCACTTAATCATTCCCTACCACTGTAGGGGCGTTAGACAATGCTGCACTTCACTCTCTCCTATTCTCTGCATGTGGCTCATAACAGTCTAGTCTCCTGTGGGCTGTAATACTTTGGTTTGGTGGTTGGGTTTAGTGTGGAGCTATTAGAGGTGGCCTGTGATATTCAGGAGGTCAGACTCAAAGATCTGATTGCCTCTTCTGACCTTAAACTCTAGGACAATATCCCTAATATGACCAGGCCTTCCGCTGAGCAATATGTGAAGGAAAGGGTGGTCACAAGACTCTAATACCGGTTTGCAACACCCCATGTTGAAAATCCATGATCTAACTTTGTTTCTCAATCTTTTTCATGGTGGCAACTTAAAGACAAATTGGACCATTATGATCTTTTAATCTGACCTTCCATCTAACAGAGGCCAGAGAATTTAAAGAGAAAGATTTTCCGCAAATTTCTGTACATTTACTATTATGGTAAAAGAATATATCAATGATAACAATGATAAGCCTATGCCAGTTGTGTGTTTAATTTACTTTTCTGTTGATTATAACAGCATTCAGTACCTTGTGACCATCCTGCTTGCCTTTCATGATCATCCTGAGGGGGGGGGACGGAAATCTACCATATGAGAAACACTGATGTAATTGGAGCAGCAGGGGATGGCCCAGTGTCAACTTAAAGACTTGATTCTGTGGGATCTGGTTTATATAGGCCCAAAATTTGAACCAAAATCGAACCAAAATGAACCAAAATTGACAAGGTTCATTCACTCCTACTAAATCAAATTTTAATACCTATCTTCAAGGATTCTGCTAAGAAAATAATCATTTCGACTGGTAATAGATGTCACGAAGCATTTGCAGTCTGTCTGTGGTATTTATAGGGCAACGATCAACTTGTTATCTACGTGCCATTTGTATTTATATATTCTATAGGCTAAAACTAAAATGCAACCAAATAGGAAAAGTAAATTGTTTGTATCAAAACTGTTCAATTATTAGTATAAATGGGTGCTTTATAATCTGTTATAAACACCTGACATCAAATTGTTGTTGATGGTGTAGAGGTAAATTATTTTCAGTTTTCACATTACTTCAGGGGCCTTTTTCTAACTTTTGTTCAGTTTTTACAGCAAAGTTGAATATCACTTAGGGCAAAAGAGTAATCAATAAGAATCCATGTGGAGATGAATCTCCTAAACTTAATTAATAAAATTAATATCTGTAGGGAAACCATTGAAGTCAGTGAAATTACAGTAGGGATGGAGTTGGCCCATTGTCTTAAACCAAAATTATTGTAGCATGCAGCCCTGATTGATGTCACAAAATGAGAAAGAATTAAATCCAAAATTCCCATGTGGAGAGTAAATATGCCAAGAGAAACTCAGTAATCCAAGAAGCTCAGATCAACACTTTGTTTTCTACACCTAAGAAAATGCTATTGGACAGATGTAAGGTCTATAGTCCCTCAAGGTTCTGGAAGCAGTAATATAGCGTTAATTTACTAATAAGATTCTCAGTCAAGCTTCAGTCCTCTTGCTAACAGACAATTCCAAATATAGCAGGCTTACATCAACAGTATGATTCCAAAGTATGTTCCAGTCAAACTGCTCAAGTTCCATGCTTTTACTTTTCAGCAAGGACTTTCATGTGGAAATCATTAAAAGGACCTAATTAAGTTGTGGCACTCATTTTTAATATGGTTTACTACTGGATACCAACAGAAATCAAATTAAGAGAGTTTCATTAGCAGTAATTTGGAGCCAAGAAATTAAAATATTCACATCTATGGGAACTGGGAAATGTTGCTGCATTCAGATAACACAGGCAACATCTGTTTTGCAAATATTTATAGATGCATCTTGTAAGGGGGGATTGTGACTTTAACCACACACACAAAAAAGGCTGAGTCCTTGAAATCTATTGCAAAAGATGTTCTTAACAATTCTGTGTTTCTGATTCAAACACACACACACACACACACACACACACACACACACACACACAAAATAGAGAAAATCCTGTGGTACAGAAGGAGAAAACTGGCAGTTAAATAATTACAAAGTTTTGCTGAAGGAATAACTGAAGTTTTTGTTTCTTTGTTGAAATTTATAATCTCCCCAAACTTCTGAGGGTATTGTGCTGTGCCATTTCCAAAATGGATATACAGTAGTCTAGAGAATAAACTTCCATTTTAATAACACAAAGAGCAAGGGGAGAAAGAATAGCCCTAGGATTATGCAACTGATGCATTGAAAAACACCAGGAATACATATAATTTTGTGCTCACAGGGTACCTGAACATGAGAACACAGGCAACACACATGGAAAATACCTTGTGTGAAATTACCCATTCTGAATAAGTAATATATATTTTGTTCACACAATTGCTATTTGTTAAAATGTTCTTAATTTATAGTTAAAAATATACATTCATCAGGCAAAAATGTTGCCATTCATCAGTTTATATATAGTAAACGTTAAAGTTTTCTAAAATATCAGTGATTAATATTACTCACTTATGAAAGTACATAAAAAACTGATATGCAAAACAATTACTTTTCCCCTTAAATGCATAAATTAGAGTTATACAGAGAACAGAAATTCTGTTTCATGAAGGTTTTAGAGATTTTGACCTTTGTTTTATTCCAGTTTGGAATGAAATATGAAAATTGTGAAATTCTCTGTAATATATAATTTTGGAAAAATTTGTTTTGGGTCACCTGAAATTTTGGGACAAAATCAAAATGCTCCATTTCAAAGTTTGACTTTATTACCATCTATAATACAAAATATGTATCAGAAGGGTAGCCATGTTAGTCTGTATTCACAAAAACAATGAGGAGTCCAGTGGCACCTTAAAGATTAACAGATTTATTTGGGCATAAATTTTGGTGGGTAAAAAACCCACTTCTTCAGATACAGATACAAAATAAAAATGGACCAAAAAAAATCATTTTGAAAGGAAAAAATCAAAATGTTTCGTTCTGAAAGTGTTGAAATGGGAGGTTTAGAAATTGTCACTTTTTTCCTTCATTTTTTCTCCAGACCAAACTTTTGGTAAATTATACACAATTCCATAAATATTTTAAAATTGGTGTAATTGCATTCTCCAATAAACAATGGTCCATTTAAGTTTTTATGACCAGCTGTACTCATTTGACACAGAACATTTATTATCTCCTAGAAGGCAAATCCCTTTCCTAAAACCCATCCTACTAAATAAAGCTTCCTACCTCTACCTTTTTAATCAATAATCCTCACAGTATCCCTCATCCTCAATTGTTTTCTGATGTTTTATTTTGTGTTTGTCTGTCTTCCACTGGAAGCCATTCTTCTCTGTTATATCAGTTTAATATCTTAACAATGAAACTATTTAGGAAATAATATATTATAACATTAAATTATAATGATTTTATAACAATAAATAAATAATAAATAAATAAACAACTCATTTATTTATAAATGTATTTATAAATAAATAAAAAATAAATAATACCTAAATAATAAATATTATTATTTATTTATTTATTTACATTTTATTTAAAATATTTTAAATAAATAAATAATAAATTTTATAACAATAAATTACTTGTTAAACACTTAATTTGTGACAATGTACACATTACTATAGTTGTAATTACATAAAATCTATCATTACATGTGTATATGTAGCTATATAGCAGATGCTGAGCATGCTTGAAAAAATGACATTTTTATGGTCTTGAATCTTAGGCCTGAAAATCACTTTATACACATGCAAAATTCTGTTTGAGCAACAAGTAATTAAGTCATTCCTGATGTCACACTTTCTGGAGTGGCTCACAAACGAGAGCGCCAACCTTAGGGCAGACTCTCAAAAGCAGGGCAGACACCACAACTGGTTGTATGTTCTATAATTATATTTCACCAACCCAGTAACAAATACAAACACACATGTATTACAATAGTGGTATAACTCGCCATTCTATCATGCTACCTAGGCAAGCTGGAATATGTGATAGATAAACGGTCACTAATCGCAAAGATGACAAAATATTCACGTTGCTCCAAGTCCCCCAAAAACAGTTCGTTAGCCAAGGTCAATTTGTATCTTAGATCTCACAAAGACAAGGCTTGTAGCCAATCCTGTAACTAACTAACTAAAGGTTCATTAATTAGGAAAAAAAATAGAATTATTTACAGGTTAAAGCAAGCAAACAAGTATATATCCACACAAGTTTCAGTCTGTGATTCAAAAGGTAACAGCTATTGTTTAGATAGTAATTAGTAATTTAAAAAGTATTTATAAAGATGTATGCACCTTTAGGCACAAGGGTAGATATGGCAGTTTTCCTGTCCCTAGAAAATTTGAGTTTTCAAAGTTTTCCCATCCTGAACTGGGACAAAAAACAGCCTTAAAATATTTGCAAAGTGACAAATGAACAAAAAATCATTTCAGATAAAAATGTTTCTTTTTTTATTTTAACCTTTTTTTTATTTGTTACATTTAGCTTACATTTTGAATTAAAAAAGTTGTTCTCCACCCCAGAATGGAATTCTTCATTTAAAAAGTGTCAAAACATGAGGCTAACCTTTTCGAAACTTTTTTCCAAAAAATATTTTGAACTGAGAAATTTGTCAAATATCAGCTCTATCCCCCACACAGTTACAATTGCAATGAATTGGCATTTTCTGATGAAACACTTTAAGAAAACACTTCTGAGGAGCTTCAGTTGTCATCAGACTGCAGTATTATGCAGGGACATTGGATCTGAGAAAGAGAGACAGAGACAGGGACATTCATATGGTGATTAGCATAATCAACAGACTGATGATGACACTAGCCAGCCAAAGAGCCATCACCTTCTTGTGCATCACATTAGACCTGGTGTAATTCATGTAGGAATGGCTCTTGTCTGTTGATTCTGCCCTTCTTAAGGAGGAAATAAATCATGTGTGTAGTCAGTGGAAAAATACCTAAATTTATTATTATAGTAAAAAATGAAGACTATTTGAGCTAGAGAGGGAAAGTCAAAAGTGGGCAATTTACTGTACTGCTTTTTGCAGTATATAAATTATATACTTAAATATTATATTATATAATTAAATATTCAAAAAGGAACAGTTCAAAACAGAATTTCTGAAGTGGTATTTGGTAAAGCAGGGAATATTAGTTTAGTTATACAAGAGTAATGTGTTATGTGCAAGTAAAGCATTGTCCATAATAGGAAAAAAGAAGGAGAAGAGAAAATTCTGATATTAACATGGGTATAATAAAAGGCTACACATTTGATGTTTATTAAAATTGAGGCTATAAAGGGGGATTCATTGTGTGACCTACTAAGAACCAGCCTTCAAAGATAAGGGAATTAGCAATCAACCTGGCAATGAAAAAAACACGGTTTTGTTCATTAGCACAGATTGGTCACAGTGCACAGGCTGCTTCTGCAAGGAGAGGAACACAGTTCTGGAAACTCATGCTGACCCAGAACTCATGCTGCCCCAGCAGTGTTCCTTATTGTAGCTTCTGCTGAGAAAGAGAAACTTCAGGATGTGTGGGAGAAAAGGAGAGGTTTTAAGGCTTTAAAGCCACTCCCAAAGAACCTGTAAAGGATGAAAAAAGGAACTGACCCTGTTTCAGACCAAAGTATATAAATCATAACCAATTTACTTCAAGCAAATACTATAGCTATTTCTGATGACTATAAAATACGTTTTTTGAATATAAGTGGCAGTTTAACATCAGAAGCAAATAAGAATGCAAAGAAAGTTTTTAAAAAATAGTGTCCTGAATGCCTCAGGAGATAGATAAGGGGACACAAATCCTTCATTTCTAACATACCAACTGATATCCAGCCCAGGATAGTGGTGAGTCCATCTGACCCAGGAGAGCTCTCTGTACATTATCTGAAGGATCATATTCATCTTTGCACACCCCAACAGCTTTTGGGGCTAAGCTGTGGATGGGAGTAGGCCCAAAGGTTTGTCCCATAATGGTGTGTGGATTATACCCCAAACAGTGCACAGAGAAAGCAATCTTTATGCTTCTCTGGACACTGAATTATGGTAATTGCTAGCACTTGCATGGGGAAAGCAAAGAAAAGCTCCCTACTCTGTCTCCCACTCTGCACCCACTAAAGAGCCAGAGATTGGGCCCTTAATGAACATCTTTTAAACATAAGGAAGGGATCAACAAACATGATCGAAAATAACCAGGAATTTATGGAAAATACGGATGTACACACCTAACTTCTGCATTGTGCACAATAATAGAATACCATTCAGAAACAGTGTGGCAAGAGATGGAAAATTACATTGATCTATTTAGAGAGACAAGGTGGGTAAGGTAATATCTTTTTGGCCTCAGGGCCATATCAAGGTTAAAAATTGTATATAGGGCCAGGTAGAGTAGGGAAGCTTGGCCCTGCCCCTATCCAACCCCCTCCCATTTCTCACTCCCCTCAGAACCCTCAACCCATCCAACCTCCTCTGCTTCTTGTCCGCTAACTGCTCCCTCACCCCCGCCCCAGCAGAACCCTGGGACTCTCTGCCCCTAATCCAAGGCCCTGGCCCAGCCCCGACCCCCTTACCACAAAGCTCAGGCCTGCCAGAGCGACACACGCAGTCCCACTGGAGGTCACAGGCCTGCCCCCTTACCATGCCGCTCAGCGTGGCAGGAGCTCAGGCCCCGCAGGGGCCAGCCCTAGCACTACCTGGCCATAGCTGCAGGCCAGAGCGCTGGTGGCGCAGTGCACTGGGGCTGCGGGGATTAGGGGACAGCAGGGGAGGGATCGGAACAGCCTCCCCTACTGGGAGCTCAGGAGCCAGTCAGGAAGGGCCACGAACCAGATGTGGCCCGCGGGCTGAAGTTTGCCCATCCCTGCTCTCGGAGGTCAGTAAAAGGGTTGGTAGAGAAGTGGCTGAAAAAAAAAAACAACAACAATTCAGAGATTGACAGTAGAGGATATTCTGATTGGAAACAATTTGAGATGGACAGAGAGAACTACTGGAATATCAGATCACTGTTTAAAATAGGTGTTGTTCACTTTGAATATTTGTAGAATCTCTCTTCCCAGTCATTAAAGAAGTGATCAAATTTACTAATAGTCAAAAATTACAGAGGAGGAGAGCAAGATCCCACTTTGTCATGATTGTGATGTCCAGTCTCTTTAAGTGTTTGGGTGCTTTGTATTTCCCTCTCCCCAGTGAAAAGCACAGATAGTGCACAGTAAAAAACATTGCAGAGAAAAGCTGCAAGACAAAAGGGGAGTGGGGAGAGACAAGGGGGAGAAAGTTTCCCTATGGGAAAGAAGACATCCAGGAGAGCACAAAGTTCAACAGCAGGGATGTGAAATGATACCTTTTGTTGGGGAATTCCATGAGCATGGCAAATCAGGGGTGGTGTACCTTGATGTTATGACCGATTTGTAGTTTGCAATTCTATTCCGTATGGACAAAGACTTTCAGCCTTGCTGGTGGTGATGAGCATGAAGGCATACAGACTGCTGCATGATCTCGTTGCCAGTGTACCTGGAACTGCCACATACGCTGCACTTACTGCAACAATATGGGAACATTTTTCTCTTACTCCATCGACAACAGCAGAACAATATTGGTTCCACCAGTGACATCAGGGAAGTGGATAGTCAGTAGCACAGTTCATTGATTTGTCTGTTTGGATAAACATTAAGTGATGTCCTGACTGAGCAGTCTGGACTTCACAGTGATTAGATCTGGAAAAAGAGTTATTGACTGTATAGAGCTTACACTCAGGAAGGCTGTTGAAGTAGCTATTGCCATAGAAACTGCAGAGGATTCTTTGTATGCTAGTGTGAGCCAAGAAGTTCACCTCCTGAACTGGGGACACAAAAAACCAGAGTAATGTAAGGAATTGTGCGCAAAAGATATGCGCTGAGAAGGATTGCTAAACATGCCAGGTCACTTGCCAGATTTTGTCACAAGTTACCCTGGAAGAAACCTCCACAGTTTTGAAGACATACTGGAGAAAAAAATAATTCCAAAAGGGATATTGCAGGTTAAAGTTCTACTCGATGGACAATCACTCATTTTACCTTGGCATGTGTTGGCCGATCTTGTCTTGAGAAGCTGAATTAAACTGAAATCAAGGCATCACAAAAGCACCTCAAAATTTTCAATAAATACTGGACAGACACTCCAAAGATCTGAAAAATAACTTGGACAGATAAGCAACATATCAGTGAATTTCCTGCTAAGTCTAACAGCCAGCCAAAGCATTGCAGGCTCTGAATTGTGCCTTATGTCTGGAAGCCTCTGATAGAAGCTAATTTGGTCTGTTCAGTGAACATTGGAATCTTGTCACCAGTTTCATACAGTGAGTGAACTCCCCCTGCCATACCAGTGATCAAGAAAGATGACTTCATCCAAATCTGTGGAGATTTCAAAGTGACACTTAATCCTTTTTTATTTGTAAACCAGTATCCACTACTTCATAGTCAAGGCTTGTTTGATATTCTTAGAGGAGGAGAGTATTTCAGTAAATTGAACTACTCAATCCATCCCTACAAGTGGAGATTTTTATATTTGTGTGATTCTTTCTCATTCAACACACACACACACACACACACAGGTTTATTTTGCTACCGCAGGCTGCTTTTCAGTATCCGTGGTCCAGAAAGCTGTGGATGAGATTGTGACAGGACTGAATGGAGATCAGTGCTATTTGAATGACATCCTTGTTAAAGGATAAAGATCATCTTCAAAAATTAGATGCTGTCTTCTAGTCTTAGGAAGACCATAGACTGAGAGCGTGGTGATACAAGTATGAGTTTTTCAAACAGTCAGTAGAACATCTTGGATATATAATGGATCTGAAGGACTGTAGGACATTGCCAGAGACTGAAGGTGATTCTTCAAGTGCCACCTCTAGAGAATGTGTCACAATTCCATTCATTTTTAGGACATCTTAACTACCACAGTAAATTGAAGCCTGATCTGGTGACAGTATTAGCACCTATAAATCAAATGTTACAAAAGAAAAAAAAGTGGAAATGGACTAAATAATGTGTGTGCACATTTAAGGAAACAAAAACTACTGACATCAGCCAAAGTTCTTCTGTACTTTGATGCCCCTTTACAATTGCAACTCTCTTGTGATGTGCCACCATATGGAGGGGGTACAATTCTTCCCCATATTTTTCCTGATGGAATGGAGAAACCGGTTGCCTTCATTGTATTACACTCATCACCCCTGAGAAGAAATATGTGTAAATAGAGCAGGAAGTTCTAGGCATTATCTTTAGATTTTGGAAGTTTCGTAGCTGGATTTTGGAAGTTTCGTAGCTATCTGTATGGTAGACGTTTTACCTTGCTGATAGATCACCACCCATTACTTTCAATTTTTGGACCAAAACATGAAATTCAGTCATTAACTGCTGCTTGTATGGAATGATGGACATTGCTATTTTCAGCTCATTCTTATACTATTTGATTCCATGAAGAGAGTCAGAGTAACAATGTTCATGGGCTGTCACACCTTCCATGCCCAAGCTCCCTGCAACCCAAAGAAACTTCACATAAAGTGTATTATCTGTTTGGTCAATAGGTTTCCCATCACTAACACAGACATCAAAGAAATTGCTAAGGATTATGCGCTTTTTCTTGTGAAATGCATGATATTACAGAGCACAGTACTGGATCATAAAAATCCCAAATTTACACAATTTGTGTCACGTCAGCCTAAATAATCTGTGAATCAAGATTATATTAAATGAGGAATGTGAGTGATCATACCAAAAATCACTTCAATCTCAGGTTTCAGCAGCTCTTCATTAAGGTGATTTTGGAATCATATTTGGTGGCTGAGGATTAAAAGAGACATTGAGAGAAAGAGAAAGTGCTGTACTGAATGCCAGGAAATTCAGTATGATCCTGACCCAGCTTGTCTACACTCTTTGTTGTGGCCTCAGACTCCTTGGACACATTCACACAGAAGATTATATGTTTTTGATCATAGTCGATGCCTATTCAAAAATGCCTTCCACTATGGCTACCAAGAGCACTGGACATCTTCAGACCTTGTTTAGCCAATTTAGTTTACCTTTACAATTGGTGAGTGACATCGGATCTCAATTCTGTTCTGAAGAATTTCAAAGATTTCTAGCTTCAAATAGAATTAAGCACATACATTCTGCTCCATAACATCCTGATACAAATGGACTAGCAGAACACTTTGTACAGAGATTTAGGCATGGCTTAAAAAGCTAATAAGTGTATTTTGAGTCATTAGCAGAAATTGGACAATTTCTTACTTGTCTACAGAAATACACAATAAGCTACTACCCAGCAGTCATCTGCAACATTTTTTAAAGTGATCTGTGCATACCTGCTATATCCTGATGTTGTGTCACATGTAGCCAAATCCCAAGCTATTAAATTGATTGATGACATGAGACTCATTATTGGTTTTTGGTTTTTTTTTCAAGTAGAAGGCTTAGTGTGGACTTGCAACTACAGCTGTGGAGTGATATGGGCACCTGGAAAATTTGTAAAATGTAGAGAACCTGTTTTGTTCAGGGTAAAGCTATCTGATGGTGCTTTATAGAAATGACATCGACCAGTTGCAGCCTTGACAAATACTGGGGTCTGAGCAAGTTCCAATAGCACTTTCTGTTCATCCAATGAAGCTTTCCCCCATTACAATTCCTAATTTTGATGACTTGTTGGAAGCAGCTTTGGTACCAGAGCCAGGTTATTCCTTATCACAAGCTATTCCTGTTGTTCAGAACAATGCTTCACTACCATTATATTATCCCAAGAGAGTGTGAAAACCGGGGGTGTGCCTGAACATAAATTGTCCAGTTAGTGAGTTGCTACTCCAGAGCAGAACAATCCGTTGCAATTAAAGAGTCTGCAGCCAGGTCACCTGCAACTTTTAGTTAAGTTATATAGTGTTTTATGTTAGCCATGTAAATGGACATACATTTATATTTGGAAAGATTTTTAAAATAGGGTGGAGATGTGATGTCCTGTATCTTTAAATGTTGGGGTGCTTTGTACTTCCCCTTACCTAGTGAAGAGCCTCACTTGCATTTTGGTTTCTGTTTTGCTCCCAGGAAAAATGCTATCACAGCACAGAGCCATGTTTAAATCAGCTCCTCCTGCATCTCTCTCTCCTTCTCCACCAGTTATAAAACAACTAATACCCATGGTTTATCAAGGTACGATGTTACATGATTAAAATATGACCTTTGTTGCTATCACTGTTACTTTGTACAAGATTTGTTGAAATTAGATGTGTCATATAAGGTATCAATGGAAAAGTTATGATTTGCTGAATGTGATTATCTTATTTGTATGCATGTATCATTGTCTGAAGTTATGAATATTGACTGTATACCAGTATATCAAATGTATTTGCTCCTGGTTATCACCCACATAGTAATTTACATTCAGTCTAGACAGCACGAGAATCAACTTTTTAAGCTGATGGCCCACCAATGGGCCATGGAAGAAGTTTATCCCCACCTAATAGACTTTCCTATGGACATTCCAGACAGAATATGGCCCCTGATATGACTCATCAAAGCACGCAAGGGCATGTGACCAACTCATGTGACACTGGACTCCAACTTGTGCCTGTACTTTTCGATTGACTGTACTGAAAGCAGATCTACCATATGGCAGAAAGTATAAAAGGCCCTGGAAACATCTTCAATTTACCTCTTTCCTGCACTGATCTCTGGATTATGAATTTATAGTAATGGGAGATCCCTCCAATGGGGATGGAGACCACTCTGCCTCATTATAGTGTTGTAGTCTTTAGGCTCCAGCCAAGTCTGTCTAACAAAAGTAACCGCACAATAGTCTGGGCTCCTGTCTCCAACCTTTGGTGGGGGCATATCAAAGTAGTCTTTAGCCCTCATCCCACTCAGCTGGGGTTGACACCAATTAACAGTCTGAGGCCTCTGCCCTTGGGCAGAGCCAGGCTAGTAGCAAGCTATCGTCTACGACTCTGGGTGAAGGCAGCCAGCAAACATACAGTCAATAAGCCCTGACTCTTTGGGTGGGGCAGAGCAGGGGGTAGGCTTTAACCTAAGCTTGGGACTCAGGCATCCAGCAAACCCATACAGTCTTGGGTTTCAGGTAGGGGTGAGTGCCCACACAGTCTCGGAGGTTCCAAAAGGGTTTATCATCCAGCACACAGTCTAGGGTGTTGACAGGGATATTTAGGGTGCACAGGCCTCCTGAGCTAAGATGGAGAGTCCACCCCCCAGGGTTTGCGGGGAGCATGGGGACACGGGCCCACCCTACTACACCACCTCCCAGACCAAAGCCCTAGCACTGGCACAGAGGTCTGCCACTGAGTTGGTGGGGATCCAGCTGCATACGCCGACCTAGAAGGGGTCATCCCTGTAGCCGGCAGTCATCGTTGGCTCCTGGGCTACTTCTTACCTCCCCAGGGTTTGGGAACTTCAAGTATCCACCCGTCCTCGGGCTCTTCTGGGTAGGCACTGATGGTAGTCCCAGTAACTCCTCATCTTGGTCTGTCTCCTCCTGGGCAGGGTGTGGAAGAGTATAGATTCAGCTCCCGGGTGCCGCAGCAGGGCAGAGGCATCCTTCTCCTCTGCTGGCTCCCGCTCAACTGAGCGACAGGTCCCTCCCTTTCTATTTCCTGTCCTGCCCTGGTCCTTCTGGCGAAGCGGGTGGGGCGGGTTCAGTTTTGCCCATCAAGGGGGAGTGTAGAGATCCCTTGCTCTCCAGTCCAGACGAGGCCACTCTGCCTCACTGCAGGAGCATTCTAACCAAGGGACCGAGGACCTTTCAATCTTTTGGAAGCAACCAGAGACTTAACAAGCCAACAGTTTATTTCATCACTGCTGCAATCCTGAAACAAGGACTTTGCAATTATTGTATGTATTTTATCCCTTTGGCCATTTTAACACTCACCTCTTTGTCTTCTCTTATAATTAAACCTTTAGATATTAGATACTAAAGGATTGGGAACAGCATGATTATTGGGTAAGATCTGAGTTATATACTGACCTGGGTATGTGGTTGGTTCTTTTGAGATCAGAAGAGCTCTTTGTTTGATTACATTGGTTTTAAATACCCACTCATCATTAAGTATAGTGTCTGGGTGTTGAAGCAAGGACTGCAATACCTATGGAGACTTCATTTCTGACTTCTTGTTAGCCAATGTGGTGAGACAGATGTTTACCTTTGTTATTGGTATGATATATCTTATGGAAGAATAATCACTAATAAGTCCCTGAGTACCGGTCAATCCCTTAAATTACTTTCATCCCTGCCAAGACTAGACATAAACTCAGTTCAAGTGCAATGAAAGGTTTGCAAGTTTCTAATTTTGATACAAAAGATTGGCATAGGTTTACTTATGAGGAAGGGCTGTCTGGCTTATAACTCTTATAGCTAGTTGCTTAGAAAAGAATATGGCTAAGTTTGGTATGAGAGAAATGTATATATGTGTTTAAAAATCTCTGCACAGTATTGTGGCATATGTATTTTTTTCCCCTTGAGACATGCAAAATTAGAGTAATTTTTGTGTTTTTCTTAGGATGTGCTTGATATTATGCTGTGTTATTTGCAGTGCAGTCGTACTATTGCAGGGAAAGCTCTGTTGCTTTTCTCTTTGTTAACTTAGGTGTGAAGAAAACTTTCATTTCCTTTACAGTATGCTCTTGTGATTTCATAACACGGGTCAGGCTTGAAAAGGTCAATAAGAAAAGAGAAAAAAAGTTGTTTATTTTTGTAAGTGCTATAATGTCTTAGGCTAGGTGCACTGATTTCATTTGCACTGCATCACCAGGATGTGGCTGCAAAGTCATTTATCTTCAAGTTAATCAATAGGAAAGAAAAGAAGAGAAAGAAAACATGTCACTGTTTGAAATTTCTGTAGGGCCTAGGGCTGGGCATAATGCACAGTTGGGAACATCAGATGCTGTCTGCCACCAATTTCATTTCACTGCCAGCAATGTAATTTAGCCACAAGTTAATAAATAAGAATAAATAAAGCAGCATACATACCTTCTCCATGTGATCACTAATTTCATTGCATCTTGCTAACTCACAGCAAACAGGCATGACTGCTGAACCTCAGCAAACTGTTGGCCCTTAACATCCAATCCAACAGAAGCATCTATTTAATATCAGACCTTTTTCTTGATTTCTTTGTCCTATGTCCTGTTGAAATCTCTCTGCTTAGCTCACTGCACAGGCTAATAGTTTGCAACAAACCCCAACCTCAAAAATATCAAACAATGAAAAAAGGGAAAAAAAATCATGAAAGAAGCAAGTTGCTACAGCCATTCCTTCAAGTTCTAGTCTCAGAGGCTCTCTGTATCATTCTGATTCACCAATCTAACATCATTAGCAGAATTGCTTTTGATGCTACTGATGTTCTGCTGAATGTATCTGAGAAACTGCATCGAAAGACCACCACCAAAATACCATGCATATTGGTGTTGTGCTGGCTAGCAATCTGAAGGAAACCTGTCATGCTGTTGAAAGCCACCACTGATAGAATACATATTTGTCCTTTTTTCTTTCATGGAATGTGCTAACAACAGGAAGGGTAGCCTGGTGGTTATGTACTAGTGAAGCACTGTTCACGTCCTCTGTGATGCTGAACAAATCACAGAGGCCCAGATCAAAGGTATTTAAGTTATTGATTTTAATAGGTGTTAGGTATCTAAAACACCTATTATCAGGAACTGTGCCTTAAAGTCAGGGGTGACTCTACATTTTTTGCCATCCCAAGCGCAGCAGTCAAGCGGCCTTCAGTGGCACGCCTGCGGGAGGTCTGCCAGTCCCTTGCCTTTGGCGTAGCCACCGCCAAATCCATGGGACCAGTAGACCGCACATAGGCATGCCTGACTGCTGCCCTGACTGGGACTGGGAGGCCACCCCCTGCGGCTTGCCGCCCCAGGCACGCGCGTGCTGTGCCTGGAGCCACCCCTGCTTAAGGTATGTCTGCATCAGTTCCTCATCTGTAAAAATGGAGATGATATTATTTCTCCACCACTCTGGGGTGTCATGAAGATAAATACATTAAAGACTGTGAGAAGCTTGGATACTATGGAAATAGGAGTCAGATGAGTACCATATATAGAACAGGATCAATATTAATTGTGATTATGGCATGAAGAATATACAGTAGATTGTATTACCTAACATATTTGTAGCTAAACTGAATATTTTTCACAATTCCTACCAGAACTCCATTTCAGTCATTCAACTTTAATCATTTAAGTACTCTTTGAACAGTCAACCAAAAAACCCCACCCTATCCATATGCCCTTTTGGACATCTTGTTCCACAGACACTGCACAAAACCTCGTGGCCCTGCAGTGCACATGGAGCATTGTGCTACCCCAGGAGGAGTTAATTCAATTTGCCTTGATTTGCTGCTAATCACACTTTCATCTGTTAGTTGTGGAACTGAGAACCTGCAGCTTACAGGTTTAATTAACACTGTGACTATAATTGCAACAGAGGGAATATCAATTTAGAGCATATGCACATTAGGCTACACTTTATGCTGTCTTTAGTTTCATAGCATGCACCATACTGTACAGTTGCTTATACTACATGAATCCATTTCCATGTATGTATTACTACATGTATCCAGCTGCACAGCACAGCCTAAATATTGCTCTAGTAAAATGTAATGCAAATAATTTAGAGAGCACACTCAAACGTAAGAATTCACTGTAACTGACAAATGTTTTAAACAAGTCATAGGACAAATTCATATATACTTGCGTAAGCCCCAAATTGGTCTTGCAAATTTAGTTTTGATGAAGATTTCTTAGAACAGAAGAGAAGGATTTCAGCCATTTTAATACCCCCTGAAATAATTGCTGTTGCCTCTTTTGGAACCCATCCTTGAAAAATTACTCACTTCAGTCCCCTTAACAAAATGACCTCACTAGAAAGTCCATGAAAGCAAGAGCAGGAGAACTTTGCATCACAACATAAGGCAACTATTTTGTGCTTTGTTTTCATGTTGTGAATAATTGACTCCTCTTTTGTCATGTTATGTAACTGAAATAATGGTGAAGTTTTGGAGTGTAGTATATACTCACAACAAAACTTCTGCTGTTATGTCTTTGTTTTGTCATTGAGTTACCCATAAAAGATACTTATTTCTAAGACACAAACATTGTTCCTTCTATGTTTTAAGTTTAAAGACATCTTAACATCAGATTAGGCTTTTCATTTTTTTAAAAAGAAAAAAATTCTTCCTTTGAAAAAATAATGCTTCTGATACTACTTAAATACCATATAAACACTGTTTCTTGCTAAAATTTCCATGCAGATGCTACAGAAAAAAATAGTAAGATATATGACAGTAAAAAACCAAAAAGTAATGTTTCTTAAGGCAGGAGGGAAAAAAATTACAGGACTTGGAATATAAATGTAAAAAATAAAATTAATAGTCCAAGGCACCAAAAGTTCCAATTTTTGTTAGGTATACACATTTAAATTCAGTGCTTAAATTTCACAGAATGGTTGCGGCACATTTTTACATGCAGAAAAGTGAAAATCGGGATCTAATTTCTGAAGAGAGTCATTAACAAACTAGGAAAACAGACCAAAGTAGTTCTGTGGGTAATATGTTTTTATTTTGGAGCTGATGTCGGCGAAAAGTAGAATACAGTCACAGCACTGGGATAATAATCTGACACTAAGGTATAATTCTTTAAAATAAATCATAGCCTCCCTGATTCTATTTTCTTAATGGGCAGGGCTGTAGATGAATATATCTGTTGAAGTGGAACACAGTATAACCCTTGGGAACCTTTTCTTGTGTTTAAGTGTTCTGCTAAATAGGAATCTTTAAATTGTTTCTGCTGGCAGAAAGAAACAACACTCAGTTTCAAGGATTATGGAGCTCAGTAAATAAGTGTAAATGCATTCATGTTGGTAAATCAAACTCCTAATCCAAATGCATCAGAGATTCATGAGAAACTAATTTACTTTAGCAAGGCTATCAGCCTATACTTTATATAGATATCTGGGAAGCATAGGTATCTTGACAATATTAATTGGCTGTTTATCAACTAATAAAGCAGCATAATTAATGTGATCCACTTCAGGGTAATTTTGCTATCATATTGTTTTCTGCAAAAAACAATATCTTTCAATAACTCAGCCAGAAATAAGAATTTGCAAAGTTCATTCAGTTTGCATGTATCACAATCTAAAAATACATTATAGTCATGAGATATTTAGTACATAAAACCAGCCCCTAAGAACTCCAAAGATCAGTATGCATTCAGTTATGTAGAGTCCAAATTCAAAGATGATGGGAGATATAGTTTAGACTACATTCTTATAAGGCTGATAAATTCCCAGTGTAGACATCAGCATAGCTACATCTCTCAGGGTGTGAAAACCCTTGACATTACCATGACAATAACATTGCCAACCTAATCCCTGGTGTGGACAGCTCTAGGTTGATGGAAGAATTCTTCCATTGACCTAGTTACTGCCCCTCGGAAAGGTGGATTAATTACAGTGAGTGTCCAAACTGAAGTGCTACAATGGTACAGCCTCTGTAGCTGTTTAGGTGTAGACATAAAAGTTAATGTAAGGAGTTTAAGCTCGTGCAATTTAAATGCGGAGTAGCAGGAAGAATGTGTAAACTAGAGGAGGTGTAATTTATATATTGCTACCACTTCTTGCAGTGAACTGGATTTCCCTGTGCCCCTCCTGACTGCAGTGGGTGGCATTTCTTAGAATCCATGACTCTAAGAATCAAAGGCCAGGATGGACCATTGTGATCATTTAATCTGACTTCTTATATAAAACAGGCCATAGAACTTCCCCAAGCTAATGCCTAAAGCATATATTTTAGAAACACATCCATTTTTAGTGGCAAAATTGTGTGTGATGGAGACTCCACCATGATCCTCGGTAAATTGTTCCATTTTTAATTAATCACCATTAAAAAATATGCCTCATTCCCAATGTCAGTTGTCTTGTTTCAGCTTCAAGCTTACGCTTTCCCTTGCTGGATGAAGAATCTGTTTTTAAACATTTGTTCCCCATGTAGGTACTTACTTGATTATAGTGTATAACCCTTTAACCTTCTCTTTGTTAAGCCGAACAGATTGAGCTCCACGGGTCTTTAAGGATTGTTTTCTAACCCTTTAATCATTCTTGTGGCTCTCCTATGAATTCTCTCCAATTCATCAATATGAATTTGTGAACAACCATTCTAGCAGTGGTCATAGCAGAAGTAAAATAAAATCTCTACTTCTATGATAGTTTCTACTGTTTATACATCCAAACACTACATTAGCCCTTTTTGGCCACATCATCACACTGGGAGTTCATGCTCAGCTGATTATCCACTACAACCTCAAAATTTTGTTCAGAACCACAGCTTCCCAGGATAGAGTCCCCATCCTGTATGTGTGGCCTACATTCTTTCTTGCTAGATGTATATATTTACATTTAGCTGTATTAGAATGCATACTGTTTGCATGCACTCAGTTTACTAAGCAATCCAACTTGCACTGAATCAGTGACTTGTCCTTCATTATTTACCACTGGCCTTATTCAAATGTTCCAGGATAATGTACCATTTTCTCCCGGCATGCCTTCCTTGCACCTTGAATATTTTTTCATAGCTCTGGAAAGAGAGTGTAAACTACTATTGAACCAGAATGGTACTGTTTTACCAATACTTTGCATAGGTGTGGTGGTGGAAGGGGAGGTGGTGGAATCTCCATACTTAGATGTTTTTAAGGCCCAGCTGGACAAAGCCCTGGCTGGGATGATTTAATTGGTGTTAGTCCTGCTCTGAGCAGGCGGTTGGACTAGATCACCTCCTGAGATCTCTTCTAAACCTAATCTTCTATGATTCTGTTAGACAATGGGCCAGCCAGAGGAAAATCAGACCTCATTTGTATCGTGCATGTCGTTTCTCTTACACTGATGCCCTCTCCATTTCCATCCTGAATAAATCTTGCTATTCATAAAACCATCTGAGTCCTAGATTGTTCTGAGGTAAAGTTGCTGCAATTGACTTTTCAGCAGATGAACTACACAAGAGTAGACTCCCTTACACTAATGCTCAGTGTGCCAACATTAGAGGTAATGTTGGGGGTTGTAAATTACATATTAAGGGCATCTGAGGGTGTCTAAACTGAAATTATATCCACATGTGGCCTATGTTAGCTGACTTACACTCATGGGGCTCAGGCTAAAGGGTTGTTTAATTGTAGTGTAGATGTTCAGGCTTAGGGGAGTGACCTCTGGGACCCCATTCCCCATAGCATCCACAAAAAAATAAAAATGGATAGTAAAATGTTATGTGCAATACTCTTTGTATAGCTCCATTTACTCTGTACTCTTAAGGCTTCTTTATTTGAAAAGAAGAGAAAAAAAACAGAACATCTTATCCCACATGCCCCTCTTTTCAGGCCATATTAAGCCATGGTGTAAGTGGCTTTACCTCTATGGAAATAATCAGAAATGTGCCCGCTTACTCCAGTGTTACATTTAGCCTTTTTGTATTTTTCGAACTGTGCATGTGGATCTGGCTTTGAATGGGGTTGATGAAAGCCACATTGCTGGCATATGATTAATCTTTGACTTCTAAGTACAGTCTTCTATGAGTTTATGTGAATAGATTAGAGATTCCCCTCTCTGTTTTTGGTAACCAGAATCAGGGTGGATTTCATAGTCACTCATATACAGGATTTAATCAGAGATCAGCTAAGTTACCAAGACAAGCATCATAAGAAATAATACTTTGGCTGAAATTGCAGGCTCCAACCAGCTTAGCCAACATCTCGGATACACAATACAGTGACCTGTATTTCATAGCTGCCTTTGTTTCTCATATAATATAAAAGCATATTACAATCATACTACTGATATAAAGGACCTGATGTTTAAGCATCTATGAAATCTCAGCCACCAAACCTCTTCCTGATATTAATAACTTGGATCAACTTTGAATTCTGTGTCCTGTCTCAGAACAAAGCACTATACCAGTCCCCGACTTCCATTGCAAGGAGATCTCATCCCATGGTACTAAATAAAAATCAATAGAATGCATGGTTGTATGCTGTTTTTAGCTACACATAGATTCAATAATATACACCCCATTGATAGGAAGGGTGGTCCAGTGTTTGTTGCATGAGTATGTGACTTGGAAGATCTGAATTCAGTTCCTGTTCTGTCATAGACTTCCTGTGTGACATGGGGTGGGGTCCCTGAAGGGACTTAGCATTGTACTAACTTAAATAAAAACTAGCAGAATCTTACAAAAGGGAGATGGCAAAGAATTGCATTTATTGCAAATATAAGCAAGAAAAGCAACAGAATACTAAATTACTTATTTCTAGTTATAACCCAGCATTAGAGACACACACACACTCATGCATTCATTACTAAGGGCTTGTCTTCACTAGAGCCGGGAGAGATCGATCTTATGGCGATCGATTTATCGCGTCTCGTCAAGACTCGCCAAAAGGAGCAAGCTGAAGTCGACGGGGGAGCGCGCCGCCAACCGCTGCCGCCGTGAGGACGGCAGGTAAATCGGCTGTGGATACGCCGACTTCAGCTACGTTATTAACATAGCTGAAATTGCATATCTACAGTCGATCCCCCACGCTAGTGAAGACCAGCCCTAAGAGTTCTGTCAGGTTGTTATAGTTACCAGCCTAAGAGTTGCTCATACCAAGGTACTGATCAGGAAGCTTGGACACGAGGTGGAGCCGAGTCTTGTCAGATGTACGTCCGATGCTCCTGGAGGTGGTTGCAGAACCAGATTCAACATCTTATTATTTTTACTCCATTTTTATAGAGATTTTTTCTCCATGCAAGCTTTTGGGGGATGCTTTGTCATGTGGCTGTAACTTTTGGTGAGCCTGCAGCACCTCCATGATGCCTGGGGGGGAGGGGAGGGTTATCCTGTGTACCTTTGTTCTTCAGCCCTTTGGCCCTCTTGTCCAGTGATAACAGCTGCTGTTCCGGCTTGCCCTTCGGGGTCACTGGGTCACCTTCACCTTGCAAATACTTCGGCCTAACAATGTGAGAAATTATAATGCTTAGACCAGCAGGGATACCTCTTTCATCTCCTATTTTCTCATGCATACAGTCACACAAACACTCTCAGTCTTTATCTCTTCTACTTTCACATCTACTTCCTACTTTCCCCTTAATTATCATCTTCCCTTTACATCCATCTTCTAACACTTCCATTAAATCAATTAACATACAGATATGAAAACAAGTAAAAACATAAGAAAACATTCAAGGAACGTATAGCCCTTCTTCAAAGCCACGATACCTATCTAGTAAGGCTTTTATCTTTCCCCTTTTTGATTTAACTATTTCGATTTTGGCTAACATTAGGCGTCGCAATGCTGAGTGTCCTGGGGCCTAGAAAAAGTTACAGGAACAACACTGCAATCCTCAAAGCCTGAGTTAGGCACCTGGGCTCCTCAGACAATGAATGGGAGAGGCAGAAGTTTAGAAAGCAATCCACAAAAGCCAGCACTCTAGGCAGGACACTGCCTAAGTTAGTCACTGGAAGATGTGGATGAAAGAGATGTGTGCTATCCACTAATGACCCAGGAATCAGGTATGTGTGCCCCTCTCCCCCCAGAAAAGTGGCATGGGAGAGGAGGACATCCCTTAAGATGAGCCATTAGGGTACTCCATTGGGATGTAGGAGACCCCCACTTCAGGTCCCCCATCTCATAAGGGAGAGAAGGAATTTGAACAGGAATCTGTCACTTCTCTGATGAGTCCTGTGTTATGTGAACTTACTAGAGGGGCCCAGTCTGGTAGGTGTCCCCTGTATAGTATCCTGCTGCCTCCCCACTGCTGGAGCCTTTGCCTACCACAGCAGAAAATTCTAGCTGCAAGGAAAAACTCTGTCAGTGGGGAAAAGGCTGAGCTTTCCTAGTGCCTTCCTGCTGCCAGTCTTTTCTCGCTGCAGTGAAAAGCTCCAGCAACAGGGAGCTGCTGAACCCTTTCCCCTCTGCCACAGTCTTTTACTGACATGTGTGGCTACATGCCACAGTGTGGACACCATGTGCTACACTTACACTACCCGCCATGGCCAGGGGTGGGTAGTGTAGACATTAAAAGCCATAAAAGAACCTGTGTGTATGCTAAGAAGCTTATCAGAGTTCACTCCAATTTCAACAGGGGCTCCAGCAGGTGAACAATCCTTAAAGATCGCATAACCACCTAGCTTACAACAAGCACGCCCATGAATATGCAAGTCATTCCTTTATGTGGCGTGGGCCTCTCATCTTGTCTTCATGTACCTGCTGATCAGCAGACAAAAAGTTTTCCTCCTCAGGTCAAAGCTTCAAAAGGCTGAGCTCTTGCATAATATGGGGTAAAGGGCAACAGAGGAGGGTTACATTTGAATATAACTCCCCCTACGGATTTCTTGGGCAACCCACTCAACTTTAAGAGTTCACATCATTTCAAATAGTCCTTTGAAGCTCATAACACTTCCCAGAGTTTACATTAGTCAGATCTCTCCCCTATATATGTTACATCCAGCCTTGCAATAATACATAAATATTTGCATTTTGAATACAATGAAGTCCCAAGATACTTAAACTTAAATCAATAAGGTTTATCTGGGATATTGCAGGAGATTGCCACATCTGTCACAGGCATCAGTCCGGATTTACACAGGCATAACTGAAAGGAGAAACAGGTCACTGTTTGATTTCTGGAGAGGACGCTCATCTCCTGCCATACACATACTTGAATTCTCACAATGTGCAAGGGAACCTAATGTAAAGATAAATCAAAATAAACGTGTTTCCTGGAAAATTTCCATACCTATTACCTTCACATACTTGTCCTTGTCACAGCAATTTTGTGCAATTCTCCTCAACTGAATGACTCCTTCCACGCAATAGATGATATTGCAACTATATATTATATATGATTTTGCCTCACTAAATTCCTTCTTTTTAGCTTTCCTGTGCACAAAAGATAATTTAGCTTCCCAGCCTGTTCCAGAAGGGTCATTTAGAGACTACTCAATTTATTATTTTCAGAAGGAGATTTTCTTAACCTATTATAACTCATAGAAGAATATAATATTTGCCAAGAACAATCATATTGCCCAGCAAGCATACAGGGCTAACTGCTGTGTGCCTTTCTTATACAAATAGCCCAGTGAAGTCTGTGAGACTATATGAGTAAAACAAGCAGGATTTGCCCCACAATGCAATGCAGGATGAAATGATAACCTTAGATGTACAAAACTAGGGAAGTAGATACTCAGGACTAGATTGTGTCTTTAAATCAAAGTTCCGAGCAAGGGGGATCAAGTCCAGGTAGCTCAGGGAAGAATTGTGCATCAGTTAACCACAGTCCCTCCTGAAGCTTTCGAGGCTGCACAAGCCATGCTATCCTTTTGGCATGTTGTATTCTGTCCCTTTTTGGATAGCTGGCCTATTGTAACACCTGTTGGAAAGTCGGTGAGAGTTTATTAAGTGTTCCAATTACCTATAATAATGAAGATTGATAGCGAAAAAGGTACAAAAGAGAGACTGTCTAGATTACTCCAAACAAAAAGGTCTACTGATATTGCCCAAAGGCTGTGTTGTCTGTAAAACAAGAGGAAAATGGAACCTGAAATTAATGGTCCAAAACAGGAGAGGGATCTGACCAGACTAGGCAGATGTCCCAGGATAAGGAAATAAGCCAGCCTTCTGAGTAACAGTTGTGGCCATCCTGCCAGCTCAGAGCATCTGTCTGTGATTGACCAGCTGCCTTGAATTCTGATGTAACCCTTCTATCAGGTGAAGCCACCAGCAACAAGGGCCGGGTTCAGTATCTAGGGGTTCCTTTTCAACAATACAACACAAAACTGGCTTAAGCCCCCACCCAGTGACCTGGGATAATTATACACCACCCCCTGGATGCCTCTAATAGGCAATACTTCCCCTCTCGCAAGCACAGAGTCTGAGGGTATGGTTACACTTACAAGATTATAGCGCTATTGGTTATAGCGGTCCGCTTATACAGTAATATGTATAGCGCTATTGTATGTCCACACTCTGACGCGCCAGCAGTATAGCATGGCCACATTTGGGGCACTTAATGCGGCATTAAGAGCAGCGCATTAGGGCAGGTATCCCAGCATTCAGCTGGGTGCAACGTGCTTTTTAAACGAGGGGGGTGAGGGGGGACACGTTGTGTGTATGTGGAGGGAGAGAGACAGTGGTTTTTCCGTTCTTCTGAAAGCCTGTCAGCGAGCCTCCATTCACAGAAGGCTTTGTTTTCACACAGGCTCCCTCCTTACACATTTGCATTGCTTATCTGCGGAGTTAAGAGAGAAACTCTAAAGAGGTACTTCCGCATTCCTCCAGTTCAAAACAAAGGGAAGAGACGTCAATTGCCTTAAATGGCTCTAGGCATCTCAAGAGATCACTTGTAGCGCAGTGGGTGTCCACGTTCTTGCTGTAGCGCTACAGCAGCTGCGCTACAGCCCTTATTCCCCATGCGGAGGTGGATTAACAATAGCGCTATAACTCAGCAGTTATAGCGCTCTACGTGCCTTGCCAGTGTGGACGGGGAGGAGGTCATAGCGCTCGTGGGGGCTTTATAGCGCTATAAAGTGCCAGTGTAACCAAGCCCTCAGTATAGCAATATTCTTTAATAAAAGGAGGGAATTAACTCAGCAGTAATTTGGGAAAACACCACCACTAGAGCTCATAACACAAAGCAGGAGCAAAAGACCACCCCCAAGTAAATTGGGCAGTGTCCTTTTCCCATCAGGGTCTTAAGACCAGCAATCCAAAAGTCCCTTTAATGTGCCTGTTCCTTCTCTGTACCCCACTCACAGTTGCTGTCCTTGACCAGTGCAGCCCCAGAGTTCAGGGGTACATCCGCAGAGTTCACCTCTGGAGGGGTATAGGGAGGCACCTTACATGCTGCACTGCTCAGGCACTCATTCTTCGCCCCAACAGCTGATTGCCACACCTCTTCAGGGCTCTACTCTGGATCTCCCCACCAGCTTCTCTGCTAGTCACTTGCCACAACTCTCCAGAAGCCACCGTGCTGGTTATGCCTCTCCGCCAGATGCCCTGTTAGCCACTTGCCACACCACTCCCTCAGCTGCCCTGCTGGCCACTTACCATGTCACTCCACCAGCTGGCCACTCACCAACATGTTCTCAGGGCCCCCACTCTTAACACAGCTCTCAGGGCTGATCTACACTGTGGGGAGGATCGACCGAAGATACAAAGCTTCAGGTACGTAAATAACATAGCTGAAGTTGGCGTGCCTTTGGCTGACTTACCTGCCATCCTCAAGGTGGCAGCGCTCAGCGGCGCACTCCCCCATCGACTCCAGCTTGCACCTTTCAGCAAGCTGGAGTTCCGGAGTCAACAGAGGCATCGTTGGTGATCAATTTATTGCGTCTTAATGAGACACAATAAAATCAAGCGCCGAAAGATCGAGTGCTACCTGCCGATCCAGAGGGTAGTGAAGACATACCTTCTGTAATCTCAGCTGTTAGTGGGGGAATCTCATTGCTGGTGCACACTGAGCAGTCTCTTGCAATAGACACTATCCCAAAGTCAATCTAATATTTAGACCAAGGTATCAGTGAGTTCAGCTCTGCAGCATGTAACAAGACTCTCAATTGAGCCTAAAATATTTCTTTTATTATACCAGAGACAAAGGATCAAATAACATCTAGGAACCTCAAGCAGGGCCAACACATCCAGGTCCAGCTCCCTCAATTCATTGAGATTTGGAACCTATGACCACTGCCTAGCGAGTGCTGTTCAGTTGAGGGTGAGCTCCTCCATTGGGGTATGCCAGGTACAGTTCTGGTTCCCTCGGTCCACACAACAAGGATAACAACGATTACTCCTTCTCCAATAAAAAGGAGACTGGGGATCCAACACCAGCCACAAGTGATCATTTGGGAAAGCAGTCCCATCATGCTGAGCGTCTAGGCAGTGTGGGTGTATTCATGCAAATGAGATCAGCTTTTGAAGTCTTTTTCCACAGCTCACCACTAGATGTCTGGGCAGAGCTCATCCAGGTGCTGCTTACACTGAGGTACAGTGTGAGTGTTGTCTTGCTCTGTCCACGTTTTTCATCACAGAGGTACTAATGTGCCTTTGCTTCAAAGTCTGCTGCCACCTTGCTCTTTTGAGGGTTGTTGCTTCCCAGTTGCTGGAGTCAACCTGAGATGCTAACCAATTTGACTTCAATGTGTCTTTATATGTCATTTGTACTGACCACCATGTACCACACTTTAATGAAAGGCATGTTTTAAAATTTAGTTAGACCAGCCCAAGATTCTATATGGACAGTCAGATTTAAACTGGCTTCTATCTAACTTGTATCAGGCAATTTGTTAAGTTTATATAAGCCAGTTTTTAACTGATCCAAGAAGATCCACAAAGGGTCTCAAACTGTTTAACTACATTAGTTATTTTTTCTAGATGATTTTTGTTAAATCAGTGCAACTTTGGTTTGTAGGCAAGACCTCAGTCTACATTCATCATCATCTCGCCCATAACCACATGGGGCACCATCACTGATGAGCAACTAACCAATTGTTTCCACCTCTGATGATTGTGTTTCTGTGCCTGAGTCTCCACAAAGTCCATTTCTGTCCACTTTTTTATGTTGTCAATCCATCTCTTCTTCTGTCTACCTCTTCTTCTCTTCCCCTGTTCTCATCCCCTTAGAGGATGATCTTGAATAGGCCAGATGATCTTGTTACACAACCATACCACTTCAGCTTGCACTTCTTCACAGTCGTCAGGAGGTCTTCACATGGGTAAAGTGCACCATCCAGTGCATTGAGTGATGATATTGTGGACTTTTTAATTAGTAACGTGGTTGAAGTAGGAGATGCCCAGATTTTTTTTCGTTCAAGTTCTGCCATAAGGGTCCATGTCTCGTACTCATAGTGTTGCTTAATTGACTGCTCAGAATGGTAAAGATCATGCTGCTACCTCAACCATCACTCCAGGTCATTAAAAGGAAAATCACTCTGGCAAGAATTTCTCTCTTCTCTGTGGTTTCTGTGGTCTGAATTCACAGTAAGACATTGAAAAAGCATAGGAATTTCATAAAGTATGTGTGCTCCTCAAGAAACATTAGAGCTGAAAAAATTTGCTGGCCTATCCTTTACTGTTTAAAGGTTCACATAAAGATATTCATCTAATTAGTTCAAGTGCCCCCAATGATAAGTATTACTGTGCCTGGCAATGTCCCAAAGCAAAGATAATATTTTAAATCAACAGACTTCTAGAAGGAGCCATTTTGTAATGGCATCAGCATTAATGTTTTCAGGCAGTTTCCTTGTAGATGTAACCCTTAACAGATAATCTCCCCTTCTTACTTTCTTCTTGTGGGTTTATTAATGTTACCGAATAAAGTGAGTGTGTGTGTTGTGAGCCCCCTCTGTTCTTGATCTGCAGAGGATCCGAGTCTATTACAACTCTATGATAAGGAACTTGATTCAGTTCTACAGACATGTATCTAGCTCTAGAGATTCCTGGTTCAGTCTCTAGCATTGGGCCAAGATTGTAGCTATCACATTAGGACTACACAGTGCCATGCTACCCTTGGGGAGCTCAGAAAAGAACTCTTCCTTGTGATTCATAACACTCCCTGAAGCATGTTCAATGATACCTCCTCTTCAGGTCATGCAACTCATTCTCAGCACTCCGTGTTGCCTGCATCAAACTGGGAGAGGAAGGTAGGCAGAGATGAGACCTTGACTTCTCCCAGGCCCACCCAGGACAGAGGGAGAGAAGTTAATAAGAGCCAGAGCCAGTGATGTTTGTCTTAGAGTGGTTACAACAGAGCAGGCAGGACCATTGTGGGATTTATCTGGGATGATTTACTGTGGCTTCAAACCCCTGTACACTTCCTGTTCTCTCTAGTACTGAGGTGAGTGAACTGCTGCAAGTGCAGTTAGCACACTCATCATGTTACTGACATGGGTTGAGAAGTGTTATGAATGCTTGTGTGCATGGGCATGAAGGCTGGGATTTTCAAAGCAGCCTTCGGGAGATGCCAAAGGAAGTTACCCTTAGGGAGATTATGTTCATGCTGTAGCTGGGAACATGCCTCCCAGCCCAGACAGACCGACACGTACTAGCTCTGATTGAGTGGGCATGTTAAAAATAGCAGTATGGATGTGGTAGCACAGGCTAGCCACCTGAGTACAAACCCACTCAGTCTGCTAGGTCCATACTCAGCTGGCTAGCTCCTCCTGCCCCAGCCACACTGCTATTTGGAGCACAGTACCCAAACTGAGTGAGTATGTATCTCTTTTCCTGGGACATAGACATAGGTTCAGGCTCCTTTGAAAAATCAACTCTGAAGTGTTTTACAAGTATTGCTGAGACCTGCATTAGTGACTAGATTGCCAGAGTTCTCTAGCTCAGGCAGGAATTGATGGCAGTGAAATTCTATGAGTTGTTCAGCACCTTTAGCTCTCAACCGTTGAATTACATTACAATGTAAAATGTATGTACATTTGTAACACAATAGGATTCTTATAATTTTCAGACTCAACAGGTAATGAAAAAAGAAAAAAAAATTAAAAAGTGTAACTGAGCTATTACTCTAAGGTAACAAAAAATTTAATAACTTTTAAAGTGAAAAGGCAGAAAATCTGTCATCAGAGTCTAAACTTGACTGAGCGACAGCTAGTTAGAAGAGACCTTGGATCTTGAAATGTCCTGTCAAATCCTGGATAAGGACCAGTTAAACTATTACAATCCATAGACAATACACAAGAGACACAGTTATCCGAGAATATTATGGCATTGGTGGATAGCTTTGTTCTAAAGCACTAATTCTAATAACTATTGTCTAAGCACTTGATTTGCTAAATGGGAAGAAGGGGATTGTGAATACACATAGAGGTAAAGAAAACAATTATGTTGTGAGATTAAATGTTTTAATTACTGTGTCTGACAATATGCTTCATTATTTTAGAAATGCAGCTGAAGCAATGACTGTTGTATTATGAATATTAATAACATTTTTAGATGTAGGCCTGTTTATTTCCCAGCATCAACTTTGAGCCAAATCAATATATTGCTTACTTTACAGAGTGTGCAATGCTATTAAATTTTTCAAAATATCAAGCAAGCACATTCCATTAAAGGTTTGTGTAATTCCTTCCAGGGGAAAAAGTACATCCAAACCTAGCAAACTTTCTATTTATATTCCTGAAATTTTAAAAACAGCCTATATAACTTGGCATATTATATATATTCCTTCTGCGATCTGGCTTGCCAAATTTTAGCTTGCAGTGAAATCAACAGTTAAGATTTCTGAAAAGTTTTAGTAGAAAAAGTTTTATACTCTTTTTACTAAAAAGACAACTGATAAACTTAGAAAACGGCTTCAATGGATTTGTATTTTATCCAAATGTTCTAATTTATCCCATGCACTGAAGATTTAGGCTTAAATTAGGAGGATTTTTCTTCTAAAACATATTAATAAAAGGATTGTCTTGCAGTAATAGAATTTGTCTTATACATGGATTACAAATCCACAATATGCTTTTTAAAGTCAGATCTTTATTAGCCATTAAGTGAAAACATCACTGAAATTCTAACATCTGCATAGGTACAAAAGTTAAAATACAGAGCATAGTTTTTATCCGTGACTTTTTCCAAAGCACCATAAACTTAGTGCAAATGTATAATTTTACTTTCAATAATCCAAAGTAGTGAATATGTCAAAATACATAGGTATATTAATAAGAATCTCTAGAGTCAAGGGTTTTTTTGAAGAACTAAAACAGGAATTATGGACTTCTCTGAGTTTGAATGTATCCCCTGTACAAATATAAACATTACATATAAGTTTTGAATCCTCAGTAAATGAACTATTTTCCCTGGTATCCATTTAATTGGAATATCTCATTAAGTTACATAGATGCCAATATCCTAAAATTGTTCATTCTGCATATAGCTAAAATTATATTGTCAGCACAGGGTTTGACTCCTAAACAAGTAAGAAAATAAATCAAGTAAATAAGTGAGAGCCAAAAT
The DNA here is from genome assembly GCA_007922305.1 of Dermatemys mawii. Classification (NCBI taxonomy): domain Eukaryota; kingdom Metazoa; phylum Chordata; order Testudines; family Dermatemydidae; genus Dermatemys; species Dermatemys mawii. The sequence goes on along the minus strand of ML677334.1, from coordinate 9,394,953 downwards.
GTAGATGTCAGATCAGCAAAGTGTGACTAACAAGTTTCTCACTCAGCATTGGCACATCTGTTATGACTGGGTACAGGGAATCACATCTCATCTGATCCAGTGCCCCCTTCTGTTGCTCACTTGTCTTACAGCCACTCTCACTCTCTAGGACTTGAGGTGATTTCTCTTTGTGACTGATCACTTGTCTAGGACTTTATTTAGTCTTCTCCTTCCAAAGTCCCTCTGGACCAACTGTCTGTGCACCATCTCAGGCAGACCTCCATCCCACTTCCCCGTCTGTACCACTTTCTTAGTAGGGGAACCCAGGCTCACCTGCTACCCTGGGTTTCAGAGCAGGGGCCTTATAAATCATTGGCCAAGGCCCACAGTTTCAAACCTTGCTGCTGCTTCCTACTCTACCTTCCACAGACTCCCTTATCCACAATTGCTCTGAGTAAACCCCTTCCATCAGGGACAGGATCTCAGGGCTTTTACACCTACCCAGGTCTATACTCAGAGGGTGACTCTAGAGCCTCTTCCTGCAAACCTTTTCTGCTCTCACCTTCCTGGCTTTCTACAAAGCCAGCCTTCATCTTCAGTTAGTGAATATCACTCAGGCCTGAGCCTGACTAGGGTGACTAGATGTCCTGATTTTATAGGGAGAGTCCCAATTTTGGGGTCTTTTTATTATATAGGCTCCCATTACCTCCCACCCCCATCCTGATTTTTCACATTTGTGGTCTGGTCACCCTAGGACTGACTCACCTCAGCTGCAGCCTATAACATTAATTGACCCCTTCTGATCCACCTTACTACCTTTAGAGGTGGTGTGCTCTGAACACCCAATCAGTGACTTTTAACCGAGATGAGCTTTACAGAACTTTTTTTGTTGTTGTTTTTTTACTTATATGGTAGATCTGCTGCCCTTAGCTAAGTTTGTAATTATGATTCTCTGGAGCTCTTTGGGTTTAGACCCAAAGTAAGTGGCCAGAGTTTCCAAAGAATTCTGCACATTGGGATCAAGGCATAGATTCTGTTCCATAGCATTTATTATTTGCTCAGTGCAATGACTAACTAACTGAGAATGGATGTCAGGTTTAGTAATGTGTTCACTTCATAACCACAACAATGAAAAGGGATCTGAAGACTAAGCTGGAAGGTCTCTCCAATGGCATAGGTCCCCCTTCTTGCCTGAGTTTATTATGCCTCTTTGAAATCGTCTGTCTCCTCTGTATATAAGTCTTAAAAATAGCATCCAACTACTCTGCTTAGGAAAGGCATACAGTAAAGGAAATATTTAAAAGCCTTTATTTTTAAAGGGGGATGTAAATTTTGGATGCATCCTGCCATTGCTGCCTAGATACAGCTGTTTTACCTGCATGCTCATCAGGCACTCACATGTTGTTCTGATTTTATAGGTAAGAGCTTCTACATTTATCCCTCACATTTTTCCTATTCACCAGCAGCCTAACTTTGTACCTATTGAAGCAAATTTTCATGCACTTTTAACAAAAGAGGGAGCAGGACTAAGGCCTCAGGGCCAAATTTTTCCAACCCTACTTAAGGTCTGAGGCATCAGACTCCACAATTATTCATGTTGTCTTCATTGAGACTACTCATGGAGCACAGTATTACTCACTGAAAATAAGGATATGTCTATACTATAAATGCTACAGAGGTAAAGCTATGGTGATGCAGTAGATCCACCTCCTCAAGAGGCAGTAGCTAGGCTGATGGAAGAATTCTTCCATTGACCTAGGACTATCTACAGTGGAGCTTATGTTGTCATAACTTTGTTTCTCCAAGGTGTGAATTTTATATACACGGCAAGTGTATGCACACATGCATAGACACGGTAAGCCATTACATATCGTATTCATTAGAACATTTTTCTCTTTAAAAAAATCCAGTTTGCCTGAAATTAAAATATTGATATGTAGTAGAATTTTGTTATTGGGTTGGCTGTATTTAATATTGCACTCATGTCTATTGAATTCTTGGCCTTTTTTGTTGAGATTATTTAAATAAACAAGACACCTAAGTTGCATTATTATCCATCACATGACACATTCACAATAATATTGGTGACATGACACATTTATTTGTGGAATTCTACTTCTATCAGGTCAAATGGCTTTGTTGACCAATAATTGCTCAACTGACATAATCAAAACTGATATGATTTATGATCATGTATTTAAACTGTAAAATAGTAAAACAAGAATTTGTTATCCAACAGGGAGCAATTTGTTTATACCATGATCACTTATCACTCAGTCTGTATTTTAGTTTCTATTTTTTTATATATATATTACTGTCATATCCCATTAACTTAAACATGGTTTATAAGATCAATAATTTTACAGAAAATGATAGTTAGCATAGTTAAATGATGGGTTTGTTATTGCTTTAACAGCCCTCTTCTTTGACACAGGCTATTAATTAAGAAGCCATTTGTTATATTCTCCTAAAACACTTTCAAAGAGTTACTGCTAAATAAGAGACAAGAAAGAAATCAGGTTTCAAAAAGCTATTGTAGCTATTTTATTCTGTATATTTTTATAATAGGAAGAGATAAAATGTATCTATATTTGAGCTGACAAGCAGGAAATGTTGCTAAATCTTTCTCCTTTAAAAAAAATGGCAAAAGTTACTTCTTTTACTTCTTACTTCTTTTACTTCAATGGGAGAAAGCTTTTGATCATTAGAAAACAAAATGAGAGACTGGGGCAGCATGTGTTAACACTTGCATCTCAAAGAGTCTTGTAGTACCTTATACACTAACAGATTTTAGGGATCATGAGCTTTCGTGGGCTAAGACCCACTTCATCAGATGAATGTTGTGGAAATCTCCAGAGGCAGGTATAAATAGCAGGCAAGAAAGCAAGGTAAATTTGATCAGGGGGAGTGAAGCCCACTTCCAGCAGGTGATCTGGAGGTGTTCACACCTGGCTCTGGTCCCATTCAAACTCTGGCCAAGTGGTAGTGATTCTATCACCCACCTTAGAACTTTTAGGTTAGAGCTTGTGACGGAATAGAAATGCTCTCAATGGCTCCTCTGACTATTGTGGGAAGGTGTCCATGCCTGAAGCTGTAACCTGACTCCAGGTGGGGGGAAGAGGTCACCTGACCTCGTGCCCCGGAAGCAGACAAAGGAAGCAGGGGAGGAGCTGTGGAGTGAGAGGCAGTCTGGATCTGGCTGGGAGCAGGGAGTGAGCTAAAGGCTGGGGGTGCCTGGCTCCCTGGCCCCCAAAATGGATCCAGCGGAGGGATCGTGTTCGCTCTACCTACAAGCTCTGGCTTAGATCAACTGTCATCTAATAAGCCTCTGTTTTACTGGCTGGCTGAGAGTCATGTTTGACTGTGGAGTTGGGGTGCAGGACCCACGGGCTCCCCCAGGACTCTGCCTGGGCGGGCTTGCTGGGGGAAGCGCACGGAGGGGCAGAAGGTGCTGAATGCTTGGAGGTCAGACCCAGGAAGGTGGAAGCTGTGAAGCTTCTAGCCTTGAAGACAGGCTGTTTACGGAGAGGAAGCTTCCCCTCTAAGTCCTGACTGGCTTCATAAGGAGCGGTTCCAGATCATCGCCCCAGGGACTCCGTGAAAGAGCACTCACTAGGATGTAGGAGCCATAGGTACAGCTCTCCCTTCTGCCTGAAAGGAAGATCCAGTGCAAGCAACCTGATTTCATGAAGTGTTTTGATTTTGACAAAACCACAGAGCTTAATAGAATTTAGTCTGTCATAATTTCTCTGACCATTTCTGCTATTTTTTTTAAATGGAGTTGATACAAGTATGGTATCCTGTTAAAAGCTTTTATGAGATATGACCATGACCATCCTCTGTGTTTATTTTACACAGCACACTGAAAGCTATTGAGACAGTTAAAATTAATCTTTTATTATAGCCCCCTCTTTTCATCCACTGATAACAGTTTCAGAAGTTCTCCTTTGACAAGTAGATTTCATGTGCATAGTCTCAGCCCAGAGATAACTATTTTTTGGTTTATTTGTGCAAGTTTGTGCACATATCTGAAAAACGGCTGCATGGATTTTGTCAAACAGGAGAACGTGAGTCTTTCCACAACCTTACAACATCACACCTGAAATCCATGCAAACAGTTCCTAATGAGCAGCATTTCCTGGTACTGAGAAATTTCTGATATAGGAATGTGATAAATGAAGGAGGTGGGAGGGTAACTTCCTTTTATGGACATCCAACCAGCCAGTTAGCTATAAAGTACCTCTTGGTGGCTGTTCTTTGCTTGCTTTACCTGTAAAGGGTCAACAAAGTTCCCCAGGAAAAGGAGTGGGCACTTGACCAGAAGAGCCAATGGGAGGGCTAGAACTTTTTTAAATGGAAGGAAAAACTTCCCTTTGTTTATGTGTGTCTGTCTCTGGGAAAAAGGGGGACTTAGGGCAGCGGGAATGCAGTGTAAGGCATGAATCAAGTATAAAAATTCATCTTTTATACTTAGAAGAAATAATTTAGATAGGGAATGTTTAGTTAGGCACAGGCAGGTTTATTTCTTATTTTGGATTGTGAATCTCTCTGTGCTAACCCTAGATGCTTTTGTTTGCTTGTAACCTTTAAACTGAACCCCTAAGAAAACCATTTTGGGGCTTAATTTTTGGAATTTCTCTTTTAATATCTAGCAAAAAGCCTAAGTTCAGATCTATTTTTCCTTTTTTGTTTTTAATAAAAATTACTTTTTTAGGAACAGATTTGGATTTTTGGTGTCGTAAGAGGTTTGTGCACCTTGTAAGATTAGCTGACAGCCCCCACTAATTTCCTTTCTTTCCTTTCTCAGCTCTTCCCTGGTATTGGGTGTGTGAAAGGGCTTGAGAGTACTCTACAGGGAGGAATTCTCAAGTGCTTCTTCCTGAATTCAAAGGTGTTTGGGGGGGGGGGGGGGTGTTTTGTTTTGTTTTTGCATTTGGTTGGTGGCAGTGTTTGCCAAATCAAGACAGAGAGAAGCTGTAACCTTGGGAGTTTAATACAAGCCTAGAGTAACAAGTATTAATTTTTAAAATCCATGTGGGACCCTGCTTCCTGAACTCAAGGTGCCAGAGTGAGGATTCAGCCTTGACATATAGGAGCCATTGCCTCTACACGGGGAAGCCTGACCCATGAGTACTTTCCTGCCTTCTCCTCCTGCAGGCCTAACATGGTTTTAGCTATCTTCTTCATTCTCCTGGGAATGAGCAAGGAAACAATATGAGAGAGGAAGGGGAGAATGTCAAATTGGTTCTCCCTCTGCTTATCAATTGCAAGCAGTTCAGCTGTCCCTTCCCCACACTGACATGTGCTGCTCCTGCCCTCTGACTTGGAGCTGCTCCCCAAGACTCCTGCTTGCTCTGTGGGGGGGGAGGGGCAGAAAAGGGGGGACAATATCAGGGTGCCCCCCTCCCTCCTGATCCTGCACCCTGCTTACCCCATCTTCCATAGAACAGAGGCGACACATGGACAGAGGGAACGACTGCCCAAGGCCACCGCTTCCTACAGCTCCCATTGGCTGGGAATGGCGAACCACAGCCAGTGGGACCTGCGAGTGGATGAACCTATGGCCACTCGGGTAAACAAAACATCTTGCAGCCAACCAGGGGCTTACCCTGAGCAAGACACAGAACAAGTTTGGAAACCTCTGATCTAAACTATTCTCAGTAGTACCAGATGACAGAACAAGGAGTAATGGTCTTGAGTTGCAGAGTGGGAGGTTTAGGCTGGATATTAGGAAAAACATTTTCACTAGGAGGGTGGTGAAGCACTGGAATTGGTTACCCCTAGGGAGGTGGTGGAATCTCCTTCCTTGGAGGTTTTTAAGGTCAGGCTTGACAAAGCCCTGGCTGGGATGACTTAGTTTGGGATTGGTCTTCTTGAGGTCCCTTCCAATCCTGATAGTCTATGATTCTTTGCCCCTGTTTTGGAGACCAAAGCCTATTGAAAAATGTACAGAATAAGATTTCCTTTAAAATAAATGCTGGGAAGAATAAGCTTTCAGTGTAGCTTCTCTCTAAGATATGTTTGGTTCCATTTGCAGCAAGACTTTTTTACTGTATATTTAGAGTTCATATTCATGTTGAATAGATCATGGTTAATTTAACAGAGGAACTGGGCTTTGCTCTCAGTGCAGTCTAATTCAAAACCTTTTACCATGAAAAACACCATGCACAAAAAATGTAATGAGTATTGAAAAGCCTTGAAGCACAACAGTAATCCATTTTAGAACCAGTGGTACACTTTGCTTTCTTTCCATCTATTTCAAAATGAGTCACAATTCTACATTCATCATTAGTTCATGTGGCAATTTCACAAGATGTGGCAAAAAAAAAAATCCTTGAAACATTTGTTGCAGCTCCAATTAAACTACATGTTTCTGGAGAGAGAGTAAAATATCTCCAGAGAATCACAATCTGTGTAGGTATACATACTAAATGATTTGTAACATTTTAGAATTATTAGCTGTCATAAGCATAAACTCTCACGTTTACAGATCTGTCTTCCAACAAATAATCAAGATGGACCACCAAAAAACAAACAGCAACAACCACAACAAAAAACCATCCTCACATCCTGTGGTTATCTGAAGAGTAAGGAAAAGTGAGTTAACTACAACATATAATTCCTTTATCAACTTCTGTTAACTTCACACCTTGGAAATTATACACTGTAGACGTGACTTTGACAGATAAGAGATCTCCTGCTGCTAAAGATTAGTGTTAAGTTCCATCTTCCATTCTAAGACCCTCCCTACCATCCCACTTTTCTTTGCACAGCTCAAGATTTTATTTTACTTTTTCATTTAAAATTCTCCTGCTTGATCTCAGTCCCAACATTAATTTATTTAAGAAATTGGGACAAAATTGGCTCAATCACTGGAAGCACAAACAATTTTTTTAGTGAAAAACTAAGGGAAACATGCATTGTCTTCACATACTCACAAATGCCTCCAGCTCTCATCAAAGACAGACAAAATTTTGATGAAATTGTTTCTGTAGTTTTAGATACAGATAAATTAAGATCCTGGATTGTAGAATTGCTCAGTTAATGGTAGTTTTGCTTCCAGAAATTTGGCTCAGGTGTACTGCAATTTAGCAGCACTTTTTCCTTCCTAAAAAAACCCCTCTCCTGATTTTCTTCATTTCCCCTTTTTTGTTTTAAAAATAAACAAACAAAAATCAGAGTCAAGGCATTCCTAGAGATCCAGGCCCTTAGACAGGGAAACTAAGAGAAAGTCTCATTGGAAAGGCACCTGCAGTATCCTCCATCATACTGTAACCCTCTTCCCTGACAATTAATGCTGTAATCCTGTGGACATTTGCATTACATACCTGGTCCTAACAGCAGAGATTGGATTCCCCTTGATGGGTAGAAGGAAGGAAAACCTACAAAATAATTCAATTCCATATATACCAATGGGAGTCATGGAAGAAGTCCTGCGCATGTCCTGCACCAGTGCTTGAAAGACCAGCATGCCCCCACCCCACATCTCCATAAATCTCATGATTTTACCAGCTAACCAGTGTATAACCAAGAGCAACAAGAGGACTTGACTTTGTTCATAACTATTAATTACAAAGAAGAGGGGGGATATTTACAGTGGTGGAAACAGAGCTGGAAGAGACAGGGGTGTCTATACTTAAAACACTGCAGATGTACCATTTGTAGCACTTCAGTGAAGACACTACCTATGCTGAGGGATGGGTTCTCCCATTGGTGTAGGTACTCCATTTCCCTGAACGGCAATAGCTAAGTGAAGAAGAGAATTCTCCTGCTGTGTACACTGGTAGTTGGGCCAGCTTAATTGCATCACTTAGGCCTGGTCTACACTACAAGTTAATGTCGACTTTAGTGCCATTAAATCGACATAACCCTGCACCCGTCCACACACAGTAGCCATTTAAGTTGATTTAAAGGGCCCTCAAAATCGATTTCTGTACTCCACCAAAACCAAGGGAGTAACGCTTAAATCAACGTCTCTGGGTCAACTGTGGCTTAGTGTGGATGCATGCAGACTTTACTGGCCTCCGGGAGCTGTCCGGCAGTGCTCCATTGTGACCGCTCTGGACAGCAGTCACAATGCTCCTTTGTGACTGCTCTGGACAGCAGTCTCAACTCGCTGCTCTGGCCAGGTAGACAGGAAAAGCCCTGGGAACATTTGAATTTCATTTCCTGTTTGGCCAGTGTGGCGAGCTCACCTGCACAGGACACTCACCATGCAGAGCTCCTCAGCACAAGGCACCATGCAGAGCTCATCAGCACAGGAGACCAACCAGCACAAAAGAGCTGGGTAAGAGGGTTGGGAGGAAGAGAAAACGCTGGGGTTGGGGGCATGTGTGTGTTTGTGTCGGGGAGAGAAACCTCCATGAGAGCAGCAGCTTGGGCTGGGGGCTGCTTGTGTTGCAGCAGCAGGGAGCCACACGGTGGGGGAGTGCTTACTGTGGGAAAGGAGAGCATTGTTGTAAAGAATGTGGATCAAATTGAAAGAACGTGGCTTACCTGCATGGTGGTTTCTGTTGCCTGGCCCTGGGAGAGAGTGCCTGATGTGATGTCTGTACAAGAAAGCTACAGGCACTCAATTTAAGGTGCAAAATGTGACCTTGTACAGAAGGCATATGCACTCTGTGAATACTTTGTTTCATCGTGAAAGACTGTTCCCATTGTTCTGGAGAATGTATCTATCTTATAACCTTTTTCCTGGAGAATGTATCTATCTTATAACCTTTTTCCTTCTTTCCTCCTACAGCAAGCGTGGTCCCCCCTCCACCGCCCCCGCTAATATCCCCTTCGGAGAGGCTAGCGCAGATGAGAAGGAGAAGGAAGTGCACAAGAGAAGATTTGTTTGCCGAGCTCATGAATTTCTCCCGCAGTGAGGCAGCTCGAAACAAAGCATGGAGAGAAAAAATTTTAGAGTCCCAGAGCACATCCAGGGCAGCAGTAGTAGCATGGGAGGAGAGACAGCAGGAGCTGGAGGAGAGATGGCAGGAGCGGGAAGAAAGGAGGATGGAAGCAATGCTGTGGATAATGGAGGATCAGAGTGACATACTCCGGTGTCTGGTGGAGCTTCATCAGGACCAAAGATTGCTCCTGCAGCCCCTGTGTAACCACCTCCCCAAGTTCCATTGCCTCCCCACCCAGACGCGGGGTGAGAACGCGGAGGGGGGAGGCTCCAGGAACCAACCCACTCTATCCCACAATACAACACAAGCAGCATGCGGCTCAGTTTATCAGAAAAAATTTAAAAATGTGCTGTGTCTTTGTCCCTCCCTTCCCCCATCCACCACACCGACTGGTTTTCCTCCTCACCCACCCCTTCTGGGCTATCTTGCCAGTCTTCCCCTTTGTTTGTGAAGAATCATTAAAGAATGCATGCTTTTTAAAAAAGAGACTTTATTTACTCCGCAAATGGGGGGAAAGGGAATAAGGATGGCGGGAGGCTTATCGCAGAGCAGAGCAAGGGAGCGGGTTTTCAAAGCAATTTGGCCAGTTGCAAAACTGTTTTTCAAGGTTTCTCTGAGGCGCAGTGCTTCCTGGTGCGCTCTTGTACTTGCCCTGGTGTCTGGCTCCTCGTAAGTAGCAGTCAGGACATTTGCCTCTGCCTCTCACCCCGCCATAAACGTTTCTCCCTTGCTCTCACAGAGATTGTGGAGCACACAGCAAGCAGCAACAACAATGGGCACATTTCTTTTGCTGAGGTCTGAGCGAGTAAGTAGGATTCTCCACCTGGCCTTCAGACGGCCAAATGAGCACACCACAACCATTCTGCACTTGCTCAGCCTATAGTTGAACAGCTCCTGACTCTTGTCCAGAGATCCTGTGTATGGCTTCATAAGCCAGGGCATTAAGGGGTAGGCTGGGTCCCAAAGGATAATGATCAGCATTTCAACACCCCCCACAGTAATTTTCTGGTCTGGGAAGAAAGTCCCTTGCATCATCTGTCTATACAGCCTAGAGTTCCTGAACACATGAGCATAATGAACCTTTCCCAGCCATCCCACGCACATGTCGGTGAAACGTCCCTTGTGGTCAACCAGTGCTTGCATGACCATTGAACAATACCCCTTGCGGTTTCTGTACTCTGTACCCTCGTTGTCTGGTGCCAAGATAGGGATATGAGTGCCATCTATAGACCCCCCACAGTTAGAGAATCCCAGCGCGGCAAAGCTATCTACTATAGCCTGCATGTTTCCCAGACACACAACCCTGGATAGCAGGAGATCAATGATTGCCCTGGATACTTGCATCACAGCAGCCCCCACTGTAGATTTACCCACTCCAAATTGATTCTCAGCTGTCTGGCGTTGCAAGCTTCCAGAAGGCTATTGCCACTCGCTTCTGAACTGTGAGGGCTGCTCTCATTTTGGTATTCTCACGGTGGAGGGCAGGGGAAAGCAAGTCACAAAGTTCCATGAATGTGCCCTTTCTCATGCAAAAGTTTCTGAGCCACTGTGAGTCATCCCAGACCCGCAGCACTATGCGATCCCACCAGTCAGTGCTTCTTTCCCTGGCCCAGATTCAGTGTTCCGGAGCATGAGCCTGCCCCATTGCCACCAAAATTTCCAGGTTGTCGAGCCCCTTACTTTCAAAAGAGTCAGTGTCCATGTCCATGATGTCTTCATCACTGTCTTCACTCTCCTGATAGCGCAGTCATCTCCTGATCGCATTCTTGTGCATACGATGCAGCATAAAGTCCACAACAATGCGCGAGGTATTCACACCGGCCATTACTGCAGTGGTTATCTGAGCAGGGTCCATGCTTGCACTGCTATGGCGTCAGCTCAGGCAGCAAAAGTGCGCGAAATGACTGTTTGCAGTTGCTTTCACAGTGGGAGGGGCACTGCGGGGTGGGTGGGTTTGGGAACAGAGAAAGCTCAAAATGGCGTCTGCTGGGACTCTGGGAACTGTGGGATAGCTACCCACAGTGCACCACTCGAAATGGTGCCTGCTGGGACTCCGGGAACTGTGGGATAGGTACCCACAGTGCACCACTCGCTATGTCGACGCTTCCCACTGTAGTGTGGACGAACAATGCCGACTTACTCTGTTTAGTGTGGATGCACAAAATCGATTTTATACAGTCTGCTTTACAAAATCGACCTTAACAAAATCGACATAAGTTTGTAGTGTAGACATACATTCCTAAGGGTAACCTGAGTGACATAATTATACCAACCTAGTTTTCTAGTGTAGATCAGAGCTTACTTTCATAAAGTCTTTCACAGGTAGTGGCCTGTGTCCATCAGCACTGCCATCATCATCATCCATTATTTCATTCAACTTAAACAAAAGTGCCCACATTCACAATGATAGGGGCCCTTTCAATGACTTAAAAGAACACATCTCTAAAAGAATAAGTTACTCATTATCACAACAAAACCCAAATGCCACAGAATTAAAGCAATGAACCAGTAAGTTAGAATAGCAAAATATACCAACCCCCCTAAAAAAAATCCTAAATAGGGTGGAATACTTCAGGATCACCAGTATGCATTTGTACTCAGCTGTGGACTTTTCTAACTAGTCCATCAAGAGGGTGGGCAGGTGTTTTGGACCTTTTTCGTATGCATCCAGTGGCACTTGGTGTATGATGCACAAAACTCCTGCTCCTCTGGCAGTAGAACCATGTGGTCCTTAGATGGCCCCTTCACAGTATTGCATGGACCAGTGGAAGGACCTCCCTCTTCAGAACTTTCTTGTTTCTAGTAGCCACATTCTGACCTCCCGTGTCTTGGAATCCTTCATGGGATGATATGCCTTTTCCTCAGCCTAGTCATCCCTTTGTTCTTCTACAGTTCTTGCCAGACTGGAAGTCCATTCTGAGTGGTGGTGGGCCCTTACTGTTCTGGTTAGGCCCTGGGGCATGTTAATTTACCCACAAGAACAGCCCTTCCCCCAGGTCTTTGTCTTCCTCTAGGGCACTCTCCTCGTGGCACCATTTCTTGCCCACAGCAGCCATCTCCTCTCTTCTTGGGTCTACCAGCCTCAACTCTATCTCTGCTTGGGACCCATCTCTGGACAACCTTTTCCTCAAACATCCAGTCCCAACTCAGGATGACCAAATAGAACTGCACCATCTTGGCATGGTTTTGCATGGACAAACTCACCTTACTTGTTGTTTGGGGTTGTGTGTCTCTGTGGACACACTAGAGGTAGATCATACCTCTGTGCTTTCCTCCTAGTGCCAGCTGTTTTCTGACCAGATTGTGTCTGCAGCCACAGTCTATCAGTCCTTATATGGTTACTCTGTCCACTTGTATGAGGACTAATATTTTCCCTGGACTCTTCTACCAAGCCTGGCTATTTGCTGTCCCAGCCTGCTGGTAATTACAATCCATGAATGATGATCGCCCCCCAGAAATGGCCTTGTAGCCTGCAGGTGAAGCATTCCTCCCTGGTAAAATTATCCCGCTCTGTCATTAATCCTCCTGAAGGGGATAATCCCTGCAGGTAAAGACATGCCATTGGGTCCAGATCCCTGCTAACAGGCTGAGGGTCTGCTTCTGGTCTCCTTGTGAGGTCTTTGTAACCTCAAATCTATCTAGTTCACTAGGATCCCTTTGGTTGGATTCGGGAATCATCAGGGATCCCTTTGGTTGGATTTGATGGGCCAGGGGCCTGAGGGTTCAGAGGACCAACCTTTGGCATCTCTGTTTCAGGTCCAAGGGACATCAGATAATTCTTCACCTGGGCAATGACTTCTGCCAAAGTTTTGGGCTGGTGTCTCACCACCCAGTCAGCCTCTTTCCCCTTGCATGGACAATCTTTGTGAACTGCTCTACAATGACCTTCTCTGCCCCTTCAACTCCAGTGCAGAATCTCCATGAAGCCCCGGTTCGAACCATTGCTGGGCAATGATCTTTCAAACTCTGGATGACAGCCTGGGACTTAGCCCAAGGTGGGAATTTCTTGTGTCAGTACCTCAGCCAGTATGTTTTGGGAGAGATGTTCAAGGTGTCCAGGATGGCTGCTTGACTTGGGTGTAATCCTGGGCAGCCATTGTGCTGATATGCAGTCTGGGCCAGGCCCGTCAAATTGGGGGCCAATAGGATGGCCCAGATTTTCATTGGCCATTGAGCCATGGCGGCAATCCCCTTAAATGTGATGAGGAACCATCTGCAAGCCCCATCTCTGTCAGTTTCAAAACATAGATGGCATTGAGTCAGATCTCCCTCTCCCATGGTGAGAAGCGATGCTGCCCCAGGCAGCTATAGGAGCATCACAGTCTCAGGGATGACTTGTTGCTGTGCTGCCTTTTCCTTAATCATCTGCTGCTGGCAGTGAGTTGCTGGACAAATTGGTTGTTCTGCTCCTCCTGCTGCTGCTGACCTACTTCAGCAACGTCTTGAAACTCATTTCTGCTTTTTGTTTTTCCACTCTTGCTCGCTCCTTTGAGTTTCCTTCTGACCCACTCTCCCAGTCTAAGCATCCTTGGCTGGCCTGGAAGAGCTGGGCTATAGGGCCCAGTATGGCCTTTTAATCCCTTTGGTCCCAAGATGGGATTTGTATACCCCATCACAGCCTCTAATGCACATAAACCAACAAACCTGACATAAGTTTATAATTGTGTACTAGTACTGATTGTTGACTATTCAATTCACAGATAGGTTCTGAATAGGCCAGTAAGCCTTGAATAAGAGGGTGTGGGTTTTTTTTTGTTTTTTGTTTGTTTTTTACAGGACATTGATGAGAGTGGTGTAATATTCTCCATATGCAGGAAGTCATGGGGAAGTTATGAGGGTTATGTTATGGGACTGTATTAAATTCATCCTTGAAGGTAAAGTTATTTGTTATACCACGGTGACATATTGCTAGGGTCTCTCTTTTGTGCATGCTATTGTAGTTAAGCAATGAATCACAATAAAGTTGGAGTTACTATGCAATAATTCACGTCCAAAGTGTTAGGCATGAGGTTGAAGGTCAACAGCTACAACAGTATTTAGGCATGAATTATTACATAATAAATTCAAGTTTAGGAGTATTTTACTGTAATACATATATCAATATGGATACAGAATTGGGTGTGTGGAAGCAGAAAGGCTTTATTGGCACATGTATGGGATGACCTTATTACTTGAGAGTAAATGGATAACTTTCTTGACCTTTTAAAAGGAATATGCAAGGAGAGTAGAGCATTTTTTTTGCTGTATATTATACCAGTAATTCGGAATTAACTATGTTTTGTGGATTAGCTTCAGTGTGGTTGATGGAGTGAATGCAGAGGTGGATCAGTGTAAACTGTGTGTCCAGTGCAATTTATGAGCAAAGTGAGACGTCAGGAAATGAATACAACATCTCCGCGCTGACTATGACTGCCACCTGAACCTTTTGGCAAGGTGGACCTACATTCTGTGGCACTCCACTATTGTGGACTGGAAATTCTGTGACATCTGGAAGTGAATTATTTTTTCTTCTACTGAATTATATAAATAATACAAACCATACAGCATCTCATATTTCTGTACTATTTTCAATGTATGGTATTCTCTGCCTACATTTTCAGTTGAAACATGCAGCAGAATTTTGTACTGTATTGTGGAAGATGTCAGGAGAAAGCTAAAGCTTTTGGTAACTGGAAAGGGGAAACATGGAGTTTCTGGGATCCATGAAGATATGGAGAAAGATTTGGGTCTATGGAATAAGTACATTATCTGGATACTTCTGCTAAAATGCTCATAAGTGAAACAGTTAACTCCAAAAACAAAGTAGCAATGACAACATTAGTACTGTTAAATACTATGAAGCTGAATGGGTCACTTCACACCTCAGCTTTGGTTTCAGGCCATCTGCAGAATGAGGAAGATAGCACTGTAGCAGTCTACATTCTGTTTGTACTTTCTTTGCAAACATAAGGGCCAGGAACATTTTTTACATTAAATATTAGATTGTGAACCACAATTCTACTGCACTGAGTGGATTACTACAGAATTTGTGTCCCTTGAAAGCAGAAGTTTCTAGGTGTTTGGAATTATGTCACTTGGAACATTGCATTCAGTTCTAAACACACATCACTAAAAGAGAATGACTGACATTCATCCTAAATTTCCCTTTTCTTACTCCTAGTTTTAATTTTTGCTAAGCATCAAGGAGGGAGTGGATTTATTAAATATGGCACTTATCAAAGATTATAACTAGAAATATTGGGATAAAATGTAAGAAAAGGGAAATTTAGGATGAATATCAGTCAATCTCCTGGCAAATAGTACAGATCACAATGTCCTGAGTCAAGAAGTTCTGCAGCTTACACAGGAGAATTTCTGTATTTGACTTTGTTTTGACAGATAAAGAGAAAATGATCACAGAACTAATAACTGATAAGTTAAATAAAAGTGAGCATGATTTGATCATATTCATAATGTACAAATCTAATGAAGTCCAGGCAACTGACGTATATACCTGGTTCTTTAAAAGGGCCAATTTCACAAAGCTGAAAACAATTATGAGCCAAATCAGCTGGAAGGAAGAATTAATCAGAAAAATGTGACTGATAATTGGGAATTGTTTAAGAACATTTTATTACATGCTCAATCCCACAATTGAGGAAGAAGGCCAGATTGGTTAAAAAAACCATCAGGTTAAGAGGGGAAGTGTAGCTGTTATCCTTATAAGAAGCACATAAAATCTTTTTCAGGGGAAAAGCCGCATTTATTGATATAACAATTAGCATATACATTCAATCACACCACACACACACACACACACACACACACACACGCACGCACGCAGAGTCCCACCAGTTGATGTTATAGTTTCCAGTCCAGTGTCAGGATCAATCTAGTGGCCAGCTAGGTTGATCACAGGTAGGAGCAGCTGGGTTCTGTTGGTTGCGACATGATGCTCTGGGGAAGTTTAGCAGGACAAACCCAAAATTTCATGGCAAGGCACGCTGTTTATATAGTGATTTTCCTTCATGGGAACCAATGAGTTTTGCCCTGTCATGCTGTAATCATTTGTTGTTTGACGAGTGCTTGTTTTCTTAAATTGTCCTTCTCATTCTTTACATCAAGTTTCTCAGGGACTTATTCCATGCTGGTTTTGATCACGCTGTCTTGTCCCCATTGATAGGTGCCTATCTCATCTTTAGAGTTGCCAATCTGCCCTCCTCTGATATTTCAATAGGGGCATGTTGCATCTGTCTCTGGTTCCTCCCTCATACATCTGGTAGAGCAATAACCTTCACACTTATCTCTTTACACATATTGTCCTCATACACACACAAAACAGAATTAATTTACACAGAACATTTTGAACACAAACATCAAATTGCAATGCAAAAGAAAACAATCATGACATTCTTTTACTTATTTTAAAATGCTACACCTACAACAAATTGGTGACCCTCAAAGGTCTGTTACTGCCTTGAAATCAGCCAGACACAGATTCTGGCTGTTGGCCCATAAAGCCATTCCTTTCTGCTATTCAAAAAGGGTGGCTGGCAGAATATGACCAAATCATACAGTAATATGTTTACTTCATACTATATATTATTATTGTTTATCCTTCATTCTAAATTATGTAAAATACGGACATAAAATCCTACTCCTACGAAAGCAGGTAAAAAAAAATAAAATAGTAATATATAAAAAAAAAAAGAGGAGGAAAGTTGATAGTCATGCATGTAAATTAGAGGCTAGAAAATTGATAAGGGAGGCAAAGAGACTTCTAAGAAGTTACCTGGTTACAGTATACAAAGATCTACATGGGGAACAAATATTTAATAACCTTAATAAATCTTCAATCTAGCAAAAAAAGAATAACATGAAACAATGGCTGGAAATTGAAGCTAGACAAAATCAGACTGGAAATAAGGTGTATATTTGTTAACAGTGAGAGAAATTAACTACGGGATCAATT
The DNA here is from genome assembly GCA_007922305.1 of Dermatemys mawii. Taxonomy (NCBI): domain Eukaryota; kingdom Metazoa; phylum Chordata; order Testudines; family Dermatemydidae; genus Dermatemys; species Dermatemys mawii. The sequence continues at coordinate 9,378,126 of ML677334.1, read as the reverse complement.
TACCACACATCATGGTGGTATCTAAATCATGGATGGTTTTTAAATCATGGTTGGAATTTCTTCCCTAAAAGATCTACTCTAGGAATTATATTGGGGAAGTTCTTTGGCTGCATTATACAGGAGGTCAGACTACATTATCACAATGGTCCCTTCTGGCTTTGAAGTCTATGAAAAATATAGAGGGTTGTTTCCAGAACTTCTCTAGTTTCTGTGAATGACCAGTATTTTCAGCTGGGAATATTGTGTTGAACAACCTTCCTTATATTATTTTTTAATACTTCTACTTCTGGTCTGTACCAAGAACAGAAAATGCATGAAACAGGAAATTAATTTAGCTTTCATTAACCTCCACTACTCTCCACCCCTAAAGATTTAGTTCTGATTCTGAGCAAATGTTCCAGGTTAAAAAACAAAACAAACAAACAAATCTTTAGACAAACTTTCTCACCAGTTCCTATTTTGATTATTTTATCTTCCTTCTGTCTTCCTTTACTCAGCACCAACCACACCAGGTTGAAGTAGTACACTCTGCCCCTTGGAACTACCTGCTCTGTACATTTCATTTTCCACTCACTTGTTACACTGGTCTACAATTTTTTAGAAGTCGTCTGCTTCAGAGATAAAATGTGATATTTATTATGTATTTTGATGTGCTGAATTCAAATATGACAATTAAAACAACTGATTGGCTACTGTTTCTAAGATATTTAAGTTTTTACATTTTATGTCTATGTATATTGTGTAGATAGTAGAGTTTTAATCATAAATTGTAAACTTAGGTCTTTTCATGTGTTTATGGTTGCTTTACATGATAATATTTCACCTGTCCTGTTTATGTAACACTTTAAAAATCAGCAAAAGGGTTATATAAATAAAATGTATTATGAAACAAAAGGCAATAAACTATTATGTACATAGTTTAGTCCTATTCAGTGTCTACTCAGCGCTTCTTGGCTTGTCTCTTGTATTCATTAAATGGAGCATCTCTTGTCACTGTCCAGCAATAGTCTGCAAGCATTGATGGGCTCCATTTGCCCTGATAGCATTTCTCCATTGTTGCAATGTCCTGGTGAAATCACTCGCCGTGCTTGTCGCTCACTGCTCCGCAGTTCGGTGGAAAAAAATCTAGATGAGGGTGCAAAAAATGTATCTTTAGTGACATGATGCAACCAAGGCTTTTGTATGCCTTGAGGAGGTTTTCCACCAACAACCTGTAGTTGTCTGCCTTGTTGTTTCCGAGAAAATGTATTGCCACTGACTGGAAGGCTTTCCATGCCGTCTTTTCCTTGCAACGCAGTGCATGGTCAAATGCATTATCTCGAAGAAGTTCACGAATCTGAGGACCAACAAAGACACCTTCCTTTATCTTAGCTTCATTTAACCTTGGAAATTTTCCATGGAGGTACTTGAAAGCTGCTTGTGTTTTGTCAATGGCCTTGAAAAAGTTCTTCCTCAGACCTAGCTTGATGTATAAGGGTGGTAACAAAATCTTCCTTGATTCAACAAGTGGTGGATGCTGAACACTTTTCCTCCCAGGCTCCAATGACTGTCGGAGTGGCCAATCTTTCTTGATGTAGTGGGAATCTCTTGCACAACTATCCCATTCGCAGAGAAAACAGCAGTACTTTGTGTATCCAGTCTGCAGACCAAGCAAGAGAGCAACAACCTTCAAATCGCCACAAAGCTGCCACTGATATTGGTCATAGTTTATGCACCTCAAAAGTTGTTTCATGTTGTCATAGGTTTCCTTCATATGGATTGCATGATCAACTGGAATTGATGGCAAAACATTGCCATTATGCAGCAAAACAGCTTTAAGACTCGTCTTCGATGAATCAATGAAGAGTCTCCACTCATCTGGATCGTGAATGATGTTGAGGGCTGCCATCACACCATCGATGTTGTTGCAGGCTACAAGATCACCTTCCATAAAGAAGAATGGGACAAGATCCTTTTGATGGTCACGGAAATGGAAACCCTAACATCACCTGCCAGGAGATTCCACTGCTGTAGTCTGGAGCCCAACAGCTCTGCCTTACTCTTGGGTAGTTCCAAATCCCTGAGAAGGTTATTCAGTTCAGCTTGTGTTATGAGGTGTGGTTCAGAGAGGAGGAGGATGGGAGAAAATGTGGGTCCTGTGACATTGATGGTTCAGGACCAGAAGTTTCATCCTCTTCCTCTTCCTCGTCTGACTCAAGTGAGAATGATTCTGGTGCATCAGGAACTGGCAGTCCTTCTCCGTGGGGTATTGGGCGTATAGCTGATGGAATGTTTGGATAATGCACAGTCCACTTTTTCTTCTTTGACACATCTTTCCCAACTGGAGGCACCATGCAGAAGTAACAATTGCTGGTATGATCTGTTGGCTCTCTCCAAATCATTGGCACTGCAAAAAGCATAAATTTCCTTTTCCTGTTCAACCACTGGCAAAGATTTGTTGCACAAGTGTTGCAGCATATGTGTGGGGCCCACCTCTTGTCCTGATCTCCAATTTTGCAGCCAAAATAAAGGTGATAGGCTTTCTTAACCATAGTGGTTAGACTGCGTTTTTGTGATGCAAAAGTCACTTCACCACAAACATAGCAGAAGTTATCTGCACTGTTCACACAAGTACGAGGCATCTCTGCTCACTTTGGCTAAACAGAAATGTGTCCTTTTGCAAAATCAAACACTGACAAATAAGAGAGCACGACACTGTATGATTTCTAGAGCTGATATAGGGCAATTTGTTCAGCAGAGTGATGTAAGCTTCGTTATGATTGCATCATCCATGACTTCTAGGAATAACATGATGCAATTCATATCATGTATGACGCAATACCAGCTTCAGATTGCATCATTCATTGTTTTGCCTAAAAGCAAGTACTGTCCAAACCCAGTCATAGATTTATTCATAGATCCAGTCAAAGATGTATTTTAGTCATTTCTGGTTTAAATTGAGATCCCTTCCCTTTATAACTCACTTATCCCCCGCCATTCCCATGTCAAGGGTCGTATATACTGACCCAATAGCGTATCTTGAAAACTAGAGCCAACCAACAATTTTAAGCATCATTTTCGTTCTCAGTGACCCAGAATTAGTAAAGTTTGACTACATTTATTTCAGAAGCATTTTGGCTGTAGAGCAGTGTTATCTACAGTAATCTTGCCTTTGTTTTCCATGACAACATTAAATCCTTTTCTTATTTTTTTTCTTTTGTGTCCCTGAACCTATCAGCTGGAATTGCACAGAAATGTTATGATGACTTCTGCACTTCTCACCAGTGTTCCATTGTATTCACAGCATATCTACAGATGCTGCTTTTACCGGGGCAGCTCTACACTTTTTGCCGCCCCAAGCATGGCAGTCAGGCAGCCTTCAGTGGCCCCAATTTGGCGGCGTTTCTGCGAGAGATCCGCCATTACCTCGGGTTTGGTGTACCTGAAGCGGAAATGCCACCGAATCCGCAGGACCAGCGCAGGTCCCGCAGGCATGCTGCCGAAGGCAGCCTGACTGCCACCCTGTCAGCGACTGGCAGGCCACCCCCTGCGGCTTGCCTCCCCAGACATGTGCTTGCTGCGTTGGTGCCTGGAGCCGTCCCTGGCTTTTACCTACATTAGTGAAAAATCAATTAAATCATTTAGGGCCTGCTTCTGCTCCCCCAGAAGTCAATGTGAGTTTTGCTGTTAGCTTTAATGATAGCTGAAGCAGGCCCTTATTAACTAAAGCTTGATCTTTGATGGTCACATAGTACACTCAGGTAAACATTGTGATTGTGTGCAAGATGGTGGAGAGTGGGAGTGTCTGCTGCCTAAGAAGCCACCCCAGCATACGCAAGGAAAAAACAGGACCATAACCTCTAAGTCCTTGAAGCACAACCCTTCCTGGAGCTCCCCAGGGGTAATGTGACTCCCAATTTAGTCTGGTGGCTAAATGACAAAACTGAGCTCCTCTGAACCCGTGTAATATAGCCAGTTATTTTAGTTTATTAATCATTTATTTTGTGATGTTATAATTGATTTGCATGCCATATTATATATAGTCACTGTATGATAAATAGACTTAAATTGTAGGGTTATAGAAGTATAAGATTGATCAGTATTTAGAAGGAATAATTATGTGTCATATATCTAAGTAAGGAAGGCTGAAACACAATACCTGTAGGCTGAGACTTGCAAAATTTTAGCTTAGCTATTTTTGGCCTGAAAGATAAGAAATTCTGACATAAGTAGGTGACTAAAGAATAACCCAATTCCATATGATTATGAAAAAAATGTACCAAGGGGTAATAATGCAAAAAATTAGCTGGAAGGTTAATTTTAAATCACAAAAACACTGTAGTGCCACATCTGTCTTTAATCTGTATTAATGCTAATGAGAATAAGAGGAACTATACACTGCCTATAGGAATTGGGGTACCTCAAGTTTTTAGGGGTCACCAGATCAATAAGGAAAAAGAAGGATGACAGTTTCATGTAGGTATAGGCACAATCACATTATAAAAAAGTGGCTCACCAGAATGGGGAAAAAATAGTTTATTCTGGGAAAACTCCATCAAGAACCACCCCCGTTTCAATGATCAATTCATAAAAGAGCCATCAGACCCTAACATTATCTGGAAGGATATGAGTGTGTCTGTGGTTATAACTGGCAGATGGATATATCTAGGAGTTTTATATGCTGTGACATTCATAACTTTGGATCTTGTCCTTGTGGTGGCATGTGTTACTTGTCTATGGTTTCATGTGTTCCCAAGAGCTCTAGATCTAAAACAGGCACAGGTAACTCTGTTGAACTCAAGACTGTAGCCTCCAGAGCCAAACCCTCGACGGTGCAATATAACATCACTCAAATTAACTTTAAATAAAAATAAAGGCCACAATAATACTGTGAACAAGAGTCTAATTAGGACCCATGGCATCTTATAGACTAGTCCACAACTAATGGCTCTACAGTATCATTGGATATAACTCCTTTAAGGGAATGTACAGTCTGGAACTCTCCTTGTTCTGGTGACTGCGTGTAGTCAGGCCAGATGAATATTCTGCTATGTAGCTGTGAACAGTATGAGCGTGTGATGGACTGAAGCATGAGCCACTCTAACTCAGTACTATGCTCAATAAAGTGGAAGAAATGCCCTGCACACTTTGTCTCTCAAGTATTATTTCCAGCTAATCTACTCCTGCAGTTTACCCAGCAAATTGACTATCCAGGATCCCACTCCTACTTGTAAGAAACCATCTGACTTATGTTACCAGAGCTCAAAAAGGAATGAGACTGACTGACCGGGACATAATTCACTAACTGAAAGAAAGCTATTCTCTTTCTGAAGAGCATCATTCCCTACAGAATCAGATAGGCAGCTGTGTTAGTCTGGAATTGCAGAAGTGACAAAGAGTCCTGTGGCACCTTAAAGACTAACTAAAGTATTAGAGTATAAGCTTTCGTGGGCTAATACCCACTTCGTTGGATTCGGCTAGGGAGACTAAAGTTCTATTTATTCTTATTCATATCCAAAAACTGCCCCTCCCGCCCCCCCAGAGTAATGAGTGAGTACAAATATTAATCAGCTGGCAGGGCTTTGACGAACAAAATGACAAAGTTTCCATTGCCTTGAGGATCAGTATAAACCACACTGTGCCATTTAGATATAGTCTTCGCTCTACTGTCCTTTAAGTTAAGATGAAGGGGAGAGGGCCCATTGCCCTATGTCTCTATGGAAAACAAAACAAAACACTCACCACCTTCCCCTAAGTACAAGGCATTGTTATTATCTCTGTGCACCCACACAACAACCAGGAAAAGCTGTTCCAGAATTAGCTAGAACACTTAGGTCTGGATTCGTGAATAGCCTCTGCACTGCACCACTTATTCAGGTAAGAAAGATAAAGAACCTTCTCTCCACTCTTACACAAAGGCCCACCACATTTTATGTTCCTTGTGCTCCCATCATAATGACTGTGAAGGGTTAGTGGGAAGTAACTAGTTGGGGTTGAGGGGCCTGCTCTGCATAGCAGGAGAGCCAGAAAGCAAAGGGAAGTCTGAACCACTTTAAGTTGTGAACAACAGATGTATTGCCACCTTGTCATATTCACAAAGCCTCCCAGAACTCTTGTTAGGGCCCCGCTGCCAAACCAGGCATAAGACTATCAGAGCCTTTTATTTATAACATATTTTCTGTTCTACAGCCATGTTCTTAATAAACTCTGTTTTTCTGAATTTCTCAGCTTTTAAGATGTTTAGGGGTGTAGAAGAATGAACTGACTACCTGTTGTTCTCTTATGGCCAGCATGGTGAAGCAGCTTTCCTATCTAGTATCCGCCACTGACAGTTGCTTCAGTCCTGAGCTGGTTCATCTCTTCTCATGACTTAACCCTCTAGACAGATCGTGTTTATTTCCACCCCTTCCGGGGTAGCAGAAAGGCCAATGAAAACAAATGTCTGATCCCTCCATCCTATCTGTCACCCTCAACTCTGGACCCAATGGTCTGTACATCCTTTCTCCAGGTGTAGTCCATATCCCTTTCTCAGGGGCTTCATACCACCGTACTAGTCCCCTTGGACATTTTCCTATCAAGATTTTCCCTGGGCTTTCTACTTGCTCTGCAAGAGTCTCTCTCTTCCCTACAGGTCCCTTCTTTCCCTACTACCATAAGAGTGAGTACAGACTCTTTCTCTGCAGCCTTTTCTTTGTCTGTTTTTTGGTGGAGCTGCCTCATCATATGAGGCTATGACTGCCACTTCCTTCCTTCATTTTCATCCAAGTGTTTTGTTTTGTTTGTTTTTGCTCAGCCTAATGTCCTCAAGGAAACACAACAAGGCTTTTTCCCCCCACTATTCCATTTTGTCAAAATTCTTACTAGTCCTTTTAGGACTTTGCTTCTAAGCCAACTCAATTTTTCATAAAGAAACTTTCTTTCCATAGTATATTGTCCACAATGCCATAGAACATGATCAGCAGTTTCTTTGGTTTTGCACACATTACACAGACCATCTTTATGTTTTTTCTAAATAAGTTTAAATGATACAATGGCCTCTTAACACTCTAAAAATGACGACTTTGCTTTTTCTATTATAACTGTGGAGAATAGTATTATCCTTGATTTTTGAGGATATATTATTACAATTTGGTCTTTTTGTTTCCTTAGTCCATAGTTCTTGCCATTCCTGGGCAAGTTCCTTCATGACCACACTTTTAAATTCTTGTCAGCCATCTCATTTACAGATATTCCAATATGCAACAGAATCCATGCTATTGTTATACAAGATGGATGCTTACATTATTTTTGTATTTAGAAACATTATCTCACTTATTTTGCTTTCTGATCTCTGAGTCCTGATTGTGACAATGCCTGACAAGGAATCAGGTAAAATTACAGCACCCACCAGTTACATAGCTCTAATCCACTTTAGTGCCAGCATTATCACCATTAGTACAGTTGTCAGAAAGGTCACATAATTTGATAGCCTTTTAGATTTCTATTTTCCAAGACTAGGAACACAGAAAGCTGTTCCCACTCTATCTATACTGCCATCTTTTGATCAATCCATCTGAATAGACTTGACAAAGCTAGCCCCATTTTTCATAAATTTCAGAAATTTCATTGGTTATAATGTATGTTTTTTCCTTCCCTTGTCTTTTTCATACAATTCCAAATCTATAAATGGGGGCATAACTGTCCAGCTGTAATTTGATTTCCCATAACTAGAAAGTTTTGGTTATCTCAATATTCCTTTTTTTTACATGCCTTTTTTACCCATTTTTGATCCTGCATGAGTATGAGGAAGTCTGTGGCAATCAACATAATTTTGTTTACTTAGCTCCCAGCAATCCTCATAAATCTGGTGTATGCTTCTTTTTTCATGATTCCCTTTTACCTTTGCCTAGAAGGATAGATCTGATAGTGTCATCCTTAGATTTATAGGTGCTTCTTCAGTGGTTATTTTCAACACATACACTGGTGTTATCATTGCACATGTCAATTACAGAGCTTGAGACTGGAGCAGTTCCAAATTTCTAAGAGTTGTTTCCAAGGCTGTACCTTGGAAAAAAGCTTGACATCCCATAGTCTAAAACTTGTCTTATTAATGTTCTGTATTGCATCATCAGTTCCTTCCTATCAGAATACCATTTTTTACAGCTATACTGTTGTTAGTTCATCCTACTTTTACATTTTGTATGATATTATCGATGTGACCTTTCCAAGTTAATTTATCAAACACTACTGCTAGGAACATAACTTTTTGAAATATCTCAATTTTTTTCACTATAAAGAAATAAGTCCCGGCCTTCCCTACTTTTCTTCCTCACTAAAAGTATTCCCTTGGTTTTTTGCAAATGAGAATTTTAATCCCCAATCATTTCCCCACTTGGAAATTCTCTGGAGCTCATTTCTCTTTTCTATGGCTAATTTTAAGTATTTTATGCTTAGTCCATACAGCACAGCCATTTGCAAAAAGGAAAATACTTATTCCTATCTGCACACTTTCTGGAAGGTCTTCTATCATAATAGAAAACCAAAGTAGGGCTGATAATGCTCCCTTGTTGAATTGCCAGCATGTAGGCTTTTGATAAAGTAGTTGCCACTTTGACTTGTATAGTTCTGTCACTTAATTTTCTCCACCACTAAAAACATTCTCCCTTTTATTCCAATTTTGGCTAGTGTATATGGGAGGCCTTGCCTCCATAGCATGTGATGTGTTTTTTCAATGTCCCAGGAGACTCTTTTAAAGTTCTAAGTCCTTATGCTTTTTTGTACCTCCATTTCTAGGCTAACTATATGGTCAACTGTGCATCTTCCTTTTCTGAAGCCACTTTGTACCTGAGTTATGATATCAGTTATACTAGTATCCTCTAGCTATTCCACTAGTCTGATATTTATATTTTTTCCATGAACTTTCCCACCTATGATGTGAGGACAATAGGCCAGTAAGCATCAGGTGTTGTACATCTCTTTCCTGGTTTCCTAGTTAGTATTGCTGTTTCTATTTGATTGGCAGCAGACTTTTCACCCAATATATCATTATATAACTGCAATAGAATATTGAGATTCCCTTCTGACAAGTGTTGAAACATTTAATTACTTATGTTATTTTTACCTGGAGCTGTATTTTTCATTTTTCTAATGGCTGCAGTAAGCTCCCACATACTAAATTTTTTGTTTAACACATCATCAGTATATTCTTTCCATCCATTTAATAGTTCACAGGTTTTTTTTCTCAATAACCTCCTTATTTTCCTCCGAAAGCTCATTGCTTTAATTCAGATCACTACTGACCTTTTGGAATTCTTTTGCTAAAATATCTCCCCCTCATAAGTTGGAGACTTCAATTTCATTGTTTACAATAGGAACAGGTATACATTTACTTTTACTTTGTATTCCATTCATTCTTTGAATTTGCTTATATATTTCTGAAACTTTGAATCCTGTTCCATTTCCCTCAGAAATTTCTCAAACTTTCTTTTTTTGTGTCTTTTTGACTGCCATTGCTTTACATCTTTTATAATTCACTAAGTCACTACTATTCATTGTGCGTTTTGTTTCCTTGTATGCTTTATTTATTTCCTTGATTTCTAATTTGCTATCAGCATTCCACCATGAAACTAAATATCTAAATTGGGGGAAATTTCATGTTTTGTCTATGGCTAGATCAGCTGCTGCTGTGATTCCTTTCACTACATTGTTATATAATTATTGTAGGGTTGTCACTTGTACAGTTACTGCACAAACATTCATTGTATTTAATCTTTAAATGACCACAATCAGCTTTTTGAAAATTTCATCTAGAAACTCCTGTTCTGATTTTGATATGTCTGTGACCTTGGTTCTCAATAAATATAAGGAAGTGATCACATCCCATTCTGAATTTCCTAGCTGTATTTACTATCTATACTATTTGTTGCAATTCCCAAATCTAAAACAGAAAAGGATCCATCTACTGAATTAAATCGAGTAGGCACTCCTCTATTCAATATTACCAGGTTATGCATATCAGTAAATTCTTCTAAGCATTTACCATTTAGACTGATTTTCTTATTTCCCCATAGCTCATTATGGCTCCTAAAGTCTTCACAAATTATGAATGGGTTTTTGACATTATTAACTTCTTTTTCTAATTCAAAAATTACTAATTTTACATGGATTATAAACCTTATAAATCCATATATAAGTGGATATTGGTTTCGGGTTGTTTTTTTTTCTTCGCATGGGAATGTCAATAGAATTATATTCAAAACAGTTTCTGCACATCCATTACAACATGTCTACATGTCTGCATCCCTCTTTTATAACACAGACCCTTCTTCCTCTAGTAACCTCTTGATCCCCTCAGAGTATATCATATCCTGGTAGATTGAACACAAGTCTGCTTATTAGCTATGTTTTCTTAAACATATATTATACCAGGCATTTTTTCCCATTTCAAAGATGGCTTTTTAAAATTCCTGTCTATGCATTATTAAACTATATGCATTTCAGCTAAGGATCATTAAGGCCATGTTATTTGAGATGTGTTATTGCCTTCATCTAAAATCACATGAAAGCAGTCTGTTGAGAGGTTGTTTAACTTTAGATATTGTAGATAATTTAGGCCGTTGATTAGTAACTTTTATTTTCCTAAAGTTACAATTTTAAGAAATTTTTCAGCTTGTTCCTTAGGCATACATCGTATTAACAGATCTCCACACTGCATTCTTTTAGCTCATTGTACATCACCAACACTTCATTTTATCCATTCCTGCTATTTTCGGGGGGCTAAAATCTCTTATTTTCATATCTTCTGATTTAACAATTATGAAATGTTGATTTTTATCCTGTTTTTGTTTTCCATGTGCATGCGCTCCTCCTTCAAATCCTGATATATCTATTCTTTTCTCCCTCCCCCCTAATCTGAGACCATTCCTCATCCCCTGCTATTTCACCTTCATAGTCCAAAGCAAATTCCCCTCCCACCCCAACACCTCCATTGTCAATTTCAATGTTCATCCTCATTTCAGGTGGGGGTCAGGGCCTGCTACAGCCCTCCATTCAGCCTACTCCTGAAGTCCAGCCTCACTGTCTTTAGCCAGACACCAACCTTCACATGAGCTCCAGCTCAGCCAGCCCCTCTTCAAACTCATGCCAGCCCAAACTCTCCCTTTTTCTCTCACAGGGGCCCAGCTCAGCCCATTCTGCTCTAAACTTCTCCTGTGATAGCACCATCCATCCCCTCCCCAGCTGGGTTTCATCATTAATTTGGCCTGATCCACCCTCTACATGCAACCAAGTGAGTTAATTGGTCTCGTCAGCCCACATTAACCCTTTCACCCACTGAGTGGTGTAGACAGCACATTACAGGGCCAAATTCTTCTGTCACTTACACACCCACAAGCCCATGGATTCCTGAAAATAGATGGCTTGTCATCAGTGGATGCGTACGGATGAAGCTGAGATCAAAATTTGGCCTTTTTATATCCAGCAATGAAGTGCATTAAAAACTATTAAAATATAAAGTGATGGTTTAACTTTGCAACAATAAATGCAGTTCAATTTTAAATGATCGAAAGTGATACTAGAACTGAGTGAGCTGTTAATCTCTTTGAGAGAATGAGTGACCTTTTAAGTTTGCTCTCTAATGCTTCAGTATCATTATGGGAGTTCCTAATAAAGGATATTTTAGTGTTTTTTCCTCTAAATAAATTGGTTTTACTATGTATTTCATTCCTTCTTTTGTTAACAATAAGAATACCTTGATTAATATAAACTCTTCTGTTACTACAGAAATATTTTAAGTTTGAATCTAAGAGGACTACTAGTAGACTTAGACAGGAAAGACTTCCATACAAGCTAATTTAGAATTTAAAAGGCACTAGTCTGTAACATAGTGGGACAAGAGTTATGTCCTTCACAAACACAAGAGCAAATGTATGTTATATTGGATCTCAGCCTTTACAATATGTTGGTAATGTTCAGATGACAAACAAACTGATGTGTGTGTTTTGTTTAATCCCAGATTATCTTGATACTATGCTGAAGTATGCAGACAGGAAGGATAGTCCTGTGGGTAGACAACTAGTTTGACATTTGGGAGACACAGTTCATATTCCTGCTCTGCCATAGACATTCTGTGTGACTTGGGGCAAGACATTTTGTCTCTCCATGCCTCAGTCTGACATCTATAAAGTGAAGATGATAGTACTTCCCTACCTCCCAGAGGCGCTGTGAGACATTAATGATTGTGAGGCACTCAGACACTGCCATATTGGGGGCAATAGAAGTATCATATATAATTAAGGTTATCCATCACTTTCCATCACAAGATCCTGTTTTCAGAAACACCATCATAATGCATACACACATCAGAGCGAAATTAAGATTGCCTGGGCATCCTTAACTCTGGCATTTCCTAACTATTGAGTTCTTGGCTTTGTGAATTTAAGATTATTTTAAAGTAGTTCTAGTTGTTTTTTTCTTCAAGTATTTTAACTTCTACATTGATAAAAAATTCCATCATGTGGAACCATATTGACCCCACACATGGCTCATCAGTCAAGTTGGGATCTTTAGATTCACAGCATGATCCTTTACTGCTTGAGATCATTGAATAATTGGTAGCAATCGGAGCACACACATACACATACACACACACACACACACACAATATCAGCCTGTGGCAGACTTCCAACATGGAGAGTTTCAGCTCAAATTGTTTAAGTTATAAGCAACTAAAACCAGGGTCTCATAATGGAGAAGTGCTGAGCACCCTTAACTAGAGGCCACACTAATTGTACGCCATATAAACATAAAGCAAAACAATGAGAAGTGTAGCCTTCATGCCATGCTACCTTCCTAGAGATATGCCATATTCAGCAAGTGGCAGTGAGGATTTTCACTATTCCCACACACAGACACACCTTTGGCTTTGAATACAGGTCACAAAAGCAGGCTAAAAGTGTGTGTGTTCTGGAACTTTTATATCCCTAGTGAAAAAGAAATTGCACATGAAGCAGCAGTTGGAAACCATTTTTATATTAAGTGAAGAGGCGACAGTAACCAGAGCAGCAGTAAACTCCTGCTATACAGACTGTAGTAAAAAAGACAGACCTTATTGTGACACTCTGCAGGACACCCAGAACTGTGATCCATGTGTAATCCCTCTGTCTCAGCAAGGGAGAGCTTGGCTGCTGCTGGCACACTAGCCTGTCTGCCTTGCCAACAGACTCTTCAAGACTGCCAGTCTAAATCTTGGCCTGCAGGTAACAATTCATGGACCCCCAGTTCCCAAGTTCACCAGCAACATCCCCCTGAGTGTCCAGTCCCTCTCACTGGATGCTCACAGAAATTATTAAGTTCCCTGTCTCCAAAGAGCACACACCAGCCTCTCAGGTTAGCTGAAGACTCACAGTTTACTTTAATAAACAGCACTAAGATGGTTTAGTAATAACACAAGAATAAGTTTCTTAAGAAAGAACAGAGATTTAAGTGGTCAGAAGCAAAAGAACAAGGGAGAGGTATGGTTACAAATAAATAAATAAAGCATGTTCCAAGTGACTAAAATTTGACCTTAGCAAATTACAATATTTGCCGAAGCAGTTTTCTTAAATCAAGTTACCAGCATCTCTAGTTCCCTGAGGCAAATGATCTGATGTTTTCACAGAATCAAAGCATTTTGTTCCCTTTGTTCACTAAGTGATGGACAATGAAAATGCCCTTTGCTCCCTTTATATTACCCAGAGTGCATTGTCTCTACCTCAAGAGCCAGGAGGGATTCCTGAAGTGCAGACTCTGTCCCCCAGTGTGCCCCTAAGCTCCTATTGTTATCTTGATGGCTTTGTTTACTGTTTATGTAAATGTCCTTTCATTGTTCTCTGTCATCTTGTAGAACATATGTTAGCAGTGTGTTGGGGGTGGGAGGTAATAAATGTGTCTGGCCCAGAGGTCGGCAACCTTTCAGAAGTGGTGTGCTGAGTCTTCATTATTCACTCTAATTTAAGGTTTTGCGTGCCAATAATACATTTTCACATTTTAGAAGGTCTCTTTCTATAAGTCTATAATATAGAACTAAACTATTGCTTTATGTAAAGTAAATAAGGTTTTAAAAATGTTTAATATGCTTCATTTAAAATTAGATTAAAAAGAAGAGCACCCTGGACTGGTGGCCAGGACCCAGGCTGCGTGAGTGCCACTGAAAATCAGCTCGTGGTCCTCCTTTGGCACACATGCCATAGGTTGCCTACTCTTGGTCTGGCCTGATATGAATTACAATATGGTGGGCCTTCTGCCGGTTGGCAATGATGGGATCTGAGGTTCACACTTGCATGACAACTCTTGATATTCTTCCCTTTACAAGCCCAGTATGTTCTGCAGCTGTAAACTGTGGGATAATATCTGAAATTCTTGTCTAGAGAATTTTAAACAATATTTAGGCATCATAATGTATAAACGAAATTAAGCAGTGGTACCCAACATTCCAATTTTATATTTTTAAAAGGTATTACCTCAGACAGTACAAATGCTTACCAGAGGGTATTAAAAGCTTCAGTTGCTGTTGGTTACAGATCTACATTAGACTCCTTGCAAAAGTTTGTGGTGAATCGATCATGGCATGCTTCTTTGCTTGACAGAATGTGCCTAATAGCTCTTGCTGACTTTCTCTAGAGTAATGGAGCTTTCTTCTGCTTGACATATTGATGCCATCCCTCAGTGAGGTTTTAATCATGCTTAAAATATTTTCAAGATACAGCATTCCATTCAGCCAAGCCAAAGCCATAAACTATATACATGCACGTACATATACATGATATTAGTAATTATTAAAAAAGGGATGCGAATAAGACGGAGAATATCTTATTGCTCTTGTATAAATTTATGGTGTGCCCACATCCTGAATACTGCGTACAGATGTGGTCTCCTCATCTCAAAAAAGATATACTGGCATTCTTGTTCCCCCAGTTCATTAAATATCTCCCTGACTTTTCCAGTCAGTCTGCTCAGCAGGACAGGCATTCGCTGGTCATCGGGGATCTGGTACAAATTGCAGAGGCATTCAAAGGTAGACAAAAACTCCTCTGTATCCTCAGTATCATTGAAAATGGGACACATCCTTTCCCAGTTTTTCTCATGGTGGTAGGGAAGTTGAGTATCAGGTGGTGACGACTTTCTCCGCTCTTCCATTACTTGATGCTGAAGTTTGGCTGTCTCCTGTTCCATCTTGTGGGTCTCCTGTTGCCTCTGTGAGCTTTCTCCTCAGTGGCAAGCAGCTCCAGATGCCCCTTATGAGCTTTTTCTTCTCTCTCAGCAGCTTCTCTTTTGAACTCAGCATTCTTTTGCTTTTCCGAAGATCTGCTAGTTTCTGTTTATGCTCCAATTGCAGTTTATTTGCTGCTTGTTGCATTCTAATTGATTCAGTAACGTCGGTAACATCAGGTAAGGGCTATGTTCCTGCCTCCTGATCACTGGCCATTAACAGATCTCTCAGTTCTTGATTTGTAAAATACATTCTAAAGTGTATCCCCTTTTCTGAACACAAATCTTTCAGGGCTTTTTTGCCAAGGCCCTCATATGCTCTTTGCACACCCATTGCAACTTCTCTTTAACCAACCAAACTCTCAATACCAAAATTCAAATTTGGATAGCTTGGGGTTCTGACCCAAAGTGTAACTGACCTGGTTTTGTGGATCCTAGCATGACTATGCCACTTTAATGGTGCTGGTTCTGGCGGTACCAAACTGTGAGTGCCACTTCAGGACAAATTGTTTAACTGAGGGCATTTATAGCCCAAGGCTGGGGTTTTTCCACCTTGAAGTCAAACCAAACCAGCTAGACAGAGAAAACTTTGGTTTTACCTCACTGGCTGACTACAAGTCACACAAGCAATTCTCTTAGACACACCAGTTTCCCAGTATCACCACCAATACCACTCATTATGGGCATGAATGGTTATGAAAACCAAAATATCCCAGTAAAAGAAAAAAAGGTTCTCTTGATCCCAAAGGACCAAATCCCAGACTCAGATCAATATACAAGTCAGACCTTATCCACAAATCACGCTGTTGACAATCCTTTAGAATCTAAAATCTAAAGGTTTATTCATAAAAGGAAAAAAAATATAGATGAGAGATAGAATTGGTTAAATGAGATCTATTACATTCAATAATGGCAAAGTTCTTGGTTCAGGCTTTATAGCAGTGATGGAATAAACTGCAGATTCAAATCAAGTCTCTGGAGTACAGCCTGTGACACAGCATGGCCAGCGGGCCCCATGCTATAGAGGAAGACGAAACCCCCCCAGGATGTCTGCCAATTTGGATCTGGGGAAATTTCCATTCCAGCCCCAAATATGGCAATGAGTTGGACCCTGAGCATTTTGGCAAAACCCAAAACCCAGACACCTAGGAAATAAGTTCAGTGTTAGAAGGAAGCCTTATTCCCTATCGAGGGAAGCAAATTTTCTAGAAGTTGGTTGGAGCACCTGGGGCCAATTAAGGCATCTGGAGCCAATTAAGGCACCTGGAGCCAGTCACAATATAACACCCCCCTCCCCCCACCGCTTCAATCAGAGAGTTTGAAGGAGTTGGAGCAGAGAGCAGTTTGGAGGAGAGTTTGGAACCAAGAAGACCCAGATCCTAGGTAAAGAGACACCTGGCTTGTGTAGAGAGAGGGCAGGAAGCCCCACAAGCTGAAGGGTGGGAGAGGGAAGTAGCCCAGGGGAAGGAATAGCTAATTTAGGTGGTTTACTGCTATCCTCAGGGCCCCTGGGCTGGGACTTGGAGTAGAGGGCAGGCCCGGGTCCCTCCCTCTCCACTCCCCCTCCTCTAGGATACTAGTGGGGCAGTTAATACCCTGTTCAGTGGCAAGAAATGGCTCCCTGAACCCCGCCACCCGCACAATAAGAGAAAGCATGGGACCCATCATAATAGTGGCCAGCAATTTGCCACACACCACAGCTAGGATGGGTCATTCAGTCCTTTGTTCAGAGCTTCAGTTTGTAGCAAAGTCCCTCCAGAGATAAGAAGCAGGACTGAAGACAAGATGGAGATGAGGCATCAGCCTTTTATAGTCTTTTCCAGGTGTAAAAACACCTCTTTGTTCTTACTGTGGAAAATTACAGCACAATGGAGTTTGGAGTCACATGAGCAACTCCCTACATACGTTGCTGAGTCATGAGGCGCATCTGCCTTCTCTCAATGGGTCAGTTTATAGATGATGGTCCTTAATGCAGGCTAGGCAGAGCTAACACCAACTTGTCTGGGATGTCACCCAGAAGCATAGCATAAGTTGGAGATAGAGACAGTATAGAGCCAATATTCAGAACTTTAAATACAAAAATGATACATGCATACAGACTCCATAATCATAATCAGTAAACCATAACCTGGTCTTAGACACCTTATATGACCCCCTCCTATAGACCCATAACCGTTGGCTGTGTTATTGAAGTCCTCAAATTATAATTTAAAGACTTCAAGTTACAGAGAATCCACCATTTTCTCTAGTTTAAACCTGCAAGTGACCTGGGCCTCATGCTATAGAGGAAGACGAAACCCCCCCAGGATGTCTGCCAATTTGGATTTGGGGAAATTTCCATTTCAGCCCCAAATATGGCAATGAGTTGGACCCTGAGCATTTTGGCAAAACCCAAAAGCCAGACACCTAGGAAATAATTCTCTGCAGTAACTCAGAGCCCTTCCCATCTACTGTCCCAACAGCAGCCATTACAGATAGTTCCTACTAACAGTTGCAGATCAGTCACATGCCATTGTAGACTGTCTCATCATACCAACCTCTCCATAAACTTATTAAACTCAGTCTTGAAGCCATTTAGATTTTTTGATCCCACTACTACCCTTGAAGGCTGTTCCATAACTTCATTCCTCTGATGGTTAGAAACCTTCGCCTAATTTCAAGCCTAAATTTGTTGATGGCCAGTTTAGAGCCATTTATTCTTGTGTCAGAACAGGCACTTAAATAACTCCTCTCCCTTTCTGGTATTTATCCCTCTGACATATTTATAGAGAGCAATCCTATCTTCCCTCACCCTTCGTCTAAACAAGCCAAGCTCTTTGAGTCTCCTTTCCTAATGTAAGTTTTCCATTGCTCTAATCATCACGATAGTCCCTCTCTGCACCTGTTCCAGTTTGAATTAACTTAAACATGAGAGAACAGAATTGCACAGTGTTCCAGATGAGGTCTCACCAGTGCCTTAAATAATGGTACTACTTATTCCCTATTTTTACTGGAAATACCTCGCCTGATCCATCCTAGAATTTCATTAGCCTTTTTCATACATATCATGTGATCAACCAAAACATCCAGGTCTTTCTTCTCTATCACTTGCAACAGATAAGTCCTCAATATATAGCAAAAATTCTTGTTGTTAGTCCCTAAAGTGCATGATCTTTCACTTTGCAATTCCATCTCATTTCTATTACTCCAGTTTTCAAGGTCTTCCAGATTTTTTTTGTATGATATTCCAGTCCTCCTCTGAACAGGTAATATCTTTCAACTTTGTGTCATCCACACATTTTATTAGCACACTCCTACTTTTTGTGCCAAGGTCATTAATAAAAATGATAAATAAGAACAGTCCCAAGACCAATCCCTGAGGAACTCTTACTAGTAATCTCTTTCCAGCCTGACAGTTCACCTTTCAGTATGACCCATTTAATTGGTTGTAAAGTAGAGGTTGGCCTCAAGCAATTGCCAGTCATTTTGCCATCAAGCTATTGAAATATGTTGGCCCTAAGATGCAGATAGTATTTTCAAGTTTCCAGATGCAATCCAAAGAACAATTTCTGTCTGCAGATCCCTATTATACGCCTTTCTAAAAGTAGAATCTATTCCTTTAACTTAGCATTAAGCCTTATAAAACATAAAGTTCACATTTTTAAAGACCTTTCCTCTCTAGACTGGAAAAAGTTTAGAATCCGTCAAAACCAACATTCTTTCAATAAGAAAGCCAAAAAGTCTGACTGTACAGTGCTGATATATGCAAGTAAAAGTGATTTCAATCATAATTTGCTGCAATAATGATATCAAAGTGTTTTAAGGGGATAATTATTTTTCTACCTTTTCTGTCTATTGCAGTCAGACATTCAATTTTTCTGCTGCTCAGTAACTTGGTTAACTTCTTCAATGGTTATTACAACTGAAGATGAAATAAACTATTAATTCTGATCTGCTGAAGCAGAGTTTTTTTAACTACCCCACAATTACTCTTTATTCATATATCTAGCAGTAGGAGGTAGAATATTAATTTCCTTTTGTTTGAGAGGATACATAGGTTTCTGTTCTACTCCGTTATCATTGAATCAGAGAAGCTAAAGATGGGGTCCACGAGCTCCATTCAGGTGGTCTCTGTATAGTTTCCTCTAAGGTGTGTGCCTGGGCAGCTGTACACAAAAGAATGTGTTAGTGGAATGTGTTAGTTAGTGGAGTCACACAGGCATGGCTTCCCTAATTAGGTGCCAGGACCCTGGAGAAGATGCACATATAAGGTGAGATGGTGGCCTTGAGGGAGAATAGGCGGTAGGTGGAAGGGAGCAGTGAGGTGAGAAGATGGGGTGGGGGATATTTGGGATGTGCAGGGCTGCGGCTCCAGAGAAAGAGGCAACTTTCCACAGCTTCAGGACTCCGGCTGCGGGGAGAGACGGAACTCTTCCCAGCCCCAGCACGGGGTCTGCTGCAATGTGGGAAGAGAGGGAGAGACTTCTCTTTTTCCCAGTCCTGGGATTGCTGTGGCGGTTTAGAAAGGTAAGAGTTCAAAAGGTCGCATTAGAAAGGTAAGACTACTGATATTAAAATATGAGTGGCGTGCTTTTATTTGTAAAACAAAAAAGCATTAAGTTTTTTATATAGTGCTTTTATCCAAAGATCTTTACAATAGTTAGCTAACGGTACTAACAACATTTGAAAAGATTATTGTGGGCCATTGAGACCTCAGCAATTTTCAAGTGGTCTGTGGAAAAGAAAAAACCTTTGAGAACCACTGGAACAGACCTATAAGATCACTCAGTCTATCCCCCTACAAATCCAGAATTGTTCCCTGCAATTCTTTGTCTATTGTTTTGTCCAGACTAGTTTGAAAATACCAAGCAATGTGGGCCGCAGCATTTCTCTGGGGAAACTCGTACATAGTTTCATAAATCTACCTTTTATACAGCAAGCATCTTCACTGTGTCTTGTACAGGACCAAGCACACTGTCTGTGCTTGAGGGTCCCGACACAGAAACAGACAACAGGTGGAAGGGCAAAAAGCCTCCCCTCTTATTTCACCCTGACTGCAATGACTGGACATAACCCCGAGTGCAGAGACTTCTTCCTCCTAGTCCCTGTTGGAGTGTAAGCTACCCCCAAAAGGGAGAGGAAGAATAAGGAAGAAGAGGGGCTATGATACCTTTTCTTCTTATCCCTACCCCTCCTCCAACCCGTCCAGCACAGCTAGCGGGAAACAGAGAAAGAAATATGCTCTAGCATATTAAGATAGATGGAACCCTACCAGAACTCCACTAGGGCAGTGTACCTTTGCTTTCCCTACAATGCTAGGATGTGCTTATCAGCTCTAGATAATAGACATCAACTGTCTCTCCAGGAGGAAGTTCTTCCTGATATTCAGCCTAAATTTTCCATTTAAAAAATAATCCATCCAATTACTCAGCCCAATACCCCACATACCAGAAGAAATAATCCCTCTTTATATACCCTTGTATTATGTGGGGGCTATTATCTTTCCTCATTTAGTAGTTCTTATATTTCTTGCATCACCTTTGTCTTCTTGCACCTTATATCCTTCATGAGAAAGATGATAAGATATAACTTGTCAAATAAGTTCTTGATATTATGAAACATCTTGAAATAGAGATAGTAATGTTAGCAAATGTAGTTACACTGCTTACCATTAAAAACTATCAATGGTTACCATAGTGTTAGCAATGTGGAATCACATATTCTTCTATCTTCTTGTAAAGTCTGAGAAGAATTCTGTGAATAGCATGGTAAGTCCATTTTGACGCAAATCATTACAGTTACACTAGCATTGTTAAGTAGCATTGCACTATAAAAGTCATTCCTCTCAGCTGCCCAAGGGCACTATTATATTAGGAGCTGAAGTGTACAGATGGGCTGGAAACATAACCCTGGATTTAACACCAGGAGATTCAAACGGTGTTTGCAATCCATACTAGTATCTTGTTACAAATTTCACAGATGTCACCTTCTTTTTATAGACCCAGAAGCATCGATCCAAACAATTTCAAACTTTGTGGTATTGGTAATTTGCTGCTTGCATTCACCTCTACTTTTAAAGTAAAGGATTTGTCACTACTCTGGCATATATGTTTTAGCAATTCTGTATTAGTCTTACTGCTCTGGAGACTTTATGATTGGTCTTTATAATATTTGAAAGTCTATTAAAGTGAATGCTAAAAAAAATTATGTCACCAACATTGCCATGTTAATTTTAATGTGTCAAATCCAGAGATCTTTACTGAATTTGTAATCAGTCCTACGTAAACACAATTTCTATTTAAAGCAATTGAAGTTTGGCTTAGTAAATATTGAGTAAGAACATCATGATTTGGTTCAATATTAATAAAATGTTGATAGAAATATTATATGATGTTATGTTGTCTATAACCTGTCCCACCAAGGATACCTTTGAAAGGACATACGATAACATCTGGGTTTGGGTGTTTGAGGAATCCACTGGCTAGTTACTCAGGTACAGCAATAGAGACTTTAAATGGCAACAGTTAGCATACAAAGGGGAAACGTTTTAAAGAAAGAAGAGCTGGTTACATGTATGATTGATCATAGCAAGATAATAGATTACTGGTTTTGAAAATATTGTATACATACAACATGCTATCTTCAACTATCCTGAATGGCCTCCATCTGCCAAATTGAAATTTTTCAGAGTCGAAGATCTTTGGTTGCCTAGACGTGCACCCTCCCAGTAAACAGTAGCAGGTTGAACAATGTTCTGCCCTGAATAAATTGCTACTTGAGGTTATCAGAACCCAAAGCAATGGTAACTTAACTGTTTCTCTCCAGGCAGTCTCAGGAATAAATCAATATGAGGCAGATCTCATCCACTGGATAAATGATTGATACAAGCAAGCGTGCTCTTATCTAAAATTGCTATTTATTGGACTTTAAGCACACATACAAATACACAGTAGATTTAGGACATCCCAGCTATAATTACCCACAGTCTGAGATGGTTTTGAGTGGTCACCAGTTGGGCTTCCAGGGCCTCTTTTCATCCATCTGATGGGGTGTTAAGATGTCAACTCCTTTCTTGAAGAAAAGTTCCCTCTGACTTCTCCAAAGCAAATTATTTCACCTAATCTTTTATAGCTAACTCTAACAAAGCCATAATATATAGTAACTACTAATGGGTCAGCACAGTAACCTCTACCGGGTCAATTCTCCTAATTTCAACACACTACTCATCTCAGAATATTTCTAGTATTTCCAGTCATAACAACAATATGTCAGGGGCACCTAAAACCAAGGTCACTATTTACTCATTCTCTTCCATAACTTTCTGTTTCATCCTCCCATTCTGATTAGCAAACTTCAGGTATGCAGCTAACTGACCTTGCCTCACAAAGGCCTAAGATTATTCCTTGCTATGTTGTATTTGGGTTTCAGCTGGCAGTAGCTGAATGTACAAAAGGGCTAACTGCAGTTCTATCAAATTCTGGGGTACATGAACAAATGTCAAATTCTATGGTAACAAAATGGGGATACATAATTCTGCCTTGAGATGTGAAAAACAGACTGTGAAGAAGTTCAAAAATATGTCACAAAACTAAGTGATTGGGCAACAAAATGGCAAATAAAATTTAATGTGGATAAATGTAAAGAAATGCACACTGGAAAAAATATCACAAACATACATACAATATGATGGGGGCTAATTTAGCTACAACTAATTAGGGAAAAGATCTTGGAGTCCTCATGGATAGTTCTCTAAAGGTGTCCACACAGCGTGCAGTGGCAGTCAAAAAAGCAAACAGGATGTTAATAATCATTAAAAAAGGGAGAGCGAATAAGACGGAGAATATTTTATTGCCCTTGCATAAATCCATGGTGTACCCACATCTTGAATTCTGCATACAGATCTGATCTCCTCATCTCAAAAAAGATATACTGGCATTACAAAAGGTTCAGAGAAGAGCAACTAAAATGATTAGGGGATGGAACAGGTCCCATAAAAGGAGAGATTAAAGAGGCTAGGACTTTTCAGTTTAGAAAAGAGGACACTCAGGGTGGATATGATAGAGGAATATATAATCATGAGTGGTGTGGAGAAAGTGAATAAGGAAAAGTTATTTACTTGTTCCCATAATATAAGAACTAGGGGCCACCAAATGAAATTAATGGGCAGCTGGTTTAAAACAAATAAAATGAAGTTCTTCTGCACACAGCACATAGTCAACCTGTGGAACTCCTTGCCTGAGGAGGTTGTAGAAGCTAGGAATATAACAGGGTTTAAAAGAGAACTGGATAAATTGATGGGCATTATGTCCATTAATGGCTATTAGCCAGGATGGGTAAGAAATGGTGTTCCTAGCCTCTGTTTGTCAGAGAGTAGTGATGGATGGCAGGAGAGAGATCACTTGAAAGATCACCTGTTAGGTTCACTCACTCCGGGGCACCTGCCATTGGCCACTGTCGGTAGACAGGATACTGGGCTGGATGGACCTTTGGTCTGACCTAGTACAGCCTGTCTTATGTTCTTCATGTGACCAAAGCTGTGAACTTATATAAGATGTGGCCAAACAAAGATATTAACACTGAAGGGTGGCTTTAAACAGTAGCAATCAAAATTATGCATTTATGTCAGATTAATCAGTGTGAAGCTGCCAAAATTGGAAAACTGTTCTACAAAAATACATTTTGGGTTTGATACAAAACTCATTGAAGTCAATGGGAATATTTCCACTGACATTAATGGGCTCTGGATCAGGCCCTCACAGACATACAACCAGTATCTACAATTAAGATTGAATCTTAACTTTTTCTTTCTTTCTATTTACTTTTTTCTACTTATGTGAATGATGAAGTCCTCTGGAGCCCTAAGAAATCAAATGACTCTCCTGGAAAACCCTCATCCATCTATTACCCATCTGCTACTGCCATGAAGAAAAATGCAGAGTTACATTTTAAAATGCAACATGTATCAATTTGTCCATATTTCTTCACTATAAAAATAAGATATTTTGATAACCACAAATTAGTTTATTTTCACTGTGGATAATTTATATGGATCTCCTGCCGTCATACTGCAAATGTTATTAACAAATGAGAGTCAGAATCATACATCTTAGACATTTTGTGTTCAAATTATCAGAACTTAATGCTTATGAAAATGAAAGACTAAAGGTGCTGCTTTGAGCAACAAATAAAGTTGGCAGGTGTCACACAAGTCTCCCCATATAGGGCAGTGCTACTGAATCTTAATCTTGGCACAGATTCTATTCCATATAATCCAGCAATTTCACAAAGTAGAGACTCCAAATTATGCTGGATTGAGGCAAACTGTGCAGTAGTTTTGAAATATACACAAACAGGATAATACCCTATTCAATTATGTTTGAGATCTCATGAGGATTTATATCTAAATTCACACAAGTGAAAAGATAACGCAACCACTGCAACACCTCCTGACCCTTTTCCCCACATTTCATAATTTTAATAAGAATCTGAGCATAACTTAAAGTTGAGACAATGGTACTGTCAGTGGAAACAACCTTATGATTAACAGATGGAGCAGAGTTATAATACATGGACACTGACCAATCTAACTTGCTGGTGGTATTTCAGAAATTAACATAACAAACAGACTTTCGGCTATCAGGAAAGTTAAAATTAAAGATGGGCCCAAATTAAAACTATTTATAAATGTTGGAAGAGTTCAGATACAGATCTGAGGCTTAGTCCCACTCCAGCTTTAATTTTGTATGGTCCTGTTTAAACGTATGCGGGGAACATCAGGAAAGTTTAGAAAACATGGAGACTACCCTGTAGGCATGAGACACTCCCAGATACACAATCCCCCAGAAAACTCTAAAAATTCTGAGATTATATATATATAGTCCTTTATGAGGGACTATATATGCTGAAGAGCATAATTAGAGGCAAATGGTATAAATTCAAATACAAATTGTTGTTATACACCAGCCATGTGCAAAAGAAAGAGAGAGGGAGAAGTAAAACTCATCTATTACTTAGTTAACATTCAACTAAAATGTATCAATAGTTGATCACTCCTACTTGACCTCTTTCAGCTAAAGTAAATATTCTAAAAGTTGAACACCAGTTGAGCGTCTTCAGAGGGGGATGAATGTTGAATGTGCACTGTCACAAGCAGATGAGCATAAGTTGAGCATTTTCGCAGATTGTTGTTAGTTAAGTCCTTTTGTGCATTGATTCTTATGCCCAAATAAATCTGTTAGTCTTGAAGGTGCCACCAGACTCGTCATTATTTTTGTGGATACAGACTAACACAGCTAACTCTCTGATACTTGTCTTCAAGAAAGTTACCCTGGAATAAGACCCAAGCCCCAGAACACTGTGGGCCTGAGTCTATACTGCATTGGATCTTGTGTAGCCACTTGTATTTGTGCAAAGTTAATATTAAACACAATGCAGTATTTGATGCAAGGGACTGCACGAAAAAACAGGCTTAATATTTAAAGAAAACAAATAACGTCCCACATTTGTTTAGGAGCCTTGGAACATACTGTTGAAAGTTTCAGACTTAAATATATTTAGCTAAGGTTTCAAAGCTAACCACCTAGTCACATGCAGAATCTTACATTTGTATATGCCAGTGATCATGTGTATGTGCACCTAATCATTTTATGTTCTCAGGTGTGCAATATGCATCAGTGCATTCAGGCTATTTAAAAAACTTGACTCATATATGATCTCATTTTAAAAGCAACACCATTGGAATAACAAGACCAGAAACGGAAGCTCTCCCTATGGAGTGATAATGAAACATTCTCCAGACAAACCTACAGATGTCTCCACCTTGTTCCTGAAGGACCACCTCTAGATTTAGGAATACCATTCTATTCGGCTCTTGACTTCTAGGTAGAGACTATGAAAAATGCCATTAGGACCTTATTATTGTAATAGGAACAGAACAAGATCACTGACTTTGGCCCCACCAACTTATTTCACATAGTTCCTCAGAGATTAACAACATTCAGTTTCAGGCAAGATCTGGACTGGTGACCTACTGCTAAATACTCCTTGCCCCATTACCAATTTCCTGAACAATCCAGCCCCACTTTTTCACTAATAGTCACTGTATAAATGGGAAATGTAGAGCTATTCTGCAGAGTCTGAAATTCTTACTCCACATATCTTCATACTGGGGGTGAGTGTGCGAAGGGGGTTGGAAGGGACCATTTGAGATCTCACGAATCTTGCAACACATTGCGAATATGGGGAGTAATGGAGCCAACTCAGGATCTGAAGTCAGTCCCTGTGTGGCACAAACTACTGACTCAACATAGTTAAAAATTATTTCTCAAACAAATTTATACAATTTTCCATTATACTAGCTAGTTACTTGTTACTCTGGTGAATTCTTAATGCAATAGGAAGGTGATTATGAATCCTAGTAATAAAATATTTGAACAAAGAATGTACAACTTCATTTTTAGCAAAAGTTAATGGGCCAAATTCAATACTGACCTAACTCCACTTAAGTTGAAGAAATGCCTGGTCTTAATTTGATTTAATGGTTTTTGTATTATATGCTAGTGACTTTTTATCATAACAATGAATTCATTGAATGTATTGTATTTTAAGCAGAAAACATCTGCCCTTACCATCACCATTGTCACTTAGTCTCTCTGCTGTTCATGTCAAAGCCATTCACATCACATTGTTTTTTAAAGTAGTTTTCATGTGTGCATATAACACAGACAGCATAACTGCCTGGTGATTTAGAAAAGCACCCTCGTTTGTTGAGCTACGAATTTGTGATAGACAGTCAAATCTGGTCAAAGTGCATCTTGAAAAAAGAATGTTCAAGGATCACACTTTTGTGTTAAAGGAGTCTGAAAATCCAGAGAAATGGGCCATAACTTTATAATGAACAGGGTTAGTTTACAAAGAATTAATGATCACATGCTCAACTTGTCCCATTTCAAACAGTGATACACTGTGAGAGCAATTTGCATTCAATTAATTTACTAATTAAGAAATGGCAGTTGCTAAGGAGTGAAACTCCTGCTTAATTACCTAATAAACAAGCACAAAACATTTCAAGTGAATTAAACTTAGGAAAGAATCCTATCTTTGTGAAAAGAACTGTTTAAAGCATAAGACTTTATTCTGTGTTCATCAGGAAAAATAGGCAACTGTATGGTTCACTCTTGTTTTCCTAGTTTATAGTTACCCTGATTTTCAAATAGGCATAGGCAAATGGATGCAGTCACTTTTCTGTATGGCCTGCATAAGAATGAAAATCCCCCAGAGTGCATACACAAGCTGGAATTTGAGTGCACACAGAGAGATTTGCAGAACCAGCCATGATTTGCATACATTCATCAAGGAATTTGCACACTTAAGGTGTCTATAGCGGTGGAATTCAAGCTGTACGGAATACAAGCTATATGGAACACAAGCTGTCAGGAATAGTATCCCTGATGATGCCACAGCACAAGTGGCTGCTGAGCTCTGTGACTTTATCCTCACACACAATTATTTCAAATTTGGTGACCATATATACCTCCAGACCAGTGGCACCGCTATGGGCACCCGCACGGCCCCACAGTATGCCAACATCTTTATGGCTGACATGGAACAACACTTCCTCAACTCTCGTTCACTCATGCCCCTTCTCTGTCTACGCTACACTGATGACATCTTCATCATCTGGACCCATGGGAAAGAAACTCGGGAAGAATTCCACCGCGATTTCAACAGCTTCCACCCCACCATCCACCACAGCCTGGATCAGTCTACACGGGAGGTCCACTTCCTAGATACCACGGTGCAAATTAATGATGGCCACATCAACACCACCCTATACTGAAAACCTACCGACAGCTATGCCTACCTTCATGCCACCAGCTTCCACCCCGGGCACACCACACGATCCATTGTCTACAGCCAAGCACTGAGGTACAATCGTATTTGCTCCAACCCCTCAGACAGAGACCAACACCTACAAGATCTTCACCAAGCTTTCTCAAAACTACAATACCTGCACAAGGAAATAAGGACACAGATCAACAGAGCCAGACGTAAACCCAGAAGCCTGCTGCTGCAAGACAAGCCCAAGAAAGAAAACAACAGAACACCACTGGTCATCACCTACAGTCCTCAGTTAAAGCCTCTCCAACGCATCATCAGTGATCTATAACCCATCCTGGACAACAATCCCTACTTTCACAGGCCTTGGGAGGCAGACCAGTCCTGGCCCACAGACAACCCGCCAACCTCAAGCGTATTCTCACTAGAAACAGCACACTGCGCCATAACAACTCTAACTCAGGAAACCAATCCATGCAACAAACCTCGATGCCAACTCTGCCCATATATACACTAGCAACATCATCACAGGACCTAATCAGATCAGCCACACCATCACTGATTCATTCACTTGCACATCTACCGATGTAATATATGCCATTATGTGCCAGCAATGTCCCTCTGCTATGTACATCAGCCAAACTAGACAGTCCCTACAAAAAAGGATAAATGGACACAAATCAGATATCAGGAATGGCAATATACAAAAACCTGTAGGAGAACACTTCAATCTCCCTGCACACACAATTACAGATTTAAGTCACTATACTGCAGCAAAAAACTTTAAGACCAGACTGCAAAGAGAAACCGTAGAGCTGCAATTCATTTGCAAATTTGATACAATTAGCTCAGGACTGAATAGGAATTATGAATGGCAAGCTAACTAAAAGAGCAGTTTCTCTTCTCTCGCTCTTCACACCTCCAGTTCAGCTGCTAGAGGAATACCTCACCCTCCCTGATTAGAGATAACAAGCTGGTTCAGCCTCATTGGACTAACCCAGTTATCTCTAACCTCATTCTTGCCTACCTATTTATACCTGTCCCTGGATACTTCCACTTCTTGCATCCGACAAAGTGGGTATTAGCCCACAAAAGCTTATCCTCTAATACTTTAGTTAGTCTTTAAGGTGCCACAGGACTCTTTGTCACTTATACATAGAAAAGATGCATATGCAGTTCTTTATGACGGTATGTAACAGTATGTTAATTAATTCAATTTCTTCTCTGTGGGTTTTTTTTTTCATGCCAGGGTATGTTCACTGAAGATATCTCTGCTCCAAATCTTAACATGTGTATATAGGCACATCATCAATTTTATAGTCAAAAGGTAGGGAGTATAATAGTACGGGGAGTGGATTTATAGATAACGAGTGCTATTATTATGGAAGAAATCCTGACCCCTTTTAAGTCAATGGCAAAAATTACAGTTATTTCAATGGAGGCATGATTTCACTCTATGAGTTTTGTTTGGCTTTGTTGTTGTTTTGTTGTTATTACAAAACAGACAAAGATATACTTATTAGAAGGATCCTTCCTGGTGGACTAGTGATTTATCAAATCAGTTCCTGTTTTCATAGGTGACCTAAACATTAACAAAGAGAATCCAGTTTCTCCAACTAAATAAAACTGAAATTAGTATTTTCACAAGTTGCAGGAGAGTGCTGAAATGTTAATGTCAAATGGAACCCTTCAACAGAATCCACTTTGTTGCATATGACACTTTCCAAAATGGCATTGTTAGATAACTGGAAACATTTAGAGATTAATTACGGGATACAACACTTTTGAATTTGGTTTACGTTAATAATCATCAAAAAACTTACTATTGTATGGCCTACTCTGTGTTGGTGGTCTCAGTCCAGATACTAGCAGCAAGTGTCTACATGACAAAATCTGCCATTGTAGCTTCTGTTTATTATTTGTAATGTCACCAGCATGATATGAATCAAATAAGCATATAAGCTGAGCTACCCTCTCACGCCCCAGAACATATTTAAGTTACACTGGCAGAGCATTTTTAATGGGAATGCTGTACTTTGGGAGTAGAAGACATGATTGTCCAGGCCTGTCAGTCTAATGCTATTCATGGGCACTAAGTGTGTTCTGATGCATTAAGTGAATAACTTAGCTTCACATCATTGTGTGTTACTTGCTAGCATGCAGCTTCATGTAATTTTTACAACTTATTTTGTCTTAAACTTAAAAATAAATATTCTCTCATTAATCTTTGATCATAAGGTCTTTTAGGTAGGAACCATGTCCATATATGAACGTAAGTGACCTACAGCAGTGTTTCTCAAATTGGAGTCCACTGATCAGTTGCTCCCACTTCCTCCCTACCTCAACTCATCCCCCTTCCTCTATCTCCAGGAGGCTACCAAAGCCAAACTGGGAGATTTTAGGCCAGCGGTTCTCAAACTGTGGGTTGTGACCCCCTCAGGGGTTCTGGGCCAATTCCGTGGGGGGCTGCAAGATGCCAATGCCTTCAGCGGCATTTCGGTGGAAACTCCAAACACACGAGTAAGTCTGCCGAAAAGCTGCCGAAGGCTGCAATGCTGTCAGCGGCATTTAGGTGGACACAGAGACGAATGCTGTGTGTCTGCCGAAATGCTGCCGAAAGCAGAATTGTTCAGTTCATCTGCATTTCGGCAGACATACCTGGGGCGTGATAGGATGCAGCAAACCAAAAAAGGGTCATCAAAACGACAAGTTTGAGAACCACCGTTTTAGGCGCTAAAAGTATGGTGGTGCAGCGGGGCTAAGGCAGGCTCACTGTCTGCCCTGGCTCCTTGCAGCTCCCAGAAGCAGCAGAGGTTTTCCGCACGCTGCCTCCATCCCAAGTGCCAACTCCGCAGTTCCCATTGGGTGGACTAAAGTATTCTTTGTTCACAGAAAATAAATGACCAGGATCTTGAAGTCAGACCTTCTGCCTGCCAAGTAAATAATGACCAGGGCCAGCTCTACCATTTTTGCCTCCCCAAGCAAAAATACCCCCAAAACTGCTTTGACTGCTGTCACCTGGACTGTCCAAAGGAAAAAAAAAAAACTGCTGCCGCCTGGAATGTGCCTCCCCAACAATGCCCAGAATGCTGCCCCTTACCAAGGTCCACCCAGGCACGTGCTTGCTCTGCTGGTGCCTGGAGCCAGCCCTGAGAATGACCAATGGCACAGCAAGCTTCTCTAAACTGCCAAAGGATCTCAGCAATGATCTGTAGGGACTGTACCTAGGGGTGAGATGGTTACTCTAGTTCAATGTCCCTATCTATTCAGCCACTGGCTGTTTTTCTTAAAACATGCCAATTGGGGTAGTGGTTTCTCAGATATAAAAACTTGACCACTGGGTTTAAACTAACTCTTTTCAGTAAGGCCACAAGATAGCCACCAGAATCACAACTGACCTGATATGGTTTTGAACTGAACACTAGACGTACTATATGTGAAATCCATTTTGAACCTAATTTTCAAACTTGAATATTTAAATCGATAGGCACTTCAATACCTACTTTAGGCATTTAAGAGCTATTTAGGTGCCTTCCCAAGTAAAGATTCCACTAGATTCCATTAAAGTCTTTCGATTCTCTTGTATTGGTTTCTCCTGATTTCAGCTAGTCTATGTTGGTGTAACTTGAGGGACCAGTAGTGCTATTAATTCCTAAACAAACAGATCCATTGCTCTGTTCCAAAACTTAACTGACCGAGTAGAACCAACTAAGAACCCATGGAAAGCTTCTAGAGGAATTTCCACTTGGGTACACATAGATATTTGCATGCTTAATGGATTTGCCCAACTCTGGGATCTGTAGTTTGAAAATTTGACCTTGAACCATATTCCCAATCCCATGAAAACACTCCCGTTTATAACTACTTTTCTTCTGACTTATCACTCACAAGCAGAGCAGGTGAATAATTGATTTTTTTGGTTTGGCCAGATAACCCCCCAAAATCCAGAACAAACATGATAATTATAGCTGGCTGGGGCAGGGGGTTGGTGTGTGCGAGGGGGTGAGGTCTCCGGCTGGGGCTGCGGGCTCTGCAGTGAAGCTGGGAATGAGGAGTTAGAGGTGTAGGAGTGTGTTCCAGGCTGAATCCAAAGGGTTCGGAGGGCGTGAGTGGGACCAGGGTTGGGGCACAGGAGGAGGTCAGGGGTGCAGGCTCCAGGTGGCGGTTACCTCAAGAAGCTCTCGGAAGCAGTGGCACATCCCCCTTCTAGATCCTATTCAGAGGCACAGTCAGGCAGATCTGCATGTTGCCCTGTCCACAGGCACTGCCCCTGCAGCTCCCAGAAGCAGCAGCATGTCCTCCCTCCAGCTCCTATGTGGCAGCATGGTGCCAGCCAAGCAGCAGTGCATGCTGCCCAAACTACAGGTGCTACCCCTTCAGGTCCTATTAGCCATGGTTCCCAGCCAAGGGGAGCTGTGGGGGCGGCACTTGGGGTGGGGTCAACATGTGGAGCACCTGGCTGTTCCAATCATAGGAGCCGAGTAGGGGGGACATGCCTTCTGCTTCTGGGAGTCACACAGAATCATGACATGCGCAGAGCAGGGCAAGTCCCCAGCCCTGCTCCTAGACCGGAGCTCTAAGGCCAAATTAAAAGGGTTCATGGTTTGGATGTGGCTCAGGGGCCGTAGTTTGCTCACCCCTGCACTGGACTATAGGCTATTCTGGAGTGGTTTGTTTCAGTCTGTCCTATTGAAGCTCTTCCACTTTGCAAAAATACTTAAATTTTCCTTGAAGCAGGATCTTGAAGTCAGACCTTCTGCCTGCCAAGTGAGTGCCCTCACTATTCTCCTGGGAGATAGGAGATGTCAATTCAAATCCTACATCTGAATCAGGAATGAAGAAGAGATGAATCCACATTTCCTACCTCCCAGTGCCTTAATCACTCAGCTAAAGAGTTATCCTCTTTCTCTCTTTGGCTCAATATGTATATTTAAGTGTCTATACAAAATAGAACATCTTCAATAGGAGTATTTGAAAGCTCATACACTTTTCTAAATGTGGCCCTGAAAAACGTTTTCCCAGCAGAAATGAATTGGGTCAAATTTGCAAATAGTTTTCGATCAACTGAAACTGCAATTTCTGATGAACTGATGAAGTATTCTCCTGAAGAGTTCTTCCAGCTCTACTTGCAAGTCATAAAATAAATGCCTAAAACTTCTCTCCCTGGAGTATCTCTCTGCTTCAGTGAATATAACTTCCTTAATTAAACTATATAAAATACGTACAACCAGTCTTATTAACACAAGCCACCATAAAATGCATACTTAGAGAAAAATGATTATATGGACAATTAATGTCAGTTTAGTTTTCTGTTCAATGTTAATGCTTGCACAGACAATTAAAATGAAGTATGAGTTAAGTTCTCCCATAAGACTATAAATGTAATGCACTTTTGTAAAATAAAATGTAACATTGTGTTGAGGGCACCAAGGGTAGTTGTCTTCCATTCATTAGTTTTACACTTCTATTGATTATTTTCTCTAAAAACACTGCACCTTCTCAACTGCAAGGGCAGCAAGGATTTAATTTATTCAGCACTATTGTGCCTCTTAACTATATAGGCAAATGCTAACACTGTCCTAGCTTTAGTTTCAAGAAGACACATAGTGTATTTTTTAGTACCAGAGAATAAAATAGCAGAGAACATGAATAACTCAGTAAACCTACACACTGCCATCTATACCTACTTTATCTCTTAATTAGCCTTAGTGAATATCTCTGCATTTTACATTCCAAAATGTAGTGCGTTGCCAAGATGGGGAAGATCCCAAGAGTCCCAAGAGTGGCAGATTGCCACTATCTCTTTCTGTCTGCAACCAAATGATCAGCGCATTGTCTTTTTTTGGATTGCAGAAGGCACCAGCTGTTATTATGAACTTGTTTTCAAACCAGCACAGTTTCTGCAGAAAAGACTTCATCAATAAGTTGCTACTATGCCAGAACATAATTACGCTTTCAAGAGTGATACCAAACCACATGCTGTGCAAGCCAGGTGAAGATACCCTTTATGAAAGGTATTAGTTTATAGATTCAGGGTATTATCTAATGCCATTTGAAGTCAATTCCATTGACTTCTGTGGGCATTTGGTCTGGCCACGCAACCTCAGAGTAAGTCCTGTTTTATAGTCAAAACCTGACATCCTTACTCACTTCCTGATTACTTTTTACTTCTCTATTGAATTATTAGTTATTTTTATTTCTTATATATTTTATCTTGTGCTGAGAGTAAGCTCAGTGTTGTAGAAAACACAGGGCAAACCACCGTCACTGTCCTGTGGAGCCTGTCCATCTACACATGTTCTTGTATTGGTGCCCGTGATATGTAGGTTTACCATCAGACTGGACAGACAAATTAATTCAGACACAAAATGTCAACAGAAGAAACGTGTGATATTACAGTGCAATTCTCCACCTCCAACTTGTGTCATGGCTAGATGCAGAATGGACACAAAGCAACAAGAAAGGCTGTTCACATCTTTGATCCTGAGCCTTCCCATTATAGTTAGATTACCGGAAAATTTGTCTCTGCTTTACATAATATTAATGGGAATTTATATGGAGAGGCATTATAGGCATAGGTAAATCTTAATGCAAATAATCAATAAGAAAACAAAAGATTTTTGACATCCATTTCTCAAAAGGAGGAATGTTTCTGTGTCACACACTAGAGGACTTCAAAAACAACATATGTTTTCTATGATATTTAATGAAAAAAAATATTAGTTTCATTCCAGGGGCTTTTTTTTTTTAATCACAGTGTTTTGCTTTTCATGAAACTTTCTAGAAAGATAAGGGCTTTTTCTTCAAATTATTAAGCTTCAAAATATCTCATATCTAATATCAAACTTTTCATGTGCATATACCACATTCTGTTTTTAAAATCCTCTATCTGCCTCCGCATTAAGGGGAGAAGTGGGCCCTAGTGATTTTACATGGTAGCATAATGTTGTTAAAGTCTGTAGCCTTTCACTGGCACAGGAAAAGAGGTGATCTGAAAAGGAACATTATTTTTTTAAAAATCAGAACTGCCAGCAAGCAAAGAACTTTAAGTGAAATATGTGTGGTATATATTATCTCAAACACACACACTCTGTCATTATAATAGCAAACTTGAATGACTTTTCCAGGGATAGGACTTTGAACTACAGCTCTCACATTGTTACCAGCTCATTACTAATTACATCTGGTAAAAACCACCAATTGTCCGACAAGTGAATCAACTCAGATGGATTCAATGCAATTAAGATTGCATTTCATTCATCAAATTAATGTTGGTTCCTCAGTGATGGATGATAAATAAAAGCACATGAACTATCGAGAGCAACAAAGACTGATAGACTTTGAGCTATTTCAACGCATTTACAAGGATGTAAGGAAACTGCTCTTGTGCATACTATGAAAACATGCCCTGTGAGCCACAGTTAATAAATATATTTTGGCATATAACAAACTAAACCACTAGTCATTGATTATACTTCTCATTGAAGTCCTGTCATACAACTGTACAATTTGCCTGTCACTTTTAAATCAAGTAGAAGACACACTCCACCCCATTCAGCAATGACCTCTGTTTGAATTCAGATTCTGTACAGTAAACACAGTGCATATCACTCAGCAAGGATAAGATACAGGGATAAGATAAGTTATGCTGGTAGAGTGGGGGACGGGCGGAAGGATGCCAATGAAGGTCGGGAAAGGGTAGTGATAGCTTGCCAATCAAAATATTTTAGAAGAGATTTTTTCTAAAAAAAGGAGGGAAACAAAAAGCTGGTCTGTTAAGACATCATCATGCTGGGCTAGATAGCTGGCCTTAATAAAATTCCTGTGAGTCACTGTTAGCACAAAGGAACCATAAAGTCACCTTAATCATGTAGCTGGGGATTTGCTTGGTATGGAATGTAAAATATAGATATCTTTATCTTTCATGAAAATCATGTCAGCTGGTCTTGGGTAAATCTAAGCCACGGTCAGCTAGCATGCATTTTTAAATACCAATTTTCTCTGTCTGTAGTAGAAGCTCAATCACGTGTAACATTATCCTACATTAAAAATGGTTAACAGATTTTCTAACATAATTCACTTTTTTCAAGGCTCTACTGTGACAGTCTGTATCTCTATATTAACTCTTTTTACAATATTATGATAAACTTTGTACAAAGTATGCCTTGTGAGGTATCATTTGAAAACTCATCATTTGCTGATCCTTTTGTCCTGGTAAAATACATGTGGCAACATAGTGGTTACAATTATAAGATTCTACTGTATAAGGGCTTGGTTACACTGGCACTTTATAGCGCTATAAAGCCCCCACGAGCGCTATAACCTCCTCCCCGTCCACACTGGCAAGGCACGTAGAGCGCTATAACTGCTGAGTTATAGCGCTATTGTTAATCCACCTCCGCATGGGGAATAAGGGCTGTAGCGCAGCTGCTGTAGCGCTACAGCAAGAATGTGGACACCCACTGCGCTACAAGTGATCTCTGGAGATGCCTAGAGCCATTTAAGGCAATTGACGTCTCTTCCCTTTGTTTTGAACTGGAGGAATGCGCAAGTACCTCTTTAGAGTTTCTCTCTTAACTCGGCAGATAAGCAATGCAAATGTTTAAGGAGGGAGCCTGTGTGAAAACAAAGCCTTCTGTGAATGGAGGCTCGCTGACAGGCTTCCAGAAGATCGGAAAAATCACTGTCTCTCTCCCTCTACATACACACAACGCGTCCCCCCTCACCCCCCTCGTTTAAAAAGCACGTTGCACCCAGCTGAATGCTGGCATACCTGCCCTAATGCGCTGCTCTTAATGCTGCATTAAGTGCCCCAAATGTGGCCATGCTATACCGCTTGCTCATCTGAGTGTGGACATACAATAGCGCTATACATATTACTGTATAAGGGGACCGCTATAACCAATAGCGCTATAATCATGTAAGTGTAACCATATCCTAACATTACTGAGACATGTTTCAAGTTTAGAAAAGCAGACACAAACTAGTTCCTAAAGACAACAGGCAAACTGACTCCTCGCAGCCAGGTATCAACAAAATCAAATGGGCTATCAAATGGTTAAGTGGCCATTCTTTTACAGAAGAAAGAATATGAGTGAGAACTCTACATTTTTACAAGGAGGAGGGAGGAAAAACTATTCTCTTTAACCTCTGAGAATAGGAAAAGAAGTAGTGGGCTTCAATAAGAGAACTGCTGTGGCAGAGTGCTCCTTTTTCACTGAAGAATCACTCAGCTGCATTTTGAGAATTCAGTTTAAGAGCACTTCCAAAACTGTCATTACTGAGTCTTTAAAGCTTTTTCCCTTGCTTGCTTTTCAGTTTCAGAACTCTAGAAAACATCCAGCAAATATTTTTGTTAAAAAAAGAAAAACTTTCCCTAATCTTAACAACTTTAAATCCTCTGCTTACAGACTCGAACCATTGAGTTTTCTGAATTTTGCTACAGGCTTTAGGCTACAGTATGCTACCAAAATTATAGTGGATATAAAATAAACAGTAAAAAAAAAGTTCTAGTTTTTCTCCTACTGTATTTTGTTTTATGATGGTGTTAAAATAATGCAATCAGACAAAAAAACATGTTATCATATACTTCATGGATCTGGAATGCTTATGTTGAGCTTATTAGCATGGTATCTTTGTGCTTCTCAGAATGAAATAAAATAATTATCAGAATGCATATATCTCTCCCAGAATGCAGCAAGAGTTTATTACTGAAGAAAAGTTAAGCTGAAGTATTGAGAGTTACATATTCACTAAAGGGGTGAAGTTCATGATCTTTCTGATTTCTTTAGGGTGCAGTTCATGAGTGGCTCAGAGAGCATTCAAGCAACTTAGCTGGATGTGTCCCTTCATGTTGCTGACTGAGTGATGACAGTCCCTTGAGGGGTTTGCTGCTTGTCACTAGCATACCATTGTGAGAGACAGCCCAGGCTTGAGTGTTAAGGGGGCACAGCGGTCTCACAGTTCCAGTTTGTACCCTGGGGGTCTGTCACACCATGTAAATCACTAATCCTTTTGAAATCCCTCAATTATATCTTCTGGCATTGAGTATGACAGGATAATTATGCAATGTGTCAAAAATCTCTTTTTTATCATTTTAAAAATTTGCTACCTTTCAATTTAATTGGCTTTCCTTTTGTTCTTGTAGGAGGACAAAGGCTAAACAAGAGTGTCTGATCATCCTTCTTTATGCCATTCATTATTTTGCATAATTCCATCCTCAAAGTCAGTTACCATCAGATCTAATGTGTAATCTCTATTCCATATGCAATAATAAACAACTTGCCTCAAATGTATGTAGACACACACACGTGCATGCATGCACATGGACCTGATAGCAATCCCTATATTTAGATCAACTAACACTTTCCAGTATAAAGGATTCTTACTTCCTTTCCTTGAAAAGCTCTCAGTCGCACACTTTTTGCAGAAGACTTTTGATAATTGGCATGGAGCAAACACTCCAGCTAGATAAATGCCTTTTTTGGTTTCATTAAATTTTTCCTCAGCAAAGTCAGAATGGAAACTGTTACAAATCATCAATTCCTTCTCTCACTTGCATTCCTCAGGAAAATGTTGTCAACCTCTCAAAACAAGAATACACGCATAAACATTCTAAGGTCAGGCTGGCAACACTGCCGCTACTGTACTGGAAACAGCTGGGGACCTGCTGGAGAGGGTGTAGTGGAGAGGGACAGAAGAAAGGTGGGCTCCTCCACCAACATATCTGGACACAGCACATAATCTCAGAGGCCTGTTCCCCTCATTGGAGCCTCCCTCACCATCCTTGGGACAGGAACTGAGCCAACAGCACCCTCCCCAGATCCTTGTTCATATGCATTATGAACATATACCATTTTTTCTATCAAAGGAGAAAAATCCCTCTTTTGGTGTATAGGCTGGATGCACAAGGGAGCAGAAAAAAAGTCACATGAGCAGCCATAAATCTAGCATTTCCCAAGTGCTTGATATACGTCCTAAATAATCATCTTTTAACGTCATTTTAGTATATAATTTCTATATATATATACCCATAAACACATATACACACTATAAACAAGAAGCAACCTGATAGTTTCCATATAAAAAAATCTATAGTACAATGTTAGTAACTAACACAATTATTAAGTTTTTGTAATTAGTGCTAATTTCTGAGGAATTCTGGAGGAAATGTTAAAATGGCACAAAAAGCAGTTCGAAGCCCAACTGCAAATTGTTTCTTTCAAAGTCACCTCTCTATCATTGCAGGTATTTGTCATAAAATTTCAAACAGGAAAACAGTGAAACTCTTCAAGAATGTGTGTATTTGTATGTGTGTGTACATATATATACATACAAACACTAATCATAGCAATAAAAACCTTGTAAAACAACAGGACTATTCTGAGGAATTAGTGACCATCTTGAGTTAATTAACTCAGAAAATTATGTCCAATAAATGTCCCACACCTCATTATAGGTGATGCACAACTAGGAACCTATCACATTTCTTCTGTTATATAAAACATATTCAACTTAATACCCTGTTCCATTTCAGCGCAGGATGTTTTCTAATTTGTTCAGAATGGAGCTGCAATATTTGAATCAGTCTGCTTATATCCCATAAACATTTCACAATTGAGTAAACTTCCCAGCTAGTTGTATTCAAATTAGCTGGAAGTATATTTGCCAATTGCTTTCCTCCTCGATAATAACAACATTCAGTTAGCAGAATTGTCAGAGGAATAGGTATGTCAGTAACCTGAAAACCATAGGTGACTGAATAAGAAAAAAAGAAAAAAAAAATCCCGATCTCCCTGTTTGGTGTGTTTGCTGAGTGTAAGGTACTGGAATAACTCAACAGTGTTTAATTAGACAAGCTGTTGGGAATGTAAATTCCAAAGCTTATTAAAATTAGCTTCTCAAGGAAGCTTGAAACTAAAACTTGCCTTGCTTGAAACTTCCCTCATAACAGAGTGTGTGGCATAAAATATATTAATTTTGCTATTGTTTTGATAAATATCGCTCAGGTGCAGTCATTGATCTGATTTTCTCTTCCCTTATTTTCTGAACTAACTAGAATAGAATTGAAATTAAAAAAGTTTCATGCTCAGGTGGATCCCTTCCAGGGTGCTGTCAGGAACATACAGATTACACACTGGGTTGCAGCAGGTAACCAGCAAAACATTTCTTTAATTACTATTTTTTTCAAATTCAGACAAATGAGACTATAGATGCATAATGCAGTATACCCCCTCCACATTCTCTTGACATATGCACTTCAGCCAGCACTGCAGAATCCTAGAGCAAAAACCGCTCTCACCCCATTGCCTGTCTTATCTTAATATAGCTTTTTTTTACATTTAGTCATGCTAAGCTCCAAACTGGTTTACTTTTGGATCCCCCTTTGGAGGCATTTTGTAGCTTGTCCCACTCAAGATGCTGCTGTGTTTCTACAAAAACAAACAAAAAAAAAAACAGCGCAGAAGTTATCCTACTGAAGTCAGAAACATCATAAAGGAGAAAGAACAAATGGGTTGGAGGTTTCTGGTTTGCGTTTTTTGTTTGTTCATTTATTTTTCTTTGTTTATATTTCAATCATCTTGCATTGACTAGGACAAGGTACATTTCTCAGGTCTCTGGAGTGGTAAATGAGAGCACTTTGTTCACAAAATTAGCCTTTGAAGATTTTGGTGCAAGCAACATGTATATTAAAAATAAACCACCCAGAGACTGTTGACAATTCATTTTAAATGTTATTAGCTCACCTGCAGCCAAAAGTAGAGAGTTGGAGAATAGAACAAAAAGCCAACTTGAGAACCTGATAGGAAGGAAAGTATTGATATAAGGTAAAATACTCCACTGTGCAGAGGCCCAGAGTAAGGCCTATACCCCATGCAACTCACATTTTAGTGTTAGGTTTAGTCTACACACAGATTTGTAGTGATCTAACCACTTCAGTTAGGGGTGGGGGGTTTTAAACCAAAATTCTTATACCAAGGCAACCCCCACCCTTTATATCTTATTCACCCTCCAGTATAGCAATAACTATACTGGTATAGCACTTTTATATTGGTATAACTCTATCTGCATTGTATTTAATTAGCTTTGCCAAGATAAAAAAGTGCAAAAACTTGTGTTTAGACAGAGCTTTATTTTGAAGGCTTAAGTGGTACATTAACTTTGTGCTGGCCTTGTACACAGAGGTGAATATCTCCATTGTGGTTCAGTACTGAAATCAATCTAGCGCAGGGGTCTCCAAACTACAGCCCGAGGGCCAGATGTGGCCCGTGGCTTCGATTTGTCTGGCCCCCCGCAACCAACAGGGGAGAAGCGAGCAGGCAAAGGATGCTGCAGCTGAGCAGGTACACTGAGCAGGCAGGGGGAGGGGCTGCTGGAAGCAGCTTGCACGTGGGAGCAGTTCAGCTGAGCTATACAGAGGAGCAAGTGCCCCCGGGAGCCAGTGTCCCCCCAAAAGGGGAGCCAACTTAGGGGAGAGTCACTGCTGTAGCCGAGCAGGCACGGACCCTGCCTTAGAGTAAAAATATAAGCCAGATGCTTAATTACATCTCCAATAAATGGAGTAAAGAAGATAGAAATAAAATTTAAAAATAATGAGAAATGATTTTTAATGTATTAACAAATATTTTGCGTGATTTCATAGTACCTGCATTGATTACACAGCTACTTTTATACCTGATTTAGAATTTAATGCAACACTGACACAGAAGTGTTTTTTTTTTTATGATTTGCATATATAAAAAGCATAACTATCCAACTATTTTTTCACTGTCGCTTTGGCCCACGAAGCCCCTTCAAAAATCTAATATGGCCCTCGTCTCAAAGTTTGGAGACCCCTGATCTTGTGGATAGCAAGTATCAAACATCCATCTGCAAAACTGCCTTTTGTGGCAGCAGAAATCATTACAAATTGCCCTATATTGTGTGATATGACTTGTGGTGTTTATTTTTAATACACAATGGATAAGTTTTCTGCATAAAATGTTTTGATACAGATGCGTTGGAAAGGACACAAATTATTTGTAGACATATTCCCCTAGGGCTCACAATCACTAAACAGTACACTATGAAACTTCTTTGTGTGGCAAGACAGTTGGGTAATTATATTTAGGGCAGGAGACCTGAACTGAAGGCACTGGAATTGCATTACAGTCTATATTTGACATTTTTGTTTTGTTTTAGCAATCTTAAAGTGTCTTGCCAACACTGAAAGTTATTTGTTCAAGATTTATTCCCTTCTTTTAAATTAGAACAAGTGTATTGGCCTGAAGGTACCAGAACTTGCATTGAGCTTGGTAAGAGATTGCAGCCCAGAATCCCTGATAAGATTACAAGGACAACTAGAAGGCCTTTATTAAGAATCTAATAGCCACAAACCAACCTTGTTTTAATCTATTCAGGACTGAAAAGACATCTGGCTGCATGACAGAGACAGCAGTTTAGCACCTCAGCTACCAAGACCTGAATCACACTCTAAATGCATTCACTGAATACAGAGGGACAAATAGGGCTGAAATCAGATGTGAATCCAGACAGAATTTGTTCCCATCTAGTCTAGCATTAGGGGATGCCACTGACCTACTGGTCAGGTCACTTCACCTCTATTTCATTTCCCCATCTTTACAATGAGGATAATGATATTCTCTTACCTTTTTAAAACCATTTGTGCCATGTAAGAGCTAAATTTCGGAAAGCTAAACCTGTGCTACATGCACTGTAAGAGCCTAAGGCCATGGTTACACTGGCACGTTATAGCGCTATAAAGCCCCCACGAGTGCTATAACCTCCTCCCTGTCCACACTGGCAAGGCACTAAGAGCGCTATAACCGCTGAGTTATAGCGCTATTATTAATCCACCTCCGCATGGGGAATAAGGGCTGTAGCGCAGCTGCTGTAGCGCTACAGAAAGAATGTGGACACCCACTGTGCATTAATTGGCCTCCAGCCCGTCCCATAATTCCCGTTCGAGCCACTCTGGTCATCACTTGCAAACTCTTTTGTCCTGTCCTCAGGTGACCACACGTCAGACCCGCCCTTTAAAGTTCCAGGGAAATTTGAAAATCCCCTTCCTGTTTGCTCCAGCCAAGCGTGGCGTGCTCTCAGGGAACCCTTGCAGGTGATCATTCTCATTGATCTGATTGATTGCGTGGCGTGGTCTCAGGGAATCGTTCCAGGTGATCATTCTGATTGATCATCATGACTCCACGTGCCATGCCTCCTCGCAATAGGCGATCCCCAGCATGGA
Source organism: Dermatemys mawii (assembly GCA_007922305.1). Lineage (NCBI taxonomy): Eukaryota > Metazoa > Chordata > Testudines > Dermatemydidae > Dermatemys > Dermatemys mawii. The sequence continues at coordinate 9,334,862 of ML677334.1, read as the reverse complement.
GCAATAGTGAGGTGCTGGACCTCATCAGCTGTTGGGGGGAAGAGGCTGTTCAGTCTCAGCTGCGGTCTAGCCGCAGGAATTTTGACACCTATGGGCAGATATCACGGGCCTTGGCAGAAAGAGGCCATGAGCGGGACACTCTGCAGTGCCGTGTTAAGGTAAAGGAGCTTAGGAATGCGTATTGCAAAGCCTGCGAGGCAAACGGCCGCTCCGGGGCAGCCCCCGTGACTTGCAGATTTTATAAGGAGCTGCACGCAATACTTGGTGGTGATCCCACGGTCACTCCATCGACCACCACGGACACTTCCCAGCCCAACAGTGAAGGGGGGGGGGTGAGGAGGAGGACGAAGACCAGGAGGATGAAGAAGAGGAGGAGGATGAGGACGAGGCGGCAGCGACCCAGGGCACGGAGGAGTCCCTGGACGCATGCAGCCAGGAGCTCTTCTCAACTCAGGAGGGCAGCCAGCCACAGCGTCTGGCGGTTGCAGGGGCCAGCTCAGCAGCAGATTGCGGAGGTAAAGCTGCTTTTCTATGGGGAAGGCTGGCAGCTTGGGGTGGAAAGGGATGAGGGGGGCATTCCACGTGGAGCTCTTCTCAAGCCAGGAAGAGGGCAGGGGGGCATGCAGCCAGGAGCTCTCCTCTAAAGTCAGGAGGAGGGCGGCCAGCCACAGCGTCCGGCGGTTGCAGGGGCCAGCTCAGCAGCGGATTGCGGAGGTAAAGCTGCTTTTCTATGGGGAAGGCAGGCAGCTTGGGGTGGAAAGGGATGCTTGCATCCTTGCCTACATGTGGAATAGAGCATTGATGTAGTCTTTCACCTCGCGGTAGTCATCATCAGTAATCTCTTCAAAGGTCTCAATAAGAGCACTTGCAATGCGCCTGCGCAGGTTTCCCGGGAGAGCCAGTGTGGTCCCCGTCCTGGTCCCGGTCACTAGTCCCTGCCACTGTGCTACAATGGGTGGGGGGAGCATTGCTGCACATAGGCAAGCTGCATATGGCCCTGGGCGGTAGCCGCATCTTATTAAAATCCCTTCCCTTTGCTCCTCAGTGACTCGAAGCAACGAGATATCTTCCAGGACAGACACCTACGGAGAATGTTGGAACAGTGTTCAGAGTAGGGCTCCTGCCACTTCCCGGCACTCCCCACCCCCTCCCCCGCCACAGCTTTTCAGGGCAGGGAAGAAATCCTTCCTCCTGCCTGCTGCTCACACTGTGGCTCCTGCAACGTACCGGCACTACCCGCCCCCTCCCCCGGCACAGCTTTTCTTGGGCAGGGAAAAAATCATTTCCCTTGCCTCTAGAGTGCACTCACCATGGCAGGGGCTCCGTTGCTGTATCTGTGCTGTCTGTGGGACAGGCAAACGGGGAATGCGAGGGAATCATAGGCATGTCTGCTCTTTATAAGGGAACCACTGTTAAATGTATCTTTTTATTTTGGAAGGGTCGTCCTTCACCATCGCTCTTATCAACAGCTGAGAGGCTCAGGCGACTGAGGAAGCGGCCACAAAGGAGCAAAGAGGATCTTGTACAGCAAGTAATGCAACAGGCTGTAACGGAGAATCGAGTTGCACAGAGGTGGAGGGAGAATGAGAGCAAGTTGAGGGAGAAGGCGCGGAAGGAGAATGCAATTCACCGCCGGAAAAGCACCAATAAGCTGCTCTCATTACTGCAGCTTCAATTGCAGACTATGCAGCGGATTGTCACCCTTCAGGAGGAGAAGCTCCGCACCCACCACTCCAATTATCATTTGCCCCAATTCCCTTCCCCTTCTTTGCCTCAGTACCCTCCAGGCCACTATCATCAGCCAAATGGTTATCGCCATCCACAGCTGCCTCCAACCTCTCTGTCTTCACCGAACAACCCCCAAACCCCGGACCATTATCCACTGCAGTCTACCCCAAATAACATGCCTTACTGCCCTCCGCAAATGGGGTTCAGGGGACATGGCCACTGTGAGGGCACTGGAGACTCAGAGACCCGGACATATTCCAATCTCTGACTGACCCCATGACACCCCCATTGCACTTCCCCTGGCTTCCCCCTCACATGCATCACAATATTTTCTTTCAGCAACCGAAGTACCTGTTCAATACATGAATTGTCTTCTTAATAAATGGGTTTCTTTATTAAGTGTACATACATTATTACAGGCTACAGAAAAGCAAATGCCTGTTCCTGTTAAAAGAATGCTCCCTCCCTCTCTCCCTCCCTCCCTCCATCTGCACCTCACTTTAGAACTGGCTTTCAGCCTCAAAATGCTCCCTCAAGGCTTCCCTGACCCTAACAGCCTCACGCTGGTCCCCTCCAAGAACCCTGCTCTCTGGCTGGGCATATGTGGCCTCCAGGTGTTGAACCTCCGAGGACCATGCCTGAGTGAAGCCTTCGCCCTTCCGCTCACAAAGATTATGTAGGGCACAGCATGCGGAAATAACCGCGGAGATACTACCCTTGGCCAAGTCTAGCCTCCCATAAAGACAGCGCCAGCGCGCCTTGAGACGCGACAACGGCTAAGCCTGTAGTTGAACCTTTCCTGACTGCTGTCCAGGCTCCCTGTGTAGGGTTTCATGAGCCAGGGCATTAAAGAGTAAGCAGGGTCACCAAGAATCACTATGGGCATTTCCACTTCCCCCACGGGGATCCTCTGGTCTGGGAAAAAAGTCCCGGCTTGCAGCTTCATGAAGAGGCCGGTGTTGCGGAAGATGCGTGTGTCATGCACCTTTCCAGACCAGCCAGCGTTAATGTCAGTAAAATGCCCACGGTGATCCACAAGCGCCTGGAGAACCATGGAGAAGTACCCCTTTCGGTTAACGTACTCCTCAGCTAGGTGGGCGGGTGCCAGAATAGGTATATGGGTCCCATCTATCGCCCCTCCACAGTTAGGGAAACCCATTTCTTCAGAGCCAGCCACGATGTCATGCACGTTATCCAGAGTCATGATTTTTCGTAGCAGGATGCGATTAATGGCCCTGCACACTTGCATCAGCACAACTTCAACGGTCGACTTTCCAACCCCAAACTGGTTGGCCACCGATCGGTAGCTGTCTGGTGTAGCCAGCTTCCAGATCGCGATAGCCACCCGCTTCTCCACCGGGAGGGCAGCTCTCAGTCTAGTGTCCTTGCGACGCAGGACAGGGGCGAGTTCAGCACACAGTCCCATGAAAGTGGCTTTTCTCATTCGAAAGTTTTGCAGCCACTGCTCGTCGTCCCAGACTTGCATGACGATGCGATCCCACCACTCTGTGCTCGTTTCCCGTGCCCAGAAGCGGCGTTCAACAGCTGTGAGCATGTCCGTTAATGAGACAAGAAGCTTCGTGTCAAATGCATTCACCTCTTCGATCTCGTCTTCAGACTCATCACTGTCATCCTGCATGTCAAGGATTAACTCCACTGCACACAGAGATGTGCTGGCGACAGTTGTCAGCATGTTCCTCAGCAGTTCTGGATTCATTGCAGCACACGACAATGGAAGACGGAGCGCGCCTTGCTGAAACCCTTGAAAGATGGTGTCGGAGGTGGAAGGAAACACAGGGATTGCTGGGATTTGCCAAAAAGCATCATGGGTAGTTGAAACAGGATATAGAATGCCCTGCAAGTGACGCCCCCCCACCACAAGGCATTGCGCCAGATCAGGAAGAGGTGTACTGTGGGATACATGCCCTAATGCGCTGCTCTTAATGCCACCTGAAGTGCCGCAAATGTGGCCATGCTATAACGCTGGAGCATCTCAGTGTGGACATACAATAGCGCTATTCATATTGCTGTATAAGGGGACCGCTATAACCAATAGCGCTATAATCTTGTAAGTGTAACCATACCCTAAGGAAAAGCAACTGAATGGAATACAACAGCAGGGCACAATTTCAACTGTGGGGTTTCGTGAATGGGCTGCACTAACCATATGCATTCCAAAAAGGATGACAGCATAAGAATTTGTGGGGACTATAAATTCACCATAAATCCTAAAGTGGAACTGGACTAATATCCATTTCCTAAACTATAAGATTTATTTGCAAACCTGGCAAAGGGTGTGAAGTTTACCCAACTGGATTCATCCCAGGCCGATCAATGGGTAGTACTAGTGCCAGATTAATTTTTTTGTGACAGAAAACATACATAAGGGGCTATTTAAGTATGAAAAATTATTTTATGGGTAGCCAGTGCGCCTGCTGTGTTTCAAAGAATAATGGATCATCAGGTACTGCAGGTGGTAAATGGTTTTGTCTGTTATTTGGATGACATATTAATAACTGTAAGAAATACTTAAAAAACCTGTAGGAGGTTCTGAAGAGAGTGCAAAATATATGTTTTTAAAGTTAACAAAGAGAAGTGTGGGTTTTTTCTAAAATTAAATTAAAGTCTCCTATTACTACCAGGTCTTGTGTTTTGGATAGTTATGCTTTTTTATCCTAGAAATTCCTCATCTACCTCTTTCTCCTGATTTTGTGGACTATGGTAGACTCCTAACCATGTGTTTGACACAGTTTTTCTCTCTCTCCTTTAACTTCACCCAAAGATTATCAACTGGTCCACCTCTCACCTCTTTCTGGACCTCAGAACAAGTGAATACATTCTTGATATATAATGCAACACCTCCTCCATTTTCCCTGACTATTCTTCCTAAACAAGCTGTACTTCTCTGTACAGCTTGCTCAGGAAGGATAGACAAGGAAAAAGGAAATCTACCAAGTCTTGTGATGCCAATTAAGTCATAATTTTGTTTGTGCACTAAAGACTTCTAGCTCTTCCTGGTTCTCTCCCAATGCTATATCCCTTGCATTTGTGTAAAGACTCTTTTTCCTAGTATCTAACCCAGGCCTGCACAACTAGGAAAGCAGTGAGGGCCATATTACTGCAAAAAAACCAGCTGTGGGCCAAAAAGTCCTGCCCTCGCCCCACCCCCATCCGCTTCCCCCCACCCCGCCACTTGGCTTGCCCCACCCCTACTTACCCCCCCGAGGCCGCACAGTGAGTCTGTGCGGGCCGCATGTGGCCCCCAGGTCACATGTTGTGCAGGCCTGATCTAACCTAAATGTCCCTTGCTGCAGATTAACCCCTTTACTCCTTGCCCTACCTTCAGTAGAAAGGAGAACAAATAACATTTTGTGCTCAGGAAAGATTTTTTTCTTCAGTTTGATTTTCAAGAACCAAAATAACTCCCTCAAAAATCCAAAAAACAAAATCAAAAATTTAAGTTTTCTCCATTCACACTTTCTCCCACCCACACATACTTTTTACTGTTGAACAAAATAAATAGCATACAGACTTTCTTTGGTTTTTATTCCAATAGCCCCCACCTACTGTATCTCCATGTTCCCACTTCAGTTTTTCAAAATGTCTCTAACTTTGCAGCAAAAGTTAGAGTGCCAGCAGCAAAAAATGAAACAGTTTCTGCCACTCTTTTTAAAATTTTCAACTGCTGAAAAGTTAAAGTGGCAAATCTATATTGTTTCCGTTTTTCTTCTTGCTACTCTAATTTTTCAGGACTTGGGGAAGTTTTGAAAGTTACAGAGTAGGAAAACAAAACTAACCCCCCACACTTCATTCATTCTGTGCATGCAGTGGCAAAATGCAATAGGAGCATGAAAAGAAAATCTGAAATTTAAAAGTTTTCAAAAAATAAAACAAAATGAAAAATTCAAATAAAAACTAAGTACTATGTTTAGTTTCATTTCAAATTTGCTATAAAAATAAAGTGTAATCAAATGACATTTTTACACAGAAAATATTGTTTTCAATTAAATCCTATTTTTTAGTGAGAAAATATTTCAAGTGAACAATTTCAATCATCTATAAAGGGAAGTGAGGAGGGAACTTCTGTTCTATCCATATTTTCCTATGAGAGCCTTGATTAATTTTTTTTTTTTGGTTACTTGTTTTTGTATTTTTCAAATCATGCTCTAGTAATAGCGATGCTAATTGGTAATGAGATAAAATCATAGATACCCAGATAGTCATATCTGTGATAAACCATTTGTATCCTCTTTTTTTAAAAGTAGGCTGCACAATTTGGGAATCTGCGTCCATATCATGAGACTAGCTAGGATGAATCTCACTAAAAAATGTGTGCCCAGTCATGACCCCATTCCAAGAGGGTAGGTCTGCTGCTTACATGACAGAAATCACAGATTCTCCAAGAACTTACAAAGGGGTTGATATTCTGGAAAGAGGAAGAGTATAACTTAGGCTTTGTCTACACTTGTACTTTTGTTGGCAAAAATTGTGTCTACCAAGAGAGTGTAAAAAACCACAGCCTTGACAAACATAAGATTCCCTCAGGCAAAAGCGCTATGTTGGCGGGAGATGTTCTCTTACCAACATAGCTACTGCTGCTTATTGGGGTGGTTTAATTTTGCTGGCAGGAGAGCTCTCTCCTGCTGGCAAAGAGCAGATACATGGGAGACCTTACAGTGGCACAGCTGCAGTGATGCAATTGTGCTGCAGTAAAGTCAGTAGTTTAGACAGAGCCTTAGGGTGGTTCCATACTGGAGAGAAGATTGGTACGACACACACGAGCCCTTCTATCTGCCTTGAAGAGGTTACCTGGGAAAAGTCATACCGGTCCAGTGTGTATTATCTTTCCCACAGACCAACTTAGCATTGGAGAGCCAACCTTTAAGGCAATTCCTGAGGCCAGCTATAGCCAAGGAATTCTTTAGCACCCAAGGTTGGGGCAACTCCAATGCTTTGGGTCCAGGCCAGCTTGCAGGACCACTTCACAATTTCTGGGAGGGCCCATGATACAATGCACAGGAAGACGCTAGTAATCCATACCCTTGGAACAACCTTGTGAAATTCTTCTCCTGCCTGCCCTTTCTCCCATTGATTTTTACATACAGGATCAAGGTTGGCTTGAGAGAAGCATTTTTCACTAATGAATATGCCCAATCTTGGTGATACTCAAGTCCCCTGGCAAAGCTCTAATTCAGTTCAAAGAGGGCAGGATTGTTCCTACTAGAAAGGAAATATTAACATAAAAAGGAAACTATACAAAAGGAAACTATTCTTACTTTACAGCCTGATGCCCTGAGTTGTTTTTCCTCCCTTGGAGATACACTTAATTGTCTTAATTCAACCAGTACTGAGAAGAGGGATTATAAACCTGGCAGTGAAAAAGATGTGAGTTTAAGTAATATTTTTTTTTTCCTCTGGGACTGCAAGAATGGGGAAAAAATGGATCAGAAATATATGTAAACAAATGTAAGGGGGAAGAAAAACACAGATAAGAATTAGATAATGTTTTAATGGCTAGAAGTTATGTCGTTTTCTTTCATCTCTTTAGTTTTGTCTACTTTACAATTTATGGCAGCTCAGAGTACGAGAGGAGCCTGTTTTTTTCTAAAGTTAATTAATGTAAGAGACTAATTCTAGCATCGCTGTGCAATAATTAAGGACAGTGTGGCTTGACAACAATGCAAGCATATCAATCCATGAAATGAAAGACAGATGTAGAAAGGGAGCATGGGGTGAGATGGAGGCCCATCGCACAATATGATGAACTTCATGTGAGGTGCAAAAAGTTTTGAACTGATCAACCAATAAAGGACAGCAAATAACCTGCTGCTATTGAGAGTAAAAGCTTGTTATGATTTTAATTAATTTACTTTTCAGAAGTTATCTATTGACTTCTTGAAATGATCACTGAAAACAGAAATCCAAGTCAATAATACAATACTCAGCGTTTGTGTTTCTAGCATTTCCTAAGAACAGAAAATAAACCATAAAACTTTGCATATGACAATTATCGCAAAACATTTTTGCTGGCATATTTGTGGTGCATTTCTATTCAGAAAAGGCAATTTTTCCAGTCATTAAGAATGAAATAAAATTTCCTTTCAACAAGATCTGAAACGAACATGTCATTAGAAGAACAGAAACAAGCCTTATTGTATAAATCCAGAATGATGCCTAACGGGCTTGTTATTTTACCCTATTACACTAAAACTGTTCTATGCTTTTCAGTGACAGATAATATTCATAAAGACACTGAAAATAGTACATTCCAACCCTAGAATATTAACAGGGAGTAAATGTGCACTTTTCTTCAAACTGAATTGCCATGTTTTTACAAACAACCTTTCAGTAAAATACATGTATATTAAAAAGTAGAAAAAAGCCCTAAGAGCATTTGGTAAAGGACAGCTATTTTTCTGCTTGGTTGTCATGGAGTTATTATTAGGCAGACAGATAGGAGCTCAAAGATTAATAATTATACATTTTATCATTTTATTAGTTCTTTGACAGTTATTACACATCTTCAAGATTTTCACTTTTGCATAAAATGCTTAACATTCCCTCACATTCCAAATCCCAACATTAGAGTCTTCTGGTAACCTGCACATAAAAAAATCTCCTCTTCTCCACAATACAGGTATTTGATTTTTCTTATAAAAAGAAAAAAGAACTAAGAAGAAAACAGCACACTGCTCCAAATCCTTGGATACAGCCTGTGTGCACCAACTGCAGCTCCGGAGAGTGAGAAAAAGGTGATTTTAAAGCAACTTTTGCTCTCCTCCAATTCCAGTTCTTCCATACGATAGATACCACTCCCTCCCCACTCTATAGAGCATCCTGGAGCTTGCTCTTCCTTATCCTGGATGCCCACATCCAAAGGAGCAATTCCAGCTGGGGAGGATCACTGGGGTTGTAAAAATGGCTTGGCTACATGCCTATTCCCCGGGGACTGGAAACGAGTGGCGTAAGAGCAATTATGGCTGCTCTGTACCACTGTGGATTCCTCTGCTCGGTTGGTTTTATGGCTTTGCTGTGAAGACTGGCAAAAAAGCAACTGTGGCAGGGCCAAGAATCTGATCCATGAACTATAAGAAGTCTAGTAAATAACATATGCAGCAACAGCTTGCCTGTAAAACATATTATGCTTTAAAAATGTGACTAAATAGAATAGGACTTAACTGATAGCCTGCCATCTGTCTGACCTATCTGTGTTTTGATATTGAACCAAAGACTATCTGGATGAGGTTCAGAGAAAGCTGCATAAAAAACCTCTAGAGATCAACTGTAGAATAACTTGTCTGGGGGAAATTTCTTCCAAACCTCTTTATCTAATGGGTAACGTATCCCATGAAGCTTAAGATTTTTTTATCTTGATATTATTTTAACCTGTCTATCCTTACTGTGAATGTTCTCATTACTTATTCAAACCCCTTGTTTGAAGCTCACTCCTTTTGTGACCTTTTTTTTTTTCCGGTCGTGACTTTCATGGGCTAAATATTCATTGTTTAATACACATTTCTTCTTCTTATCTTTCAGTTACAGTGTGCGCCTCCTTGAATTTGTATTATAGGAAAGGATAATTTGCCTTCTCTATAGCATTCATGGTTCTATATTGCACTCTCATGCTCTTGCTTATTTCTTTACTCTCTAAACACACTCAGTCTTTTCTGTTCTTTCCTCTCACTCAGTTGTTATCTGTTTCTTGCCCCAAATCAGCAGTCTGCCCCCCATTCAGCAAAACATTGGCAAGCTGAAAAAACAACAGGTTAGTTTTTCAGTTACAATAATTTTAGGGATTTGCTTGTAACAATGGACAACATTTTTATATGGAAGCGTGACTTTCAAGCTGACAGACTCTCAGAGTTTGTCTAAAGGGAAGGTTCCTTATATAATATTTGTCTCTGCCTTCTATTTCTGTGTGTACACTGAATGATCAGAACTATTGATGTCACATTCCATGCTATCAGGAAATATTAAAGAAGAAGAGAAAAATCCCATTTCTTTCTCAAGATTACATGAAAGAAAATAATCTTGCTTAAACACATTCACTTCTATAGATTATAATGGTATTGTTTGGAGAACAATGCATCTGAGGTTTAGTCAATTCTGAATCTCAAGTAAAATTTACATATTCCATTTTATTTTCATCTCATAATTTAGTGTAAATTAAATTTTCATTGCTTACATGAGTAGGTCTCCTAGGTGACCTTTGCACACCTATTATGGTTGGCATCACAGCACTGCATTCAGATGTGATATTAAGTTCAAGCCCTCTCTCTCAAAAATCACGTTGCATAAGTGGATTTAGTAAAAAATCATATTAGAAAAACATTGACATACCTTGATTTGCCTTGTTTGTGTCTGCACTTAAAACCATTCCAAAGGGAATGTGAAAGCCAGTGCATATGGCTCAAGTGTAATTGTGTATAAAGTTTGCATGTGAATTAGAATGCAGAGGCAACGTAGACATCTGTGCACAAAGTCCTTTCTGATTTGTTTGCTTGAAACGCTATAATCTCAAAGAAAGCATGCAACACCAGAAGAGAAATAGAGAAAAGCAGTTGGTTCTTCATTGTCACTATAAAAAAGAAAATTTACAAAGAACTCTTGCATTACAAACCTGCATATCTGAATCTCAAATGGTTTCTCAGCAATCTATCAACCAATCATTGACACAGCTTCTTCCTCAGTGTGTAGTCTAAAGTAACACCACCTAATGCTACAACAAAATTCTGTTAGAAAACTATGACAAGGGTAATACTGAGAAATGTTTGGACAAATCTTCTCCAGTAGTCATAACAGAAATCACTAATAATCTTCAGTGCTAAAAATATTAGATTATGTTAATAAAATATCAGACTCTGGGATGTTTACTTCATGTTAGTGGCACCTTTTCCCATAATAGTTCCATTGAATTCAATAGGATTCAATATAAGTAAGGGGATCAGAATATGGCCCAATGTGACTGATTCATAAAAACCAAACTGCACCATAAATTTTATTAACTTGTGAATAAAGTGATTGCAGCTACCAAGATGTAAGCCAGTTTGAATAAAATAAGAACCATCTCTCTTCACTTCAAAACATCTAATTCAAAGGCCAGGATTTTCATCAAATTAGGTTCTTAAATAAGATGTCTGATTTTTCAAACTGCTGGGTGTCCAGTGGTCTTAATTGAGTTCATTCTGTCATGCAGTTGAAGTCAATAGAAGCTGATGGGTGCTCAGCACTTTTGAAATTTAGGCTAATTACAGTATTTAGGTGCCTAACTTCAGACATCAGGGTTTTTTTAAAAAATCTTACCTAAAGGGTCCATACATCTTCATTCTGGAAGGGATTGGAAATACTGAAATACAATACTGTGAGGGGCAATATATTTGGATCTACAGTGCTTTCAATTTCCTGAAAATATTCTGAGAAAGCCTGTTCCTGCAAGATATCCAGCCAAGTTTTTCAGAACAAAGAAATTTAGATAGTTCAGATAGACATAAAAAGCTATGTTCTTATCTGAATTGGATATCTGAACCCTTAGAGCTTGTCTACACTGCAATCATAAGTGTGACTGCACCACTTGTAGACATATCCACACTGATTTTAAACTAGTATCATAGAAATGTAGGGCTGGAAGAGAGCTCAAGAAGTCATCAGTTACAGTCCGCTGGGCTGATACAAGAGCAAATAAACCTAGATGATCTCTGACAGGTGTTTGTCTAACCTGTTTTTTAAAATGATGAGAGTTTCACAGCTTCCGTTGCAATCTAACACCAGAGTCTAACTACCCTTACACTTAGCAGGTTTTTCCTAATATCTTACTTAAATCTTTGTTGCTGCAGATTAACCCATTTACTTCTTCTACCCTCAGTGGACATGGAGAACAATTGATCACTGTCCCTCTTTAGAACAACCCTTAACATTAGCTGAAGATTATCAGGCACCTAACTCAGTCTTCTTTTCTCACCACTAAACCTGCCAGCTTTTTTAATTTTGCCTCTTGGGTCATACTTTCTAAACCTTTTATCAGTTTTTGGTGTTCTTCTCTGGACTCTCTCCAATGTAGCCACATCTTTCCTAAAGTGTAGTGCGTGGAATTGGACTCAGTATTCCAGCTGAAGCCTCACCAGTGTTGAGCAGAACAGGACAATTACCTCCCATGTCTTACGTACCACACAGCTGTTAATACATCCAAGAATGATATTAGGCTTTTCACAAATGCATTACATTGTTGACTCATATTCAATTTGTGATCTGCTATAACCCCTATATCTTTCTTTGCAGTATTGTCACATAGCCACTTAGTCCCCCTTTTGCATTTGATTTTTCCTTCCTAAGTGAAGCACTTTGTATGTGTCTTTACTGAATTTTACCTTGTTTATATTTCAGACCAATTTTCTAATATGTCAGGGTTGTGGTTAATTCTAATCCTGTCCTCCAAGTTCTTGAAACCCCTGACAGCTTGGTGTCCTCTGTAAATTTTATAAGCATACTCTCCACTCCATTATCCAAAGTCATTAATGACATTATTGAATAGCACAGTTTCCTGGACTGACCCCTGTGGGTCCCTACTATATACATCCTTCTAGTTTGGCATTCAGCTGTTGATAATTACTTTTTGAGTATGGTCTTTCAATCAGTTGTGTATCCAGTTTACAGTGATTTCACTGAGACCACATTTACCTGATTTGTTTATGAGAATTTCATGTGGGGCCTTGTCAAAAATCTTACTAAAATCAACCTATGTCATATCTTCTACTTCTTACTTGTCCACTAGGTCAGTAACCTCGTCACAGAAGGAAATTAGGCTAGTTTGCCATGATTTCGTCTTGATAAATTCATGCTGCCTATTTTCTATAACCCTGTTATCCTGTAGGTGCTTACAAACTGAATGCTTAATAATTTGTTTTAGTATCTTTCAAGGCATTGAAGTTAGGCTGATTTAGCTTTAATTCTCTGGCTCTTCTTTGTTTCCCCTTTTAAATATATATTGCAAAAACACACACAATCCTGAGAAGTACTAGGCACAGGACACTCATGCAAACACATTCCAGAAGGGTAGTACCAGAACACCCCAAGACAGGCTTCTGGTATAAACACAGTCCCCAAAGATAATAGGAACATGCGGACTCCATCTTAAAGATAAGGTCAAGTGACAGTGTGATGGATAGAGTTGTTGTCATTGAACCAACATGTACAAGACAAAGGGTGGGAACTAACCAAGTCAGTGAGGTAATACATAACTTATTTGTATTGGTGTATAAAGAGGGGTTTTAGAGAGAGAGTCGTTGGCCAGCTGAGGGGAGAATGGAAAGTTCCACCATTCATTGAGCTGAGTCCATTACAACAGGTGCACATGTGTTAGGGTACGTGTAACCATTGAGCCAGGGCATTAGGACCATGTTTTGTTGACAATAAACCTGGCCAGGTGCCTTTGCTACTGAAACGGATCTGTGGTCTTTCTAGGCATTTTGATCGAGGTTTGTTGTGTCAGCTGAAACAGCACACAGAAAGAACACACACACACACACAGCTAACATCCAACAACAGTCGCAACTCCTATTGAGTTCAATAGGAAATGCACATGCCAAACACTCCTCTAAATCAGGCTCTCTATGCATGCATAGGATGTATGCAGTTAAAAATTCTATCTTCCTTTTTACCCGTAGGTGAGATGTCACTGGTGTGAGGATGTGATCCCAATAATTAGACAGGAGAATGCCAAGTAGAGCTGCACATATTTTGACAGATTATTATATAATCAGATGTCATGTGCTCTCTAGCAGATAAGACACTAGAGTGAGAATAAGGAAATTTACCAGTATTCTGCCACTGACCATCTGTTTTACCTTGGGCAAGATACTTTGTCTCTCTATATCTGTTTACCCCTCCCACACTTTGTTCATCTTCTCTAGTTAAAAGTTAGCCTGTACGCTCTTGAAAGCACAGATTTGTTTCTAATAATCAATCATACCACCTTTCTCTTATACAGCACATTCCATCTATACCTCTCAAAGTGCTTTACAAAGGTGATCACTATCATTATCCCCATTTTACAGATGGTACGGAGGTACGAAGAAGTGAGGTGTCTTGCTAATGTCACCCAGCAGGCCAGTGGCAGAGCTCAGAATAGAGCCCATGTGACCTGAGTTCCAGTGCACTATTCTGTTCATTAGGACACAGTTATGCATTTGTACTGTGCATGCAAAATGCTGCCCCTGTTCCTGCTGGGATTTCCAAGCAGCAATGTAATAATATCTTATCTACTGATAAAGAGATGAAAGAAAACTAACAATATTCTCCAAACCTGTTTTTGTGTCAACCTTTTGGCAAAAGGAAGACCACCAAAAAAGAGAAGAACATGGTTTTTTTTAGAGGAAAACTGGCATTGGTCTATCTCAGGGGTAGGCAACTTATGGCACGGGTGCCGAAGGTGGCATGCGAGCTGATTTTTAGTGGCACTCACACTGCCCGGGTCCTGGCCAGCGGTCTTGGGGGCTCTGCATTTTAATTTAATTTTAAATGAAGCTTCTTCAACATTTTAAAAACCTTAATTACTTTACATACAATAATAGTTTAGTTATATACTATAGACTTATAGAAAGAGACCTTCTAAAAATGTTAAAATGTATCACCGGCATGCAAATCCTTAAATTAGAGTGAATAAATTAAGACTCGGTACACCACTTCTGAAAGGTTGCTGACTTCTGGTCTATCTGAAGATTTCCCATTGGGAGAAGGAGTTAGAGGTAATTCAAAAATGGAAAACCATTTTTTTGCAACATTTTTCATTTAGATACAAATTTCCCCAAACAGATCTAGCCATAACCGATAGTATTGCAGCTGACACTATGATTAACATAATGGGCCAAATGCCACGATAACACAAATGACTGTGTTAGTTATATGTTGTAAATCAGGTTACATGAGTGCTTGCATTATATCCTGAGTAGACTTAGTGCAGACTTATCCCAAAACAGAAAACCAGCAGGAGAATGCATGAAGATAAAATGACAAAGTAGGCTCTCCCTACTTATAATGACTTACTGATATGTAACTTTCATCTGTAGTTATTTCATGTATGATTATGACCCACTGAATGCCTTTTAGCTTTCTTTGTTGTTTCATTTATATGGATATTTATGATTTTATCTTCATTGACTTTTATAGAGTAAATTCAATTACTGAAGTTATTGCATCCTTTTCCATGTGTTTAATCGATCAAGCTGTTTTTCTTGATTTAAATGAAAACTATAGATTAGTAAAGCCTAAATCTCTAGGCTAAATCCTTTAGGTTAAAATACATATAGTTCATTTCTCCCATATTAAGATGCACTGATCCATTATACAGGGTGTGTGTGCATCTATATAGAAGATATAGTAAGAAATGACTCACTAAGTAATTACTTCCTTAGACTGTAAGCCTTGTGAGCAAGGGCAGTCTTTTAGTGATATTTTCGTTATGTATAGCACGAGGGACAATGGGGCCCTGACCTATGAGTGAGGCTTCAGGTGCTACCACAATACAAATAAATAAACAAATATTAATAATAATAATTATAATAAATAGAAATGATTGTCCCAAAGACTGAAATTCTTCTATAATCCCTTTCACTTTAACTTGTCACTTTTCTTCCCCATTCTCATAAAAAGCTTAGCTTTATTTACCTTTTGAAAAGGTTAGGATTGTGACAGACTAAGGCCTGGTCTTCGCTAGGGAGGGTGATTGATTTAAGTTCCACAACTTCAGCTACATTATTCACATAGCTGAAGTCAACATGCTTTGACCCACTCACCATGGTGTCTTCACGGAGGTGAGTCAACTGCTGCCGCCCTGCCCCCATCCCCCCGTCAACTTTGCCTGTGCCTCTCATGGCAGTGGAGTACAGGAGTCGACAGGAGAGCACTTGGGGGTTGGTTTATTGCGTCTAGACTGGAGGTGATAAATCGACCCCCGCTGGATCGATCACTTCCTGCCGATCAAGCAGGTAGTATAGACACACCCTAAGTCTCAGTAAGTGAGAAGTAAGCACTTGTTAAAGTTAAGAACATACTTAAGTGCTTTGCTGAATCAAGGCATATAGCAGTAAGCAGAAGCAAAGATGTCCACAATAGGGGCACCAGAACACATGAATTAATGGACTAAACCCTCCACAAAAGGGACTGTAGTGGGCTACTCCCTGTTTCTTCACAGGTGGGAGAAGATTAAGGTTTTCCAGGGGAAAGGTGAATTTGGTACTTGATGAACAATTATTTTTCCAGTACATGTAAATGACTTATATTATGTGATCTACGAAGACGTCTATAAAATAATACTGAGACATGTTCCAAACTTAGGTAAATATTTAATTATCTACCAGGAACTTGGCTGAAGAATCAAATATGGTGATACATGTAATACTAACCTAATACAAAATCATGCATAACTGCTGCTAAAGATAATGACTTTGATATAATAAAATCCTTCTGAGTGAAATCCATTTGAGAACATGGAAGAAAATGGAGCTGTTGAACTTGTTTGCTGTGCTGGATACCCATGTGCTAACGCATCTCCTGTGTTGATACATGCAGTATATTTTTATGTTTGCTCACTTTTCAATTTTTTTGTTTTATTTTATTTCATTTGAAGGTCAAGATTTTAAAAAGCTAGTTTACAGATGGGGAAACCAGGCACCTGAGAAAGTGAATCAGCAGAGCATAAACAATTCTTAGTATTATAAAAATAAATTACTTTCCAAAATGAATAGAATTAAAAATACAGTCTCAATATTTTATATTTTATTTCTTCTTGATTGTGTTTGCCTCATTTTCTTTCAGCATGGCTTTTTAGGTGCCCCTGTGTTCTTGAAACTGTATATACAGATACAGATAAAGGCTGTATTGTGGTCAGGGCACTCTATAGAAATGCCCATAAAGCTTAGCTGTGTTTGGTCATACAAAATGACAGAAGACACAAAAAGGTATAGGTCAGTCAATGTGAGCATAGGCTTCATCCTGATATAACTTATATCAATGGAAATTAGGTGCTATTCCACTGAAGTCAATATAAATGCATCCTCTCTCTTATAAAGTTCTTATCGCTTTGTTTTTGCTTACATGTTTAAACTTTCATATAGTTAGACAGCACTGTAAAAGGAGACTTTGTAGGTTGTATGTAGTAATAAGCAAATCAGAACAAATAAAATTAAAACCTCCTCTAGATATTGCCTATAACTTGGCCCAAATCTGGGACACACTTACTTGTAAAGTTTGGTTTAAAAGCTCTCTCTATATTTGTGTGCCTCTGGACTTCAAAAAGTGCAGAAATATCATAAGAGAAAACTTCTCCCATGACTTCTAGTCCACATTTACTGACTCAAGGGGTTCAAATTGTTTGGATAAGCATAAACAGCTAAGCTAAGCTCTTATCTGATATGAACATTTTGAGGTTCACTAATCTAAATAAAAGTCCTGTAGGAAATAATTCATACAGAGTGTGAAAGGATTTTCAATCTTCAAATATACCTAGGGGTAGGAGGATTAAATTTTAATCAGAATGGGCTTAATCCTAAAAGGTGCTCGCACTCTCAGCTCAGAGGGAATAATCAGTATCGTGCAGGATCAGACCCCCATTCCTAGTTGTTGGTTATTTCTTTTTTCACCCCAAAACAATAAGGAAAAAAACACATCAGTCAATAATAGACATAACCAGAGAAAAATTTAAACACATGGGAGATGTTGCCATTTTGGACAGCAGGTGCTTATTTGATATTTCCATTTTACATTAACAAGATATTAATCTTATGAAATATCATGATCAATTTTTTTCATGCTTGAATCTGTGATGGATTAACTCCTAAAGACATTACATTTAAGCAATTAATTAGCATCTGTGCATATTTCAATATGCTGGTAATATGAATATTTAAGTCAAGAAAATATTTGGAAAATATATTATGTGCAAAATTCATAAAACCTAAATTTATACAAGCTTATATTATACTTAAATATCTCCCAAGCCTTGGTAGGTGCTAGTAATGAAATCTCAATGGAAAGAATGAATTTGCTATGGTAATTTTCACTCCATGCATCTGAAGAAGTGGGGTTTTTACCTACAAAAGCTTATGCCCAAATAAATCTGTGAGTATTTAAAGTGCCACCAGACTCTTGTTATTTTTCTGGGTACATACTAACACAGCTACCCCTCTGAGACTTTGCTACTGAAATGCTTGTCACTAGAAGCTTGGATAAAAATTGCAGCACACTGGAAAAGATAAAACAGAGGAGATAAGGGAACAAATGGGGGAAAGCCTATCTTCTCAAAGCAGGAGAGCTTTCCCCTCCTCTCACTTTATTTGGCTTTCTGGAGCCCAAATCTTTCATGGCCTCCCCTGCCACTTCACCAGACAGGAGAAGGAGCAGTTGCCTGAAAGAGGCTGCCTCTGACTCACAGCATTTTCCAAAAGAAGGTGGACTAATAGCATCATCTGATGGGAGAGGCAGAGTCCCCCTATCTGCCTCTGGTATAAGAACATTTGTTCTCTACACCAAGAGAGAGGCGACTGGAACAGGTGGCATAGTCCTCACAACCAGCTTCATCTCCTGTCCAGGAGGTAAAACTCCTAGGTCAAAGAGAGTGGTCTTGTACCCTCTCTCCTCACAAGGGAGGGAGTGAATGTAGGAGAGGTAAAAGAGATCATGTAGTACCCAATAAGACTGAGTGGAAAAAAAGGAAAAGTGATGGGAAAGTGGTGGGTGGATGGAGCACTGAAGAGGTGAGACTTGCATAGGCCATTTAGATGGAGGAGTACACCAGTATGTTCCCTTATGTGCAACCAGCCAACTCTACTGTCTGGTGCAGAGGAGTAGCAAAGTGAGACCCTTGCCAACTCCCTGCCCTTTTAAGGCCTTCAGCAGTGCAAGGAGAGACCAGACCCAGTGCCCATGAATGCAATAGTACCAGATCTTTGTATAAAGCCCAAAGAGTTGGAGAAAGATCCTTCCTCCCCTGCCCAGGCCCCCAAACATCTGCTTGAAGGTCAGACAAAATACTGGCAAGAGGGTCAGCACCATGAAATAAGCTTTACTGGCAATGGTCACTCTAAGGAAATCAAATGCAAAGAACACTGGTCTTTTGGGTTTCCAATAGAATGTAAGTCCCTCATTCTAAAAAAAAATAATAATGTAATATTGTGATGAGAAGAGAACATTGATTCAAGTATAAAATAATGCACTTTATATTCTCACATGATCTGTACATGAGTATAACACCACATTTCCATAGCCACATTTAATTATGCACTACTGAAAATCTGCATTCAGGAAGTATGAAATTGCCCTATGTCACCAGTGTATTAGTGAGTCATAATCAATTACCAGTAAATATCAAGCAGTACCCTTTATTAACTCTTTGGCTAAAACTTACCCAGGGAACCTGACATTTTCCGGAGAATACTATACAGTATATCAGAACAGTCTTGCATGTAACATAGATGAGACTTTATATCTGGTCATTTAAATTGTATTGTAAAAAAAAACCAATACACAAAGTTCATTGCGGAAGTATTCAGCAGCTTTGACAGGAGAGTGCAATGAGCCACACAGAGCTGGCAGAAATTTGAAGATGCTTTTCTTGATTACATACTTCCGCTGTCTGTCACTACGACTATGTACAAGATTATGGCCCTGGGCCTGTTTTCTGATGATATACAAACATGTCAGAGAGAAATTGCAAGTGTAAAATAATCTGAAACAATGTATCAAAGATAAAACCCAGAATGGAAGAATGTTACCTGGGATCTACAGTACTCTTGTCCATTTTTTAATGGATTATTACACTATCAGGAAAAAAGAAATATTTTTCCTCAAGTTATAAAAGATGAATAGGTTTTCAGTACATTTCTCAAAGGTGATAAAGACAAGAAGAGAGACTCAATATGTTTAAAGTTATAATACACATAAAAATAGAGCACTGACTTTCAAATGTGACTAATGATTAGTTACCCAACTTGAGACAAAGTCACTTTGAAAATTTAGGCCCAGGATCAAAACAACTCTCCAACATTTAAATAGCAACAAACATCACTTTGTCCATCCCAAGTACGCTTAACACTAATTGGCACAACTGCTAGCCATCTTTGCTGAGGGAAGTAATAACTGAATAAGCATTAATAATGGCTAGGCACAGTCACTCCTGTTCAGAGGGATAATTCTGCGATGGGAAGTTCTCACTCCTATACTGCACATGTACCAATATGACAATAAAGGGTTTTATGTCAATGGCTCTTATGCTAGTACCTTGCTGATTCCTGGAAGAAAAAATTGTCACAGTAAAAACAAAAAAACAAAAAAAAACCTGTGGCAAATTGCCAGCATTATTATGATGGGTCCTTTGCTTTCTCTTTGGGGGGGGGGGGTGAGGGTTTCATGGTGCCATTTCTTGCCCCTGAACAGGCTATTAATTGCCCCACTAGTATCCTAGAGGAGGAGAGTGGAGAGGGAGGGACCAAGGCCCATCCTCTACTCCGAGTCCCAGCTCAGGGGCCCCGAGGATAGCGATAAACCACTTAAACTAGCTATTCCTTCCCCAGGCTACTTCTCTCTCCTACCTTCAGCTTCTGGGGCTTTCTGCCCTCTCTCTGCACAAGCCAGGTGTCCCTTTACCTACGGTCTGGGTCTTCTTAGCTCACTGCAGCACTTTTCCAGCACTTCTCTGCTTTCCTCCAAACTACTCTCTGCTCCCATACCAAACATTCTGTTTCAACTCCTTCAAACTGCTCTCCGCTCCAACACCAATCCACTCTGCTTCAACTTCTTCCCCTGTTTGATTGAAGCAGGGGATTTTTAGCAGGTGACTGGCTGCAGGTGCTCTAATTGGCTTCAAGTGCCTTAGTTGGCTCCAGGTGCTCCAATGAACTTCTCGCAAACTTTCTTCCCCCTACAGGGAATAAGGCTCCCCTCTAACACTTTCCTGCTGCCCTCTGGCCATGCTGTATCACAAAACAAACAAAAAAACCCTCCCCAAAATCCATGCAAGAGTCATGTATTAGCTTTAAAAAAGGAAAATATAGCACACTAATGTTTAATATGAAACTTCTTCATTGAAAATAAGGGGATATCAAATATATCCTTTATTTCACAATGACATCACTTAAGACTATTAAACTATTATTTAAATCAAAAGTTTAAAGCCATTAAAAAAGACATGCCACTGCACTGGAGATAAGTTTTTGGAACTTTGGATATTTTTAATTTAAATTTGAATTTGATGATAAATGTCAAGTTTCAATAAAAAACAAAAATGTTCAATGAAAATTTTCACCAAAAGTTTTGAAATGATAAAGCATTTAAAAATTCCCCCCAAAACTTAAGAATAACTCAGAATCTTTTCATGCTTTTTTGAAAAGAAACTTTTGTAGAAACGCTAGCTAGATACATACAGAGCCAATTCTGGAGAGAGAGAGAAAAAAGAAATACTGCTTATTGGAGGACTGGCTGAAGATTCAAAAATAGAAAAGAAAAACTTATTTGCATACAAGTCACAGCAATGACAAACATTGAGCCATGTTCACTTTAAAAAGGCCAAATAAAATGTGAATGAGAAGCACATAGCAACAAAAAACACGTCATGCCACACCAAAAAGTTAAATTTTCAAATCTGATTGACTGAATGTTGGCTCCTAAATCCATATTTGGGAAACTAAACAGAAGTGGTCTGAATTTATATGGATTTAGGACCCCAATACTTGAGATAGGCAGGTTAAAAATAAATAAAATTAGTGTCACCAATACTAGTACCCTTACCAATAACAATTAAGTATTGTTATAGCACTTCATGTAATCAAAGTACTCTCCAGTCAAACTAATTAATCCTCTCAGCAACCTGGATAGATAGGCACTAATATCCCTTTTTCACGGATAGGAAAACAGACAAAACTTGACTTGCTCAATCAATCAGTGATCTAGTTGAAATAAATATCCAGAATCTCCTGATTCCTGACCCTATGCCCATTCCGTCAGGCCCACTTGCTTTCAATATTTTAAAGAGACTACAAATATAGTAATGAATTTTAATACAAAGTGCTTTGCTGCTTTTCATTTTTATTCTTGCATTAAAGAAACTAAGAACTTAGTCCATAAAACCTGTTCCATGTAAGCTTCAGTTAATTATAATAAAAAATATTTATTGGAGTCATGGAATGGGAAGGATGACTTAGCCCCGCCCCGGCCATCATTGTAGTACCTGAAAGTAAATTACTATCAACACCATATTCTTGGACTAATTTACTTTGAACCATATAATGTCAGAGAGAAAATTAATATTTCCAAAGAACAATTTATGTGTAAATCATTGGTCAGAAGTAATTGTGGACGCATTGGGGACCAATACATAACAAAATGCAACTTTGTATATTGCTGAAGGATTATTCTGATTTCCCTAGCCTATGCCTCCAGGTTTCTTTCAGCAGTGGAAAGTTAGTACTCCCTGTGCGAGAGCTATTTGTTGGTCACCTTTGGGGCTATAAAATATTTTACCTTTTAAATTGGCCTCTGTCTTCTAATACTGCACACATTACATACACCCAACAGTTTCCTTCTTACTGCTCCCATCGAGGAAAGACAGTTTTCTAACACTCAGTTAGCTCATTGCATTACTGTTCTAGGAAAAGAACATCACTTTCTCCCTCCACAGGTATCCTCACCCTTACTCTCTGCTCTTATATATAAGGATAGGCCTCATATATTTCCTTTGCTTGTCTCTCTGTTCTCACTACCTCATCTCTTTCCATCTTTGCCTCTAATGTATCTTCTTTTTTTGTGTATTTTCATAATGGATCCAGCTCTTGCCAAAATTGTGAACTATGTTTCCACCCCAATCCCTTTGCTTCTCCGATCTTCCTCATTCAGCTTGATATGCTGAACTAGCTACAGTTGCCTGTGCCCTGGGAATAGTTTTCTTCTTCCTCCTTCTCTGCATTGTTGGCCTCGGACTAATCATGGGAGTGTAATGCCTCTCATATAATGTCTGTCACTCTAATAATATTGTTTCCTCAGATGGGTCGTCTTTGGTCTATGCTCCTCTCTTTTCCTATATTGCTGCCCTGGCATTTTCTCTTTCTTATCCTCCCTGTATTCTGAAAGTAAATGGGCACAGCAAAAAGGAACCCTTTCACTTTGAGAATTCTGCCACTGCTCTTTGGTCAGGCAAGGAGCTCAGCTTGGAGTGTTCTGGATATTCTCACACAAAATAGTGAGCAACCCTAGTGACTAGTGAGCAATAACTAGGTGACCTCCTGAGGTCTCTTCCAACCTTAATAATCTAAGCCTGTCTCCACCGTATGCACCACAAAATTTTTATCGGATTTGCAGACATTGCAGAAAGTGAATACAGTGTTGCTGGAAGCATAACACAGATACAGATGAGCCACAACTGATGTCAGCAAGTAGCTTGCCTGTTTTATAAAGGAAATGGAGCACCTGTGTGGGAAGCATCATACCAATTCAAAAATATTTAATTTATTCCATGCAAGATATTCCCTCAGAATAAAGCCATGCAAATATTGAAAACTTTAGGTTAGTGGTCAAGCATCACAGATTATGGGAAACAGTATTGTGACAATTGCTTAATCTGTGCTCAGAATAATTCACCGAGAAGTAAAAACAATGTCCCTCTCTGATAACAGTGAAACACAGACCCATGGTGCACTTTGCACATTGATCTTTTTGGGGACCTATATTGACTAATAGTAACGGAACAAATACTTGTTGGCCATAGTGCATCAATTTACTAAATGGACAGAGGTTTCCTAAAGAAAACAAATATAGCCCCAGCAACTAGCTCACAGGCTAGTGGAACAGGTATTCTCTTGATGGAGATTACCAGCTAAATTAGAGTCTGATCAAGGAACACAGACCAAAGGACAAGTTTTGAGAAATTGTACATTAGCATTTGGGATGAAGCAGAAATTCCACATTCCTTATTGCCCTCAGTCCTCTTGACAGATGCGAATTATGAACAGAACCATTACAATAATTTCAAGGAAGTTTGTTTCAATATATGGAAAGATGGGATAATGTCATTCCATTGGTTCTTATAGCCATCTGGGCCACTCTTTCCCCTGCAAAAAATTATTCTATCTTTGAAATAATTACGGGAGGAGAGATGTGTATTCCAGAACAAGTATTACGGGAAACTAGCAGTACACAGATTGAAAGAGTACAAATGGATGTTTACATGCAAAAATTTGCATGAGCATCTGAAACAGGTGCATTTGTATGTGGCAAACAAGTTGGAGAGAAAAAAATATAAAACAAAAATGTACTTTCACAAAAAGTTAAAGGAAAATGATTGGGAGGTAGGAGACCAGGTCATGTTTCTGTCTTCTGCTGTCCCATAACATAGTTTATGCCACAAACAGTTTGATCCACACCATACTGTGGATAAACTGAGCTTGTCTGGTTTAAAATTAGAATTGTGGAAAACAAAAAAGGTCAAAAATTCTAATATGTCAGTCAATTTTAACTGTTGAAAAGACATAGTGTTTCTCCATATGTGGATTATTGTGGAGGCTTCTCCTCCATGTGTGTGGTGCACTCTGTTTTTGCCAGGCAAAGGGCATTTTTCCCCATTTGACAAGACAAACCCCAAATCAGTTAATTGTTATAAGGGAGAAACAGCAGTGCCGTTTGTGGACTCACAGCTAACATTGATGAAGGAAATCCAACCTGTAATAGTGGCATGGAGCAAGGCAAATAAACTGCATGAACCCCAACAATATAATCTCATCATGGCAGGGAGATACACAGTCAATACAGCAGTACTTGAACCATACATACTATCACACCCTAGGTGCAGGGATTGTTCTAAATAGTTATCGGAATAGAGTCTGAGAAGAAAAGTAATTTGTACTGTTTAAACATGAAATAGTGAATCTAATCTTGCATGCACAACTATTGAAAGAAACCTGTGTAAGGCACTGGGGTCCCAGAAGGGAAAGGAGTACTTTGGACCACTTGAGTGTTCCCTCGTACTTTATGGTAGGTTATAAGGGTGGACGTGTCACTTTAGGAGTCAATTTTTATTCAAATGTAAGACCCCAACCAATTGTACTATGGTATAGATTACCAGTAAAACAGGACAGAACCAGGGTTGGGAGAAGGGTCATGTGGCTTGAGAGGCTCTTTAAAAAGGGGTATTGACTGGGAAAACAGTAAGATCAAATTTTAATAAAATGATCTAATAAAAAGTAATGTGACCTTAAAATTACAGGCCTGTGTCTAACTTATCCATTTCAGGGGAACCGCAAATGTTCTTTGGATTATATTTCTCTGGGGGTGCTTCAATACCCTCCAACTCAGCGGTTCTCAACCCGCTGCCTGTGGCTGGCTTGCAGCCTATTCAGCACACAGCTGAAGCCCATGTGACATCCTCAGGGCCACACAGGTAGTATATATATTGGGTAAATGTGTCCCACATAACACAGAGAGAGCTGCATAAGTGGCCGACAGTGGTAAATAGGGTGATAACCACTCTTCTAACTACTCCAGTGGTGATTCAGCCTTTTATAACAACAATTGAGGATCTTAACTACTACATCTATAATCTCTAATCCTAGTCTTAATCAGACATCTCTATTATCCTGGGACCAACATGGCTACAACAGTGCTGTAAAAATCCATGTCAGGCATTTTAATTAATAATGTACAATTTATGCATATCCCAGTTGTGCTAACCATTTCACACCGAATTTGGACACAGTGTGGAGATGGATGTAGCAGTACAGTATGCTTCTTCATTAATGGACATGATAACATCTTACCGGGAGTGAGCTTGAGACCACATAGAAGAACACAAGACAGTGCCCAAAGCCAGAAATTTTAGGACTAGAAAATAGCAAAGTCTAGATGGTATTATTAGCTGCATTTCAGGTTTATTTGCTTCAGGAATGTCA
This sequence comes from Dermatemys mawii, assembly GCA_007922305.1. NCBI lineage: Eukaryota > Metazoa > Chordata > Testudines > Dermatemydidae > Dermatemys > Dermatemys mawii. Next base: position 9,309,213 of record ML677334.1, on the reverse strand, counting down.
ATATAGAAAAGGGAAGATGTGTAACATATGAATTGTCATATTAACTATTTTGAGCATGAATAGGCAGTTGATGTTTTGCAACTCATAAGGACAGTTGCGGGGGAGGTGTCAAAGGATTGGACACAGAGGGAAAATATATAATTTATGACATACATAATACTGTGGCACCATTTAATCACACAGGTGAAAGTCAATGAGATAACTGATATAATGAAAGGGTAAAAACTTGTCACATGGATAAAGAAATAATAATTCAGGATGAACCTACCCCTCTGATACTAAACTCCTTAAATGGTATTGTCCACAGTGTGTGTCTGAAAAAGGCAAGGGAATAAATTATTGTGTCAAATCCTGTAAAAAGCTAGTTTTTCACACCATTAGAAACTTCAGGGCAGTGACACCACATCCAAACCAGGGCTTCTGTTACTTTAAAAAGTTATGCACAGTCTCAGGCTCCCTGTATGTATCATTTACTTTATACCTGCTAATACTGGATCCTGACACAGCAACATTTGACCTACTTGCAACGAGGTCTATTCTACAGGTTACCTTAAAAACAGCACGGAACCTACTCTAATCACTGGTTTATCCTAATAGTACATAGTCCTGTGGGCTCCATACATGACTTGTTCTGCTTTTAAGGGAAAGCAATACATGTGTAGGTGTGATGTCTTTGATGTTACCACTTTCGTGTGAGGCCACGTCTGCCTTGACCAGTTTAATGAGACAGATGAGTTGTCAGTTACTGTCTGTAGCCCACTGAAGCTAACTAAGTAGAGGGCCCAAATATGTGATGTCACTACTTATTTTTGCTTTATATCTCAGGCACCTTTTGTTATTGGACAAACAGCTGTGACTCTTATTCAAGTTTTAAATAGTGCTCAGTAGTGAATCCTGATCATCAGAATGACATTGAAGAGTTGGTGTTTATTTTTGATGTGCATATTACTCCACTAACCCCAAATGTAAAATTATTACATTGGAAAGACCCATGTTATACAAATTGGTCCAACTATAACAGAAGCAGAAAAGGATCTTAATCAGTTAATGCAAAATGGGGCTTTTGACATGTTATTTATACATACTTGACTAGAGGTTACTTTTAAGGATTTAATTCTAGTACAGGTGGTAATGATGTTAATTGTACTAAGCTTATTTTGCCAACTGAGATATGGTTAAAGAGTAAAAAAAGGAGACAAACTATACGTGACCTATGCTGATCCTTAGACTAAAAATAAATGGGGTTTAATGCTTATAAATGTCAGCACAAATAACATTTATGGTGACAAGGTGGGGCCTTGTTGACCAGTAAGCCAAATTTGAAGTAGGCTTAAGGCACACCAGTGAATCAAACTCCCAAGATGTCTTGTCAATGCTAAATTACTGTAGGATATGGCAATGCTGGCTTGCTAAATTCTTTAGCCCACTGCCATGTTACTTGATTTTCTAAGCAGTTTTTCAAGGAATGTATCAACTTGAAAAGAAAAGGAAGTGTATAATGGTATAATGGTAAAGGTTATGACTAAGCAGCAAATGTAGGATCATGTGTTTGAAAAAATATGCACTGTGCCAAACAAACAGATTTTTACTCTTACAATGGGAAAGAGGTTGTAAATCATGAACAAGTTAGCTCTGAGTAGTCTTGAGCTACTCACAAGCAGCAGAACCAGAGAGAACTGGAATCAGTCTGTCATCCTTGTTATTGTCGGCAAGCTTTGGATCCAAAACTTGGTGACTTATATACCTTTCTGTTATGTGCTGTATTAATAGCCGATTGATATTTATTAGTCAAGTTTGGATACATGAAGTCTCTTTAATCATTAAGATAAAACTTGAATTGGTAACAGTATCTATTTAGACCATAAGATTCCAACTCATTCTAAGGTTTCTAGATTGTTCTCATAAGTTACTGTTGCAGAATACTGCTGCCAGAGTCTCTTATTGAATGTGCCATAGGTTATTTAGTCATATTTCTCTCCTTCTAAAGTGTCTCCCTTGGTTTCTGCTGATGTTTTGAATTGATTTTTTATTCCACTTTAGAGAACTGGCATGCCTTTGAATAGTGCTGGAATGACAATAAGAGAGAAGGAACTATTTATCCGCAGAACACACAAAGCAAATTTCCCAACAATGTCCCATAGGTGCTCTGGATTATGCACCTGAAGCAGTAAGTATAATTTCATCTCTAGTCTCATTCAGTCTTTGGTACGACTCCGGAGACTGTCAGCAAATTTACAATTTGTGCCAACTGTGATGGTGATTTTTGTGATGCAGATCCCATCACCAGGAAAATGGATGACTGACAAACTCATTTTCTGAAGGCCATCAAATAATCAGATGGCTACAACTACTTTCTCCACTAGCAGCCTTTGCTGAATTTGAACCTGCAGTCTAGTAATATAGCTTGTTCCTAATTCCCTAAAATATCAAGTCTCCTGAACTCTTTTTTACTGTTAATTTTGTATTTGAAACTTTCCATTGATAACTCACAGGAGTTTTGCTGGGTTGAGAAGACACTATTGTTTTCTATTGCCTTCCCTTGAGAAGAGTGTCCCTTTCCACCTGGACTCATTTGCACTGACAGTCCCATCATAATACAGACTCGAGAGAGAGAGACACTCTCCATCAATTACCTTGTCCAGAAATTCACTTACCTTTTCACAGCCGTATACACCACAACAGCCCCCACCTGATTTCTCTTTCAGGGAGCAGGAAAGGTATATGACTCAGGGCACCTCAGAGGTACAGAAGGGAAGCATTAGTAAACCTGCCCCCCCGCCCTTCACCACCCAACAAATTTCATGTGGTAAACAGCAAAAGAGCTCACAAGTGCAGTTCATCATGAAAGGTATTGCCTTTGGCAAGCTTTTCTTTTCTGCTTACATAGGGAACAGGTGGGGAGTGTGTGCAATATGAAATATACTAAAGTGAATACAATTGACTTTAACCTTCAAGTACACCAGGTACAGACAAAACAGAAACTTTCACTGGAGAAACAAGGTGAGGTAAACAAGTGATTACGGCTGGGGAAACCAGAGTACAGGTTGTAGAGGAACCATAACTGGCAGGAGTTACAGTGAGATGTTCATCCTTGAGGGGGGTGTGTGGGTAGGTCTGCAGAAAGCTGCAAACTCACACACAGATTAAGTATTTTGTCTCCTTGACTCCTGCTTCTAGACCAGGTTAAATAAACATTTGATTGGTCCATTTACATATTTGTATGCAAATTCAGAAATTTCTACCAGCACACATACATATTAACAACCTTGATCCAAGACACCCCTTTCTCCTTTTGTTTCTGTCAGCAAATACAGATGTTTGTTGTGAGCCATTGTGAAATCTCACTGTGGTCCCCCACTGTGTTTGCTCTGAAAATTTCCTAGAGACATGATGCTATTTTCATAGGAACTGTTTTTTAATTTGACTCAAACTAAAATATATGTAACAGGGAATCCATATTTTTTTTTAAAACTACTATTCTCCTCTTCCTCTCTTCCCCACCACTGGAACATTCTATTTGAAATTAAATGAATACAAAGTGTCCCCAAAATCCAATTTTTTCTTATTTAAGGGATTCCCTGCAGCAGAATTTTTTGTAGCAAGAGAGAGTGACTGTGTGTGTGTGGTGAGGGGGTGGAAGGAGTTCTCTATTTATTTCTTCCAACCTCCCAAGAGCTGTAAGCTGTTCTCTCTTCTCTCTTTTTCTAGAGACTCTCCTGCTCTGGAAACCTATTTGAGAGAATTTGTGTCACAAATAAGGAGTAAAGGAAACACTTATCTACTGCATCTCACTCTCTCTTTTATTTCAAATTACTTCAGTGTTCTGTTTACAGCATCCAACTTTTTCCAATCACAAGGAGAGAACCATTTCCCCCTCTTCCTCTTTCCTTCTCTTAAAGGGGCCATTTGGCTCAGGAGCAATGAAAAAGTTATTTCCCTAGATAGAATATTGGTAAATTGTATACACCTGAAAATAATTTCTTAGTGTCTAGAATAAAAAGAGGCCTGGGAATAAGGGAAGCCTATGGAGGAGCAGAGACAATTGACTTCTGCAAGACTGCTGAATCACAAATAAACTCCAAAGGAGAGACCATTTTCTCTTTGCTAAATTTTAATCCTCTAATTCTGTATCTTACTTTCTATTTAGTACTGGATAAGCATGAGAAAGTTAAACTAATAAAGCCAATTCAGCCAGCATAAGAAATGGCATAAACCTAGGCCTAACGCTTACTTGTGCAAGATTAGAGGAGATCATGAAAGTGAGCTTACATCAAACTAAAGGCAGATGATACAAGGCCCAGGAACTCTGGCAGACTCTTGCTGGCCCTGATGTCTCCGAATACAGATTTGCAATATAATTTATTGTGTGTTGCAAATTCACTTTTTGCATGAAGTACTGGGGCTTTATCCTACTCATAAAGGTGACAGTCCACCCAAAAAGTTTTAGAATTGATAAGGAAAATCTCAGATTCATCTATATGCAGATTCCGTTCCATGAATCTCTTTATTCTTTTTCTTATATAAGATGCATTTCTATCGTGCTTATCATGAATTCACTATATCTGTAGTTAGAGCTATTTTATTTTAAGGACATTGGGCTGGATTCTATGTTCTCTCACATCGATATCTAAAACCTCACTGAATTTAATGGAAGTGAGGTCAGATCCATAAGTACATTTTGAATAGTTTTTACCCCTGCATTTCATAGTCAATACAGTATGAGAGAATGAACTGGGTTCTCTTCTGGCTCATCAATATCATCAAAATTAATAGTGTCAGTCTGAATCTCATAAAGATGTAGACACAGAACATCCTCTCCTCTCAAGTGCACTTCTATCCTTCCATCCAGAGCCATTCTTTCCCTATGTTCTTTTGTGCCAGCAGCATTTGCTGAGGATATTTGCTCCGATTCCACATACTTCCCTCCACTAGTTACAATATGTCCCATCCTGTATGAACCACTCAGCTTTATGTAGCTGTCAACAACATTTTCTCCTTCAGGCTCAGCAGTGGCATCACTCACCTCTCTGGACTCTTTCCTTTCTAGCAAATTACCTCAGTAAAATTCTCAGGTCCTGTTGCCTTTTCTCCATTAATTAGTTTCTGAGTAGTTTTTAAATTCATGTAGTTTTAACACATTCAGTGTCACCACTTCACTTTTATTCCCACTTGTCAAAAGCCAGCAGGAGACAATAAAAGGTGACAAAACTATTGTACAAAAATAAATATGTATAAATTAGAGTTGTTTTTTCCTGCAGTCAAACAGCCTTCCAAGTTATACTGCAAGCTAATAAAGCCATAAGCACCTAAAAACCCAGCTTCTAGCTAAACTCCAACTAGTCATAAGGTTAATCTCTGAAGTATTTGTTTTATATGTTGGAGGCAGAACTGCATAATTATATGCTCTGTAACTTTTTGATATTTTTTGCTATGTGTCCCTATGTTTCTATTTCTGTTTGATCCTGCTTTAAAAAAACAAACAGCATTTTGACTTTTACTACAGATCAGAGAAAGTGTCACTGGGCTCTTATTCCTGATTAAAGTGAATGTTTTTGCAAGAATATAGTTATAAAAAGTGATGTTGTTCTTCTGGTATCTTCCAACACTGAATGCTCAAATAAATAGCTCTAAGCACGAGGCACTAGAAGTCAGACTATAGCATTAAACAGTAAAAATGATACTAATGAAGCAAAGCCATTAGAAGCAGTAAACACAGTACGTCAGATACAGGATATAGCTAAGAAGTTCAAACACCACACAAAAAAAATTGGGGGGCCAGATTATGAGCCAGATTCTCCCAACTGCTGAGTGCTCTCAAACTCCCATTGACATCCAAAGTGGAAAATCAACATTAAGGAGGAGGTACTCTCAGGGACATCCCTAGGGGACTGCTAGGCCTGGGACAGGAGTGACGGATTCATCTCTTCCGGGACCGACCATGCTGGCCAATCACACTGGCCTGCACGGGCCCCCAAAGAGCTGGCCCAGAGTGGTTCCCCTGATTTGCCCTACCCAAGAGATGACCTGGGTACTCATTATCCCATGGTTCTGCTTCACACAACCTTAATAAATTGGTAGTCCTAGGGCTGGTCTTCACTAGTGCGGGGGATCAACTGTAGATACGCAATTTCAGCTACGTTAATAATGTAGCTGAAATCGGCATATCTACAGCCGACTTACCTGCCGTCTTCACGGTGGCGGCGGTCAGTGGCGCTCTCCCCTGTCGACTCCAGCTTGCGCCTTTTGGTGAGCTGGAGTTACAGAGTCGACGGAGGTGCTGCTGGCGATCGATTTATTGCTTCTTGACGAGATGCGATAAATCGATCGCCATAAGATCGATCTCTCCTGGCTCTAGTGAAGACAAGTCCCTACAGAATGAAATCTTCTTGTATATGAACAGCACAAGCAGTAGCACTGAAAGCATATCCACACTGCAACTCAGCTCAGGTGTGAAGGGACAACTTCTAGTGGTGAAAAGGTAGCTCAGTCTCCGTCTTCATTTAACCATTGGCCTCTCTACTTGGACTGCCATAAGTGTCAACTAGTGCCAAATGTTCTGGTTTTGCAATGATCCCATTAGGAATCATACCATGCCTTATCTCACCATTTATATCTAAAAGAACAGATATCAGGTGAAAAAGAACGAGGAGTACTTGTGGCACCTTAGAGACTAACAAATTTTGGGGGGCATATAGGCATGCAGATGGCAACACTTATCACACAGTTTCAGATCTGGTCTGGATTTGAACCAGAATCCTAGAAGTGAAAATCTTTCAAGGCTTCGACTGGTCTCAGAGCAGTATCAGGTCTGACATTGCCCAGTGACTGAAGTTATTAGGTTTGAACAAAACAGCTTTTAAACATATATATTTGTAAATACATTAATAATGCTGTAAGTTCCTCAGATGAGTACACTGTAATGTTTTTAACTGAAGCAGAGGGGGAGTCAATTGTCAAGGTGAAATGGTTGCATACGCAGCTAGTAGGAACCTGTGGGGAAATCATGACAGCTAGTAGCTGAAATTACTGAAGCTTCCTTTGGGAAGACAGAGTGCCAAGTACCTTTCAGCAGATGGTGGTTAAAATTATGGTTAATAAATCATGATATTTTAGTTTATTATCTCTTTTTCAGGAAGGCTGTGGAGAAAGTGGCAATGAGGCAATAATCTACCTGTGATCTAGAGTAAACTTTCTAGATCTTTATCACTTATGTTTAAGACCTGGCTGTAGCTTGGAAACAGTATTGGAATCTTTGGTTTTTGTTGGTACCAACACTGAATATAAAGTATTCGCCAGAGTCCTGGATGGACCCAGAATGAGGGGAGAACATGAACTAGAAAACATCAGTATAGCAAGATGTTAAGCATTCTAACAGCAGAAGACAAACTGATATCTCATTCCCCAAGTTCATTTCTAGCCTGAAATGTAGATATCCCTGACCTGTGCACATTCACTGTGGATTGATTTTAGCAAGAACGTCCCAAGAAAGGATGGACTTTTATAGTAAAATAACCTGGAAGTAGGGATGGAGGACAGTCTGCTTCACTTTTTAACAGGCAGGCTACTTCAAAGCTAGCTGCTTTTTTGCCAGAAATTGAACTGCTTCAAACCTACCTTAGGTCTGGGTCTATAACCTGACATGATTTATATCATTATAAGCACTGTCATTATCTAGATTTATCTATTTTTATTTCAGCTGCTAGATTCAAAAGGGGCCATTTAAGGAAAATCTTGTGAATTTCATTTAAGATGATGAACATGTGGGCAATTGAAATGAGCATCAGTAGACATATGCAATTGTAAAGTTATATTCGCATATTCAAGCAGTATGGCAAGATGTGCTATACAGAACAGTTGAGGATCATTTGGATTTAATATTGAAAGCTCAATAAGAACTGGAAACAGGTCCTTCTCTCTAACTAGCTCATTTCAGTACATCCAGACATTACAATTTTTGGTCTGAAGCTTTTTATTCCTAATTAATTGCATCAAAACTGAGGGCACTGCCAGCATTGCCAAGAGAAGGAATGGGTGCACTATTTATAATGGCAAATTATTCAAAATTGCAACCCCTTTTTCTATTTGTGAATTATCCATGATCAGCAGTTGGCAAAAATACTTAGCTAAATCCCCTGTATGGCTATGAAAATCTCAATTGTTGACATCAACTAATTTGTTTGTAATTTGAATTCATTCACTAGACTCTATACATGGATGTAATTCCACCTCTGAGTTGTCTAAAAAATACTCTCTGTGATAATTCCCTTTTTGTGTTTGCGCTGTGTGCTTGCTCACATAAGTTATAAGATATTTCTGCTGCATGTTTGGATGACAGACTTTTATAAAGAAGAGAAGTCAAGGTGATTTCAAGATTGCAGCAGGAGCTCTAAGGGAACATCACTTTCTGCAAACATTCCTGAGAACAAGAAAAAACCTGCTTGTATATATGTTCCTGGAAAACTAATAAAAAGGGTCATATATACTTTCTAAGGAAATTCATGGCTATCATTTCAATAAATATGCTTTTTTATATAGTATCTGCCAAACTCTAGCCAAGAATCTCATTAAGGAAGCAGCAAATAAAGGGACCACCAAAATCCCACTTGTGGATTTAAGAGTGAAATCAGAAGCTTGCGGTTTAACAGTGAAATCAGAAGGGTGTTTTTTTTCCTTCTTCAAGTCTTGATCTCATGGATGCATTATCAGTAATTGCTTCATATAGTATGTATAAATAATCAAACTTAATTAGCAATTTAAATGTATAGCAAATTAGATCATTTTAAATCCCAATTAAAATTAACAGCAGCAATTAATTCAGACCTATTAGTCACCAGCTTGCTCCAGAATCCCGCTGCTGCCATTTTCAAGTAAACTAGACAATGTTTGGTGAATGGATCCCATAAATAATATCACTGAGGGACTTTATATCTGTTGTTTGTTTGTCAAAAATATGCTAAGCCCTTTCCATCTGGTTTATTGTTGCTGTTAGAAGGGATCTGATCTACCAATCATAAATGCTGCCAAATCAGCAATGGAATAATATGAAAATGCTTCCTTAGACTTCAAATAAGCACCAAGCTGCATAAATCCCCATGTTGATTAAATTAATCATTCCTGTTAACATTGTGAAAAAACAGAATTACAGATTTATTTGTACCCATTTGTCAAGAGGAATTATAACTCCAACCCATATAAGAAACAATCATGGTAAAATGGTTGGGTGTATTGCATCTTACAACACATGATTCAAGAGTCCTCCTCACAAGTCCTCCACAATTCCAAGGAGCAATTCACGTCAGTTAGAGAAGGACGAAAGCAAGTAGTTTTCCTCAGAGATAACCTAACCCAGACAATATCACCACCTTGCACTTAATATATTATAGTGCCTTTCTATCACTAGACTCTGCAAGCCACTTGACCACATGCTAATTAAACTTCACATACCACCATTTTTTAAAGTGAGTATGATAATACACCCACCATTTCACAGATAGTGAAACTGAAGCACCAAGTGGTAAAATGTTTCCCCCCAAAATAAAAAATAATGGCATACTCATGAATAGAACCCACAATCCCAGTACCTTCGACCTCTGTTGTAGACCCTATATGACATTGGTTTCCAAATGGTAAATATATATCCAGTTACACTCTGTATTTTTCTATCATTCTGATTATGCAGATGAACATTCTGGACCTGTTTGTAAGAGCTTCATTTTAGCTATGTAGACAGATTTAGACACACACACACAGGAACTGGTTTCAGTAAAACAAAAAGGATTTAGGTAAATTGGTTATTATTTATGTTTGTCCTGCAGTAGTACCAAGAAGCCCTGGTGGTTGACCACAACCCCACAGTGCTACATGTTGTGTATACACAGAAAAACGATGCCCCCTGCCCAAAATAGCTGCCAATCTCAGTAAGAGGCAAGAGACAATAAATGGATACAGACTAATCGGAGGAACAAGTAAACAATGAGGTGCTATTGGTCAGCATAAATGGAAGTGATCTCAATAAGCAACTTATTATAGCACTGATTTTTACAGTAATGCTGACAGTAATAGGGACTAATTTGGCAGAACTGGGCCCAGTCTTTATTTGTGAAGCGCTTTTATGCTTGATTGTGCATAGTATTATATGGCAAAATGCTGTCTGGAGTGGCTCACGAACGTGGGTGCCAGCCTCAGGGCACAGTGTTACAAACCAGGGCACAACCCCCAGGTTGTGTGTTCTATAATTAGATTTCACCAGCCAAGTGTTATGTGGCACTATAACAGCCTTAACATGGAGTTACAGACTTGGATATTATCTTGCCACCCAGACAAGTCTGCCTTTGTGGTAGATGGTCCCTTACACCACAAATCACAATATTCAGATTACTCCCAGTCCCAAAAGACCAGGCACTTACCCCACATCAATTGTACTTTAGATACCTCAAAGACAATGCTCATAGCCAATCCTGTACTAAACTAACAATTTTTTAACCAGGAAAAAGAAATGAGAGTTATTTAAAAGGTTAAAGCAGATATGCATACACAAACAAATGAGCTACAGTCTTAGGCAACAATAGTTTACAAGTTGTTGCAATATGAAAACTCTGCATGCCCATTAGGGCTAACCAAGGCTAAGCAGCTTGTGATACCTTGCTAATGTTTAAGAAATATTGCCCTCTCCAAATCTCAAGCAGCACAGCAATCCAGATCCTTCTGGGCAGGGATTTGTATGCTCTTCCCCCAAAGTTCAAACTGTGATGGGATGAGTGTTTGTGCACATCTCCTCTTCATGGGTGTTTGGGGAGTAATCAACAAATTATTTTGTCCACTGATCCACAATGGTTTGTCTGGTGTCTATAGGGCTTCTTTTATTGGGCAGTAGATGACACCTCTTGAGGTAAACTAGTATCTCATACGTGGTAATGCTTCTCTCCTAACCGTGGGAGTTTAAAGTTTCATAGCAAACACTTAAATACTACAGTATAACATGGAATACAGAAATTGCAAGTGCATGCCACAGCACACAAATATGTCATAAAGTTCAAATACAAAACACATCTCTACAAATCTAATATCTATTTTAACAATACTAATACATAGGTAAGCCAAACTGGTTTCCAGCTCTGCATTTGTCAGTGTTCAGTGACATGAGCTGTCACCTGGTCTGCCAGCATCACATGGCTTTTTAAGATTGTCAAAATCAATTAAATTAAAAATGAATAATTAATGAAAAACTGAGTTTTGTATCTGAGAGTCAGACCCCAGTTTGAAAAACTCCTTCATATGACTGAGGTGCAGAAGGAGGAGGTTTTATGGCCATTTTGATTGGAAATTGTAGGGCCCAATTGTAATCTCAATTCTATCACTGTACATATGCAGCAACTGCATTTAAATAAAAAACTGAGTTACCCCCGTTTAGATCCAACTTTGCAAATAACTGGCCCCTAGCTTCAACACGAAGCCCCCCCCCCCATTATGCATGTCTCAGCATACCAATAGACACACACTAGTACAACCCCCAATATGTACACTTGCATCAGGAGGCATATGAAAGAAGTGCATGCACCCATTAGAAACATTGGGCCTTCCACCAGTATGAGATCAGAATTTGGCTTTTATTGTGCTAGTGAGACGGAATTTTGTGAAAATAACCACTATCAATTTTTGCTGCATAAAACCTTCATAAAATTCAGAGTTTCTCTGGAAAATTTCATACTGAACATCTTATTAATTTCAGTGTTATTAACGTGACATAAAAATATTCTGAAAAGTCACCTTTTGCCAATATAATAATCATATTGTTAGATGTGCAAATAGTGAGGGAAGTGAGGCATTTGTTTAAGTGACTGGCAGTTTTAAACTATGAAATATGAAGCAGTAAACAGGAATTGCAAGGTAACCACACAGGTTTTACTTGTTGTGAATGAATATGAAGAACGATTTCTCAATGATTTAAGTGTCCATTCCTGCCCCAACTGAAGTCAGTGTTCATATCTGCCTTAGGAGAAAGGAGTTGCTTAATAAGTATTACCTAACATGTTAAAACTTTTGCATTGACGAGGCAAGGTATAGCTTTAATATTTTAGCTGGTCAAATTAAACTCACATCTACAGCTAAGAATCCACACAACCATCCTGGGATTTACATCAATTAGATAACACGTGTTAAAACTATAATTTGCCTGGCACCTCCCTAAGATTTTAACATGCGTTAGCTAAAACTGTTAAAAATGGATCTTTTTCCCAGAGGCCAATGGAACAGGATCAGGCCCCTGACCTATAAAATAACTTGCCCAAATTTAACAAAATGTTGAAATAAAAGCATGAAAGGTTAATCTAGAAAAATCTTTATTTTAGGGAGGTCTATACACGTCTTGGCATAATCTCGGTACTTTTCAGTGTGTGTGTGGTGTAATTCAACTATGAAATGTAAATTAGGTTCATAGATTTCCTTCCACTAACATGTAAGACTAAATCCACACATCCATTTGCTAGCACATTTCGGAAGGTCTTTACATACTGTGTCCTACTTTACAGGAAACCTTGCTTTTATTTTCACTGGCTACATAAGTTCAAAGTGTACTGAATGTCGTGAAACTTTGGCTTTTAGAGTATTTTCCTCTGCATTTCCCTTCCACTTAGATAGGCTCCAAAAAACACTCTTGGTACCTGTTTGAATTTCCTTTAATGGATTTAAATACTGAACTAAATCAATCAGAAATAACTCCTAAAAGTTCAACGTGTTGTAAACCCCAAATGTGTTTGCACTGGAAATTTCTAGGGAATACATATTTTATTCATCTAAACCCTCCAAAAAATCACATCACTTTTACAGTTGTTTGGGTACCAATATGCCACTTATCCATATAGTACAAGTAATTACTAGAGGCCTGGTTCTCAAAAGTGTTGTGGGAGGTGGGGTTGCTCAGCACTTCTGGAAAAAAAAGAGCCATAGATAAACCACACACAGGGCAACCAGGACAGGAACGCTGGCCCTTTAATTCCAGAATTATTCTCTATTAGTTGAACAACAGGCATATCTCTCTAAAATGGTCAAGCTGTCACAACATGAGGTCTTCACTTCTCAGCCCCTTCAGATAGTTAAGGAAATATTCCTGATCTGCATCAATAAGCCTATGGTCTTGTGCCCAGTTCCCATAGTTTCCTCTAGCTGCATTCTTTGTGGACCTCTGAAAGAAGTGTTTCTAACTTTAAAGAGAACAACTCCTCTGCCTGGATTGCCAACACTCAGTTACTTTTGGCAACAGGATTCATTTATAAGTGGCCATAAAAAGGAGTTATGTATTAGAACTCCTGTTGAGGCACGCATGCATGCAATGCGCCAGATACAACCGGCCATGTTCTGGCCCCCAACTCTGGCTGCTTCATCTCACTCCTGCCGTGCAAAGCTCCCAGGAAACTTTTTCCAGCTATCTGGAAATTCCAGTTGGTAAGGGGAATTCCCACATGCATCAGAGCCAGCATTATGGCTCTATGTCACCCCTTCTATAGCGCCCCCCAGTTCCCTGTTTAGAGGTACGTTGTGGCATTTCTGAGCTTCCTAGTTGATGGACTTACCCTTAGAATGCTCTAATTTATGCATGAGACTGGACTGCCTAGGTAACTTCAATATGCCATCCTGCATTCAGCTGCTCTTTGGACCCTACCACTGTACCCCTTGTTCTGAAAGGGACAGCAAATGATCTACCGATCCTTCATGCACTGGTATTTAAAGACCTATCCAGGGCTGATGAGATTGGGGCAGGGAAATTGTACTGGGGCCCCAAACTCAGGCCCCACCAAACATGAGTGTAATGGGGATTACATGGGAAAGAAGTGGGAGGGGATGGGTGAACATGAACTGGGACCCAAAATTTCTCAGTGGGCCTGCCTAGATTCATTCCTGACTCCCAAAACATATTTAAAATCTGCTGCCCTGTTCATATATACTATTGATGACAAACAGTAATCTTCAATTATCACAGGGCTTCTTCCATTTTTTTGTTAAAGTAGGTGGAGTTTTACTCTACTTCAGTTCTAAAGTCAGAAAATACCCAGATCAAATTGCTTCTGTAGCTATGGAAATGCAGGGCTCTGCAAAGATAGAACCTACTCTCTATATTATGAACGAAGGTATTTTCCTTTTAATGCAGGTACCTAAAGCAAATTTCAGCCTTATATGTCCACTCAAGCTTCCATCCCATTGCCCCATGGAATCTATAACTGCACCATAAAATTGTCATGTATGACAATTAGACTCTAGGGAATGATGCTGTGGGGTTTACATACAAATCTAGGACACAGAAAGAGTTTTCCTTCGCTAAGTCATATCAGTCAGTTGGGAAAAAGATTCTTAAAGGGACCATGCAGCCTGAAGAGAACTTTAAACTGAATTTATTAAAACTTTTCAGTGCATTTTTAGATAATAAACCCTCACAACCAGCTGGGTTCTAGTGTCAGTTTGCAAAAAACATGGACTAAAATGTGCAAAAAGCCACAGCTGCCTTCTCAACAGCAATTTCCTCCCCTCAGTCTATATTAAATTTTGGAAAGCGGATTTGGAGTAATTTTTGTCTGTGTGGATTTTTCTGAAATAGAAATAAGTATTTCACTTTTCATTACACAAACTGGATTGGGCTGATTTTTTTAAAACAAAGCTGTAATAATATGAGTAATGCAATTCTGCAACACTTAAGTAGTTCAAGATGGGACTGTAAAATTTTGGAATTACATTTTATCAAAGTACCTTGAAATATGTGACTGAAGCCAAAGCACAACGGTAGTAAACTGGTATGATCAAATCAAAAGACACAATTTATTTGAAACCCAATTTATTTGATTCTACAAATCACCCTCTTGCCCATCGCAGTAACAGAACCATGCAAGGAAACCTGTTAGCAACATGTTTATTCTTTGTGACTGTTATAATATGAGCCCATATTTCCACGGACATCTGCATGCAGAGGAAACCCTTGGTACACTGATCTCCCACACCTTATGAAGGAGATCAGTGGCCATTGCAACACTCTCCATCCTTTATTGCAAAGAGGGAACTCTGTTGAGGTAGGATCAACACAAGGATAAGGGGTTGGGATTGTTCAAGCCTGAGATGCAGAGTGCAAACGATAGTTCTAGCGGTGGTATTTCACTGGAGCAGTCCTTGCAATCAGATGCAAGAAGTCATGCCCATTATTGCAACTGTCTTAAGTATGCCCTCCCCTACCCTCTTTGCCTACTGACATAGGGTCAAGCATAGAATGAGCCCTTCTACTTATTTCTGCATTTATGAAGGGTAATGAGTCATATGCAATATGTAGCACACGTTTATAAAAAAAATAAATCCAATGGAATTGTTTAAAAAAATTATAGGTCCTGACCCTACAACCTTTACTCCCCAAAGGCTTCAGTGGGACTATGACCTGAATAAGAGTTTCAGTAGACTGTCTTACTTTTTATTTTATTTACAGAATGTCATTACTCATTGGATGAAAAGAAACCAGTAGATAAATTATATTTGGAGTTTAGCTAGGCCTCTGATATAGCAACAAACTTCTTTCCTATTGGCTTGAATTTAGACACGGTCATGTAGACTGAAAGATGTGTGGAGAATCATATGCAAAAAAGAATAAAGATGATCTGCTGTGTAATTAAAATGTGAAGAAAGGTATCCAGTAGGGTGTCATGGGGATCAGTGTAGGGTTTGATCCTACTGAAATAAATGACAGTTGAGGACACTTCACAAGCTCCAAGAGGCACTCAGCCTCACAAGGTGATGCCCCTGGAAAGATGAACAGAAAAGTTCAGAGTATGGGATTCAAATCTGAAAAAGCTTGGAAAAAATCAGTTGAAACACAGACCATTAGCATAATAGAGAAACCTGCCTGATAGACAGCCTCAGAAATGACAAGAAACACATGAGCTCAACTAGAATATTGTGTCCAGTGCATTTTGGAAAAGAAGCGGACAAATTGGACAAAGTACAGAGGAGAACAACAAAAATGATTAAAGGTCCTGGAAACACGACCTATGAGGAAAGATTGAAAAAGGTGGATTTTTTTAGTCTGGAGAAGAGAAAAATGAAGGAGGACATGATAACAGTCTTCAACTACATAAAAGATTGTTATAAAGAGGAAGGTAATAAATTGTTGTCCTTAACCACCAAGGACAGGACAAGAACTAATGGGCTTAAATTGCAGCAAGAGAGATTTAGAGGAGACATTAGAAAAAATTAACTAACTATAAGGATAGTTAAACACTTGAACAAACACGTAGGGATGTTGTGGAATCTCCATCATTTCTAAGAACAGGTTAGACAAATGCATCAGGGATGGTCGAGAATAGGTAATACCCTAGTCTTGCCTCATTGCAGAGGATGGGACCAGATGACCTGTCGAGGTCTCTTCCTGTCCTAGATTTTTATTATTTGATGATTCCATGGTGTGATAATGAACTGGAAGTTACCCATGAGTTTGCACTATAAAATGATGGAAAAAAGTCAACGAAATTTCAGGCAGAGTTTGCAGAGATCTCACCACACAGATCAGGGAGACAATACCTGCCTCTGAGCAGCTTTGGTGGAATTAAACTCTAAATGCTGAATGCAATTCTGCTGATTAGTTTCCAATTATGCAGTGTTGTGCTCTTCCTGGTCCTAGGTGTCAGAGAAACAATATGGGTGTAGTAATATCTTTTACTGGGCTAACTTCTTTTGGTGATAGAGACAAGCTTTCAAGTTTACACAGAACTTTTCTTCTACTTTTCCCAGACCTGAAGAAGAACTTTGTGTAATCTCAACAGCTTCTCTGTCCCACCAACAGAGTTGGTCCAATAAAAGATAATACCTCATTCATCTTGTCTCTCTAGTTTCCAGTTTGAATTTCCTAAAGTTTATCACTGTCTGATAACACCACCCAAAACTGATTTATGAGGAAAGATTAAAAGAATTCTACACCTATAGCTTGGCTAAGGTCCATAGTGGAAGATGAACAATCAACAAATATTTGAAGGACAAACACAAAGGACAGAGGATTTACTTAGAATTCAGTGAAGTGTAACTAGGATCGATGGGGTTATATTATTGGAAAAAAAAGAGTAGGCTTAATATCTGAAAAATATTCCAGAGACTAGGGTTCCATTAGGGTGGCAATTCTGCCCTCTGAGTGACTCTCCATAGTTTTTTAAACTAGACTGATAAACTAATAGAGTATGTGCAACTAGGAATAGTCCTGCATTGCTAGGGAGATAGACTATCTAAGATACCCCTCACTCCAATTCCAATTCCCAGTATATGATACTGACACTAGTCCATTGTAGTAATGTACTAAAATGCTCAATTTTCAACAAAAGAGTGTTTCTCTTTTATTCCATCTCATAATCCATTTTAAATCTAGTAATCTAATACTTGAAAATTAGTTACCTCTGATTATATTTTAATATATTTACTACTAAGAAGGAGAAGTAACTGCATGTTGCTAATTTAGTTACACTGTTTAAAATATATGGGATATATTTTATTCCTCTTTAAATTTATTAAAAGTGGCTTCCTGTGTTTTACATGGAAATTACATTTAAAGCATCACCAAACCCTATTTCCTTGTGAATGGTTCAAAAGTAATCGTATTAACAAATGCCATATCTACAGAGAAATCAATCTCCCTGCAAGCCTAAACTGTTTTTGCACATTTACCTGTCATTAGAAATAACAGCCACTAAAACAAGCCTGATATTTAAAGATAACTCTCCTTATTTTCATTTTCAATATTATTTTAGAATACATTAAAAAATCAGCAACACACACAGACAACTAATTAAGAATAGATAAGCAGCCATGAAATAAAAAGATTTCAAGGACTCTATAACAAACTGCAGTGCAAGAGGAGATTCTCAGAGTGAAAATTAAGGGAAAAAATGCATAATAAAGAGCAAATGTGTGGGTAGAAAAAACTTAGTAAAGCCCTCTCCATATTTCAATGGTATTGTTTAGAAACCAGTGCACTCAAGCACAGCAGAGACCATAGGTTCTGAAACTAGGGGTGCTACCACTGTGGTTGCCAGGCATCCAGTTTTCAGCTGAACACCTGATCGGAAAGGGACCCTCCCCAGCTTGGTGAAAATGAGTGAGCGAGTGACGGTAGGGGCAGCGAGCGATGGGGGGAGAGGGGGTATGAAATGCGTGGGACGAGACCTCGGAGAAAGGGTGGGGCAGGGATGCTCCATTTTGTTTGATCAGAAAATTGGCAACCCGATGGGTGGCTGCTGCACCCCTCGGCTTGAAGTGGTTTTCGTTATATCCAAGGTTTACAGTTTGGTTTAATGGCTCTCAGCGTCCCCACTATACAAATTGTTCCAGCGCCCTCATAGAGACCTTGCATTGCTCCCCAGTTAGTTCAGGCGGCAACGGGACCAGTAGTACTCTCTCTCATAACACACACCGTATGACTAGAGTACTTAGTGTTCCAGAACACAAGAGATACAGCGGGACCTACTTTCTATTTGTGTATAGTTAGGTATTGCATATTGTAAAAACAGGAACATTTCCATCTTAACATTGCTGTGATTTAAACTCTACAATACACTTTGAAACCCTCACAACCTCCTTGGGGTCCCAACACACAATCTGAGGAACAACATAATAGATGTCATAATATGGTAGTTTTCACTTATATAGGAACCGAAAGAACTTTCCAGACATTTTAGAACTAAGTTTCATAGCCTTTTATGTGTAGCAAGTATTTGTATGACTGTTTAGGGTTGTAGCCCATGTGCTGATTTCAACAACATTTTCAAATGAAAAAAAAGTCAAAACAAATCATTTTGACTAAGCAAAAATGTTTTCTTTTGAATATTTTAAAAATATGTTTTAAACTATAAATTAGATAGTACATATAATGTAAAATAAATGTTGGTTAGCGTTTTATATTAAGTTGGGTTTTTTTCAATCTTTTCTACTTGAATTGATTAGATACTTCCAAAATGAATTTGTTCAAAAATCCCATTTAGCAAGAAATTTCAACTCTTTGTTCCAAATAGGAACAAAAACTTAAGTTTAAATAATTGTACTTCCTGCAGAATGGAAATTATGGTTTTGGATTAACTCAAATATTAACAAAGGCATTAACACTTTCTAGCTAATCTTAGATTAGTGCTACAAAACAGGCAGTGTTTGTGAGCAGAAGAATCATAGTAGAGACCTTGGTCTAAGATAACCTTTTTGTAATTTTGCCGGTTTTAGTTGAAAATTGTTTGCAGGCTTTGTTGAAATATCGGTAAGATACATCAGTGGGCTGGAAAGCCAAGAATATACTCGACACAGGGATATTTTTCACAGCCAAAAATATGTCAAGATGTAAAGACAAGTTATATTAAAATTCAAAAAGTCAAGGTTACCAAAATAGATCAGAGTAAAAGTTGAAATATGCTGATAATGAAGAAGCTACTGATGCAAGTTACGTACAGAAAGCTGCCCTTTCATTTCACATCTAGTAAATTTTTGACACACAAGATCAGACATCTGGCTTCTGCACAAAGTAATATGCACAATCTGTTGTGTTCCAATCAGTCATACAATGCCATATAATACAACATCACAATGTACTGTAGTATGATAGACATATTGCAGCCTTAGAAAAACGGTAGTATTGTATATCTAGTAAAAGCCACTGAAATAGAAAACATCTTGAACAAACCAAGCCCACTGCAACCACTCATGTCAGGGATGAATTTGGCCAATTAGCAATTACAATCATTTAAAATTTTAAAGCTATGGGCCTGGATTTTCAAAAGTGAGTACTGATTCGAGTGCCTCTCTTTTTGAGTGCCCAAGCTGACACATATTAATAGGACATAATTTTCAGAGTACAGTTACTCAGCACTTTCTGAAAGTCACGATAAAATCAGCTTGGGCACAATCATTATTCTCATTTGACAATTTAGCCCACCATGTACAAACACTGGGAAAAAAACCACGATGATTTGCTGGAAAACTATTGTTATTTGTACAAACTCAAGCAAAGAGTATCTGTTTCATATTTTCTCATTGTAAAGTTGTATGTTCTATATACTACAGCCTAGGGATGTGTGAACTCATATGAACAAAATATATAATGTCAGTCTGTACTCAGAAATGAAACTGAATCAAACCTTTCTGGATTTCTGAAACCATGCCATGCTGATAGAAGTTTGTTCAGTAGTAATCTGGCATTCATAAAGTAACTTTGCAACATTAAGTCTATGGACCTGGATTTTAAAAAAAGCAGGTAAACAATTTTTGCATCTCATTTACGTGCAATTGTAGTAATTTTGCAAGCAAGTCAGGGAACTGTCCATGCAAATTACCATGTTGGCACATATAGTTGCTCATGCAATTACCATTCACAAGTCAGTAACTACACTAAAAAATTAGTCATACAGTTTGCGTAACTTATTTAAGAATCAGGCCCATATGGGTTGTTTTCCTAATTATGCCAATATGTTCATAATTATTTACACATTACTACTTTATACTGTTGAAAAACATATAGATTTGCAGAATGGTAACATCCTAGATATTTTCCTTTTGATCTTCCACTATCTATCTATCTATCTATCTATCTATCTTCTCCCCTGTTCTTTTGCTCTCATTTCACTTTGCTGCTTTCAACAATTCATTCTTGTGTGTAGCATTGACTCACCAGAGTTAAATGAAATTTGAATGTAACCCATTTTCTGTGTAATTAATGATACACTGTAATGTACGCTTTTACATGCAAACAATGCAGAACTACAAAATATCAAGAAGAGGTGCAAAAAAGTAGCTTACAATCAAAGCAGAGAAAAAATATGGGTATGAAATGACTAAACAGGAGCAAAAGTAGAAATTAATTCACTTTAGAGCAAAGTAACTAATATTCTAGGTGGTAAATAAAAGTGTTATTCTCAAATATTTATATTGTTTTGCTAAAATTAAAATGGATATTTGTCACATGTGGCAAATGAAACCACAGTGGAAAAAGAGAATGAGATGCATCTTTCAGCTATTCCTACAGCTGTAGGATTATTTCTCTGATGTAGCGCTTATAAAGAGAAGCTTATAATAATTTCTAAGAATCATGCTATTAAGAAGGTCTGCTATGATGAAACAGCAATCTTAACATGCAATGACATCTCATACTTTTAAAAATAATCTGTAGGGAATGCAACAATAGAATCACTAATACACCACTGCAGAAATACTTACCAATATATTGTCATTGGGACAGCAACATTTTATTTTCATAGAGAAGCACTGAATCGGAACAAAGATACCAGCTCAGCATTTTAGTATTTAATGGCACTTAAATAATGAAGAAAATAATTATAATGATCAAAAGAAACAATCAGAAGATTATTTAATCTTTGACTATTTAACTTTTTATGAGCTTAAAACCTCTGTGTGTGTCCAGAGTCTGCCCAGTTTACTTATTAAACTGGGAGGGAGAGGCTGGGATTTCCCAAATATAAAAAGGGGAAATATTAATACATTAAACAATAAACTAGGGAAATACAACCTAGATGGAGCTACAGCCTAGATGGGTACATAACTGTTGGAAAACCGTTCCCAGAGAATAGTTGTCAGTGGTTCACAGTCAAGATGGAAGGGCATATCAAGTGGGGTCCCACAGGGATCAGTTCTGGATCCAGTTCTGTTCATTATCTTCATTAGTGATTTAGATAATGGTATAGAGCAGGGGTGGGAAAACTATGGCCCACAGGCCACATCCAGCCCATAGGCCCCTCCTAAGCTGACCCTGAGTTCCCAGCTGTGGAGGCTCCCCCTGGTCCCTTCTCCACTTTCCTCCCTCCCCCGCAGTCTCAGCTTGCTGCACGGATAGCGTTGTGGCCCACAGCTCCTCCTGGGCAGCGCTGCAAAACTGCGCAGCATGGCTGGCTCCAGTGGACTGCGCAGTTGCCAGACATGCTGCTCTGAGTGGCATGGGGAAAGGGGATTGGGCCGAGGCTGGAGGGTTGGATAAGGGGTAGGGAGTCCCAGGAGTGGAGATTCTGGGTGGTGGTGGTCAGGTGACGTGGAACAAGGGGTTGGATAGGGCATAGGAGTTCTAGGGATCTGTCAGGGGGTGGAGGAGTGGATAGGTCAGGTCAGTCAGGGGAGATGGAGCAGGGGGGTTGGGTAGGCGGTGAGATCCTGGGGGTCAGTTATGGTGGGGGTCTCAGGAGGAGGTGGTCAGGGAACAAGGAGCAGGAGGGCTTAGACAGGGGATGGGGTCTCGGAGGATAGCTAGGGGTAGGAGACCTCTGGATGGGGTGTGTTGGGACAAGGATCTGGGGGGATTGGATGGATTAGAGTTCTGAGGGGAGCAGTCAGTGGATGGGAAGTGGGAGGGGGTCAGATGGGGTTGGGGACCAGGCTGTTTCGGGATGCACAGACTTTCCTACTCAGCCTTCCATACAATTTTGCAACCCCAATGTGGACCTTAGGCCAAAAAGTTTGCCCATGCCTGGCATAGAGAATACACTCAAAGTTTTCAGATGATACCAAGCTGGGAGGAGTTACAGGTGCTTTGGAGGACAGGATTAAAATTCCAAGTGAACTGAACAAAATGGAGAAATGGTCTGAAGTAAATAGGATGAAATTCAATAAGGGCAAATGCAAAATACTCCACTTAGGAAGGAGCGATCAGTTGCACACATACAAAATGGGAAATGACTGCCTAGGAAGGAGCTCTGCAGAAAGGGATCTGGGGGTTATCGTGGATCACAAGCTAAAATGAGTCAACAGGGTAACACTTTTGCAAAGAAGCCCCATTTACTGGGTAATGCCTTGAGCCTTCAGTAGGGCATAGGTGGGGTGCCCTAGATTATGTGGATAAAAACAGAGAGTAAACTTATAAAGTTTATGGACAATATCCAGCTGGGAGAGGTTGCAATTGGTTTTGACAAATAGGGAGGAACTGGTAGAGAATTTAAAAGTGGAAGGCAGTTTAGGTGAAAGTGATCACAAAATGGTAGAGTTCATGATTCTAAGGAATGGTAGGAGGGAAAACAGCACAAGAAAGATAATGGATTTAAAGAAGACAGACTTTTGCAAATGCAGGGAGTTGATAGATAAGATCCCTAGGGACGCAAGTCTAAGGGAAAAAAACAATTCAAAAGAGTTGCCAGTTTTCCAAAGAGAGATTATTAAGGGCACAAGAGCAAGCTTATCCCTCTGCATAGGAAAGATAGGAAGTATGGCAAGAGAACACCCTGGCTTAAACTATGAGGTCTTCAATTACCTGAAACTAAAAAAAAAAAAAAAAAAAAAGAGAGAGTCCTACAAAACAAGGAAACTGAAACTAGGTCAAATTACAAAGGATTAAATAAACAAATAACACAGATATGTAGGGACAAAATTAGAAAGGCCAAGGCACAAATTGAAATTAAATTAGCAAGCAACATAAAAGGTAACAAGAAAACACCTACAAATACATTAGAAGCAAGAGGAAGACCAACGGTAGTCCCATTACTCAATGTGTGTGTGTGTATGGGGGCGGAGAAGGGAAAACAATAACAGAAAATGTGAAAATGGCAGAAGTGCTGCAAGACTTTTTTGTTTCGGTTTTCACCATAAAGGTTAGCAGTGATTAGACATCTAACATAGTGACTGCCCCTGAAAATGAGGTAGAATCAGAGGCTAAGATAGGGAGAGAACAAGTTGAAAATGACGTTGGTCTGGTCTAACGTAAGGATGAGGAGGTCAGCCTAAGATACACAACTTCAGCTACGTGAATAGCATAGCTGAAGTCAGTGTATCTTAGGTAGATTTACCTGGCCGTTCACGCGGCAGTGAGTCAACCACTGCCACTCCCCCATCGACTTTGCTTCCACCTCTTGCAGAGGTGGAGTACAGGAGTCAATGGGGAGCACGTTTGGGGATTGATTTATCGCATCTACACTAGATGCAATAAATCGATCCCCAATAAATTGATCACTGCCCGCCAATCAATTGGGGAGGGATTGCTCAGTGGTTTGAGCATTGGCCTGCTAAACCCTGGGTTGTGAGTTCAATCCTTAAAGGAGCCATTTAGGAGTATGGGGCAAAAAATAGCGATTGGTCTTGCTTTGAGCAGGGGGTTGGACTAGATGATCTCCTGAGGTCCCTTCCAACTCTGAGATTCTATGATCTGGGGGCCTGATGTAATACATCTTAGATTGCTCAAGGAGCTCACTGAAAAGATATTTGAGCCATTAATGATTATCTTCAAAAACTCTTGGAAGATGGGAGAGATTCCAGAGGACTGGAAAAGAGCAAAAAAGGGCTTTTCACAGTAAGCCCTAATATATCTGGGATGTATTAGTGGGAATGTTGTAAGCAACACATAAGAAGTAATTCTTCTGCTTCATTGAAGAGCAACAAAAATGATGAAAGGTTAGAAAAAAAATGTCCTATAAGGGAAGAGTGAAAACATTGGGTTTGGTTAGTCTAGACTTTAGAGAACTGAAGACTTGCGGAGGGGGGGCATGATGACAATTTTCAAATATATAAAATGCTTCAAAGAGGAGGGAGAAAAAATGTTCTCTGTAACCCCTGAAGATAGGACAAGAAACAATGGGCTTAAATTGCAGCAAAGGCAGTTTAAGCTGGACATTAGGAAAACCTTCCTAAATATCAGGGTGGTTAAGTACGGGAATAAATTGCGTAAGGAGGTTGTGAATCTCCATCATTGGAGATTTTTAAAAGCAGGTTAGAGAAACACCCGCCAGTCTAAATAATATTTAATCCCCTGCTGAGTGCAGAGGACTGGACTAGAAGACCTTTCGAGGTCCCTTCCAGTCCTTCAGTTCTGTGATTCTATTATTCTGGGGACATGGGTTGGAATGGAGTGTTGGAAATGAATTTAGAAAAAAAGACAGAAATAAATTATTCAAAGGGCTTTTGTAAAGTTATTTTTATTGTTGGCTGACAGCTTCAAAATTCAGAGTAGCCAGAACAGAGAGATAATGGAGACCAGTCTAGAGAAAGTTACATAGACACTGTACAGTTATGGAGAAATACCAATCCAGTTAGTACATAAACTCCTGCCCTCCAATTGGATGCCAGCCATAGCCAAACAAAGAGAAGCAATCTGCACACTGTACAGTTTCCAGAAACTGTAACAGGAAAAAATAACAATTATGTATCTGTAATTGTAATATCCCTGCACTTTGATTGATAAAAACAATATCACTGTAGTATAACAGAGAGCAGAGAGAATGGTGGTTTTACATGCAAATGTTTTCAGCTCAGAGTTTATTTTCGATTGGTAAAGAGATGGAGGGGGCAGCCACAAACAGTGAGAAAAAAATCTGAAATTTAGGGTCCAGAGGTCAAATTACTGACAATTTAGAATGCCTGCATTGTGTACAACATATACCAGTTATACAGCTCTATACAGTACTAAGAGTTTAAATGGCATATAACAACATATCTGACACAGGCAATTTTACCATTAAATGATAACATAACAATTAAATGTACTGCAGTATAAAGAAGAAAGGATAATTTTAAAAGATAAGGTATATTTACCTTTCATGCATGCACTATTATCAAGTAGGGTGAGCTGGCTAAGTTCAGCAGTTGCCACTGTTGTGTTTTCAGGGCATGTGACTACATCTCCCTTTGGTTTTTTGCAGCTCCAAGCAAACATTGGGTGGTACTGAAATAAGTAATAATATTTGTTAACCTCCATGCACAACTCAGGTTGTTCCTTCCCTCAACAAACCCATTTTCTATCCTCTTCTAATGACTAGGCTCTTTGCTGGACTATAGACATTGGACACCAGCTCAGATAAGCAGCATCCATGTACGTTTTTCAAATGTCCTCACATCAGGTTTTGCATGTGCTTCATAAGTGTTCATTGCCTTTGTTGTTCAAGGAATTAAGCTGTTCTGTGCCTTGTTACTGGGAAGCATATGATAGCAAATGTCTGCAGTAACAAAGTTTTGAAAATTACTAGGATAATCAGTGCTAGGCAGAGAGCTGAATTTTGTAGTATGCCATCTGTGACAGTCACTGCAAGAATAATACATTTGCTTGAAATGAGCAAACAGGAACACATCCAAACATTATCCACTAATAGACCAGACAGTCTTTGTCTTTAAATTGTTTTTAGTATCTTTTGTATCAGTAGCAGCTCTCTTATGTCAACTGAAATTAAAACCACCAGTGAAAATGGGCTAGAGAACTCAAAATGCAACTTAAGGAAATTTATTGAGCTGCACAGAATTTTTAAAACCACCTGGATGATACTAAAATGACTAGAATCAGAGGGGTAGCCGTGTTAGTCTGGAATTGCAGAAGTGACAAAGAGTCCTGTGGCACCTTAAAGACTAACTAAAATTTTTTTAGAGCATGAGCTTTCGTGGGCTAATACCCACTTCGTCGGATGCATCCGACGAAGTGGGTATTAGCCCATGAAAGCTTATGCTCTAAAAAAGTTTTGGTTAGTCTTTAAGGTGCCACAGGACTCTTTGTCACTACTAAAATGACTGATATTGAGAGAAACAATTGTTTAGACAATAAAAATGCCCTTGAATAAGCCAGCAGCTTTTCCTTCCACATATACCACTTTTGTGTGAAAAAACTCACTCCACATGCCAGTTCGCAAGGGATGCTGTGACCTTAGACAAACAGAATACAGCACCAGAAATAGGGCTATATTAAACAATGTGCCAAGCATAGCGACCACGTCATAACAAATCTTACATTCCCTATAACAGCTATGTTGAAGAACACTTTCCATCCACTTTGTGCTGTTATCCTACACTAAACCAGCCTGTTCAGTAATGTCAGTGGCACTGAAAATTAGCAGTATCCATCTCACTACAGTGGAATGGGTTTAGTCACTTACAATATGGCAAAATGTGCACAACCTGTGGCCTGTGCTAATCTCCTATAACACTGAATAATATGCTATTGGAATTTCCTTCACCTTCATCACAATTTCAGATGTTGTGTCTATGCCAATGACTCAGATCTACACCACACCCTTTGTCAGTTTCCCTTTGTCCAATCCCACATCTCAGAATCTCTGACACCCCTGGATATGTCATCAATTTAAACTTCTAAAAGTGATGTAATTTTCCTACACTCAAACCCCTCCTTTTCCTCCTTTCTCTGTTATTCATGACATCCCCACTATTCATTCTGTTGCTCATGCTCATAACTTGAGTGTTTTTCTTTCACCTCTTCCCTCACGTCAAGGTTGTGTCCAAATCCTGTTATTATTTTGTCCACAGGATTTAAAGATCCCATATTTCTTCTCTGCTGTGACAGCTGTTTCTTACATCCATAACCCAATCAACTCCTGACTTAATTAGCCAAATCATCTCTTGTTTGACCTATAGACAGGTGACAATTCCTTGAAGCCTATAAAAATGAAGCTGCCAATTTTCATCCAAGCTGCTGACCTTTCCTAATCCAGTCCACCAATCCACTACCCTTCTCACTCAGATCCCTCACGAAAACTCATTTCTTCCTCAATGTCAGTAATCAGTTTGTATCTTTCACTTATTTGTTTTTATAAAAACAAAGAAAATATTCGAACGTATGTTGCCTTATTGCCACAAAATGTGCCCTTCCTTGGTCCACCTCCTCCATACTTTTTTTAGGTTGAATTGCTATCATAGCTAAAAGTGAGATAATAGGCTCTTTGGGGCAGGAGCCATTTCTTTACTTTCTGTGAAACACTAGTACATAGTTTTCTTAACCTGAGAGTTATGACTTCTGTGGGGATGACCAACAGCTCCAGGTGGATGGTGACCCCTCTCTCTATGGTTAAATGGGATGAGGTTATCAAAACTACTTTATGATGTAAAATTAAGTCATAGTATAGAAACATTTTTACAGTCACTTGCATAGCACACCTTGGGGTAATATTGTTAATAAATAAACAAAATAATGAATAAACCCAACACTAATCTTATAAACCATCGAGCATGGAAAACACAAAGAATTCCCACACCAATGCTCTTCCTTCAGTGATGTCATCCTTACCTCTTAGTATCTTGTGGACTGCAGTAAAGAGAGGCCCTGACACTATTTTTGCAAGAAGTGCTACTATTGAATATGCTTACTATATTTTCTACAGCGGGATCAATGAATACAGTTTGAGTGAATAGATGGGGTGAACATTTTGCTCTGCAATGCTTTTTGCATTCTGGTTTTCACTTCATGACATTATTGGTTCCCTCTCTGTTCACCATGATGTGATGAGGAAGCTTGTTATTTAAACAACTCTCCTTTTCTGCCTTTATATTTGCTAGACACCATGTTTGCAACTTGCTAGCTAACTTTCCCAGATGGATAGCTCCCACTGAGAGCATGGAGAAAGCAATTAATTCTCCCTAGTCATTTTGTCATATATTTTTGAAGTACATCCACCTCATCATAGTGAAGCTGCATTAGTTTTTCATAGATTCACAGAATTTAAGACCACGAGAGACCATTAGATAATGTAGTCTAACTTCCTGTATATCACAGGAAACTACATTTATCCCCATATTACATTTGACTAAAAAAATATCTGTATTTGTGTAAAGCATATCTTCCAGAAGAGCATCCTGTCTTGATCTGAAGACACCAAACATGGAGAATCCATCAGTTCCCTTCAGCGTTCATTCCAATAGTCAATTGCCCTCACTATTACCAATGTGTGCCTAATTTATAATGTGAATTGTTCTGGCTTCAGATTCCAGCTACTGGTTCTTGTCACTGTTTTTGCCATTAGATTAAAAAGCTCTTTAGTCCCTGGTATTTCCTCCCATGAAGATACATATGCACTTTAATGAAATCACCTCTGAATCTTCTTTTTGCTGAACCGAACAGATTGAATGCTAAGTCTTCCACTATATGGCATTTCCTTCAGCCTTGAAATAATTTTTGTGGCCATTTTCTGTCCCGATTATTTTTCACACACTTTGTAAAATGCTCCAACTGTATGCAGTATTACCGTTTCAGTCTCACCAATGCCAAAAAATGTAAGGGAGAGGTAAAAATCATCTCCTTACTATGTAATACCCTTCTGTTTATACATCAAAGTATCACATTATGCTCTTTCTGCCATAGCATCACACTGGAAGTTCATGTTCCTTAAATCCCTTTCATTCTGTAGGCATGGACTGCATTCCTTGTTCCTGAATGTATAACTTTGCATTTGGCAGTATTAAAACACGTTTTGTTTGAATGGGCCCAGGTTATCCAGCATGCTCTGTGAGACTGCGCCATCCTCATCATTTACTACTCAGAGAATCTTTGAGTCATCCACAAATTTTATCAACAGTTGTTTTCTTATTTATTACCAGATCATTGCTGAAAATTCTGAACAACATCATGCTTAGTACTAGTCCCTGCAGAATCCAGGAGAAATACCCCTGTTCAGTAAAGACAATATGCTGATGACTACTTTGAGATTTGTCAGCTAGCCACTTGTTAATCCATTTAATGGATGCTTTATTGATATTACATAGTACTCATGACAGTCTGATTAAAAAATTAGCACAAAATTAAATGCCTTACAAAAACCTAAATACATTACCTCTAATCTCAAAGAACTAAACCAGTTTTACTAGACCTATTTACCATATGAGACAGCGATGGCAAATGTTTGCAATATCATAAACAAACCTTATTGAATTATGATTCTTAAACTTATTGTATTAAAATGCATATGTTTATGTATTATTGTATGTAACATCTCTAGGAGGGAAGACATGATTAATGCAAATGCATGGAAGTGTTATGAGCTTCAAAGGCCTATTTGAAACAATGTGAAATTTTAAAGTTAAGTGGGTTTTCCTTATATCAATTTTGCTCATAATTTCCCTCAGCTTTGGGAAATAACCCCTTTGAAGCACCAAGTATCTTTATCTATAACTGCTTGGGACTGTCTACACTGAAGGCAATCATATAATAATCATTAGTCTGAGGAATTGTCACAGATTGAAGTGTCACTAGAGGAGGTCTTGGAACTAATTGATAAACTTAACTGTAACAAGTCACCGGGACCAGATGGCATTCACCCAAGAGTTTTGAAAGAACTCAAATGTGAAATTGCGGAACTATTAACTAGGGTTTGTAACCTGTCCTTTAAATCGGCTTCTGTACCCAGTGACTGGAAGATAGCTAATGTAACGCCTATATTTAAAAAGGGCTCTAGAGGTGATCCCAGCAACTACAGACCGGTAAGTCTAACATCCGTACCGGGCAAATTAGTTGAAACAATAGTAAAGAATAAAATTGTCAGGCACATAGAAGAACATGAATTGTTGGGCAAAAGTCAGCATGGTTTCTGTAAAGGGAAATCATGTCTTACTAATCTGTTAGAGTTCTTTGAAGGGATCAACAAACATGTGGACAAGGGGGATCCAGTGGATGTAGTGTACTTAGATTTCCAGAAAGCCTTTGACAAGGTCCCTCACCAAAGGCTCTTACATAAATTAAGTTGCCATGGGATAAGAGGGAAAATCCTTTCATGGATTGAGAACTGATTAAAAGACAGGGAACAAAGGGTAGGAATAAATGGTAAATTTTCAGAATGGAGTGGGGTAACTAGTGGTGTTCCCCAAGGGTCAGTCCTAGGACCAATCCTATTCAACTTATTCATCAATGATTTGGAGGAAGGGGTAAAC
Source organism: Dermatemys mawii (assembly GCA_007922305.1). Lineage (NCBI taxonomy): Eukaryota > Metazoa > Chordata > Testudines > Dermatemydidae > Dermatemys > Dermatemys mawii. Next base: position 9,278,601 of record ML677334.1, on the reverse strand, counting down.
AGTGAGGTGGCAAAGTTTGCAGATGATACTAAACTGCTCAAAATAGTTAAGACCCAAGCAGACTGTGAAGAACTTCAAAAGGATCTCACAAAACTAAGTGATTGGGCAACAAAATGGCAAATGAAATTTAATGTGTATAAATGTAAAGTAATGCACTTTGGAAAAAATAACCCCAACTATACGTACAATACGATGGGGGCTAATTTAGCTACAACTATTCAGGAAAAAGATCTTGGAGTCATCGTGGATAGTTCTCTGAAGATGTCCATGCAGTGTGCAGCGGTAGTCAAAAAAGCAAACAGGATGTTAGGAATCATTAACAAAGGGACAGAAAATAAGATGGAGAATATCTTATTGCCCTTATACAAATCCATGGTGCGCCCACATCTTGAATACTGTGTACAAATGTGGTCTCCTCATCTCAAAAAGGATATAATGGCATTAGAAAAGGTTCATAGAAGGGCAACTAAAATGATTAGGGGATTGGAACGGGTCCCATATGAGGAGAGATTAAAGAGGCTAGGACTTGTTAGCTTGGAAAAGAGGAGACTAAGGGGGGATATGAAAGAGGCATATAAAATTATGAGTGGCATGGAGAAAGTGAATAAGGAAAAGTTATTTACTTGTTCCAATAATAGCAGAACTAGGGGGCACCCATTGAAATTAGTGGGCAGCAAGTTTAAAACAAATAAACGGAAGTTCTTCTGCACACAGCGCACAGTCAGGAGGAGGAGGATGCTGTGAAGGCTAGGACTATAACAGGGTTTAAAAGAGAACTGGATAAATTCATGGAGGTTAAGTCTATTGATGGCTATTAGCCAGGCTGGGTAAGGAATGGTGTCCCTAGCCTCTGTTTATCAGAGCGGAGTGATGGATGGCAGGAGAGAGATCACTTGATCATTACCTGTTAGGTTCACTCACTCCAGGGCACCTGGCATTGGCCACTGTCGGTAGACAGAATACTGGGCTAGATGGACCTTTGGTCTGAGCCAGTACGGCCTTTCTTATGTTGTTAGTCCATAGGAATCAAGCTTCCAGTCCAGTGATGAATTCATCTTTATCCATCATAATGAGGTCCATAAAGTTACCTCATATAGGATGCAATACCATTTTGTATTGGAAAAGTATAACGTTTATAAAAAAGATATAATCTGTATGCTTTAGGCACTCTAATGATGTTTTGTTAAGGTTGCATGAGACCACCAGCATGTCTTCCAAACTGAAGTTCCCCATAAAATGACAAATGTTTCTTTCTACACATTCCAGATAGGTGATTAAGGAATAACTGTTCTCATTGTACCTGTTCTCTGGTTTGACTGATCTGCCCACCGATCCCCACTGATCCCCACCGGTACCCTCTCTGGGGCTTTGTTAGTTGATACATTGAGAGATTCAGTGAATCTGAATTATCAATAATTCTACAAGAGATAACAATGTCTTTAATCTCTTACTACTCTATCCTTCCTCATGTTTATCACGTTTATCCTGTGATAAACAGTGGTTTTAACATTTCAGTCGTGCCAGTCACACCATTCAATTTCAGTAATAGTTTTTTGTGGAATGTGAAGTTAATTTAGGTCTGATCTGCTAGGAAATGCAAAGTAAACCAGTGAATGTACATCATGAGAGAAAAAAAGCATGGTCAGTTTGTCCTCCTGTGCAAGCCTATTAAATGGAGATTGTTATTTATAGACATTTCCTTCATAACTCTCTTAACCTATAGGATTATATTTTGGCACAGAAAAAAGAGACTGGGCTAAAAAGTACTTATTATATCTCTGTAGATGGTTTATTTATATGTTAAACAGGCACCAATTGAAGTTAGTGGAGTGATTGCATTTATACTGGTGCAATTGAGAACATATTTTGGCCCAATGAACATTAATAACCTTAACAGAAATAAAAGGCAATAAATTATGAGGTGAAGAATACAGGAAATTCTGCACAGATATAGTATTTAGCACCAAGAAAACCATTTATTAAGCATATCTCATTCTGTGTTTTGGGAGAGTGGGGAAACAATTTAAATCTCATTAAACCCAGAAGATTATAGCAAAAAGTTACACAATTTTAGTAAATGGAGGAGTCATTTTTAATAAGAAAAAAGTTTCAGAAAATTCTGCTCATATATCATGAACCACAGTGAATTCTCAGAAAACTGATATTTATTAATATGGAGCCATCAAAACATATCATCAGCCCCTGAAATCTGAACACTGTTAATGAAGTGATAAAGAAAAAAAATAGCTAGATCACACAGTACCATCTGCTCTGATTATTGCTTACTGCGGAAGATTACATTTTAAGGATAGAAATAGCTCTGCAAACTTTATAATGCAACCTTCCAATACTGCAGAATTGTGCCAGACGAGAGACTAGAGTTAAAATGCTGCAATGACACCAACTGCGGCTGAAACAAGCAAATAAATGAAAGAAAAACAAATTTTAAAAAAGGAAGGAAGGAAGCAGAGACTGTATATAGCAGCTGTTTATCTCCCAAGATTTTTGTCATACAAGATGAGTGTGTAAAAAAATAACAAATCTTTTGAATAATTACTACCTTCAGTACAATTTAACAGTGACAACACCAAATACACAGACTGAGGAAAATAATCAACATGGTGTTATTTTTTAATGGAATGGATTAGACATACACAGTCATGGAGGCATGGCATCTCCATAGTTAAGGATGTATCCACACTTCCATTGTAAAGCCTATCTTGTACTCTCCCTCTAACTTGTGATTGAAATGGAAGTGCATTTTCATTTCAGAATAGATTATAAACGGGTTTCCCCCCACCTTTGGAATATAGAAACTGGATTTTAAAAAATCCTTTCATATAGTGCTTAATCCAGAAAAGTTTTGCATTTAAAACTCACAATTCTTCCTCAGGGGTCTCTATATGCTTGAGCACAGCATAATTTCCCATAGAAAGTTTCATTTTTTAAAAAAAGTATTGCAGTTTTATCATCATGGTCTGGGTTAGAGATTGAGACCTACTCTTTTCTTAAGCGATTCGTGATGCCTCAATTTTTGAATGCCCAACTTGAGATTCTGAAAATCAGTCTCCTGTAAAGTGAGCGCTCAACTCTTTCTAAATGTCAGACCCATTAACAGCATCTCCAGTATCTCCCAAAATTGAGGCACTCTCTCATTAAATATTTTAAAAAAACCCATAGGCCTGCATTTCATTGTCTCAGTTAAGGGAGTTTTTAATCACTAAACAGTTAACATTTCCAACTAAATGATAAAGCCTATATATGCAAAATAGCCATGGATGAGGGACAGCAGAGCAGGGTGGTCATGGGAGAATGGGAATGAATTTGTGGAGGAGAGTGAGGACAGGGAAAGGGGAGATTCCTAGCTTGCTGTGCAGTCATTGCAACTGGTAGACCTAGGTACAAGGGAACAAGATTCCATTAGTAAAGAGATTAGCAAAGGGAAGAGAGTAGCCATTGAAGGAGCCAAGGGAAAGGGCCTGCTGGAGGCAGAAGCCAGAGGGCAGAGCTGGCACTGGGCTGAGAAAAGTGGGAGGAGAAAAAAAAAAGCTGGGAATTGGACAACAAGGACTGGCTGCAGAACCAAGGTTTGAGACTGTCTAGGCCAGGAGTGTCAAACTCAATTTACCTTAGGGCCTGTGCCGGGCCTCAAATCCTCCCAATAATGTCACTGAAGATGGTATTCAGAAAAGAAAATATTTATATTGTATTTTTGATTTTGAAATTTCTTAGAAATAATAAAACTGTCAAACAACTTTATACAATTCTTTGCCTGCCAGAGAATTTTTAGTGTTTGCCAGACACCTGGCAACGCTTCAGTTCTGTCGGTTTGTTGATGTTTGGCCTCAGTAACTGAGCAGTTGAAACCTTCAGGATTGCAGCAAGGTGTGCATCAGATAGTTGTGTTCAGTATTTTGACTGCTCTATATTCGTTGTGGAAAAAAATGACACTGCCTCCATGGCTGACTCTGCCCAGCAACTTACGATGATATCTCCATCCCTCTCCCCTAGACAATGGGACCAGTGGAGCGTGGTGCCTGCAGCAGACATTGCCAGCAGCCTGGCTGCACGCGTCTCTCCTCCACGGGCTGCAGTGAGGAGGTTTGCAGGCCACAGATGTCCCATGGGCCGGGACTTTGAGACCCCTGGTCTAGGGAACTGGTTTGGCAGAGAAGTTGAGTCACAGAGTCAGTAAACCAATCCTGAAATGCAGTGGTGTCCAACAGAAATTCGATGCTAGGCACATTGCTAGCCGCACTTGTGGCCTTGAACTTTTTTTTATGAGCCACATTACAAAAAAGCCATATGCATTAGCCCCAGTTCAATAGCCTATTAGCTACATGTGGCTAGTGGCAAACATATTGGACACTGCTGATTTAATGTATGGAAAAAAAAATCATACTCCACTGGGAAAAGGCTTAACAGACACTCAAGCTTTCTACAATCTCTCTGTTCCTTTGAGAGTCTTCTCTCCCATTCTGGCATTTTACTTCTCACTTTTCAATTTTCTTAACCTCCCTGGTAGTTCCCTTCCCTTCAGAAATCCAACACCTCTCTAATCCCCCTATGCATTCTCCTCACATGAACACACTGCAATGCCTGCCCTGTCATTCTCCTCAATTCCATTTACACTGCCCTCACAAAGAAAATTCATTAACCACTTGAGAAAGATATTAGATAACGTAAGATTAGCAGATGAGAGCTTTGCTCAACAGCAGAAACTCTGCATCAGGAATAGGACCTCAGGAGATGGAGACCAGTCCCAGGTATGGATCATGGATCACCAATAAAATATTATATATCAGGAGTTAGAATGTTATAAATTTTACTTATAAGCCATTTATTCTTTCTGTCTTTGAGTCTGTCTTCTTTCTTCTCTCCCTGTCCCTTTGCTAAATATTATCACGGACACTACACAAAACAAAGTATATTTCATGGAAAATCTTCAAGTATGTTATCTTAGAACTATGAATTGGCACAACTCACTTACCTCCAAGTGTAGACTAAATTAACTCAAAGAGAACTGGATGTGGTATGCCCTTGTATATGCTTGAAATTAAGCTGTTCCATGACCACCTCAGCTGCACCAAATTCTAGGATGTACTGCTAGTAATAGGAACGCTTACGTTTTAGACAAGATGTATAAGAAAGCGAATACCTATTCCTGATGCTAGTTCTTGCTTGCTCACACACATGAGGTGTCTGACTCTATTGGGGCTCTTCACAAAAGTGATGTATTCAGGATTTGGACTTAGTGATATGCTGTTATACTAATAATAGAATATGAAGACCAAGCATTACAGTTTGTGCAGCTTTGCTTTTTATCACTAACATGTAAAAATAAGTTTGCACAGAAGCACTTTTATTGTTTTTTTTTATAGGTCAAAGACATCGTTCTTCAAAAGGATGATAACTTTTTTTTTACTTTACAACTTGTTACTTACTTTACAACTTATACACTCAGCCAAATAATTTGATCTGTTTCAAGTTCAGTTTTCCATTTTGCATTAATTTGAAGTAATGTGAAGTGCAATCATAGTTTGTTCCTCAAAAATTGAGGGTATAATCACATGTAAATTGCTTTAATCAGAAATACCAGGGCACACAGTTGAATTTTCATTCCCAGAAATAATGCAACTGTTTATGAAGGTAATGTCAGATGCTGGCACATTTTAGAACAATAAACAGCTTATCCAATACTTCTATTAAGCTGATATATCATTACCTTTCAGTCTTTGTGTAAATCCCTCTGAAGTTATCTTCCATACAATATCTTCTGAGATCCTGAAATTTCTCATTATAGAGCTGGCTACTATCACAAATGTAGCTTTACATGTATCTGCTGGGGACAAAAAATACAAAGCTTTAAGACAAAGCTCTCTCAGGTAATATTACTTTCTGTTCTCCTCTAAGTCTGACCTCTTGCCAAATTACATTCATCTGATTTTGGGTCTGCTGTCCATTCACACAGTGCTTAGTGCTTTAATGATTTCTTTCTCGAAACTATGAATTAGGACCAATGCAAAGTGACACTCCCTAGTTCACAAATATCCATCTTCTTTCATATGATGAGTGGTCAAATTAACCATCCCATCATGCACTGACTAAAAAAACTAAGAGGAATAACTGATGTAAGTTGCTGATCAAATACCTCAAAGTGATATGCATATACACATCATATAGTTTTCACATCTAAAGATAAAAAGAACAGGAGTACTTGTGGCACTTTAGAGACTAACAAATTTATTTAAGCATACGCTTTCGTAGGCCTACGAAAGCGTATGCTTAAATTTGTTAGTCTCTAAAGTGCCACTAGTACTCCTGTTCTTTTTATGGATACAGACTAACACAGCTGCTACTCTGAAACCTGTCACATCTAAAGATGAATTCAGCCATGATGTTCAGTAAATGCTGTAGACTAACCTTTATTTCATTTTGTTTTTAAATATACTCCTTTTCAAATCTCTAGGTACCTTACATTAATCATACAGTAAACACAATTAAATTAAGCTACAACAGCGTTGCAATGTGTTCCGCAGGAACCTGGCCAGCCAGCTAACCAACTCACCCCTTCATCTAAGATACAATCTTTCCATGCAACTTTAGCTCTTCCCTTCATTGTCTTTGGTGAGCTGACAAGCCGTCTTGCCCCTCAGCATTCCAGGAAAGCCTTTTTGAAGCAGTGAAGACTGAAAGTAGCTCTAAGCTCCTACTGCATGAGGAAGTAGCAGTTTAGCTGTTACTTTTTTTTTCTTCATTTCATGATCTTTTCCAAAACCAGGCAATTTTCAAAAACAAAAATCCTCCTTACTACTACTATTTTGCTCTGTTCAAGTTGGGCACTTACCCTTCCTCCTGCTCCTACATAAAAAAAAAACCTTCCTCCTGCTCCTACATATTGTTATTTATTTGTATTACCATAGAAACTTCCTAATGCTGTGGGACTGAGACGAATGGAGTAGGCCTTATGCTGATGTTCCCAAGAGCCTATCTATTGCCCTTGGAGGATTCTCGGCCACAGCATGTTAAAATGCCAGTGCACATGGAGAAGTGTTTTCTAGTTCTACTGTCCAGTAGGGGAGGAATTGTTCCAGATTACCCATTCCTATGAATATACATTATGAAAAACCAGACCTAGCAGGTGCCCTAATCAAGATGCAGGCAACTCTCTACCTGACCTCTATGGGATGCAAGGAGTGGAAGGCCTTCAAGCTTCTCTATGAAGACGTCAGCAGGTGAGGAGAGGTCAGAGACCACTGGACTGTCCCTTAGAAAATGACTCTAGGAAAGAGGGGAAACCTGCGCATGTTGGGGTAGTCAAACATCTTAAGTCTAAATTGTCTTACCCTGAGCCCCAGCCGGGGGTGGGGAATTTAATCTGCCCTCCCTGCAAACAGTTGGGTGAGGGGGACAGTGCTTTGGTTACAGTGGAATGAGGGAAATGAGAAGGAGCAGCCAGATGATTTGAGAGAATTTTCCCATTTCACTTTGAAGTGCAGAAGAATGAAGCCATTGGGATTCTTTCCCCCACCCCTAGCCTGAGGCTGAAGAAGTGTTTCTCCCACTTCTTGGATGTGAGTGCTTGTTAGAACTAGGACCACTGATGAACATTCTGCCAGGGGTCAGTGCTGCTGCCATCAGCACTATGTTATCTTGCGAGATGGAAACAGAACTTGGATCCCAAAACGCTGAGTCTTATTCTAAACAAAAACCCCATGATTGTTCAGTGGTTTCTTTTTCAGGAGAAGTCCTCTATCTCTGCTCATCACTGTTCAAAGGTGGATTCAGTTAATATAAATGAAAAAAATTCAAGAGCGTTGGGGATTTGCCTGCCTTTTTTCTTTGACAGTTTTCACTGACAAAATTAAATTGGACAGCAAGCTTAAAATGCCACGGTTTCCATGGAATACAAGCACAGTCTCTGCAATACCACTAACAATATAATACACTGCATTGTAACTGTGACACTGTTCTTCCTATGAATTGCAAGTCTTTTTATTGAAAAAAACAAAGCTTCAAGAACAAAGGACTTGGAAGCTTTGAGTTCCACCTCTCCTTCTGAGGATTTCCTTGAATACCATTGAATAACACTGAGATCTTTAACAAGGAACTTCCTCTTGCAAGATGGATGGAACTTTAAGGCTCTAGACCTGCATGCATTGACATGTCTGGCAAGGGGGAATATTAAAAAATAAACAAAAGACAATAAGTTAAATATGCCCTAAGTGTGCAATTTCTTCAATGCAAGCTTGTGTGTGTCAATTAATGTGCTTAGCTTCACTTTGCATCTTTAGCTTAAATGAAGAATAAACTGCTTTCAGAGAAAAGACACAGAAAATTTTCAGTCTCTCTTTATTTTGTGGAACAGCATCTCCAACTCGTATGTCTGCAATAAGAGTTGACCATTGTCTTACTTCTGTGAAGGAAAGAGGAAAAATGTGCAGCTTGAGAAAGAAGGTCTGTATCAACGTTCAAAAAAGGAAGGAAGCAATTAAAACAAACAATGTACACACACACACACACACACACACAAACAAAAGTGACCTTTGAGAAATGACTGACTGTGATCACGTTGTGACAAAGAAAGTGACCTTTGAGAAATGACTGACTGTGATCACGTTGTGACAAAGAGTCCTGTGGCACCTTGAAGACTAACTAAAGTATTAGAGCATAAGTTTTCATGGGCTAATACCCACTTCATCGGATGCAAGCAGTGGAAGTATCCAGGGGTAGGGATACATAAGAGGCAAGGGCCAGGTTGGAGATAACGAGGTTAGTCCAGTCAGGCTGAACGAGCTTGTTATCTCTAATCAAGGAGGATGAGGTCTTCCTTTAGCAGCTGCTCTGGAGGTGTGAACACCGAGAGAAGAGAAGCTGCTTTTGTAGTTAGCTAGCCACTTGTAGTCTTTGTTCAATCCTTGACTGATGGTATCAAATTTGCAAATGAATTGCAGCTCTGTAGTTTCTCTTTGCAGTCTGGTCTTGAAGTTTTTTTTGCTGCAAGATGGTGACCTTTAGATCTGTAATTTTGTGTCCACTGAGATTGAAGTGTTCTCCTACAGGTTTTTGTATATTGCCATTCCTGTTATCTGATTTGTGTCCATTTATCCTTTTTGGTAGGGACTGTCCAGTTTGGCCTATGCACGTAGCAGAGGGACAATGCTGGCACATAATGGCATATATTACGTTGGTAGATGTGCAGGTGAATGAACCCGTGATGGTGTGGCTGACCTGGTTGGGTCCTGTGACAGTGTTGCTGGTGTAGATATGTGGGCAGAGTTGGCATCAAGGTTTGTTGTATGGATTGGTTCCTGAGTTAGAGTTATTGTGGTGGTGTGCTGTTGCTGGTGAGAATATACTTGAGGTTGGCGGGTTCTCTGTGGGCGAGGACTGGCCTGCCTCCCAAGGCCTGTGAAAGTGAGGGATCGTTGTCCAGGATGGCTTGTAAATCACTGATGACGCGTTGGAGAGGTTTTAACTGAGGACTGTAGGTGATGGCCAGTGGTGTGCTGTTGTTTTCTTTCTTGGGCTTATCTTGCAGCAGCAGGCTTCTGGGTATACGTCTGGCTTTGCTGATCTGTTTCCTTATTTCCTCGTGCGGGTATTGTAGTTCTGAGAATGCTTGGTGAAGATCTTGTAGGTGTTGGTCTCTGTCTGAGGGGTTGGAACAAATACAATTGTACCTCAGTGCTTGGCTGTAGACAATGGATCGTGTGGTGTGTCCAGGATGAAAGCTGGAGGCATGAAGGTAGGCATAGCTGTTGGTAGGTTTTCGGTATAGGGTGGTGCTAATGTGGCCATCATTTATTTGCACTGTGGTGTTTAGGAAGTAGACTTCCCATATAGACTGGTCCAGGCTGAGGTGGAAGTTGTTGAAATCATGGTGGAATTCGTGGTGGAATTTCCTTCCCATGGGTCCAGATGATGAAGATGTCATCAATGTAGCGCAGGTAGAGAAGGGGCATGAGTGGACGAGAGTTGAGGAATCATTGTTCCAGGTCAGCCATAAAAATGTTGGCATATTGTGGGGCCAAGCGGGTGCCCATAGCAGTGGTCATGTTGCTTTCCTGAAGAAAGTAAAACAACTTGGTTGTCTTTTTATTAAATCTTGGAATAAAATTAGATATAGTCACTATCAAGTGACCTATAATTACACAATTAAAACACAAATGGCTTTCTGCATCATTGGAACAGCAGGATAAAAATGGAGTGCTTAACTGAGAATCAGACTGTAACTCTGCAATCTGCCCTGGGTAATAGTGTAAAGTCGCACCATTGCAGGAGCAAAACAGAGAATGAGCTGAGATTTGGTTGATATTGTTCCCCTTGCTCTGGTGAAGGAGTAATTTACTTCACTGCTTTTTATGGAGTGGCATACTCCGCTCTGTGTGCCAAGCCAGATATTAATAGCTGTTGAGTAAGACCCAGGGCTCAAACAACTAACTGCCCACCTACCTGGGAGAGCTCCTGCTCTTGTCCCCATTGCCAGAGACACAATCTGAGGAGGGGAGTCAGAGTGGGGGTCTGTATGGACACACGTATGTAATCCAGTCACTGTCCAACATTAAATAGTTGAAAGCTAGGTTTGAGTTTGGTATACAGAGACCTGAGGCTGTGCAGTAGCATGGTAAACACACCATTACATACCCTTTTCTTAAAGACACAGAAATGGGAAAAAACAGTTATATCCTTTGAAATGTATTAGCTAAAGCTTTTATTTTACCAACATCCCTTGTTCCCTGGCCCTTTACCTGGAGGGAGTTCTTAGAAGGAAAAACAAATATTTGACAGTCTTTTAGATGGTATCAAAGACATTAATAACCGGGAGGGAAAAGCAAAGAAAAGCTCCATCTCATCTCAACTAGTTGCTATTGTTGTTAAAGTCGGATATTGTTTCCAGAGAAGGCAAAACGGGAGAGAAAAGAAGAGTAAAGACAGAACACGTAGCTTCTATTGCTGGTGTTAACTTTTACTTGCAATCCCACTGCTGAAAAAACACAGGCCCACCACACAGTCTTATCAGAAACTTTAAGACTGGGCAAACTTGTACAAGCATCAGGATGTTGTTTTAGTTGCTTCTTTCTGCATACAGGTTTACAGCAGTGTTGTAAAATGTATTTTCCAGCTAAGCCAGACTCTTACTAGCCAGAAGCAAAACAAAAGGGGATAGGAAAGAGAAAAAATAAGGTAGTGAAGGAAAGGAACACACAAAGGAGGAGATAACAAAGTTCTCACATCCTAGGTGATGTTTGGAATTTAGATGGAGCTGGTGAAGGTGACTGTGTTGGTGTCACCTGGTTTCCTCTCTTTCTGGTCCAGTCTCATTAGGAGATCTCTCAGGGTTAGGAAGAAGATGATCTAGGATCCCAAGAAACAGCAGGGATGGCAGCCATGACAGTGAAGCTCCATCCTTCCATCCCCTTCTCTCATCGTTCAGTCAGCTAACATTTCAGTAGCCAACTCTCCCTCACAAACTCTTTTTCTGAGGACCCCAAAATGGGAGTGATGGGTGGAATAGTCCACCCTCAAAGTTTGTCTACCAATGAGGCCTGGTTTCTTACACCAATTTTAGTTCACCAAATTACATAAGAACGACTGTACTGCATCCGATCCAAAGATCCATCTAGCCCAGTATCCCATCTTCCAACAGTGGCTAATACCAGGTGCACCAGAGGGAATGAACAGAACAGGTAATCATAAAATGATCTATCCCCTGTTGCACATTCCCAGCTTCTGGCAAACAGAAGCTAAGGATACCATTCCTACCCATTCTGGCTAATAGCCATTGATGGACCTCTCCTCCATGAATATATCTAGTTCTTTTTTGACTCTGTTATAGTCTTGGCCTTCACAACATCCTCTGGCAAGGAGTTCCATAGGTTCATTGTGCATTGTGTGAAAAATACTTCCTTTTCTGTGTTTTAAACCAGCTGCCTAATAATTTCATTTGGTGATCCCCTAGTTCTTGTGTTATGAGAAGGAGGAAATAACACTTCGTTATTTTTTTTCCTTGACACCAGCAATGATTTTATAGACCTCTGTCATATCCCCATTAATCATCTCTTTTCTAAGCTAAAAACTCCAAGTCTTATTAATCGCTCCTCCTATGGAAGCCATTCCATAACCCTGATCATGTTTGTTGTCCTTTTCTGAACCTTTCACAATATATCTTTTTTGAGGTGGGGTGAACAACAGACACAAAAGTAGCTGAGACCCTGCAATGGGGAACACTGCACATTACACCACAACCTTTTCTGCAGCTTCCCATGTAAGGAAGGATTATTGATGGACCAAGGCATAGCAAGGAGTATGTCTATGGATGTGCACAATGAACAAGGGATCACAATTACCTTGTTTTATTCTAAATCACTTGATATTTTCAGTATCTGCATGGTGCTGTGTCCCATACTGCTTCTTTCACATGGTCTACCTTATAAATTATTATCCAGCTGTACTGGCAGTGGATTCTCTGCCTCAATGTTGATTCTCTTCAAGTGAAACAAAGTCCTTTTATGCATTGTCGGCTGCAGTATGAAAGATGCATAATTTGAGGGGCATGGTATAGTCCTCCTTACTGGATTGACACAGCATCTCTTTATATTTTCAAAAGATCTGTTTGGTCTCTATGATTAACTGAAGGAAAAATATGATATATGCCTTAAAAAACCCAACTTCCATTAAAACAAATCACAATATCAACCTGTTTTTACTCTGTCACTTTAGGAATATTTGGTAACTGTCCTCAAGACTCTCATGCTTTGAGAGAGTGAGATTTAATTGATCCTCTGTGGTATGTTTCCCACTGTCAGGAAAATGTTCCAGTTTAAACTGAGTGGTGTTTCTAAAACAAGAAAGACCTCAGAGATAATACACATGCTGAAACAATCAAATATTAAATTGATGGAAGAGGGGGAATGTGATGAATAGTAACCCTTTGACTTCCACTGCACACACCTCATGTATCTAGTTACTTAACAAGTGTAGCAAGGCCTCCTGCTGGTCGTCTTGAGAATTAGCTATTTCATCACTCAGAGTACCCTCTCCTGGCCAGTGGCTCGCCTGCAGCTGGTCCCTGTGTTCCTCCTGTACTCCAGTGTCCCTTTACCTTGGGGTGCTGCTCCCTGGCAGTGCCTCTTTATCTCAGAGTTCTGCTTACTGCAGTAATCCACAATCTGGGTCTCCCCTCCCAGGGGAACCCCCAACCCTCTATGCCCACCTTGCCACAGTGGCTACTGACAGTCATCATCTAGCCCCCACTCACTGGGGCAGACTGCAGTCTGTAAACCACTCATCACTGGCAAGGGCTGTTGGACCTGCTGCCTCTGCTTAACTCCACACTGCACCTCTGCAGCCCCAGTGCCTTCTTAAGACCCTGCACAAGGCCTGCAGCCTGGGAGTTTACCAAGCAGGCGCTCCCCAGCTCCCTTGCCTTATTCCTCAGCACTGTCCCAGCTTCAGGTACTGTACATTCCTCAGCAGCTAGGACCTCTCCCTCCTGGACAGGAGAGAGACTTTCTCAGCTCCTGGCCCCCCAGCCCTCTTACAGGGCCAGCTGTGGCCTGATTGGGGCTTGGCCACAGCTGTGGATGCTTCCCCAATCAGCCTCACACAGCCTCAGCCCTCTCCAGGGCTGATTTTAACACCTGATCTTCAGGACTGGGGCAGCTGCCCCACTACACCAAGATTGAACATTACACCAATTATGTCTCCTGTGGTAGTGCCTAGTGATTCTAAACTGGCATTAGGGTTTCATTGTATTAGATGCTCTGTGCAAACTAATAAACAAGTCCCTACCTCAGAGAGCTCAGTCCATTGCCCAAATTTTCCTGAAAGCTTTGAATGATAAATTCTCTTCTCAGGAAGATCATGTGGAAACTATAAGCCAAGTTACTATCATAGTGAAGGCTAGACACTTGAGTATAGTTCTTAAGCAACACAGAGCCGACTCATGCATTAAAGTGAGTGAAAAATACAGGGACACCCTACACGATTAAAGAAAGTGCATGTAGCTCAGTCTTATGTTGCAAAGTTCCTCAGAGCTTCAATATGGACACTGATACAGTTTTTAACATTGTTCCTGGATTTCTCTCTGAGATCAATTTTTGGCACTGTTATTATTATTTTGTATTACTGTGACATATAGGAGCCTTAGTTATAGACCACAACCCATTCTGCTAGGTGCTGTACAAACACAGAGTGAAAAGATAGTCCCTGGAGCTTACAGGGGCTTTACAGTCCCAAAGAGTTTATAATCTAAACAGAAGACAAAAGGCAACAGGTGGATACTAACTGGGGAATATTTGATTATTTAGAGCATCCTGTTTGCACTCTTATATTTTAAAATTGGAAAAAAATTAAAGTTTTGTATCTTTTCTTTACACATTGGTGGAAAAGAAATTGTATTTTTTATTTAATCTCTCCCTAAAGCATAACTATATAGCCTAGTACCCACTTTCATTGTACACGAATGGCACATTATTTTAATATATTTTGACAGGTGTTCAAACGTAAAAATTCCAGAGCTGGCACTCTTTCATGTAATACATTAAACATGAGCTATGATTATCACAGTGGACCCGATGCTGTATGGTGCCAAGCACTTAACTTATGCTGATCTCAAGGTGAATTAAGGGCACTCAGCTGGTGTCAGCAGATGCTTCTAGAGTCAGCTGCAATATTTTACTATTTGTTTGTTTAATACTTAAAAATCCTTTTGCATTAACTCTGCTGGTATCTAAAATATGAGTGTTGGCAAGTTCAGGAATTAGACCAAAAAAAGAGAAGGGCAAAATGCAGTCTCCAATAGACTTTTGTTAAGGTTAACATTGCAATGACTGGGTGATCTGGAGAAGGTGAGATATACGCATACACAGGTAGAATTCCACTGGTTAGCATGCCGGCATGCTTGAAAGAGACTAAAAATAATTGTTAATCTTTCAAGTGTTCATAAGTTCCTTATTTTTTAGCATATGGAAACCCTATGTTTTGCAGGGTTTCTTATATTAATTGATTCAACTTGCAGACAGTGATTTGAAATTTGGGACTATTTCTATCTAACAACTTCATCTTTAGTTGCTAAACACTGGCCTTAACTTCAGTAGGAAAAAGTGTGTGTTCTCAACTCAGCTTACTTGAGGCAAAATCCTAGTAAAGACCAGGCGGCCAGTTTTAACGAAAGCTATCAGGTTTAGGTAAAAACTTGGCTTCCTCACAGGAATTAAGATGACTTGCTAACTTGTGTGCAAATGAAACTGCCTTGTCTTCACCAGGATTTTACCTTAAGATAGCTGATTTAAGAACACACCTTTTATTCTTAATGAAGATACAGCCAAGCAATATTAATAATATAGGATCATAGAAATGTAGAGCTGGAAGGGACCTCAAGAAGTCGTTGAGTCCAGCCCCCTGCACTCTGACAGTACCAAGTAAACCCAGACAATCTCTGACAGGAGTTGATCCAACCTGTTTTTAAAAACCTCCAGTGATGGGGATCCAAGAACCTTCCTTGGAAGCCTATGCTTTGCTTATAAGAAGCACACAGAATCTTTTTCAATGGGATAAGGCACAACACCACATTTTTTGAGAGTACAATTTAAACATAAAATCAGCATGTGCTCCCATTAACCCACCCACCCATGACACACACACACACACACCAAAAGATTCTGCAGCCAGATCTTATAATTACCAGTCCTTAGTGTTGCTCAGTTCCAGTGCCCACATGAGGGAGCAGAGGAGCTGGAGCTGCATCTCTGTCAGATGTTTCTGAAGCACTGATGTTGATGCAGAATGAACCCAAAGTTCCATGTCAATATACCCTTCTTTTATAGTAATACGTTCCCATACAAGTCTATGGATCTTTCTGAGTCACACCAGAGCTGTTAACCATGAGGTAGTTAAGATTGCTCCCAATCAGTATTATTTGGGTTGTTACTGGGAGTATCCACAGCAGTTTCTTATCTCGTCCCTCTGGCTCCACTCTATATCTTCTCCGTGGGGCATATGCCTTTGCTTTAGGGTTGTCAATCTGCCATCAGGGTGATTCTGATAATAAGGTTGGTGCCTCTTGACTTCTTCGCTCCCCTCTCAACCAACTGGCCCATCAGTATTGGTGCCTCCTGTATCTTCTCAGTTAGCATGTCATACATTCTTCACTCACACACAAAACAGTAAATAATTTCAAAAGCAATAATTACAGCCATAACACTTCTATCCTTCTAAAAACAATCATTAACACATA
The DNA here is from genome assembly GCA_007922305.1 of Dermatemys mawii. Lineage (NCBI taxonomy): Eukaryota > Metazoa > Chordata > Testudines > Dermatemydidae > Dermatemys > Dermatemys mawii. Next base: position 9,262,361 of record ML677334.1, on the reverse strand, counting down.
GAGCAAAAAATAAAACCAAAACAATTTCTTCTTACTAATTCAAATCTCACAAAATAAGCAAAATTGAGTACAATTTACTTGAGACCATCTCTCCCCATTAGGCTTTTGGCCTACACCTATTCCAGAGCTTAATGACCTTAGCAAGTTTTTCCTAATATCTAATCTAAAATTTATTAATGCAGATTAATCCCACTACCTCTTTTCCTACTGTCAGTGTACATGGAGGACAACTGATCTCCATTTTAACAGCACTAGGCATATTTGAAGACTTATTAGGTACCCCCTCAGTCATCTTTTGTTAAGACTAAACATGCCCAATTTTTGAAATCTTTCCTCATAGGTCAGGTTTTCTAAACATTTTAATATTTTTGTTTTTCTCCCCAGTTTGTCTACATTTTAGGAAAGATGTAGTACCCAAAATAGGACACAGTACTCCAGCTGAGGCCCCACAAGTGCAGAATAAGTGTGAAATGATTACCTTCTATGTCATATATGGCACTCTTATTAATACATCCCACAATGGTATTAGTCTTTTTCACAGCTGCATCACATTGTTGATTCATATTCAATTTCTAATTCACTCTAACCCCCCCGCTTCTTGTCATCAGTATTATCATCTAGCCATTTTTTTTGGTCATTTTGCAGCTGCATTTGATTTATCCATCCTCAATGAAGTACTTTGCTTTTGTTTTTATTGAATTTCCTCTCCAATTTGTCAAGGTCCTTTTGAATTCTAATCCTGTCCTCTAAAGTGCTTACAACCCCTCCCGACTTGGTGTCATCTGCAATTTTATGAACATACTCTCCACTCCATTATCACACTACAAGAATATTTTCCAAATTCAGAGATAAATGGAGAAATGGTTCCATGAGCCTGAGACAGGAAGCCACCCTCTAACTAGCTTCAGAGTTTCTAGGCAGCCACACTGTATTAGGGGAATCAAAAGCTTTGCTCTTTGAGTCCTGTGTCCAGGTATGCAATGCAGTAACTTCTGCTATAAACGACAAACTCTACCACACTTGCAGTTTTTCTACAGCTTCATAGGGAATTTTTTTTGGCGAGGGGGGCAGCGGTGAGGGGAGCTTTCTGAAGTGTCTAAAAAATATGACCCTAGCCTCTTGGTTTGCCATTCATACTAGTCATCATTCAGTTCTGTGGCTTCTGAGCTGCCTTCTCACATTTAGCACTAGTATAGACAACTGGATAGCTTGAAAGGGTAGCTCAGGAGCAGCAAAATCTTAAATGGTGATATTTCACTTTTTGTCACATTCACAGGCTGTAGATGGAACAATGGGCTTCTCCAAGTGGAACCATAACTTGCTCATAAAATATATCTCCCTCTCGCTGTTGTGGATTCTTTTGATGATGGGAGTAAGGGTATAATTAGAATATATTTTGAGCTGATATTTTAAATTTCATGTGCCTACAGACAGGATCATAGAGATATATGAATAAAATGCATTGCCTATCAATCCATAAGTTGGTTTGGAAGGATTCGATTTTTAATTGGTAAATGCTGTACACACAAACTCCTGAAAAAAATATTTCCATTGATAATGATCCAAATGTGCAGATAGGCAAAGTAAGAAAAATGCTGCTTGAACTTATTAGATTTTGATGTAAGGATATTTACTTTGTATATTTTGATATGTGACATTGACAATTTATTTTTTTGTGGTTATTAAACTTTTGAATTTCAGTAGAATATTGCCAGGTCTGCTTATAAATTATACAGCGTTGTAGAGTGTGGTTGTGTTGTAAGTGTACAGTTTTCCTTACCCTACAGTCCCATTAGAGTCAGTGGGCTTTTTGTAGGGTGTAAAGACAGCAAGATTGTACTCAATGCAACATATGTTTTGTCTTTTTTTTTGTCTCTCAACTTTTTCAAAAGAAATCATGCTGTATGTGCACACACTCATAGGGTATATGCAAGGTGCAATTAAAAATGAGTTAACCTTAGTTTGTGGATAAGAAGTTAAATGAAAAACTAAGGGGAGAAAATGCAATACTAGGCCCATCCCTTGCTAAACCCTACATTATTCAGACAATTTTCTAGAAATTAGATGTTCATTTTAGCAACAATGGACTGAAGATGTCTTCTTTGAACAGAAATTATAGCTCCACCTGAAGTCCGACTGTACTGACAAAATTGAGGTGGCCAATGCATTATACAATTTTTCAAGCTGCTTTTAATTTTGGACACTTTCCTTCTTTGAAAGAAACAGCACAATCTTGGCTTCAGTTCAAGAATGCAAGGTTTTTGAACCAAACTTTTCTGACATTTTGAGCTTTAGCTGTAGAACCTGAATATGTGTTGTATCAAGAACTTTGTGGCTTCCTTAACTAGAGTTAGAAACAAAAGGCTGCTCTTATTTACAACAATGTAAATTGAGAGTAACTCCTCTGAAGTCAATGGACTTATTCTGGATTGAAGTCGGTATAAACAAGATCAGAATATGGTCATAAGTATTTTGATTTTTTTCTCACCACTTTCTGATGAAAGGAACTCTACCATTCATCATATTATAATTGTGGCATCTCTGCCTTCTTGTTTCCTAAATGAGTTGCCTTGAGAAATCTCTCAAACAAAAATAAATGTTCATTTCTGATTTTTTTACACTCCATCAATCAAAAGGAAAATACACAAAGTACTGTACATTTTTCTCTGCTCCAATATTCTGATCAATTTCTGATGAGGAGCAGGAGTGAATACTAAAACTCCAATATAAGACTGTAAGAGAACCTTGGCTCAAATAAAAAATAAGCTCCTAAAAAAACCAACAACTCCTCAGAACAGGAAGAAGAAGAAAGTAACTTGCCATTTTAGTTCCTAAATATTCCACTGGGCTAGGGTTTGATATTCTACCAAAAAGTCAGTATTGTCTGTCATTATTCTCCAGGAAAAAAGCATGATATTTGTGTTATCACATAAAGTTCTTCATTTTCACAGATATTTCTGTGTGCAGTTAACTCTTACAGCTACACAGAATAAATCTTCCTACTTTAACTATATAATTTCCTATTTTTTTTAAAAAAAAACCCACGAAGGTTGCATAGTCAAGAACTAAGTAGTTCAGAAGTGTAAGAATTACGGTTATGGGTGCAACCTTGATTTGGCTCCTGGTTTTTGTACATTGTAATGCAGTCTTGAATTACATAATCACATTACTTTTTACACAGGATCCTTGCCCCAGTCAGTTGCCAGGATGGAAATGCTTTGGAGATGAATCAGGGCTGAACAGTCAATAAGATTATTTGAAGGATACCTCTGATTGGTTGCATAAATTGAAGGTGTAAAGTGAATGAATCTGCTGAGTGCAGGTCTTGTTACCGAGGCAGATGAATGTCATCAAGAGGCTCTGCTGTAAAAGTCCTATGTGAAACTGCACAAGTTACTTCAATAAACATTTTTGCAGGTGGCACTAACTATATCTCATTTTCTGGATGCCCAGCATGAGACCCTAAGTACTGAGGACTCGCCAATGCAACTGAAATCCATGGGAGTAGCAGTTGCTTAATATCTCTGTAAGTAAGGAAATCTGAACGAGAGGAATTAACATAGATTTGGGAGTCAGTCAGTCCTGAATTCTAATTCTAGTATTGACTCTGTGGGTTGACTTGGGCAAGTCATTTTGCCTTCTGTTTTAGTTGCCACATCTATAAAATGGCAAGTAAATGCTATTTCCATTACCTATTAGGATAGTTGTCAGGATCAGTATCCAAACCCATCATTTTTATAGCACTACATATATTGAAATCAAAGTACTATGACAAAAACCCAGGCCCTAGCTGTTTCAAGTTGAATGACCAATCATTGAACATTCCTGAAATTAATGGGACTTTGCAAATGTTGGCCTTACTCTCCCTAAGAACGTAAGAATGGCCACACTGAGTTAGACCAATCATCCATCCAGCCCAGATCGTGTCTTCTATCAATGGCCAGTGCCAGATGCTTCAGATTAAATGAACAGCACGAAGCAATTATCAAGTGATCCAGTTGCAGCTTTTGGCATTCAGAAGCGCAGGTAGACCCAGAGCATGGGGTGCCTCTGTGCCTGTCTATGAAACACTCTGTACCTCATGGAAATGCTGTGAAAACTAATTAATTAATGTTTGTTAGGCTGAGATACTATGGTGATCAGTGCCATAGTGAAAGCCCATGAGAAAACTAGTTACCATACCATCCATACTCTGTCTCAGATATTGAATTAAAGTACAGGGGCACATCCTGTATGAGCATAAGAAGAAATATTGAACAGCTGCCTCATTCCCTGAGCACTATCCATCCTGTGTATTGGGTGAGGCAAGAATCCTGTAGGGAAAAACAGCATGTGTTCATTTAATTAAAAAAGGGTAACATGCATATGCTGACCTACAGTTGCACAGGAGACCTTGATTCTGACTGGTCTAGCTTTTGAGAGGTTGACTTTGCAACCTCAGCAACAATCTTAGCATTGTTTATTTAATAAACATAGTACAATCTCCTGTATGTATGGGAGAAAGTTCTAAATGATTAGGTGACTCGACCACACTCTCAACAGTTGATTTAAAACAGCTTCTGTAAATATATTCTGCTAGTTGTTAACCAAACAACTAGCAGAGTATACAGGAACATATAGGTTAAATGGGTGTAGCCAATGTCTTTTTTTTTTTTGTACACATGTACACATGCACACACACTAAAGCTGAAATCGCTGGAGCCAATCCCATAGTACATGGCACATTAACTTCAGCAGTATGCTGAGTAAATTGGCAACAAAAAAGCATATTATAGTTCAAAGAGGTCAGCTGTCCTCTAGGTTGAGTGAGTGTTAAACAGACACCCAATGCTTAATTTGCAATGAAGGACATGCCCTAGCTCAAGCAATTAGTTTCCAGGGCTTAAGCATTTTTGTTTGTTTGTTTGTTTTTAACTTTCATAACTGATGCAGGAAGCCCAGTGGTGGCGTGGCTATGAACTGCCAAACCTAGAGGTGCTGGGGCTCGGACCTGGCAAAACCTGGTACAAATTAAGCACTGCACACATCCACCTGCACAGAATAGTCACTGACTTTACTACTTAAAATAATCAAAACATCTGCATCTCTAAGCACAGTGATAAGCCCCAGAGAAGCCCAGATCCAAGTATTTCAAAATTCTAGGAATATGGAAAAGTGAAATCTCAGTCTAGATCCAGCTGTGAATTTCTTGGGTTGGATCATCACTAGTCAGTCTCATTTTTATATATGTATTGCCAGTCCTAGCAGATAGATGACTTTGCAAGATTCTGTGTGTAATTTTTACCAATACATCGCTTCTGGTAAATTTTTGGGCCTCTTCTGAGAGGGAGCTGATAATCACACTGAGATCTGTGCCTTTGTGAACACAGCTAGAGCACAACTCAAGGCAGAAGCTGAGGTTATATATTAACAGCAGTTTTTAAAATGTAATGCAAGGATTAGGCAGGAAGAGTGGTTTCACTTCCACCACAACCTCTGTGGACTCCTAGTCAGCAGAACTGTTGTAAACAGCCTAATAAATTCCGGCTGTCTTTTATTGATTTCAGTGAGGAATTTCAGTCTACTTTGTCGTTAGGACGGCTCAGATTTAGACTGAACTACTTTCTGTCTTGGGGACAGAGATTTATAGAGGGGATAAATGTTGAGTCTTCTTTGCTTCACTTGATTTGCTAAGGATCTGGAGGTCCTTAAGGAGCTGAGGTTATCGCCTACAAATTGGTCCCATTTACCACTTGGCTGCAAATCTACCAGTAAAAACAAGACACCTTTGATCTCATTTACATTGATACAGTTCTAGTGTAGCTATTGATTTCAGTAATGCTACTTTGGATTTAATCATGCTAGGTATCAAAATCTACTCTTAGTGGTACCAAAGGCAGCTGACTGACTTAAATGAATTGGCATGAGCACTTGATTTTAATGAATCTCCAGAAGAAAATAGCTAACTAGTGAGATCAATGTAGTATCCCTAACATACTCACTTCCAAAGCTATCTGGAGGAAAGTTAAGAAAACCTGAAGGCTCCAAGTACTATCAGAATAGCTTCTCCATTTTCTCTATACATTTCCCAAAATAAGGAATATGGAAACTAGACAAGAGCTGGAAACTAAAATATAATGAGGTATTATATTTCAGATTTGGATTTCACTTATGTCAGCGTGAACCCACAGTAACTTCATTGACTTGAAGAAAGTTTCCTGCTTCTCTTAAATAAGAAATATTAGACCTTTTTCTCTTGACACTTGGAATCTTATCAACAGTTACTCAATCTCTAATCTCCCCATTTTGGGAAACTGTATAATTATATGGAAAAGTTATATGGAATTTTTGTGAAAGCTTTATGGATTTGGTGAAATCTGTTTTTTTACCAGTAACAAAAAAAGATGATGGTAATGAGAAATAAGACTTTGTCTGAAGAAGTAACAGAATTATATTCCCAAAGCACAGCAAATGGGAAGCTCCTCCACACATATCAAAAAGTACTATAAATCTACTGTGTGATCAAAATATGTTACCCTGCCATGTTGCCCATTAGTTAAAACAAGAGTGAGAGCGATAAGGGCTGGTCTTCACTAGGGGGAGGGGTTGACTAAAGATACACAACTTCAGCTACGTGAATAACATAGCTGAAGTCGGCACATCTTCAGCCAATTTACCTGCCGTCCTCATGGCGGCAGCGGTCGGCAGCACACTCCTCCGTTGACTCCAGCTTGCGCCTCGTGGTGAGCTGGAGTTACGGAGTTGATGGGAGCGCCCTCGGCGATCGATTTCTCACGTCTTAACGAGACGCGAGAAATTGATCGCCAAAAGATTGATTGCTACCCGCCTATCTGGCAGGTAGTGAAGACCTACCCTAAGGGTCTAGAGCTTTAAACCAGACTGACACACTTTTCACTATAATAGGACTATACAAAGTCCTATTTCTACTTTGATCTATTTTGTTGAGAAATTAAGAAACATTTTAAAATCTTCCTAAAAATAAGAGTCTGAATTGAGCTTTTCTCATTATATAAAATTGCAGAAAAATCTGAAAATCACATTGTTTAAATGTCAAAACTGAATTCTAAGGTACATGCTTTTCCCTTGGTACCTGAATCTGAGAAAGAATTTTTTTTCCCTCCAGCAACAGAACACACTCCAATTTCCCTATGCTATAAAAAGCCAGAGTAAGACACAGGTTTGCTCTCCCAGCACAGCATTCAACAAATGAAATGATCGGATATCTTAAAGTAATGGAATAATAGAAAGAAACAAAAAAAAAATCACAACTGAAATAATTTTGTCAGATAATGATACATTAGCAAACTTGCAAAATGTCTTGTTTAAATATGAAAAATGAATAGAATATTTTCAGTAATGCTAAATGGCAGCAGAGCAATACGTGGATAAATAGATTGTGATTTTTAACTATATTTAAGGTTCAGTTTTGATTATCAGACCCTTAATTTAAAGTTTTTTTCCTCTTCAGTATAATGCACTAGTTCTGAGGAATTAAATTATTCTAAGAAAACTAATGTTTCCCTATCAGCCTGTAAGGAGAGGAGATTTTGCAGAAGATGTAATAACGTACAATGAAAAGAAATATTTAGAAATATCTGTGGTACTTCAGCACCTCTGTAGCTGTGAATGGCTGACTGAATCTCAGGAAAGTTTCCATTTTATTGAGTTTTCAGAAAGTGAAGTCACCACATAGAGAGAAACTCACCTGAAAGTGTGGGAAATCAAGCTAGCAGGGAAATAATCAGACTTGCTGCAGAAGGGACTAATTCTCTGGGTATTTTTGGAGGGAAATGAGGATATGTCAACAGAGTGAAGGAGAGATGTCTTGGTGGTCAGGCCATGAAAGTTTGATTTATTCAGGGTTAGCTTCCAGAAATACATCCAGTATTTTGAGCTGTTGTTGCATCTCTAGGAGACAATCAATATTTTAAGATCAAATACATTTGACCACTGTCCTGATACCATATGGCCATATTAAAAATCAAACTAGATAAATAACCTAGAAACATGCACAGCGTACTTGGTTGTGTTGTTCAAGTTAAGCAGTGAGAAGTTTTGCCTTCTCAGGGCTAGTAAACTTTCAAAAACAGAAAAGAGGATCAAACAGGATTGTGACGTCCAAATGACACTGAACCATTGAGCCAGCAACCAAATTGATAAATGCTGAGGTAGACACTAGAGTATGAAAAGCACAGATGAATGAAATATTTATCCCAGTCCTTTTGTTACAGAAATAACATGGGTTTAGACCAGTAGTTCTCAACTCTGGTCCACCACTTGTTCAGGGAAAGCCGCGGCGCACCGTGACTGTTTGTTTACTTGCCATTTCCTCAGGTTCGGCCGATCGGTTCAGTGGACAGCACATCCTTCAGCTCACGCCGCTTCCTACAGCCCCCATTGGCCTGGAGTGGTGAATTGCGATCGGCTGAACCTGAAGAGGTGGCAGGTAAACAAACCAGCCCGGCACACCAGGGGCTTTCCCTGAACAAGCGGTGGACCAGAGTTGAGAACCACTGGTCTAGAACAATTAAAATTTTCTGTAAAAAACAAATCACTTAGCAGTAATGTGGCACTTACACAGCACCTTCCATAAGAGGATCTCAAAGCACTTGGTGAAAGTGAAGTTAGCTTCAAAATACCTATGTAAGGAAGGGAGGGAAGTATTATATACATTTGAAAAAAGGCAGAAACTAAGGCAGAGGCTAGTGATTATTCCCTTCCCCATCACTCAGCATGTGCCAGAAACCTATATACCAGGTCTCTTGGTTCCTTGTTTTCTGCCAGAAGCACAAGTCCAGCTTTCCTCTTCCTCTCAGTGTAACAAGATATCCTCATGAAACACTGAGAAACTGAATGTTAATTATGAACTGCATTATATACACACTTCTGAAAACAATATAGCCTTTGGCATTTGTAACTGTTCTACCTGTGTTTGAAAGCAAATGGGTTATTTCCTTACATTTGCGTAGCTATTCAGTGCATGCTGGCTCACATTAGTTTCCTTCAAGCTGCATCATTCTGTCTACCTTATCAGACAACAGAATGTAATGCTAGAAAAAAATGACTTAACTAGCTATAGTAGGCTTGGCCTGCACCAGCTATGTTCCCTCCCAGTGCAGAAGCAGCTTGGTCCTGCTATTTCTCTGCCTCCTGCACTGCTGGAGTCACTGGCTACTGGGGTGTGATTCCTCCAGGTGTCCCACTACAGCACTGCCTGGGAGTTCCCTTTCATGAATGTTGTAGAGCAGGGATTCTCAAACTTCATTGCACCAAGACTTGAAGGACTTGTAATCTGAACCTCTCTGCCCAGGGCTGAAGCCCTTTAGGCCCCAGGTAGTGGGGTTCAGGCTTTGGCTTTGGCCCTGGGCCTCAGGAAATCTAATGCCTGCTCCGGTGACCCCATTAAAATAGGGTTGTGATCCACTTTGGGGTCCTGACCCACAGTTTATGTACTGCTGTTGTAGAGAAGGTGAATAAAGAAGTATTATTTATTCCTTCACATACCACACAAACCAGAGTTACCCAATCAAATTAATAGGTAGCTGGTTGAAAACTAACATAAGGACATGCTTCTTCACATGACACACAATAAATCTGTGGAACTTGTTGCCAGAGGATGTTGTGAAGGCCCAAAGAATAACTGGTTTAAAAAGAGATTAGATATGCTCATGGAGGATAGGTCCATCAATGGCTATTAGCCATGATGGTCAGGAATACAACACAATACTCCAGGTGCCCCCTAAACCTCTGACTGCCAGAAGCTGGGACTGGAGGAGAGGGGATGGATCACTCAATAATTGCCTTGTTCTTCTCATTCCTTCTGAAGCATCAGGCACTGGCCACTATCAAAAGACAGGATACAGGGCTAGATGGACCACTCGTGACCCACTATGGTCATTTTTATGTTCTTGTGTACCTGACTGAGCAAAGCTTGCTCTTCCTGGCATCAGAAAGTGAGCAAAACTTGCTCTTCCTGGCATCATCAGGTGAAAAGTGTTAAAGTGGTTAACACTTCTTATAGGGCCTGTGAAACCATTTTTTACCTTCCATAAACAACTTTATTCTGCAATTATTGCACCTCTATACATAGATCTGGCCTGAAGATTTGAACAAGTTTAGCAAAGTAATTCTTCAGGAGTCATTCTCAAATCTAACTGATATTCTCTACATAAGCATGCTTTGTTTTATCACTGTGCTGGAGCTCCCACTACTTCTGTATTAATCTCCTAGTGACTGACTGTTTACATAGGCTGTTTACATCTATTTACACTGTCAGAGCTATCTTTGCAACAAATAGGGCCAGAATCATTATTTAAATGCAAGCTGAGTTTCTCCATCATGGGACTCAAAGGCAAACTCTGGTTAGCTATTACAGATCATCAGTGGAGTTTCTGATGCCTCAACAAAATCATCCAGTGTTAACAAGGGTGGGTCTGGATTCCCCTACCAGCCACTGCGGGAGTGGCCTGGACAGGGTAGTCGACTTTAAAAATGGACTGTGGCGGTTTGTTTAGAGAGACTTTGATACACTAAAAGCAGGGAAATTATAACGACTTGGCTAGAGGGCCAAGCCATGAAGAGAAAGCACTGCAGCTCAGAGGGCATGAGAGAGGATGTTGAGTGACAGACTGGGACAAGGGGCTGAGAAATCGCAAGAGGATTTCAAACCAGTGGTGAGATAATACTCAGATGAGCCACAAGGAGATGCCACAGCAATGAGTGACACAAAAACTATGACAACCACATAGGGAAATCTAACAAGTATAGTTATTACAGAGGTCACTAGATGGCATAGATATTTCTTAGATGTGTGCACGTCTTTAATCTTGGATGAAAAAGGCTGTGGTCTTTGCAAGGGTTTTGTTGTGATCCAGTTACTCTGGGAAGGTCTGTCGCAAGCAGCAAGGGAGTTTGCTCTTGACCTTAATCTCTCTAACCAGAGACTGTTCTTAAGACAGAGTTGTGTTTTGCAAATTGAACACTAGTTCTGGGCTCAGATTCCTTAACGAAGGAATTTCCTGCATGTTGTTTGAGCACCTCTCTTCAGGGACTAGTGGGTGTGTGTGTGAATAAAAAAAGTTACACTAAGAGTATACCCAGTCACTGAATTAGTCACTTCTCTTTCAACAAGAAGCCAACCCACAAGGCCCTGACCTCTTCTGTTGCTCAGCAGAGGAATGAGTCTGTTCCATTGATAAACATATCATATCATGCAATTTCAGGATGAAGAATTTGTATTGCACTATTTATATTGGTTATATAATTAGCCCAAACAAACTCCTGGTGGGAGAGTGGGACTGGATCAGGAAGTCGGTGTTTGAGGAGTTCAGAAATAAAGGGAAGATCTCTGGTAAACCCTCACTGTGAGCAGGATCCTATTAAGTTTAATTAAGTTACCCAGTGACTTGCAGAATTGGACCTTATAAAATGAATGAATTTGAAATGCTACATTTGGACTAAAATACCGTGTATCCTCTAAAGTGTGAGCTCTGAGCCTGGTACTCTTCGCAGCGAATTACGAGACTGCTAACGGCTTGGCTACACAGGAAACGTTAAAACGCTGTCGTGGGAACGCTTCTGCGTCAGCACTTTGAAGTGTGAATGTGGTCGCACGCGAGCACTGGGAGAGAGCTCTCCCAGCACTCCAGGTAATTCACCTCCATGAGGGGATTAGCTCTGAGCACCAGGAGCACAGCTCCCAGCGCTCGGAGTCTGTCCACACTAGCACTTTAAAGCACTCAGACGTGCTGCGTTCACGGGAGTGATTTTTCATACCCCTGTGCCAGCAAGTTAGAGCGTTATAAAATGTAAGTGTAACCAAGCCCTAAGAAACAAAATAACATTAGCCACATGGAGGCTGCCTAGCTACACTGCTTTACATCACCCAATTGCCACAGCTTTGAACTGATATGCTGAGAGGTAAGATATAGATGGTAGCTGCAAAATTGTTTTTGGTAGCCTGTTTTGGAGTTACAGGGGGAAATCAATTTGGTAATATTTTTAAAATAAGATTAAGCTATTCGCATGTTAGACTAACAGGTCTTCTGGTTCCTAACCTATCAAGGAAGGTCCCTTTAAAACAATTGTCTACCACCACTTGCTTACCTTGAAACAGACTGATGTACTAAAAAGGTAATTGGATGAAATAAACTGAAGAGAAATATGTCTTCTTATTGAGGATTACTCAAATTCTTATACTTCAGTTTTAATATGAATGTTGCAAGCATTTGTAAAGATGCATTTACTTTGGTTAATTTGATGGTTTGGGGGTGAATCCTTCATTTTTATGTAATACACAGCACCTTGTATTCCAGAGGTAATTGTTTGGTTATTCAAAGGGTTTTCTATTCAGATTTGTGGTCTGTGATTCTGCATTCCCTGCCTGTAAAGGTAAAATTGCCTTTCAAATTAATGAGATTGTTGCCTCCATTATAGTTCTGCAGGTCTGGACCATGATTTTAGTTATAGATAATTTATTCCATTACTCTAGGTAAACTGTAACTGACTCTGAAAACTGCATAAAAGGTGATTTGCACTTACTTTCCTGCACAGAGTGTCAGCTAGTAATGCTTTAATTAAAAGCATCATCCCTGAGGTGCACGCTAAAAAACTCAGAGACAACTTGGTATTGTACCTGCAGTATCTTTAAAGATTTAAGTTCCAGAAACATGCTTTAAGTTTAACACATTCTGTGTGATACTTCTGTATGTTAAGCCACTGTCTTGCCAAACAGTAAAAGCTTTTAGATGTGCTATGGGTACTCAGGGCTCTGTCCTCATTCTTCTTTATCTTTCTACAGGTAATTGTTAATTAGTTCATCCTTATAGGTGTCTAAAATTAGAAAGTCCTAGAGATTCTTTAGGCCCTAGAAATAAACACAGTTTCACAGAATGGATGTGTTTGTGTTATCAGGCTTTCTTCCTTGATTTGGGTAAAAAGTTAATCAATTGTTCAACTCTATGGCTTTATGCAAATGGGAACTCTTTGGTGAATGCTTTTCTCAAAAGTAAGGCTAATGTCTACACTACAGCCAATGTTGGCATAACTTATGTCACTCATGGGTCTGAAAAAACTACCCCCATTAGCAACATTTGTTACACCAACCTAAGTGTTTGTGTGTACAGTGTTATGTTAGCAGGAGAGTTTCTCCTGCCAACATAGCTTCTGCTGCTCCTGGAGGTGGTTTTATTATGCTGACAAGAGAGAGCTCTGTGCCCATCAGCATAAAGCGTCCTCATCAGAGGTGCTACAGTGGCACAACTGTATTGATAGACCTAGCCTAAGTGTCTCACAATTGGGCCTTTGGCCTGAGGAGACTTACTCTTCCAATTCTGGTGCACATATACCATTTCTAGGGCTTTGTGAAATATTCACACTACAACTCACCCATTTGTTTTAAGTTTCAGTATGTCTGAAGTTCAGTCTGAGTTTACAAAACATTGGGAAACAGAGGCTGAGGCTAGTTAGAAAAGCAGAAAACATCCAGCCAGGCACTCAGTAGAGTGGGCAGGAAATAGAAGGGGAATGAGAGTCTCACATGCTCATTTTTCCCAAATAACCACACTCTACAGTGGCAAGGTTATTAATTTCTCTCTTTACTGACAAGCTGTACATACAATATCTGTGAATCTAATATTAGAGGGCTCCCATTCCAATGTATTAATATTCACTGCAGTTTGGTAACACATGGTAACTGGGTGTGACAGCAGCTCAAGCTAACATACCCAAGTTAGCAGGAGATTCACCAGAGGCTAGTCCTACAAGTAATTACCCATAGTTCTGCATGGATTTGTACAATCCACATGGAAGTTCATGCTGTCATGACTTCACAACTCCAGGACCAGAACTAGAAAGATTAAAGCTAGACCACACCCTGGTATTTCAGGCTAGACATATCCTAACAAAATCCATTATGTGCAGTGCGGTCTATGTATAGATCTATCAAACAAGCAGTAACCAGGAAAAATATTCATTAAACATATTTTTTGAAGCATTCAAGTGTGCTAGACTACTGTGGAGAACAAGTTGCTAACAGTCTAAGGCAACATTCAGCTAAATATTTGCCCTGGGTCAGGGATATTTTGAGGAAACCTAGGGCCCAGTTTTGAACTAACATGATCTAATTTAAGTCTCTACATTGAATTTGTACTAGCTTCCTGCTTTGTAATTTAATGCAAAATGGGGAGGCACACAAGTTCCAAATGACTGAGATGGAGTTTGAATACTCGTGAAGCAAATTACTGCTTTTGTGTGCAGCCCTAAGTAGGATGGTGGTCAGACAGGAGGAAAAAAAAAATACTGAAAAAATTAAATCTTTAATAGGTGTGAAAGCATCATCAAAACACTTCTCATAAATAATGCATAAAGATATATTTCAATACTGCTGGTATTTTAATCCCTGAATTTGTTCTGCACATCCTTGTCTAGCAGAACTGGGTTTTCTCTACTATATATAGGCCCACTTCAAACAGTGGTGAATCAAAGCAGCATCTTTGGGAATGGAAAAAAGTTTCCCAAACACCAACAATTCATCAAATCAGCTTGACATAATAGCAATTATTTTTCCTCTTAGTAAGCAATAGAGATTGCTATGTGCCTAGCTGTTTAATCCAAACATAAATAAACAAATAAATACATAAATAAATAATGGTGTCAAAACTTGCATCCTAAACTTAAGAGGTGGTGCTTGACAGTTTATGCAACATGACCTCTTAAGATACAATTATGGATTGGTTAGTGAAAATAGGTGCATCTGAACCCATCAGTTCAGCAGGGGAATTTGGGCTTGCTTATCACACAAATAGACGAAAGCTCCTAGAATGTTGTTATAATTGTCAGGAGGCCAGTGTATACTATTTGCACCACTGAATAGGCTCAGGAAGCCATTCACAAACTGCTGTGTATCATGCAATCTGTTTTATTTGAGAAGCATTTTCTTTTCTACTTAGAATTTCCCATACTGTGCCATCTGAGCACCACACAAAGGGTCCACTTTCCCTATTCTTCTGGATTCCTTTCCCCATCTCCATCTCCTTGCTTCCCATAAACAATATGGCTTACGTAGGAGCTCTGCTGCCAAGGTCTTCTCCAAATTTACCTTGTCTCTGTAATCCTCCTCAGTGGGTAAGGAGCTCCAGATGAGGTGAGGATCTTGGAAAATTGCACTGATTTTCCCTTCAGGTTTTGGGCAAAGGGAAGAATCCAGTGCATGTGGCAGGAAAGAGAACTATTCCCACAAAGCCCTGTTTCCTCTAAATCCACAAATGCGGGATTCATCTGAGTCTTCACATTGGAGATTCTTTGAGGTGGTGTTCTTTGCTTATGATCTTCTTCAGCCAAGACTGATGGAAACTGGTTCCTCTTGGCATGCGTATTCATTTCCCTCATTCACCTGTTCATCCCAAAGAGTTGCAAAAGCCATACAGAGAACCCACAGAAATTTGGCATGCTCTATGGATGCCTGGACCTTGGGTATGGAGTTCAGGCGAAGAGATATTTTCACAGATTTTAAAGCCAGAAGGTGCCATTGTGATCATCTAGTCTGATCTCCTGTATAACACAGGCCATAAAATGTCCTTAAATTAACTCCTGCTTAAGGTTCAATAGTTATAGTTGAACTAGAACATATCTATGTTGAAAATTTTTAATGGGGCACAGGATTTTCACTTTCTAGGTTCTCCATGCACTCATCTAGAACTAAGCAGTGAGCAGATCTCAAGGAGACAAAGATGTATCAAACAAGTGATGGTTGTCCATACAACGTTTCTGCTCTATGAAGTCGATTTGAGTTAGGCCCCACAATGTGGAAGGGTACAACTCACATATCAGAATCATAGAATGTCAGGGTTGGAAGGAACTTCAGTGAGTCATCTAGTCCAAGTCCCTCCACAAAGCAGCACCAATCCCCAACTAAATCATCCCAGCCAGGGCTTTGTCAAGCTCGACCTTGAAAATCTCTAAGGAAGAAGACTCCACCACCTCCCATTTCAGTGCTTCACCATCCTCCTAGTGAAAACATTTGTCCTAATATCAAACCTAAACCTCCCCCACTTCAACTTGAGACCATTACTCCTTGTTCTGTAATCTGCTACCACTGAGAACAGTCTAGATCCATCCTCTTTAGAACCCTCTTTCAGGTAGTTGAAAGCAGCTATCAAATCCCTCTCATTCTTCTCTTCTGCGGACTAAATAATCTCCATTCCTTCAGCCTCTTCTCATAAATCATGTACTCCAGCCCCCTAATCATTTTTCTTGCCCTCTGCTGGACTCTTTCCAATTTTTCCAGATCCTTCTTGTAGTGTGGGGCCCACAACTGAACACAGTACTCCAGATTAGGCCTAACCAATGCTGAACAGAGGGAAATGATCACATCCCTCGATCTGCTGACACTGCTCCTATTTATACAGCCTAAAATGCTGTTAACCCTCTTGGCAACAAGGGCAGACTGTTGACTCATATCTAGCTTATCGTCCACTGTAACCCCTAGGTCCTTTTCTGCAGAACTGCTGCCTAGCCATTTGGTTCCTAGTGTGTAGCAGTGCATGGGATTCTTCCGTCCAAAGTGTGGGACTCAGCGCTTATCCTTGTTAAACCTCATCAGATTTCTTTTGACTCAATCCTCTAATTTGTCTAGAATGAAGTTATTCCTTCTCCCAGCAACAATGGCCCAAGTGACAACCATTACCCTGAAGAAAACCCTTTTTATACTGGAAAGGAAATGGATTTCCTCTGGCATGAATATTTTACAGCTCTCTCCAATTACCTCCAA
Organism: Dermatemys mawii; assembly: GCA_007922305.1. Lineage (NCBI taxonomy): Eukaryota > Metazoa > Chordata > Testudines > Dermatemydidae > Dermatemys > Dermatemys mawii. The sequence continues at coordinate 9,245,593 of ML677334.1, read as the reverse complement.
AAGTTAATGTTTTGTAACCTTTAAAAACAGATTAATTAGTGGTGAAAATATTACTGTGCAGCTGGCTGAAGAAGAAGGCACATAAAACTGTCTGTGTGAGAAGGGGGAACATGGTGTGGGGACAGGAAGAAAAAACGTGATTGAAGGCACTGTGGAGGGAGTGGGAAAGAAATGAAAGTAAAGAGTCTTGGGAGCACCAGCAAAAAAAGGCAGATGAGATAGAAAGGTCCAGGGAAGAGGGATGCACAGAGGCTAAAAGAGTATGGGGGGATGGATGGACAGAATTTAACAGGGGAGAAAAAACAGGGAATAGACCACAGAAGAGAAGACAGTAAGATAGGGTATCCACGGGGAGTGGGATAGGCAGAAAATATGAAGGAGCAAATAAAGTATGGAACTGGGTGAGGAGAAGAAAGAAAATGCTGTCTTTCCCCCACCCCACCAAAAAAAATAAAATAAAATAAATAAAGACAGAGAAATATGCCCAGAAACAAATGACACTGAGATAGGATAGAATAATTCATAACATTGAAAAGGGTTGGAGAATTTTTTTAAAAAAGTGATTCCTACTTCAGTACCTGAGTTTTATTTTTATTTTTCCCACTTCTCCATAAGACTTTTGTGCACATATTACAAATGGAAGAATATAGTTGCTGTGAGGATTTCTTGGAGGCCAAACACCTTGTTGCCACTGAACATGTATTTATAAAAATCACCTGTCAAAGGGCTTTGAATCCCACCAGGAAAGTGTCTCCTCTCTTCCCTGACAGATGAGGGTTATGAGGATACAGTCCCCAAGACAAATTTTTAAAAATGATCTAGTCCCCCTTTTCTTTGTGGCAGAAACTTCCCACCCACTGGAATCACTCTGCACTACATGCCTAAGTGGCAGAGACATCTCATAACTGCTCCTATTCTGCTTTGATCCCAGTTATCCTCATGACTGGTAATTTTGCTGCAGTCATTAGCATAGTGATAAAGGGCTGCCATGCCCCTTACTACTGCATAGAACAAGACCAAGATTTGGAGGACAGTAAAACAAATTGAGTCTGAAGTTTATAGCTTCATCTGTTTTATTATATAGACACACATTCTGGGGATTTTTTTTCCCCATCCTTGCATAATTCAGAAACTGCTAGACTAATTTTGCTTAAGTAAATAAATGAGATTAGAATGTAAACAGCAGAGCTCCAGCTACAGTGTTAATAGATTCATACATTTTAAGGCCATAGGAACCAATGTGATCTCTTAATCTGACTTTCTGATTAACACATATCATAGAATTTCCTCGAATTAATTCCTACTTTGAGTTCAACAACTGGCTGAAAAACATCTAACCTTTATTTAAAACTTTGAGTGATATAGAATCCACAAAAGACCTTAGGTAAACTGTTCTAATAATTAATTACCCTCATGGTTGAAAGTTGTGCCTTGATTCAAAGCTGGACTAAATCAGATTAAACATCCAGCCATATGATCTTGTTATACTTTTGTCTCCTACAAGGAAAAGCCTATTATTATTGAAATTCTGTTCCCCGTGTGATCAAGTCACCCTCATTCTTCTCTTTGATAAACCGATTAAGCTCCGAGATCCATTTCAAAAGGTATTTTTTTCTTCTGCTGATAATGGCCCATCCAAATTAAACAGCCTCTTAGAATTGGTATGCTAATGTACAACTTTTTTTTGCTTTCTGTGTGTATAAATGCATCTTACTTCTGTTCCATTCTACGCATCCGATGAAGTGGGCTATAACCCACGAACGCTTATGCTGAAATAAACTGGTTAGTCTCTAAGGTGCTACAAAGTCTTCCTTATCTTATCTTTATAAGGTGCTTAATCCTTTAATTCTTGTGGCTCTTCTCTGAACTCTCTCCAATTTTTCAACTTCCTTCCAGAGCTGGGGAAACCAAAACTGGACAAAACATTCTATTTGCCGTTGCACCAGTGAAAGTTACAGAGGTAATGTAACCTCTTTATTCCTACTCAACATTTCTCTGTTTATATATCCAAAGATCATATTACACTTTTAGCCACACTGGGAACTTTTGTTAAGCTGATTATCCAGTATGACCTCCAATTCTTTTTCAGAGACACTACTTCCCATCCTGTAAGAATGGCCCCATTCTTTGTTCCTATGTGTATACATTTACATTTGGCCATACCTGCTTCCTTGCTCCCAGATTACAAACTGATTCAGATCACTCTGTATCAGTGAACTGTCGTCTTCATTATTTACCATAGCTGTGGCCTGGCTCACTCCGCTTCCTGCAGCTCTCATTGGCCGGGAACAGCGAACCACAGACATTGCAAGCTCTGAGCAGCCATACCTGCGGATGCTCAGGAAAACAAAGCATCTCACGACCAGCCAGGGGCTTATCCTGAACAAGCTGTGAGCCCAATTTGGAAACCCCTGGTCTAGAGGATATAAAAAAAGTATCAATGTAAGCTTTTTTCCACTTTCTGCTGAGCTGTACATTCAAACATGGTTTGAAACCTGGGCTTTAGCAGACTGAGTATTACAGCTGACTCTGTTTGATAACTTCAGTTCTAATTTATTTTTCTTATGTTATTTCTCCTCTACAAATAAGCATTATTCATTCAGAGATATCCTTTAAGTATGTTCCTCTGATCTTTATTAGATGAGATTTAAATCTTTAAAATCCTTGACCAATGCACAGGCATAAACTGGCCTAATCGAAAATCACAGCAGTGAATTAGGAGGAAAAAAACCTCAGTGACAAGCAATACTTTGCAGTAAGCCATTGAGTGAAAGCTTTGAGCCATGCAGAGTACAAAATCAGTGAGTAAGGTTGATTAGGCTTCAGATTGTAAAATGCCCTTATAGTGTCAATAAATCAGGACAAAATTTCACACAAGAGAGTGACTAACGATATTTTGTTGTCGCATTAAAGTGCAAAGATGTCTGAAAGCATAGCCACAAGGTTGAGATTTGAATTAGTTATTACGGTGCTCAAATTAATGTAAATTACGTTTGCCCTTTCCAGCTAGACAATTAGGTTTGGCAACAACATTAGCATTTTCATTAAATTTTGAACAAACAATAATAATCTGCCAAGCTTTCTTAGGAACCTGAATAGAAAACAGACCAAAGTTATCAATGAAAGGGAGGAAAGGGGTAAACCTGAAGTTTAGGATTCCCATTTGTATTCTGCTACTCCAGTACTAAATGGAAATTCACAGTATAACAGTAATAGCACGGAAACTTCTTAGAGTTTACCTCAAGGGATTGGGTGATTACAGCAATTCAAAAATGAGAGAGGGAAAAAACAACAGGTAAGTAGTTATCACCAGTCTTCATAAACTGGTGTATAAATTAGTGTAGATGTGTGCTATAATTGCCATTAAATATGACTAGGTCTGTGGCAGAATATAGAAAAGATTGCTTAGTGTAAAACAGTGGGTTAATTCTCATCTACGTTGCAAGAAGTCAGAATCATGGAGCACTTATGCAATATGTTTTGTGTTTAATATACATAAAACCAAAATTGGATTTGCATAAGAAAAGCTGAAAGCATCTTGCAAAAAATAGTTCACAATACCCTAACAAGTTAAAAAGGTTATGTTTGGCACTGACAACCTGTACAAGCACACTGAAGTCAATGAGTAAATGCAGGCACAAAAAGGTTAGGTGGCTTGGCCGAGGTCATCCACAGAGTGAGTTTTGTTAAATCCTTTATATACATAAACATATTTGCATGTGTGTACATGCACACAATAAGTGGGTAGAAGTGATAAACTGGATAGGCACATGCATTGGCATTTCCACTTACCTATGACTACTCACTAACTCATTTTCTGATGACTTATAATAATAATCCAATCTCCTGGCAGTTTCTAACATGTTGTGGGAAAGAAGACAGGAGAAGGGGGAAATGAATAAACTTGGCAAGGAACTGATTCTACCACTTCCTCCACCAAAATCCCACCCTGAAACAAAGCCTAGAATATGCAAGGTTCAATCCTGTGCTATTGACAGGTTTTTCTACATATAAAAATACAGTTGTAAAGTCTGTTTATCTCTCTGCCCTTGCAATGCTCTAAGATGTAGTTTTATACTAGCAGGAAAGGAGAGTCCCCATTTCCCAAAGAGACACATGGCATTTGCTCCTAGTCCTTGAAACATTTCTCTTATCTTAGACAATAATATTGCATGTACAGAAAAATTAGTCTCTCAGAGGTTTTGATGACTCCATCTGAGACCTGCACAGCCCAAATTCATAGCAAGTACAGCACTTGGCTTTACAATTGGAGGGATACAAGAAATAATCCCTCCAAAACTCTTAATTCTAAAGCATTCCTACTAATCCTTTCTGTAATGTGGCATGAAAAGACATGGAATGGCACAAAGATTTTATTTCCAGTCAGTTGGAACGATCTGCATTGCTTACTAGTAATATCAAGAGTGAGTTAGGTGAGCAATATAAACTCATTAGAAAGGACTAGAAAACATCCTTGAGAGATAGACTCAGGAAGCTCAATTTATTTAGTTTAACAAAGAGAAGGTTAAGGGGTGACTTGATTACAATCTACAAGTACCTACTTGTGCAAATAAATATTTGATAATGGGATCTTCAGTCTACCCAAGAAAGGTATAATATGATCCAATGGCTGAACACTGAAGCTAAACAAATTCAGACTGGAAAAAAGGCATATATTTTTAACCATGAGGGACAATTTACCAAGGTTCATGGTGTATTCTCCCTGTCTGGAAATTTTAAAGTCAAGATGGGATTTTTTTCTAAAACATTTGTTTTAGGAATTATTTGGGGGAAGTCCTATGGCTTCTGTTATACAAGTAGGTCAGACTAGATGATCAGAATGGTCTCTTCTGCCTTTGGAATCTAAGATTCTATTATACTGAAAGCAATTATATATCCCACATATAAATACTTATCCATATACTGTGTATTTCATTTTAAAAATTCTAATTCTCAGCCACATCAAGAAAATTAAACCAAAACAAAATTGTACATTTCCTAGAGAGATTCGTGTTTGAGGCTAAGGGCAGGTCTACACTACCTGCCGGATTGGCGGGTAGCAATCAATCTTTTGGGGATCGATTTATCGCATCTAGGCTAGACACGATAAATCAATCCGTGAGCGCGCTCCCGTCAACTCCAGTACTCCACTGCCGCGAGAGGTGCAGGCGGAGTTGACAGGGGAGCGGCAGCAGTCAACTCAGCGCCGTGAAGATGTTGCAGTAAGTCGACCGAAATACGTCAACTTCAGCTACGCTATTCCGATAGCTGAAGTTGCGTATCTTAGGTTGCTCCCCCATCCCCCACCACCCAGTGTAGACCAGGATTAAGTGAGTTTTTAAAGGTGCAAACTAATTTTTAATTTGACAAGTGTTAAAATCTGCTTCTTCCTCTTCTCTCCATTTGGAATCCTCACACTGAAAATGAGAGGAACCATTTGCATATAAGTCAGAATCAATATTTACTCCTCCAAAGTAATACAGAAGACTAAAGAAATCTACGCAGAATGAAGGGAAATACTCACTTCATAGATTAGCATACTCAAAGTAATGCTGTGCATATTTAGCAAGGTTGAAAATGGCACAGAATATATATGAAAATAAATGTGACTATACAACAAAATTAACTTACTATAGTTCTTCTGTATGAGCTTGTCTACATGACTCAAATTATCTTTGACATTTAATGAAAGCTCTGGCAATGTGTATGAAGGCAATATACATAAATAAGTACTTCATCTGTACTGGCCTTCTAGATCTAAACACGATCGTTAGGAGGAATGCACACAAATGTTTTGCTTAATGGCAAACATTACAGGTTCAGAAGCTTAACCCAATACTCTTGGGGTTAAGCAGTTTCCACTGAAAGGACCTGGTATCAATTGGAAACTTCTAACTCTGTGGAATTCCTCCTGGTCCTCTTCCCTCTGTTAGCTACAGCCTGCCCATCCTTATCTATCACCAGCTGTGTAGAATGCCACCATGAACTCTTGCTCCGTGTGATTACAAACCATACAATCTCCTCTCTGACTTTCTCTCTCTCTCTGACTCCTGGATGGCCAGCTCTTTTCTTCCGTGAATCTAGGGTACTGATGTTTGCTGAACCTGTCTGTCTAGGAACTCCTCAATGTCTCTGAATCTCAGTTGCCCCTCCAACATAAGAATCTCCTCCAGCACAGTCATCAGCTTGCACTTCATACACAAGAAGTCACTTCTGGCTTCAGGCAGGAAAGAAAACACGGCATTACTGTTGCAGGTCACCACCAACTTGTGGCCTTTACCAAGACCCTGATCAATTCTCCAAGGATCAACAAAAACTGTTTACCAAGGCACCAACAAAGAGACCTCTCTCAGCTGCATACTCAGGAGTGCCTGGCCCAGCTATGCAGTCAAGACACAGAAAGCAAAACAAAAAGCAACCCACCGATAGACCAAGAAAACCAAGTCCTGTACCTACAAGTACAGAATCCAGAGTGACATACTCCAAAATTCTCCTGTTAGCTGCCTCTGTTCGTGGCTCTCATATCAGACTAGATTATCACAATAAATCTATCTGGCCTTGGAATCAATGAATCCATAGTAGTTTGTGATCAATTTAAGAAAGTCTGGGGGATAGAGCAAAGATGGGATGGAAAAAACTGGAAAAAGAAAAATATCCAGTTTAAAAAGTATATATACTTATCGTTTATGGGGCACAGTGGCAGGACCTCAGAAACTGCATAGGAACCTTTTGACTCACCCAGTTAGTAGGCATTTCAAACTTACTTTCTAAGGATGAGGCTATTGAGTAAGATCAGATGAGTCATTGTGGGGGGAGGAAGGGAGATGCACCTTGTCAGCTCCACTACCTATTCAAGTTATTTTATTGGCTATAGTATGTACATTATGGCTGTAGTAGCTTACCACCAAACAGGAGGTTGAATCCTTTGTTAAAATGGTACTCTCTTTCTTTTCAAAAGATAGTAGAAAATGCTTGATTAGAATTGTTTTCACTTTAGAAACATATATCTACTGTGGGAAAGCTAAATCAAAGAAAGGAATCTGGCAGTTAGCTGTAAGCATAGCCATGGTAGTGATTATCCTCCTCTCCTCATAGTGAGTGACTTCCACAGTCTAGGTTTATTTCCCGCAAATGTTATCATTATGCTTACAAGCCTCCCAATTTTGGACATTTCAGTGCTATTGTTCATTTCATATCATCGGCACGATGGGAGAGGCAATCATCTGGGTAGAAAGCAATGCTTCATTTATAATGAAGGAGATTCCAAGGCTCAAGCTGGGCGGTTGGAGAGTGGCAGCTGCTGGCCCAGAACCCAGCTCTGAAGGCAATTCCACCACCAGCAACAGTGCAGAAGTAAAGGTGGCTTTCTATAGTGTATTGCTAATCTTACTTCTGTGCTGATGCTGTCTGCAGCACTGCCTTCATAGCTGGGCAGCCAAAGAACAGCACCTGCTGGCCGGGAGCTCAGAGATTCTGGGGCTATGAATTGTGATGCCTACAGGTGCCAGGGCTCAGCCCCACACACATCTGGTAGAAAGGGTTTTTCCTGCTGAACAATCCTACCTCGATGCCTCAACATGGCACAGCGGTGACCCTGGCTGTTCGACAGCAATGGTAGCGGAGTGCATTCTCTGGCAGGTCTAACCAGGCTATCAAGCCCAGTGTCAGACCAGTGAGGGGGTTGCTTTCTTTGCAGAGGGGCGTAGAATCCCTCTTTCTGAGGCTGTAAGCTATCCAAGTTGAGGAAGTAAATGTGCCACTGACAGCCCAGCCAGAGGCTGGCTGAAAACAATGGCTAAAACATCATGGAAAATCAAGCCATTTCCTGCATATCCCTCGATCCCCACTCTGGCAGTGGTGAAGAATTCAATCAATGAGAGGCTGCAAAGAAACTCAGGTGCCAGGTTGCCAAAAGGAAATCAGACAACTCTCTCAGTGTGCACTTATAACTGCAGAACACTGATGAGGGGGAATCGATAAACCATCTCATGGAGGAAAAGTCAAAAACAGCCTGCGATGTGCTGGGTGTTTGCAAAACATGACAAAAAGAGATGGAGGTCAGCTGGAGGGATGGAAGCACAGTCATTCTAGGAAAAGAAGAAGGTGCAAGGACAATTGGAGGAGTTGGATTCATCATAAACAAGGAATGGTTTTTGAAAATCATCTCATGTCATTTGAAGTCATAGAATATTGGGATGCTATCCCTCCAACTTAACTGAAACAGTACCCTCAAAATCATCCAGATCTACATTGCCACAAGCACATGCCAAGATGATGATTTGGAAGGATTCTATCAGGCGCTGGAGGAAGTTCCACATATACAATTGCAATGGGAGACTTTAATGGCAAGATCGGAAGAGGGAGAGAGGATGAAAAGTTCATAGGAAGGTATGGTATCGGAGAACAAAATGTGCAAGAAGAAAGACTAGCTACATTGGCAGAGACAAGGAGAATGTTTATTGGTAACACCTGGTTCCGAACACCTGGATTGCACCAAATGTGAAGACAAAGAATGAAATTGATTACTTTCTGATAGATAGATGATGTATCATCCAGGATATTTCGGTAATGCCATCATTCAACACTGGCAGTGACCAACACCTACTGAGAGCCAGACTCACGTTCAGTGTGAAGGTGGAAAAAAAGGCACTTGTATGGTAAACAGAAAGCACCAGCCAATAGCTTTCGAAGAGGCAATCCTGAAGGAAAACATTTCCAGGGAAGACTGGAGCCTCCTGGATGACTGTGATGACGATTATGCTAACTTCAGCATGAGACTGAAATGATGAGCAAAATCAGCTGAGCATGAAAGACCAAGAGCTAGTGGAAGAATCTCAGAGTATACAAATACTTTGTTGGAAAAAAGGAGGAAAATGAAAAGAAATTGCAGCAACAGGCTTGAATACTCCCTTCTCTGCAAACTCATATGAACAAAGCTGAATGAAGATTTAGAGAAATTTCAAACCAAAAAGCTCCTAAAGATCATAAAAAGTTTCAAAAAATGTAAACGGAGACAGGTGTCGTACAGGTCATCATTATCAGCTTTGAAGAACAGGGATGGAGAATCAGTTCATTTTTCATTTTGTCCCGTGGGTGGTAAGGTAAGGAAGTAGAGAGGGGATAAAATGTTTTGTTACTGAACACTAGGTCATAGAAGCATGCTTTGAATCTGGGACACAAAATGGTGAGGTCTAAAGTAATTCTTAGTTCTTGGTAAAAATGAATTCAAAACTCTTTGACCAGTCTCCAAGAATTCTCTGCCCTTAGAAGCTTTGTCTTTGTGATGGAAAACTCATTTGTGCTGGTTTTAGTAAAAGAGCAGACTTGACAGTTGTAGTAATCATCCATAACGTGAAGTGATCTTGAATATCCTTGATCTTAACTGTTAAAAGCATTTTATGTGGCATAATATTCTAAGGACATCCAGAGTAGAGAGCAGAAGATAGGTTTGACAATCTTCTGGTAACACATGAGTGAGGAAGCATGCTTCTGTGTTCTGTACTAGCTGTAGTTTGCTTAGGGCATGAAGGACAGATAGTTCTGTGTGTCATCTGCATATTGTTTTGACACTTGAGTTCTTGAAGTCTTATCAATTTTATTGCTTGGGTATTTACTATCTGTTTAATAAAGACCCCAGATGATCTCAGCTCTTTCACTGGAGAGAAAGGGCAAGAGTCAGTCATGGGCCTGGTCTACACTAGCAGGGAGGGTTGACTTAAGATATGCAACTTCAGCTACATGAATAGCATAGCTGAAGTTGACGCATCTTAGGTCGAATTACCTGCCATCCTCATGGCATTAGCGGTCAACAGTGGGCTCCCCTGTTGACTCTGCCTTGTGCCTTTTGGCGAGCTGGAGTTCTGGAGTTGACTTTGGGGACTGATTTATCGCATCTTGATGAGATGTGATAAATCCATCCCCAACAGATCGATCTCTACCTGCCAATCCAGCCGGTAGTGTAGACGTGGCCATGGATTGTAGCCCTGATTGTCATCAGCATTTCCATGCCTACTGCTTTTGCAACAGAGATACAATCTTTGAAGATGAACAATTTATATTTGGCCCAATGGACCCCAAGAAACTTTTCCAGATGCAAGTGACCCTCTTCATTAAGACAATTTTCCGCTATAAAAGATGTTGAGTTATGAGGCTGAGCAGAGAAAGTCAGGATTCATTAAGCATTTCACACAGTCCAGAAAAGGTCTTTGGAGTGTGACTTTGATCCTGTATGACACATAAGGATCTCATCTAAGCAATGTAGGAATGCTTACCTGCTCCCAAACATCTGCTTGTACTAACTTACTCTCTTGTGGGATTCTTCTTTCCCCAATGCACAAAACAGGCTTTACTTTAGCTAGAACCCTTTAAAAAGTCACTTTTCCATTTGAGATTGTTGGCATACAATACAAGAACATCTAGTTTGCAAACTTGAACTAATCTGTGCATAATAGTCTGTATGCTTTCACATTCCTGTTTGCTACAAGTCTTTCAGCTAATTGTAACCTAGAATTCAGGTGTCAAGAAGAACTGATCATTAAGTGTTGCTAGCTTTCACAATTTTTTCTTGTCCCTTAACATTATTTATAAAACAGAAGTTCTTGTGGAATATACAATATGAGAATGCAGCTCTTGACATCTCTTGCTGGTTATTAGAAAACGTTTAGGCAAGTTAGAAAAAGTCTGACAAATATTATACAAATTATATTTGTGCTTCAGGCAGAATACTGGAAATCCCGTATGAAAGCATCACATCAAACAGAAATTCCACAGGCAATCTCAACACATATTTTTCATAAAACACATTGCTCTTTATATATGTCCTGTGGTTATATGAAGATAAAGCAATCTTCTTGCTCATTTAAAGCAGAGCAGAAATTGATTGCTGAAGCTGTCTAACCTGGATAGAAGGAACTTGAAATTAAAAACTGTGTTTGTGCTATGCTAATGACAAATGTCAGTGAAGCAATGAAAAATAAGGCTATAATTCTGTGTGCTGCTGTACCATCTTCTGTACAAGGATCATATAGCTATTTACCAGTTACTGAGCACCAAGAACCTTAACTGGTTTAGGGCTCATCTACCCTATTAAGTTATTGACAAAACTTTTGACTTTCATGGGTACTTAAAAAGCCTCCTCCGCCCACAATGAAAGACCAGTTTTGCACACGCAAGTGGCAGTGTGAGCGCTCTCCTGCTGACAAAACTAATGTTGTTCACTGGGCTGGAAGTATTTTGTTGGCAAAAGTATGGACAAAGTGCCGAAAGAGAGCGTTTACACATGATGACTTTTAGCAACAAGGCTTGTCACTAAAAGCTGTGTGGTATAGACAAGCCCACACATAATCCTTAAGTAACACTATTTAATACTATGCAGCCTTAATTGGGGTCTGTAGCAGGGTGGTCACCCGCTGCAGCTCTGGAGGCGTTGAAACAGCCCTGCTGAAGGTTATGGCTGGGGAAAGTTGCAAGCCTGGGCTGATTAGGGAAGCAGTCATAGCTGGCCATGCCACAATAAGGCCATAAGTGGCTCTTACAAAAGGGCTAAGAGTTTAGAGCTAAAGGAGTCTCTCTCCAGCCTTAGGAGGAGATGGACCTAGCCGACTGAAAGCAGAGGGTACTGAGCGTGGAGTGGCACTGGTGAAAGGGCAGGTTGAGCTGGGGCGCTCAGGCCTGGTGATCTCCCAGGCTGAGGCCTGCTAGGAAGGCCTAAGAGGGTACTGAGCTGCGGGAAAGGCAGCAGGTCCAAACTTCCCTTGGCTATGATGACTGGCTGTTACACTGCAGTCTGCCCCAGAGAGCAGGGGCTTGATGATGACTGGCAGTAGCCCTAGACTGAGGCAAGATGGGGATAGTGGGTTGGGGGTTCCCCAGGGAGGAGAGACCCAGAGGCAGAGTGTGGAGGTATTGCCAGGGGACAGCACCTCAGGAGAAAGGGTGCCGAGGTCCGGGAAGGACATGGTGGCCAAAGGAGGGTGCTCTGGAGCTGTTGATATAATTCCCTGGACAGCCAGCAGGAGGCACCACGGGTGAATTGTTGCACTGCTACAGGGTCCTTGTGCCTGTGCATTATGATACAGTCTTTAATTTAAATACATGATAACATACTATTTCTTCTGCAGAATCTCTGCCTCATTCAGTGACTGGGTATCTATTCAATATTTCTCTTTATCCTCTTGATTTAGTGTCTGACCCAACGTCTTATTTAAATACACATCACTCAAACCTTGAACTGATTACAAGATGTTTTGAATGCCCAGGGGCAAAATATATACTGCTGTCACCATAGTATCTGAGTGTTTCACAAATATTAAATTAAGTTAACTTTGCAATACCTCTCTAGGTGATGCACATCATCTGCATTTTACAGAGCGGGATTTGACACAGAGAGAGAGAGACTAAGGCCATAATTGTCTGGAGTTCCCTGTTAGATGCCCAGCTTGAGCTACAAAGGGCCTGATTTTTCCAAATCCATCCAATTATACAGCACTTTATATGTTCTGTGCACAGTTCCCATTGACTTCATCCGTAATTGTGAGTGCAGTTGCACTTCTGCACATCTGTCCCCAGTATGTCATGTTCAATTCCCAGAAAAAGAATATATACGCTCAGTGATCACCTCTGAAGAATATGGTTTCAACAATTTGCCCACAGCATTACACAAGAATGCTGTGGGAGATACAGGAATAGAGTCCTGATCTCCAATATGGCCTTCAGCTTCATTTCTATCCTATATCCCTGTGACTCTGCGGCTGCTGTTGGAGGAGAAGGAGGCTGCTGTTGAGTTGCCACTGGTGTTGCTGTGGGGAAAGTGGAGAGCAGTGTGTGGCCATCCCACCCTTCCATCCACTTCCCCAATGCTGAAGATCATCCTTTTTAAGTCACACATCTAAGAAGGGTTCCTAGGACAGTGTCCACTGGCTCCTCAGATATCTTTAAGGAGCAGTGGAGGCTGCTGGGGGTTCTCTGCTTGGTATCATCTTCTGGTTACCTGATTTTCACCCTAGGAAAATCCTTCACACCCATCCCCTTTTTTTTTCTCATTTGTTATCCCCATTATTTACCTGTAGCCTGCGTTTTATGGCCCCTTAAACTCAGTTGAGGGAGAGAGCTGTTAGCTGTTGGCAGGCTTAGGCCCAATCTCACCTGAAAACCACAATAGGTATACGCCTTTCAACTTGTACAAGAAATGAGGCAGAGGTCCTACAGATAACAGCCTCATTCGCTACACCATCCTAATTCATTCTATGCATACCATCCATCCTATGCACTGAATGAGGCAGGGCCCTCTGAGGGGAAGATGTGCTCTGTAATTAGACTGTATCAGTACATATGTACAAGGGTGCCCAAGTAAGGTTACCCCTACAACCTTAATTCTGGCATTTCCAGGCTTGATTTTGTAACCTTAAAATTCTCTCTTTCTTTCAACAAATTGAGGTGGGGAAACTTATGTAGAATCATATTGTCCTTCCACTTGAGTCATAAGGAGGTTCAGGCCTTTAGGTCTACAGCACAGACCTCTACCATTTGAGCTAATAGAGTAACTGGTGTCAGCAGTGGACTGTTACATTCTGGGGACCAGTCACTAGAGGGGAATATCTCTCTTTCTGCCAAGCACAATTTGCTCGTGGGTTTCACAGCTCTTTGCTGACAGCAGAAGAATGTAGAGACTCAGATCTCCTGAGTTCAAGTCCAGGTTTTGGAAGGGAGTATGACTTAGTGGCTAGAACTTCCTGCCCCTGCACCTCCAGCCTGTCTTCCCTCCCTAGCTCATTCCCTCTTCTCCTATATACCCACTTCCACCCACCCCTCTGCATTTGAGCCAAACTGCTTTTTTGTGCTGTTTGGGTGTCAGGACGAGGAATATTGAGAGAGTCGTCTTGCTCTCATTCCCTGCACCAAGCATCATAGCTACTCTCAACTGCCACCAGACACAATTGCATGGAAAGCCCTGCTCAGCCTTTGCTTCTGGGCAGGAGCATGCTTGATGCACCCAGAATCTTCACGGAATTGAATTGCAAAACTCTATCAAAGCTCTCTTGAGTATATGCAAACAGATTTTTTCAGCGACTTTAAACTTGGCCAAATTTGGGTGGACTTTCACAGGGACTGCTATAGCATATCCCTAACACGAGAATGACACTTCTGCCCAATTTCAAGCCCCTGTTCCAAAGCATGGAGGTGCTACCATTTATTAACGAAACAGCTGCATATATTTTTTTTCCATGGCAAAATACTGTGTTTCCCCCTGATCTCATTCCAGGAAATGGCCAAGATTTTTTACTTGAAACTGCCAAAAATTATATTTGGCCTGAGGCAGCATGGAAAAATCTCAGCTTGAACAGTTAAATCTTGGCAAAGCTATCAGCAAATGAAAACAAAGTCTTATAATGGAAAATGTTAGGCTTCCTTCATTTAAGCAGTCCAACTTATAATTAAGCAAATGAAGTTACACCAATTTTAGGCTCTTATCACAATATTACATGTAAAGAAGCTGAGGCACAGAAGTAACAGCAGTGGGAAAAAGCTCAGAAGGCACGGATGTTTATTTTGCTTTGGATAAGTGCCAGACATCAGCCTATAAAAACTACCACTGGAATACACACAAAACACATGTTTTTCATGGATAATCAATATTCATTCATATTTCCATTTGGTTTGGGGAACTAAAACTGTTCAAAAAGTGGAGTTAAAAATTCAAGTATGCAATATTTACCTGCTTTTCTATAAAATTTCAGTATTTTCTAAAAGTCCTGGAAATTTATGAGATGAGCCTCTTGCACTTATTTGGATAGTTGTCTTTTGGCATTAGCTGAAATCAAGATGTTCAGAGGAAGTTACAATTATTTAAAATAATTAACCAGATATGTTTGGATTTGCTTCAGACGGTGGGTGAAAGTTCTGGGCGGAGTCATCTTATTTAATCCCTTATCCTCTGCTCCAATAAAACAAAGTTTTCCAGTAAACAAAAACCTTCATTCTATTGGGGGAAGGCTCTTCTATAATAATTAGGATCACATCCTATGAGATAGGACCATTTTAAGATTGTGTAGCTTCTAGAACAGTCAACAGTTTCACTTCATTGTTTTCATTTCTATTTCCCTCATGAGCTCCCACATTTCAGATAAATTATAACTGTATGTGTTAATTTATAGAACATCCACACTGCTATTCGTTACAAGTAAATGCTCTTTCAAATTATGATTTACTTCGTGGCATATGGCTAACTAACACAAAGTTATTTAAAACCACCATTTATCTGGCTTGTCATGATTTCTTATTAAAATATGATTTTAGTATAACCCTTTAAGTAATATGAATACATATTAAAACTTGTGTCAAGAATTCTTAAGATATGCCTTTAAAATGTATGGCATTCAAATACATAAGAAAAAAAAAAACAGTGGCAGAACTTGAAACATTTCAGACACAAGTTTATACTGAATAAAGGGATTGATTCTGCTCCCTTTGTTAGCAACAAAATTCCCATTGATTTCAGTTGCACTGTGGCCCTAGAGATAGGACAGAAGATAACAAATTTAACACGTATCTCAATATGGATGGAAAACAAAAAACCTCAGTGAGGTTCAGTGCATACAACTCACAGCCCAGGGTCAGGCTAAGGCAGGGATTCTCACAATTTTTTGGTGGTCTCAGAGTGCAGCCACCATCTCTTGCTGGTGGCTGCTGTGACCACTTTTCCTGAAATTTAAGTATTTAAGTATGACTTTAGACATATACATGACTAATATCCATATCCATGTCCAAATCACTGTAATTTATTTACGTAGGATTTTTTTCCAGATTAAATAATAAAAATAATGTACTGCTGTCTCTATTGTTTACTGGACCTAAACAGAATAGAAACATAAATAAAGTGCTTTGTAGGTTCTTATCTTTTGCTTTATTTTCAAACCATGCTAGTTACTAAGTCTGTTGTGAAAAGTGATATTAACAGACACACAAATATCACTTTTCACAGCAGACTTACTCAGCCCCGGCCAGCCCTGGATGGGGAGGGTGCATATGGAAACAGAGGGGACCAGGGACACTGGAGGGAGGTGACCTTGGGGGCAGAGCCTACCACTGTATGGCCAGGGAATGGAGCCTGGAACCCTGTGGCTGGAGCCTGCCACCCAAGGGCTGAAACCTGATCCACCAGCCCTGGGAAGGTGGAGAATTCAATGGCTGCCTGCTCCTCCAGTTTCTGTGTCTCCAGAGGTGGGTACGGCCCAGCCACTGCTGGCAGCCTTGCGGGAGGGGGCCACTGATTTGCCTTCTCCATTTCACCACTGAGAAGGCTGTGGCCACAGGAAAGTCTCTGGTGGTTGCATGAGGCTACGGTGGCTGCATTTGAGAAAAGCTGGGCTATGGGGACTTGAAGCCCCCTTTGCATATTCCCAATCCCATGGTGCACCAAGAGCTAGAGAGACCCCTTAGGTAATGTAAACAGTCCCCTCCTCCTCTTCTAAAGTGTCTAAGTTACAGAACTACAACAGCCTCACCTTGGTGTCCTATTGACTGCATTGCTGGCCAAAATTTATGCAATGTTGAGGCCTCACCCTTACACTAGGGCTTGCAGAAGGGATCCTTGGGAGACACCTTACAGTTGTCTTCTATCATGACTGAGCTGCGGGAACTACCTAGACATCAGTGGTTTTCAACCTGTGAACTATGTCTAAGCCAGGGATCGGCAATGTTGGCACGCAGAACAGCAGGGTAAGCACCCTTAGCGGACCCCACTGCTTTGTTTACCTGCCATTTCACCGACCGCAGCTCCCACTGACCCCGGTTTGCCGTCCCAGTCCAATGGGGGCTGCAGGAAGCAGCGCAGTGCTGGCTAAGCCATCAGCAGGAGATTGTCATTGCCATTGAACAGTTGTTTGCAGCCTGTAGTCTGTGGACCACTGGAGGGGAAAACAAACTATATCAAATATTTCCAAAGGATTCCGCACCTCCATTTGAAATGTTTAGTGGTCTGCAATGAAGGAAAAGGTTGAAAACCACTGCATTACACCACTCCAACCCACTTGCAGAGTGTAAAGGAGTCAGAATGGTTGAGAATACCACTCAAGGAGCTGAACATGGTTAGGAAGCATAAGCCAGTAATGAGCAGAATATCTAATAACTATAACATATAAATCCAGACATCTATAGTGTTTTTATTAAAATGAAAAAGCTGAAAGTTCATATTTTAGTTAAGAGTGACCCAGGCAATGAAAAATCCAAGCAGTTTCTAAAGTAAAGAATGAAATGGTGGCCCATTAATAAAGAACGGAGGGCTTATCTGGCAAGTCAGGGTGTGAATCTATAGAGCTCTAGCATACAGTGCACTAACTGCCTGTGTGGACTCTGCTATTATGCACTAAAAACTCCATAGTCAAAGTGCACTACAGAACCGTTTTTTCACAGTAGTAGGGTCCACGTGGCTAGTCAGCGCATGAGAAGGATGTATGCTGCAGAGTCACATCCTGACTTGCCATGACTAAATATCCATGTAGACAAGTCTGAATATAAATGTTAATTTTAGAATTTGGAGGAAAATAAATCAATCACAGAACAGCTGAAGAAATGTAAACATTCAGAAGAGAATGGTTGGGGCTGGAAGGGACCAAACTAGTATTGGAGTGGTCATCTAAATCATCCCCTTGCTATCTCCTTGCCTGTAGCAAGACTGCAGTCTCCCGTGAAGAGGACTAATGATGTGCTGAAATTCTGTTTTCAAGACCTGTAATGCATCAGTGTTGACATTTGAGATGGACTCTGGCATTTTTTAAATATCATATTTTGCATTATTTTTCTCTGTGTGGAAATATGAGAGGAATAAACAGGTGAGTAAGAACTACAATTATTGTTGTGAATGTGGCATGATCTTAAGAAACAGACCTGCTTCCTGGGTTTGTTCAGAGTCTGTCTTCTTTTGTGCCTTTGGTGTCTAACAAACAAAACCAAATCAACTTATTCCTTCTATTGCTGCAGAGCCAATTCAGCTGCAGGTGAGCGAGCAGAATTCTATCCTGTCTCAGGCATCATTAGCTGAACTATGAGCAATGAACAGAATTTCTCATTGCTGGCGATGTGTGAACTGGAAAGAACTCCACTTGACTTAAAAATCCCAGGCTGAGTTTGTAGGTTTGGCAGTTTCATTTACATGTAAAGAGATTTTTTATACAGATTTGACTTGGAAGTCACTGACAGACAATACATACAGAATCCTAGGAAGCCACTTTAATACATTAATTTTTCAGTGCCATGGAAAACTGACAGTTACACTTTATAGCACAGAGACTGGTTCTGTTGAAGTGGCAGTACATCACATTAAGGTTTTTATTGTTTTGTGTGTGTGTTTGGTTCTGTTTTCTGATAACTAAATGATACTCTCATAACCAGGAAGCTATTTACATGGATAAACTACTTATTACCTCTTTAATTACAGGCTTAGTACATGTATCTTTAAAATCCAGATGCATTAACTACATCAGATGTACACTGTAATTAGTCACATAGTTAGAGTTTTTGATAAATAATAAATGATTACTGGTAACAAAGCATAAACATAGGGTAATCAATCACTGTATGAGAATGTGTAATTTCTGTAGCTATGCCAATAAGCTCTGGAAAAAATAAACACATACTAAGTTAAATCTTGCCTTCACAAAACTAGATCTGAGTTGCTTGACTTCGGGCTGGTCTGCTCTAAAGTTGTAAGTCCACCTAAGTTACGCTACTTCAGTTATGTACATTTCATAACTATAATCGAGATAATTTAGGTCAGTTTATAGCAGTGTCTACACCATGCTGTGCCGATGGGAGACACTCTCTTACTGACTTACCCTTCTTCCTCTTGCACCTGGTCTACACTGGGAGGAGGGGTGGGATTGATCTAAGTTACACAACTTCGGCTACGTGAATAACGTAGCTGAAGTTGACACATTTAGATCTACTCACTGTGGTGTCTTCCCTGCTGTGAGTTGAGTGCTGCTACTCCCTTGTCAACTCTGCCTGTGCCTCTCGTGGTGGTGGAGTACGGGAATCAACGAGAGAGTGCTCAGGGGTTGATTTATTGCGTCTAGACTAGACTCGATAAATTGACCCCCGCTGGATCAATAGCTGCCTGCTGATCCAGTGGGTAGTGTAGACATATCCTTAGGGAGTACAGACATTGACAGGAGAACGCTCTGAATCACCTTAGCTTGTTTTCACGAAACCTGCTAAATCAACACTGTTGCATCAATCACAGCAGTGCTGATTTAGCTGTAGGTATAGATAAGCCCTTAGCTGGAGCTCTTGCATATACTGCATCATTCAGGGAAAACCACTTTGGAACTCATTCTGCCTGGACAGAGAGCAGCTAGCAGACTGAGGGAAGGGAGAGCTTTCTTGGACAGCTCTGGGCACCCTACTCCACTTTGCTTAATCTTCCAAAGATTAGAGATGTCTGGGAGGGAGGCAGAAATTTGAAATTCAATCTCAGGTAAGCAATTTAGCAAAGCTAGGCCTATTAACCGGGTTATTTTGTAGCCAATGAAGGTTGAGTCTAAAAACGGAGAGTTAATATAAACATTCATGTCCCATAAGATATAGTCCCAAGGTCATGTATTCACCAGGAATCACCTTTTACTTTACTGATTCGAGGCAGGCTTTGAATTGCTGTCATAGTTTGTCATCTTCATTGTTTTCTCTTCAAGACTGCTAAAACCTCATCTCTCTCAGCAAACACCATAACTTAGCCTTGATCTACACTGGGAGTGGGGGTCAATCTAAGTTACACAACTTCAACTATGAGACTAACGTAGCTGAAGTTGACATACTTAGATGTACTCAATGGCATCTTCTCTGCGGTGAGTCGACTGCTGTCACTCCCCCTTTGACTTGTTGTTATGTGCTGTGGGTGCTTGAAGCAAGTCTCCTGAATAAGTGACTTAGTCACACAGTTCAAGGTAAACAAAGCAGGAAAAGCTTTATCTCAGGAGCTTGTGCAGAAACTCAGTACTTCTCCCAGCGATAGGAGGTGTAGGGTGATCAGAGCTAAAAGCAAAGCGTAAACATGGGAGTGTATGGGGTTAGCTTCCCTGCATATTTAACCATCCAAGATCTGAGGTATGTTATCGGGACAACTAGCACACCCTGCCTCTTGTGCCACTGAAACAACACTATATTTTGCACTAGGGTATGCTGACTCAACCAGAACTAGTGAGGATATGTCTTCTTGAGCTGGGAATTCACCTCCAGATCCTTTATATGGACATAGCTTTAGTCTCCCAGGGCTATGCATGTTCCTACCCATCCTACCTCCCCATTATTAATTATGTACTCTTACCATAAGGTGTCTGGGAAATAACTCTCTGGCTTCTCCAAATGTATAATTACAGAAGATATTGTGTAAATAATTAATGACTCCACTTGTCCACTTGCACAGAATAGACAACTATAGTTTTAATGGATGACACAGACTAAACAATTCAAATGATTTGTACTGTTCCAGTTAATAATGGGTTACTTTGTAAGAGCAGAATAACTGTGCTGTCCTTACAATACTTTATGGAGCTTCCAGTGAAAAAAATATCCTAGTGTCCTTGGGAAAAAAAATACAAAATCCAGATTCCTATTGTAGGTGCTTCGTTTAGGACTCAGATTTAAAGCAAGCAGGCTCTTGGAGGAGTAAGAAAGAGAACAGATGACCATTTCAAAAGTCATGACAAGTCATCATCTAAAGGTTCAAGAGTTCTTTTCATTTAGTGAACTCCTAAATGTTGATGCTTTATGAGAAGGTGATCCAAGCCTTTTGAAAGCTCTTTTTCTGTCATCCTTTTTCTTATCCCAGCTGAACTGGGTATTTCCTCCTTCCTGTGCTGTACACAAGAAATCCCTTTCCCCAGCACTCCCAATTCCCTACCCCGACCCCTAACTTTTGTGATATTGTATCTGAAGAGTCACATGTGTGCACATCCTTCTCTGCTAGAAGCAAGTCTTGAATACTGTATGCCTGGCCTAAATCATTGGTACACCAGAATATATTAACCTCCAAATTCAAGAGTTCAGAATTTTTCATCTGGGACAGTAGATATGGGCTCAGATAAGATCAAGACACATTGTTGGAAAAAGGTGGAGAAAACTTCCCCCAAATTGTCTCTATTTGGTTTGTGTTCTAAGGCCTTGAATCTAAGGTTGTGGAGATGGCACTTTTCATTACCATTAAACATTAAAAGTATAAAATTGTTTTAAAAATGGACAATATAAAAACAAACAGAATGACACTGTAAGACATTAAGAATGATTTGGTATGTAAGGTTTGAATCAAATGACAAAGAAGAGGTCTTATATTGTGAGGTTCTATCAAGATGTACAATGATAGAAGAAATTTTCAGCAACCAGAATGGGTTCCTCAGCAAACGTTGTGGAGTGTCAAAACTGCATTGATGAGTACACTGACAGAACAGTGACTGGGAAATGTGGTGGTGTTTTGGCAAAAAATAAAGAATTGGTGCCTAATGCTAAATTCACTCATTGCAGTATTTATCATGCGGCCTCAGTGGGTTTTTTTTTAAAAAAAAAAAAAAAAAAAAGAAAGGCTGTTAATCAGAAAGTGATTCTGGATCAAGTTGTAAAAAGGGTCAATTTTAATAAAGTACAAGTATTAAATTCAAACTTCTTTTCAAAGTTTTGGGCAATGAAATTGAAAGTGATCATCAAAAACTACTTCATACAGATGTGAGATGGCTATCCCGGGGTAGTAGACTCGTCTCTTTGAACACCATTATAAGGTAAAAGGTTTCTTTAGTTATTTTAGTTTTGAATGTTTTGTAGTTGATTTATGGCTGTTAAGACTAGCTTATTTAGCTGATCTGTTCATTATCTGAATGACCTGATCACCTATTTACAGGGATCAAAACCATGGCCTTTTAATGTTCATGACAATACAAAGGCAACATTAAAGAAGCTGTAGTTTATAGCACAAGGAGAAAGGCAAAACTGACAATCACTCCCCACCTTGGAAAATATTCTAATTGAAAATGCATTGAAGATTCATCCTGGTGTCATGGCTAACACAAGGGAATATTGTCTGAATGTGGTCATCAAGTTTAATAAATACTTTCTCGACAGCATAAGAAATAATAATTGGAGCAGGGCCCATTTTCAGCAGAAAAAGAAATCCTGTTAGATGGTGTCTTGGTAAAGGAATTGTTTATCCAGCTATTATCTGACTGTGGATTCAAGCTCAATTTCAACAAAGTTCTACTCGACAACTTTTGGTTAAGAAGGAGTGAGGAGTTTACCTTGATACCAGATAGACCTTTCACAGTTTTGATGACCTTCAGTACTATGTAACTCTATGAGATTTATTTTTCAACCCCAATTGATATTAAAAAACAAAACAAAACAAAAAAACCAAGTATGGGATGAACCTTAGTGCAGAATGGACCTTCAACTAAAGCTGATATATCAAACTGAACCAATACCTCAAAAGGAGAAATTTCCATGTGTTGCTTAACACATTGTTTTTTAAGAAGGTAGTATATGAACTAATAAAGTTTAGGAACCACTGATCTAACCAACAAAAGTCTTAATGTGAGTTCAGCATCTTACTGAGAACAGGTTACTAGACTGGAATGAACTCCAGGTCTGGATAAAGTACTTACAGCTAGTAATCAGTTTTATAGTTCATTGGCTTCACCCCATAACTTGTTTTATCCAGTTCCCCTTCCCTACGAACACTGGGGGGGTTTTGTTGTTGTTTTTGGCTTTTTTTTTATTTTTATTTTTTTTGCTTGGATCTTTATTTCCTTTTTCTCATAGTAAAATAATTTTCTAACTCACAACTTCTGGGTAGAGGGTCATAATTGCCACTAGCAAACTATGCATATAAATAAGAACACTAAGAACAAACACTAATATTTGACAAAAAAACAGTGAGGATTACTTGTGGCACCTTAGAGACTAACACATTTATTTGGGCATAAAGCTTTCATGGGCTATAACCCACTTTATCAGATGCATGGAGTAGAAAATACAGTAGGCATGTATATATATACACAGTATATGAAAAAATGGGAGCTGCTTTACCAAGTCGGGATGGGGAGGGGTCAGTGCTAACGATATAATTCAATTAAAGTGGAAGTGGGCTATCCTCAACAATAGAATATCAAGGGAGGAAAAATCACTTTTGTGGTGGTGATGAGACCAATGTAATTAGGGTGGCCCATTTCAAAGAGTTCTCAAGAAGGTGTGAGTAACTGTAGGGAGAAATTAATTTTTATAGTGACCCATCCACTCCCAGTCTTTATTCAGGCTTAATTTGATGGTGTCCAGTTTGCAAACTAATTCCAGTTCTACAGTTTCTCATTGGAGTCTGTTTTTGAAGGTTTTTTTTTTTGTTGTTGTTGTTGAATTGCCACTTTTAAGTATGTTAGTGAATGTCCAGGGAGATTGAAGTGTTTTCTGACCATTTTTTGAATGTTATAATTCTTGACGTCTGATTTGTGTTGATTTATTCTTTTGTGTAGAGACTGTCCAGTTTGCCAGTATACATGGCAGAGGGGCATTTCTGGCACATGATGGCATATATCACATTGGTAGATGTGCAGGTAAGAGTTTTTCACTCTTCAATCTTTAGTGGTACATTCGTAACACCAGATGGCATTATATAAGGGAATAGTTGCATTTGCAAGTCCATCCCCTCATGATAAAAAGGGATTCCAATAGCTACTATCAAACCTCATATCCCATTTCTAAAGGAAGTTGCCAAAGTATTGTCACCTAAAATAAAAATGCCCAAGTCTTTAGTCTCTAAAACAGGGGGAACTGTAAGAAGACATCTCTGCAGCCTATGCTCTGCAAGTGGATTTTCCTAATGGAGTTTTAATACAAGTATTCTGGGTTGTTGAACTAACCCTTTTACAGACCTACGCCTTATTCTCCCACATGCTCTATGACAGATTGTGCTAACCTATGAAGTCTGAAATTTAAGATTTTTTTATCTTCAATTATCACATAGAATCACAGAATCGCAGGGCAGGAAGGGACCTCAAGAGGTCATCTAATCCAGTCCCCTGCACTCATGGTAGGAACTAAATATTATCTAGACCATCACTGACAAGTATTTGTCTAATCTTCTCTTAAAAATCCCCAATGATGGAGATTCCACAACCACCCTAAGAAATGTGTTCCAATCCTTCAATATCCCAACAGGAAGTTTTTCCTAATATCCAACCTAAACCGCCTTGCTCCAATTTAAGCCCATTGCTTCTTGTCCTAGCCTCAGAGGTTAAGAACAACAAATTTTCTCCCTCCTCCTTGTAACAACCTTTGATGTCTTGAAAATGGTTATAATGTACCTCTCCTCTTCCCCTACCCCTCACCCATAGTCTTCTCTTCTCCAGAATAACAAACAAAAATTATTTTATTTTCAATCTTCCCTCATAGGTCATGTTTTCTAGACCTTTAATCATTTTTGTTGCTCTTCTCTGGACTCTCTCCAATTTGTCCACATCTTTCCTGAAATGTGGCACCCAGAACTGGAAACAATACTCCAGTTGAGGCCTAATCAGTGTGGAGTAGAGCAGCAGAATTACTCCTCCTAATACATCCCAGAATAACATGATTTTTTTTCAACAGTGTTACACTGTTAACTCATATTTAGCTTGTGATCCACTGTAACTCCCAGATACCTTTCCACAGTACTCCTTCCGAGGCAGTCATTTCCCATTTTGTATGTGTGCAACTGATTGTTCCTTCTTAAGTGGAGTACTTTGCATTTGTCCTTATTGAATTTCATACTATTTACTTCAGACCATTTCTCCAGTTCATCCATATCATTTTGAATTTAAATTCTATCCTCCAAAACAGTTGCAACCCCTCCCAATGTGGTATAGTCCACAAACATTATAAATGTATTCTCTATGCTATTATCTAAATCATTCATGAAGATATTAAAAAGAACAGGATCCAGAACTGATCCTATGAAGTCTCACTTGATATACCCTTCCAACTTGACTCTGAACCATTAATAATAACTCTATGGGAACGGTTTTCCAACCAGTTATGTATCCACTTTATGATAGCATAATCTGGATTGTATTTCCCTACTTTGTTTATAATAAGGTCATGTGAGTATCAAAAGTCTTACAAAAAATCAAGATATATCACATCTATCACTTCTCCCCATCTGTAAGTCTTGTTACCATATCTAAGAAAGCTATTAGGGTTCACACAATTTGTTCTTGAAAAATCCATGCTGACTGTTACTTTTCACCTTAACTTCTAATTCTTTGCAAATTGATTGCTTAATTATTTGTTCCATATTTCCAAGTACTGAATTTAAGATGACTGGTTTGTAATTTGCTGGGTTGTCCTTATTTCCCTTCTTATAGATTGACACTATATTATCCCTTTCCCTGTCCTCTGGAATCTTCCACGACTTTTCAAAGATAATTGCTAATGGCTCAAATATTTTTTTCAGTCAGCTCCTTGAGTATTTTAGGATGTATTTTATCAGGCCCCGGTGATTTGAAGACATCTAACTTGTCTAAGTAATTTTTAACTTGTTCTTTCCCTATTTTAGCCTCTAATCCTACCTCATTTTCAGAGGCAGTCACTGTTAGATGTCTAATCATTACTAACCATTTTGGTGAAAATTGAAACAAAAATGTAATTTAGCACTTCTGCCATTTCCACATTTTCTGTTATTGTCCCACCCCACACTCACTTGAGTAGTGGGCCCACTCTGTCCTTGATCTCTCTCTTGCTTCTAATTGATTTGTAGGATGTTTTTTTTTTGTTACCCTTTATGTCTCTAGCTAGTTTAATCTTATTTTGTGCCTGGGACTTTCTAACTTTGTCCCTACATACTTGTGTTATTTGTTAATATTCATCTTTTATAATTTGACCTAACTTCCACTTTTTGTAGGACCTTTTTTCTTTTCTTTTTTTTTTGTTTCAGATCATTGAAGATCTTCTGGTTAAGCCAGTGTGGTCTCTTGCCATACTTCCTATCTTTCCTATGAAATGGGATAGTTTGCTCTTGTGCCTTTAATAATGGTCTTTGTTTTTCCCTTAGACTTGCTTCCCATGGGATCTTATCTACTAATTCCCTGAGTTTGCTAAAGTCTACCTTCTTGAAATCCATTATCTTTATTATGCTGTTTTCCCTCCTACCATTCCTTAGAATCATGAACTCTATCATTTCATGATCACTTTCACCTAAACTGCCTTCCCCATTCAAATTATCAACCAGTTACTCCCTATTTGTCAAAATCAAATATAAAACAGCCTCTACCCTACGAGCTTTATTCTCTTTCTGTTATTAGTAAAAAAAAAAAAAAAAATGCTTCCACTACATTTCAAGAACTTGTTGGATAATCTGTGTGCTGCTGTGTTATTTTCCCAACAGATGCCTGTGTAGTTATGGGGAACTTCAACTACCAAGTCCTGTGTTCTAGATGATTTTGTTAGATGCTTAAAAATGACTTGTTTAAAATGTGAGTTGTTTAAAAGATTACTACAACCAGGGGATTGACATACTCATGGAAATAATCATTTTTAAAATATTTTATAACATCAGTATTCTATATACTATGCTTGGGTACTTTCAGAGTCTTAACAGACTATAATAGATGAGATGCATGACTTTAAAGGAGATGGGCATTGATCCCACGGTAGTGTCATTGATGTATGCATGATATCCATAACATATTATATCTAGTTACACTAGGATATGCCATAGAGATATCAGGTCTACAAGAACAACTTTTATCTGGAAGAAGAATCAATGTCCAGCTAAAGGTGTGTTGCATCTTGTAAGGTTGCTGCAATCTTCATTTCCAAATATACAAGTGGCATTTGTGTTTCAATTTATAAACATTCATTGTTTAATGAATGTTTATAAATTGAATGATGCATTGTGAAGTCAATCACATGAATTACAGATAAGGTTACAAATTCTGTTTATTTGAACATACAGGAATTAGATCTTTAAAAAAAATGCCCAATGTCAGCTTTGGTGCAGTTCTTTAAACATAATCCCTTAGCTATAAAATGGACTTTGTGTGTATAAGTCACTGCTATATCAGTACACAAGAAAGTGATGTGAAACTGAGGCAGGCTTGTCCCTAATTATAAATTATAATAGCATCTGATGTTTCTCATCTGTTGAGTTCTTAAGACTACACCTTCATTATGAATTCAGAGGTTCCACAAGAGAGTAGCTGGAGCGGCAGAGAAGCACAAGATATTTAGGACAGAAATAACCAGTCATTGGGGATTTAAAATATAAAAATTATTCTGTCTGCAATTGATATACCTGGGATTTTGATCAGTCTAAATATCAGTCTAATACATCACAGATGGTGGAATTGTTTAGTCAAATATTTTATCATCAAGCTACTATTGTGTATCTTTGATCCATTTTAAATTACCTACTAATGGAGCTAGGCTACCATTCAGTAATCAGTCACAAATCTACATATTGACACACAATTATCAGCAAGTTGATAAGTGTGGATATATTTGTGACTGATTGCCAGCTGCAGCTGTTTTCATTCTCTGACTGTTGCAGCATGATGTATCCATGTAGGTTAGTAGAGGGATTTTTAAAACTACGTATCAATTTTTACATCCCCCCCTCTGTTCAGTCCCGTTTTTTCCCCTTTAAAATTTTTAAGCACTGCTACTTTTGCTTTTCTGGCATCTGTTTGTTTTTCGTTTGCATACACAGCTACCCATGAGCAACTTTAACCTCAATGGGATCACTTGTATGAGTAAAGGTATTCATGTGTTTGGTGTCTGCAGGAACAGGCCCCTAAGCCCTGGTTCTGCAATTGGCAGTAGTGTGTGGGCATGTCGGGAAGAAACAGACGGAGACAGCTTGCGGAAGGAGGCGACCT
>ML677334.1:9102560-9217705 GCA_007922305.1 Dermatemys mawii | reverse complement strand
GTTCAGAAGTTTACAGAGCGTTGTTGGCTAGCGCTCAAGGCCTTCATGGGCAGACTGCTGCACCCACACAGATTCAATTTAAGCCAATGGGGCTCTGTGTGGGAGCTATCATTTGTAGAATCAGGGCTGTATTCAATAATTCATGTAACACATTTGCATTAAACAGAAAGCGAAGTTTGCACTTTAGGAAAGCTGCAGTTGCAAACTGTTAAATTTGTGCCACTGCATTACACTGATGTGTGATCTAAAAAAAAAGATTTCCTAATATTTTTTACTGATTAAATTGCTGATGCTGTAACAAACTATATACTAATGATAAGAAACCAACATTACTCAGCTTCCAACACGTCCTAAATAACAGTGGATTGTTAAAATGACAGCTTATTTTTAAACATGTCAGTTTTGTACATTTCTCCAATAAACCAGTTACCATGCTTTTACAGCACTTTTAAAACACAGAATTAAGATGGTAAATTGGTAATATACAAGAGCTAGAGGACAGTCGCCATCTTGGCTGACACAAAGGAACCTCCAGAGGTAAATGTATAAGAAGGTACAGTTTGTCCCTCACCAAAGGTTCTTAAGCAAAATAAGGTGTCATGGGATAAGAGGGAAGGTACTCTCATGGATTTCTAACTGGTTCTCTTGTTTGAAGTAAAAAAGTATGCAAAATGTCCCATGTTAAATTTGGCTTAAACATGAAATTGGTAAGTGTAAGTTAATTGATTTTTTAGTCATTTTAATGTTACCTAATTTTAAATTTAATAAAGTTAAATAAATAAAATTTAATAAAATTTAAATTTAATAAAGATAGGAAATAAAGGGTAGGAATAAATAGTCATTTTTCAGAATGGAGACTGGTAAATAGAGGTGTCCTGCAGGGGTCTGTACTGGGACCAGTCCTATTCAACATATTCATAAATGATCTGGTAAAAGGGCTAAACGCTGAGGTGGCAAACTTTGCCGACGATACAAAACTACTCAAGATAGCTAAGTCACAAGCCAACTGTGAAGAATTACAAAAGGATCTCACAAAACTGGGTGACTGAGCAACAAAATGGCAGATGAAATTCAATGTTGATAAATGCAAAGTAATGCACATTGGAAAATATAATCCCAACTACACATATAAAATGATGGGATCTAAATTAGCTGTTACCACTCAAGAAAGAAATCTTGGAATCATTCCGGATCGCTCTCTGAAAACATCCACTATTCAATGTGCAGCAGCAGTCAAAAAAGTGAACAGAATGTTGGGAATCTTTAAGAAATGGATGGATAATAAGACAGCAAATATATTTCTTCTCTATAAATCCATGGTACACACACATCTTGACTACTGTGTGCAGATCTCAAAAAAGATATATTGAACTGGAAAACTTTCAGAAAAAGGCAACACAAATTATTAGGGGTATGGAACGTCTTCCATATGAGGAATGACTAATAAATATAGGACTTTTCAACTTAGAAAAGAGACAACTAAGGGGGAAATGATAGCGATCTATAAAATTATGAATGGTGTGGACAAAGTAAATAAGGAACTGTTATTTAATCCTTCTCATAACACAAATCTAGGGGTCACCAAATGAAATTATTAGGCAGCAGGTTTAAAACAAACAAACAAAAGTATTTTTCACACAATGCACAGTGAAACTGTGGAGCGTCTTGCCAGAGGATGTTGTGAAGGCCAAGACTATAAAAGAGTTCAAAAAAGAATCAGATAAGTTTATGGTTTCCATCAGTGGCTATTAGCCAGGATGGGCAGGAATGGTATTCCTAGCCTCTGTTTGCCAGAAGCTGGATATGGGAGACAGGGAATGGATCACTCGATGATTTCCTGTTTTGTTCATTCCCTCTGGGGCACCTGGCATTGGCCACTGTTGGAAGATGGACCTCTGTGCTTGAGGATCAATTTCTCTGGCCTAGGTCTTGTCCATTTCTGAAGCAGATTTCAAGTTTCTCTGCCATTTCTAGCCAGAAATACATTTGACATAACTTGATCTGTGGGGTGCTTGTAAGGGCGATTTTACAGTTACTGGAGAGAGAGAGAGATTGAAGTTATATGACAATCTCAGCTGCTCTCCCACTGTCTGATCCACATTGTGCTCACTAGTGCCTCCAATATCTTCTCTAATAAACAGAAAGATATTTCCAGTGTCACATATTGTCTCTGGTAAAAAGTCTCTTGCTTTTAGTACACTAGTATTCATTCCTTTTCCTATAGTATAATGCCCCAAATTATTCAGAATAGCCCAGAACTCAACAGCCTTCATGCTATGTTACACTGATCACTGATATGTGCTCTATTGGTGGGTTTTGTTTGCCTTCTTATCTGCTACCAGACATTAGTTTTAAGCCTTATTCACTAACTAATTTGCCTCTTCTTCCTGCCAAACAAAAAATTTACCCAAATCAAAGTCTTCAATTTCCTCTTTAGGACAGTCCCCCACCACATAAGTGGACTTTTGTTCACTTGACCTGTGCTTTGCTTTCTAAGTAATTTCTCTTCAGATTACAAATCTAATAGCTTTAAACAGCCAATTTTTATAAAAAGTCATCCAATCCAGAAGAATTTCCCCATTTTCTCCCTAACCTTGGAATTTCTCTCCAAAATTGCTATGCAAGAGCATCCTTGCACCTAAATCAGCTTTTTTATACATTAAAATAATGTATAAAAACCTTAAACCCCAGCATCTTGAGTTCTTGCAACACTAGAAATGGAACTTTTATACTCAATTCACATCTTTCCAATGGGTCATAGAACGAATGCTTCCAGGCATGGAAGAGTAAGAGATTAAAACTGTAAAATTAAATATATAGATATCAAAACTAGTTTTGATCATATTTAGAGATTTTTTTTCTTAAAAATAAATATCCCGCTAAGTTCTGGAGTTGGGCTCTTGATTTTTATAGTCAGAGAATAAAAAAAAATCTTTTTAAAAAAATAATTGAAAATAGTTTTTCTGCACACACTTAATACACGGTGTGGTATAAAGTCTTTAACCACCTTCATTTGTGATGGTTTACATAAATGACTCCTGACTTTGTTGTTCTTAGGTAATATGTTCTTTCCAAACGTATGATAAAAATTTGTACAAAATCACATATTAGCTCTTACCTTGTATATGCATAAGATGCCCATGATAACACCTTTTTTGAAAGATCTTTGTGGTGGTTCACTACTTAAATTTGAGTCCCCAGGAACTAAGTGAAACCTGGAATCGGTAGCCTCTCAGCAATAGTTCCACAGCCATAAAAACCCACTTTGGTAAGACCAATGAAAGTTTATACAGTATGCTTGTTTGCTAGATGATGTCACATGCAGTAGAAAGATCACATGGGCCTGTCTTCTGCCTGGTCTGGAAGCCATTCTCAGTGGAGCTGGTAAGTACCAACACTTCATCCTGGTAATACTACCACATCCTGGAGGTCCCAAAACAACTGTCTACCTCAAGATCAGTTCTTACACAGACAATTTTCATCCTCTTCACAAATGACCTCCTTAACTTCACTGCCAGGCATTTGATTTATGCAGATAATATATATGCGGTAGTATAGAACTAGGATTTCAGTCATCTAGAAGTCCCAAATGCTGACATGAAAATGATGACCTATTATTGTAAATGATGGAGACTTAACCCTAATACCAAAAGTCAATTTCCCTCTGCTTCCACCTAGACTACACAAAGGCCCACAAACAGTTCCTAGCTTCCTGAATAGGCATAGGTTTGGCCACAACCTAAAGCCTGTGTACCTAGGTGTTACATGGGTCATACTTTGATTACCAAGGCATACCTTACCAAGGCCTCACCTCACTGGAAATAAAGAGAAAAAACAACCTTATCACTAAACTAATTGGTTCTACTACTTCTGTATATACAACAGGTACCATGAGATGTACCAGCTTGACATGGCTGCCAGGTCTTCCCAACATTGCTCTTTAGACAGCTGGCAACAAGTCACCTTGATTGATCAGTGCTCTCTTTGTAAGGGCTCATGGGCTGATCTGAACATGTTTAAGATTAGCAGCCGTGTTAGTCTGTATCCATAAATATTTATTTTATTGATCTGAACATGTCATTAAATTTGGTTTAGCCATTCCATCAGCCACTGGCTTGCCAGATTGTCAGTGGTATCAGACACCTGACTGGCATAGTGCACCACAGCCCAGAAACTCTGATCTCAAGTGATCTGCCAGCCTCAGCCTCTCAAGTATCTGGGATTACAGATACGTACCACCACACCCAGGCAACAAGTTGCCTTGCACAATTTGTTCCATAAGGTGCAAGACATGCTTCATCTACCCCTGTTTAAATATGTAATTAATCCACCAAGCCACAGCCTTAGCTCAAGATATCCTGTTTGGACATGTCCCCTAAAGAACCTCAACATCACTTCCATACTAGATGGCAAGAATAAGCTTCAAAACAGTCTTATCTTGTGCAGCTCCAACAGTCATCCCCATGGTTTTGAGTTTCCATACTATCTCTGGGTAAAGGTCAATCACTTCAGATGTAGAACGGTCAGATGTGCTGCTCATGACTATAAGTGGTGCCTTTGTGACTCATCCTGTGGCCACTGTGGACAATTAGAAGATGTAGGTCACATACTTTCAGGCTTCATTCACTGGCCAGGGTTGCCTGGTTCCCTCATGGATGTGTACAATGCATTTCACTCAGCTATTGAATGGTTAAGTGAGTTAGACTAAAACCCTTGATTTGACTATGTAGATGCAATTGCTATACATTTCTTAAATGTAGAGTAAACTAGGCCTCCACACTCCATATCATCTGTGTATGAACACTTCCCTGCTGAAACCTTTACTTCAGATCACTGATCCAATTTTGTTCGCAATGTGTGTGTCATATTATTCCACTTGTTATTTCCCTGCTGAATAATCCTGCATTCATTTACCACTACTCTCTCTCTTCAGTTATTAAACTGCCATGCTAATTCTTAATTATTTTTTTTTGTACTACTGTACATTGACATCTAGAAGGCTTTCAAAACAGCTTGTCTCCCATTTCATTCCTGTCAGCTTTCATTGTCACCTTTTCAAAGAAGCTCATCAAATTTGTTAAGCATGACCACCTCTTTTTAATCTATGCTGGTGTCTTTGATCAGTTTGTACCTTTTCAAGTGTTGCTCTTTCCTTTACTCTAATTGAACACTCTACAATACATCACGGTACAGAGATCAGAGTTGTAGACCAATAGTATTTCTTCCTCATTTGATCCCTTTTGGAAGTTATGTTTTTTTCTTGTTTCTCACCACATAACTTTCCAGTATTCAGTGAGGAGCTGAAAATCTCCACTGTTATTTCAATATCTTCTGCTGTTTCGCTTATAATCCTGCAGTGTAGGGTGATTGACTTCTGGAACCCTTTTTGTACTTATTATTTGGATTTTAAGAGCTCCCATCTTTTTGCTCTAAGCATATGTACATTTACAGATATAAATCACAAAAAATAAATGTACAATACAGTATGAAGTTATCGCCCCTTTTCAGGGCTGTCTCTAGTCATTTTGGTGCCCTATATAGCCCCCTACAGGGAAGCTGTGTGGGGCCCCAGACCTCCGGAGGCAGTGGGGCTGGCCTCAGACCTCTGTGGGTGGGGGAGGGTTGGCCACTTTTTGCGGGAAGTGGAGTGACCCAGCCCCAGCCTGCTCTGCTCCCCTGGCTCCCATGCTTGGGGGGCAGTGGCAGAAACCACCCCTCAGCCCTTGCCAGTGCTGCGGCTGGGAGCCAAGGTTGTGGAACAGGCTGGGACCAGGTCACTATACTTACTGGTGCCAGTAAGTGCAGGGAGCCCAACCCTGCTGCAGTCCTCAGGGAAAGGGCTGACTGGAGTGGGGGCAGGGCTTGGACCGAGCATGGGTGGGAAGAGGCAAGTCTGGGGCAGAGCAGAGGCGGGGTCCATATGGAAGAGGCAGAGCTGGGTCTGGAGCAGCACACAGCTGCATCAGGCACCAGGAAATTTAGTGCCCCAAATTTCCTGGTGCCCTACACAGCCACATACTTTGGCCCTTCTACCTGTAAGGATTCATATATATTGCTCATTTAAACCCAGCACTTATGCCTTCCTTAACCCATCTTGAAAGCAAAGCGTGATGGTCATTCACTGCAGAAACTATGCAGTGGTCAGGCAGGGCGGGGCAGATCCTCTTCTTTCTGGCACCCTTGTTGATAACCTCACTGATCGTGCTGTAATCTAGCCTTTCCATGGCTCCACCGTCCAGCCACGTCACATGTTCCAGTTCACCCTGGCTAATGAGTTGGCAGGCAGTGTAGATCATGGAGTACAAGTGTAATAGTCTGTGGAAAATACCACTGTGAAAGTGAGTAACTTTATTCTGCACTATGTGATGTTTCAAGAGAGACTTCTAGTATTGGCCACATGGGCTGTATTGTAGTGATTACATCTTGACAAAGGGAAGGATAATGGTACTACACTCCATATCCAAAATAGAAAGGTCATAACCTCTTAACTAAGTGCAGATGAACACATGCTCTTGGCAAGACTGCTTATGGGATATCCATAAGGCAAGTCACCCCAGGTTGTGAGCCTGGGTCATAAATGGTGTGAAAGTATCCCCAATTGGTATTGAACTAACCTCTCAATTTTTTTGATAACTTCCCTCAATCAGTAAGCATTTATATTACTTCACTTTTATCTAGGTTAAGCCTCACCCACCAAACTATCACCTATTCATTAATCTCCACAGGAACTGGATACATCTTTCCAGTGTACCAACCAATTTAGATGAGATGGAGATACAAAGCCAGATGTCATCTGCATTCTGAATATACCGCAGCCCATATTTCATCCCTAAGAACCTGACCAGTCAATGGCAGTCTTCCCATAGACTTCTGCATGTCCTGGCTCAAGCTGTAACCCTTAATAACAGCTATATATACACACAAATGAACAGCAACAAATGCAAACAGAATCTTGTGGACATTCATCCAGACAGATGACAAATCGCTTACTACCAGTATTCACTAAAGAACTAAGAGGCTTGGAAGCCTAAGAACCTCTCTCAAAAGTCAAGGGACAAGTGTGGAGGGAAGGGTGAGAGGTTCTGCTGCACACGGCCCAGGATGTGGTATTCATTGTAAAAGAAGACAATGTTGTCTGCACATCCTGGGGCTGTGTTCTCTGGGGCGGGGAGTCCCTCCACAGGTGATGGGTTTGGGGAAAACAATATGCCAGTGTCAGCTATAATATTTCTTTCCCCTACTGCTGTCGTAGAGACCAGAGTTTAATCTTTTCAGAACTTTGGGAGTATATTTTTTTATATACAGAGAGAGATCAAGTGCACAGGAGAGAGAGTTAAAGCTCTTATAGAAGAACAGTGACACTCTGACGGAAAATGTTTACTATACAAAAGTTTACTTATAATCCTTGGAACAATCATTAATATTGTCAATAACTCTTTTAAAGACACTGTCAGGGGGGTTTCCACCAAGATAGGGCTTGTTACTATCACAAGTTCAAATGCAAAATATAATTACATGTATATGCTTTCCTTAGGCTCTTTTCTGGGGGGATTTATCCTTTTAGGTCTTTGTAGAATGGTAGTCAAACTCTCAGTAGGGCACACAAGCTCCTTAAAGTCTGATAAACCAGTGATAAGCTCACAATCTTCAAATTCCTTTTGAGCCACTGCAACACAGTTTGCAATTTTCAAGGATGTTCCACTGCTGAGTTTTTTAAGCTGGCTCCCACTCCTCCTATTTATAAGCTTCTCCCTCTCCCATTGAGTTCCCATTTCAGGCCAGAGCTACACTATAAACTGACTACATCACTCAGCGGTGTGAAAAATCCATACCCCTGAGTGACATGTTTATGCTGACCTAACCCCAAGGGTAGACAGAGGTGGATTTAACTATGTGGACAGGAGAAGCTCTCTCATTGACATAGTAGCATCTTCACTGAAGTGCTACAATAGCTGCACTGCTGCAGCATTTTAAGTGTAGACCTGCCCTAAGAGTGACTCTGAGTGTGTCCTGCCAGGCTGCTTACCAACGATAGAAATCACCTATCTCGCTTCAAATAGTTAATGGGCATGCCTAACGGCCACACCCAATGAGCACCACACCCCATCTGTGGGTGATTCTGGCCCATGCAGTAGTCATCTGACTTATCTCTAGAACCTCTGAAGGCACACAGAGGCCCCCAAAACAATAACAAGAACTATGTGTCCTTCTACTGTTTCTTCTCATATTTACAAGACTTAATGCTGCAATGCACACATATGGGTTACAAATATGACAGCATGGAAGAAAGCTTCAAAAAGGAAAAGAAGAAGATGCATAGCCAGGGTATTTGAGAAAACATTGATTATGCAGGCAAGGGAAAAGGATTTATCTATTTTTAAATCACTGTTCTAAAAGGAAGGTATGAATTTTTTTTGTTTCATTGTCAGATCTGTGTGATACAGTTGATCGCTAATATGCAGGATCCTAAAATGTTATGCTTAATAATGTTAAAATAACTTGAGGCAATGTTGTTATTTTAAAATTGACTCTGAGGTTTAATGTATTTGTGGGCAGGTAATGAGTTTCTGGATGTGGAAGCCTGTCTGTATCCCTACAATCAGTTCACCAGCTGGCTGGAACTGTTTTGATTTCAACTTTGTTTGGTTTGGCATCAAAATAAATAAATAAATAAAACCTTGAGGGAAAATGTTGGCAGCAAAGCTTTTCCATTCCAGGTCATTTCTAAAAAGTACCAGTAGCAAAAAAACATACGAGAGCTAAAGGAAGCTGGACTGGTCTCCAAAGAAACAGAAGCTAAAACAGTAGATATTTGCCTAAAGGTATCTTCAGCTCGGAACAACTTACTTAATATACTAACAGGACTTTCTGAAAACTATACTTGTTCATTAAGTCAAGGGGACGAGGATGATGAGGAGAGGGTTGCATTTGTATGTTCCAGCGATGGTTACCTGGAATTTTTCTTCAAGTTGACAGGGCAGAATTAAGGACTGATGCATTCAAGGTGCTGAACACTCTCCACTTTTTCTGACTTCAAGATCTTTCAGATTTGGTCCATTAGGCAGATGCAATAACTATATTATGTATACCATCCTGATTTTTCAAGATACGTCCAGTGTAGGACTCATTGGTGATCACAGGCTGTGGTTGTGAATGTGTTTGATTAGAACATGTTTTTATTTTTTTCTCTTTTTTTTTTGCAGAAATTTTTAGAGAATGGTTGTTGAAGTGCTTCCTTAAGGATGACTGGCAGCTGTCCTCTTTAGGAGACATTGGCAATCTCTAGCAACATGTTGTTATGATTTGTATAACTGAGCTGCCTAGGAGCCCTAGCCATGGGCCAGGACTCCAGTGTACTAGGTGCCATATAGACACAGAACAAAAGGACAATCTATGCCCCTAGAATTTTACAGTTTAAGTGACCCACTACTCTACACTCAAAGCCTTCTAGAAGCATTCAGTTTCCATGAACCTCCAAAGATGGACCATTGCAAAAATATCTCCTGACCTGATATGAAAGGTGCTCCCTGATCTTTTATCACAGGCAATAACTGGTCCATGATATGGGCATAGTTTCCAACCATCTAACCATCAATCCTGTCCCAAACATCAAACCAAGAGCATAGCCAGGTATGAATTGAGCCATCAAGCACTTTGAACAGGCCCTGGCTTCTCAGGGATCTCTTCAGTTGATGCGAAAGAATTGTCACTAAGCATAATTGATCTCAGTGACTAAACCCTCAAAGCAAAGAATAGCAGCAGTTCGCACTACGGCTTTGCAATACAGTGGAATGATTGTAGAACCAAACAAGTCCCATCTTAACCTAACTTGTAACTTGCAGAAACAAATGGACACTTTCTGGGGCAGAAGATCTGCAACACTTCAGACTAAATACAGCAGCACAACCCCTCAAATTTTTAATCTTCCTTTTAGTTCGCACTGCACCAAATACCTGGCGCCAGTGACAACTAAGGCAACACAAGCCTAGCAATGTTATCCAAATAGGTTTTGGTTTCATATACAAATTTGGGGTCTTCACCCCTACCCCAAATGTAAGATACTTTTCTATATAATTTTAGATCATTTTAAATGTTTAAGATGATAATCTCTGGATTTACTTAATTCTCAGATGACCAAGTGGATGATTGTTTCAGTTCCTATTAAGATTTTACGGGTTGGTTGCTCTATTTAATTATCTTTTGCTGCTGAGCTTAATTTGCTTAAAACATCATCATCTCAAAATTCCTAATTATCCCTAAATTTAAAGAACTCACAAAATGTTTTATTTGTATTACAATGGTATTGAAAAACTCCAAATGAAAGCAGGGTCTCATTTTAGACCTTCTATATACAAACAAGAAGATCCCTGACCCGAAGACATTATAAGCTCAAGTATTGTTATCCTCATGGGAACTGAGGTACTGATATATTAAGTGACTTGACCAAGGTCACAGAAGAAGTCTCTGGCAGAGCCTAGAAATGACTCTACATTTCCTGATTCCTAGTCCGGTGCAATTAACACACGAGCATCTCTCCTGAAAATCTGAATAACTGAGTCATAGAATTGTTGGATTGGAAGGGTCCTTGAGAAGTCATTTAGTCCAATACCCTGTACTCATGGCAGGAAAAGAGGATCTGAGCTATAACAGATGGCCAGATTTTGTGAGACACTGAAATGGATTTCAGAAAGGGAGCAAGGAGTTGGGGGAGGAAAGGGTTGTGTCTTTAGTTGTTTAAATAACGAACTTTTACTAAGCTGAGAGGTTGGAACTGAAGTTCAGAACAATTCCACCCCCCTCACTCCCCACTAAGAAGATGTGTCTTATATACAGAAATATTTTATATTAAATTTTTGCCGTGGCAAGTTCATCATTAAATATATAGCTATTAGACTATGACAGAAGTTAGCTGGAATAAAAAAGTTTATTAGAAAGAGAATTGTACACAAGTACATCATATTGCAGAGAAAGAAAAGTCAAACAAAGAAAATGGAAGCACTTTTGTCTTTTTTTTTAATCTTAGGCATACAACCTTTTTTGTGCTAACCTCTTTTATCATATTTCCCAAGTGCAGTTAATAAAGCATTTCCTGTAGCCAGTAAGAAAATTTTACTGAAGTAGAGTTGAACACTGAAGGCATCTTTGTATAAACAATGAATGCTGTATTTTTTGTGATAGCAAGGGTGGCTTTTCTTTTCCAGAAGGCAAACATTATACAGTTGGTTGCCTGGGAGATTGCTTTAGCCTTTAATTCAAATTTAAAGCACAGATTGATCTCCAGCAGTGGTAAAGGCTGAAATTAAAAAAGCTATGCAGACACAGTGCAATAAAAATAGTTAAAGACATTTCACCTCTTGCTTTAAGCTGAGCAGGGAATTTTCAGGGGAAAGGAATGCAGGAGCTTATCGAACACTTTCAGCTTTAGTACAAAACACTAACTAGGTACCTTTTGCAGAACTGAACACATTGTCAATCCTGTTAAAGTGTAAGAGCTGTGTGTGTCATTAATACTACTTGGAATGTATGATTTTATCAAGTTTATTTTTAATTGAAGTTAGTACTCATGGAAGGGGCAAGATTGATGGCAGCAGGAGCAGGTATATAATAGCATAGAAACTCTCAATGTAGGTTTTCACAAACATGGAGAGTCAAGGGTAGGAAAAGTCATAGGCTGGGCTCTTCTACTCTCCTCTCAGAAACAAGTAGTCTCCAAATAAAGTTCTTCTTTTCTGGGAAGGCTTCAAATAAACCCCTAAAATAAACACATTATCTCTGGCTGACCTTATGAGCAGCAGTCTGCTTAGCCTTTCTTCTTTATGTACCAATCAGTTGGCACTGGTTGCCTGAAAAACTCTAGCTTGTGGACCTCCTACACTCCTAACCCTTTCCTGCCTAAAAGTACAACAGAGGGGAGAGTTTTTTGAGACTCACTCTTCTTGAGTAGTTTCCGTGTCTCGAGAGCTCTGAATACAATATGCCTTATCAGAGCTGGGAGCATCCATAATAAAGCAAACACCTATATATATGTTAGGTATAAGCAAAAAGCTGCGCTTTAGTAGCAACAAAATCATTACTGTAATTTTACAATATCTCGCAAGTTTAAAGCAACTGAAATATGAAAAATATGATGTTTATGTAACTGACTTCATTAAAATACTACCCCTTTAACATGATCTTCCAAGAATACCCAAACAATACAAATATGTTTAAAATTACGGGTCTGTGAGACAAATATACACCATACAGTGAAACTTCCCAGATTCAGGCTTTGATGAACTGCTGAGGGGAAAGTTGATTGCACTGGCTCATGTGCTTAGCTATTAACCTGATTCTAGTCTTTTGGAGTAAGATTTCCAGAAGTGCTCATTGTTGACCTGATTCTCATTCTTAATGATCCAACTGCATTGAATTAATGGGAGTAGAGTTAAGCCAAATACAAAGTGCATTTCAAAACGTCATCTGTCACAGGCATAGCAGCCCCATAGTGCCCCTTCCTGGCTGAGCATGACACTCTGGGTGAAATCCAGAAAGGTAGTTCCATGTTAAGTCCCAGTCTTGGCTCCACTGTGAGCCACAAATTTCCTGCTGAACCCTGTACGCACCATCCTAAACTCACTCAGCACCAAAGTTTTCAGGGTGAACGTTCCCTAGACACCTATGTTTCAGCCTCTGCCTCTTTCTAGGTATCTGGATGCCCATCTCCCACCAAAGCCTCAGAATGGTTCAGGAACTGGGGACCATAGGCAGCTGAAAACCTAAGTCAAGTGTAGGGCCCAACCCAATAGATGTACTCAGAGGCTGCCTACCAGAATGGGCCTCAGCCAGTCTACAGGGCGCAGTTGATGGTGCCCACCTTATATCTTTCAGCCAAGTAGTTACAGCACACACCTGGGATATGAAGTTCAATTTCTTCCCAGGGGAAGAAAAATTTGAACAGGGGTCTCCCACTAGAATAGGGGTCTCACTAGAAAGTGCTCTAATTACTGAGCTATAGGATATTCTGATGTGGGGACTCCCTCAAGCTCTCCTGCTGAAGCTGTTCCACTGTGGATAAATAATGAAAGCGTTTGGATGGGAAAACGGGGCTGGAGCCACAGTTCCCCTCATTCCAGGTGGGTGCCCCAACCACTGGACAACAGTGATCCTCTCTCTCTCTGGCCCAATGACTGTTTAAATATTTACAGTAGAACACTCATTGTGCCAAGGAGAAAGAAAACACAAACAACTTTCCTTGCCCCAGTTTTCCCTCACCAGGGTTTCTGTCTCTCCTGGCAATTTGTCTGGGCCTCTCTGAGAGTTCAATCCCATTCCAGAATATGAGAAGTTCAAACAAACAAAAGGTTCTTCTACCCTGCTTGGGCTCTTCGTCAGCCCAGTGGGCTCCCTTCCAGTCTCTCTGCATTGAGATAGAGCCCTGACTTCTAATCTCCTTCCCTGGAGTCCCCCTGCAGGTTCCAGGCTTGCCTTCTAGGCCTCAGAAGCCTAAATTGCTCCCTGTTGCTCCTCCTCTAAACTATGTTCTCTGCTTTTTATGAGGCCCAGTTAGTCCTTCCCCCATAAACTGGGAGGAAGCTAATTATGGCACAGATAGAGCTAAGTGAACATTGATGGTTAGGTCCAGGCCTCCTGTTCAACCATCCGTAAAGCTTTAGTCTGAGAATTGACAGTGCATATCTGAAATGCCATCTCCAGGGGGAACAGAGGGGAAAATGATCACTTGGATAATTGTACCCCCAGATCACCATGGCTTATGTTTCCTGTTCTTTGTGCTGGGTAATAACATGAGAGGATTCCATGTTTCTAAAACCAGACTGGCTCTTAAGGAAAACTGTTTACAGATACACTGCAACTGCAGCTAGCATTCCAGACGTGTGCAAAGACCAGCATCTGGGGAACTCCTCCAACTCTTCCCTCCAGATTGCATGCAGGTTACTGCAGCTTTAAACAATGCTTTGAACTGCTCCATAAGTGAACAGCTCCAGTCCTGAACACAAAGTGATGGTGTATTTTGTGCTTGGAGTAGTTTGTCCCAGTCAGAAGATGAGCTGTTTCACTCTGCATCAATTGAATCTTTGGATTGTTTAGATAGGATAGCCCTCAAAAGAGGTCAAATGCATAAAAAGGTTAAATGATGCTAAATGCCAGATAATGAAGTGAGATAATAATCTCACTTCAGTCACATTAAGTGTAACTCTCAGCAGCCAGTTTCATTCAACTCCTACCCCTCTTTCAGTGTCTTGTGCAGAGTTATTCAAGGACAGGAAGTTCTCTCTAGTGAGTTTTGTGTGTGCAGATGCAATCCCTCCACAAGACCTCTGTCTCGCTACTAATTTATGTTATGTAATGTTCAAAAATTGCTAGGTGCTTAGCTATGCTAGAAGTTTAATCAAATTAAACTCCCCTGGCTATATCTTGTCTTCCATTATTGCACCACTTTTCTTGGCCCTCATCAATTTACTAGTAGCTTCTTCTTGCCCAATTGTGCTGTTTGCAGCTGGCACTCTCCTCTCATCAGGACTTCATCAGTGCCACGCAACTCATGCTAACATCCCTTCCCAGTGAACATGCAGACATAGCTAAAAATTATGCTGCCATGGTTTTGGATTGAAAAACCTGAGCATTTCAATTTATCATCTGTGACACTGTCAGACCAAGTGGCATGCCAAAGCCCCAGGTCAATTTCCTTGTGTATTAGTATAGATCAAAGTTAACTGTATAAGTATGTTTAAACTTTATGATGGGATGTTAAATGCATTGTTTTCACTTATCTATACCCTGTCATAAAGTACTAGCAAACATTTACATATTGTGTATCCCTATAACTAAACATCCCATCAAATGAGGAGGAAGCCTTGTGGAATGTGA
The DNA here is from genome assembly GCA_007922305.1 of Dermatemys mawii. Taxonomy (NCBI): domain Eukaryota; kingdom Metazoa; phylum Chordata; order Testudines; family Dermatemydidae; genus Dermatemys; species Dermatemys mawii. The sequence continues at coordinate 9,202,840 of ML677334.1, read as the reverse complement.
ATGAAGAACTTCAACAGAAAAGTGCTAATTTCAAATCAAGTGGTCGTTGTGTGTGATGATCAGAGGTCAAAGACTCTAAATGCATTCCTCATTCTCTGTTATCAAAGGGAAAGCCCACATGGGAAATAACCCTGTCAGCTTGTTTTCTGCAAGAAGAAGCTATAAGTATGGATTCAAGGAAAGATCCTTCATCTCTGAACTGTTTGGACTTTTACTGGGAAGTGTACCAGATGCAAAGCGAAGATCCCCAAATGCAATCTGGGTACCCTGAAAAGACTTTTGAGAAACTGGCAGTTTATTACATCATGGACAATTTGGAATTACAAACTGTGACCATATGAACATATATTTTACCTGCTTTAATTTATCAACAACTCATTTCCTTTTCTTAGCTATTATATCTTTAATTAGTTTAGAATTGGCTGCCAGTGCTGTCTTTGGTGTAAGATCTAGAGTACCAATTGATCTGGGGTAAATGACTGGTCTCTTGGGATTGGGAGCAACCAAAATGTGATGTGATCTTTGGCGTAAATAGCTATTTATAACCCGTTCGTCTGGGTGGCAAGATAGACTGGAGTGTCTAAGGGGACCATCTGGGATTCCATGAAAAGCCTGTTACAGTGACCCAAGAGTTCACATCTGGTACTGGCTTCGTGGAATCTAATTACAGGACACAAAATCAGTTTGGGGTATATGCCCAGAGGTAGACGCTCTCAGTTGTGAGCCACTTCAGACTCTGTGACAATCGCTCTTGCTCTCTCTCCTCAGAAGTGACCAAAGAGCCATGGACCAAAAAAGACCAAAAAACCCTTCCTGATTAAAATGTTGTCAAAACAGATAAACCTCTGTGAAAGATTTTGGCTTTGACAAAATGTCACATTTTGATGAAATTTTATTTGATCGAAAATGTTCCAACTAGCTCTAGTTCTAATCAGCTTCTTTTCACCCAGAAGCTGATTTTGTCTTGGTGTTGAGGCAGCTGAGAGACAGTGCTGTTTGTAGTTGACATAAAGGAAGGCACACTGCTGGCATTCTACCCATGCTACCTCACATCTCCTCAAGGTCTTATGGGCCACATCCTTACATGATGTAAACTGGTGCAGCTCCAACGAAGTCAATTGTGCTACACTGATTTTCACAAGCTAAAGATCAACCCCCATATGAGGATATTAAATAAGTTGGGTGACAAGATTGAGCTGTGTGAGAATAAAGTGTACCTCACTTGCACAAATGTATTTCTTACATCATTGCTTTAAAATGAATAACAACTGTACATAAGAATAAAATAATCTATGGACAACCAAAAAACAAGCACTTTCCAAAATGAAACCTTGGACTGCTTTCCCCACATTGCTTCTCTTAGTGAACTCATACCCCTCTCACTTGCACATCTGTTTTCTTTTAGATAAGAGATAAATTTGCACTATATCACACTAAAATCTTCAGTTTTATCATTAATCTTATAAATAAGATGTTGGTATGAAGCAGTTTCTGCCACGTGAACCCACCAATCTTTTCAAAGTAGTTCATACAATTTTTTCCACTTTCTAAGAATCACTCTCCTGGCACAAACAAAGGTGACTGCAGTACATTCCTTAAGAGACATTTTAATCCCATCTAGTGACGAAAAATCATGTAGCAAATAAAGTCCTGGCTAAGATTCTACGTTTGCAGCATTTGAACACAGATTTCCAGTATTAGGGTGCTGCCATATAATGAATGTCAAATTACCACCATACTTCTTACATAGCCAGTACACACCATTGTCTAGTACAGTGATTCTCAAAGTGTGGGAGGCACAGAGGAACATTCAGTGGGGCACGAGGTGTGGCCAGGGACATCCCCAATGGGGGGTGGGGAAGGGAGTACCACACTTCCAGACCCACTCCACCCTCCAAAACCAGCTCCACTTCCAAGTTCAGCCCCCAGTCCTGCTCTGCCAGTCCTGCCTCCAGGACTAGCTCCACCCTCACTCCCTCTGTGTCCCAGCCCAACTCTGGCACCAGCCACAGCCCTCATTCCACCCCCTCCTCTGGCTCCAGTCCATCTCCAGATCAGCTCTTCTTCTAGCCCTACCTCTTCCCTCTCCATCCCCAGTACCACTCCTAGCTCTGCCTTCAGCCCAAGCTTTATTAGTGCACCGTAATGGGCAGGGGCACACAAACAGATTCTGTTACTGGTAAGTGGGGGGCATAACTGGAAAAGTGTGAGCAGCACTGGTCTAGTAGGCTGCATTTGAACAAGTGTGCATTAGCCCAATATGGACTTCAAGTGATTGTAACAATTTTACACTCCCGTTCAGCTCTGGTAGCATAGTTCAATGTATACAAAATTATTACCTCACATAAAAGCATTTCTGGCTGACATCTGACGTGCTCATGTAACGTCAGATGATCCTAGTAAGTGAAGAGTGCAAGTTTTAATGCTGAAAAAGCCACTAAAGATGCATCAAGTGTTCTAAACAACAACAAAAATCCAAATGACTTGAAATTACATTGCCATTCAATTGCTGACTACTTCCAAATCAAAACTGTCTTCTGGGTAGCTTGTTAACCCGTCCTGACAGAAATGACCCTGAGAAATAGACCTTGTCAATTCCCATTCATCCCAGCAAAGAATACAAAATTGTATTTTAGCTTTATTCCAAGTGGTAAAATGTTAAGTCATGTCACTGTGCTCACATGCAGACATCTTTACTTTACTTTCATCATGATTTAGCTGGACAGACAGTTGTTCATGAACAGGATATGGCCTGCATTAATTCATTCACTATGTGAAAGTATTCACGGAATTGTTTGCATAGTGTGCTTGTAGTTTGTGTTTGCTACCCATATCTGTTGTCACTGCCATGATACCAGTGTTCAGAGAGCAGAAACTATGCCATTGACTGCATGGCATTGTTTTTGCTCTCTGGCTGGATGAATGTAACAATAAGGCAGAAGGGAAATGTATTGTAATTCCATTGCATCATTGATCTTTTCAGGGAGAGGATGGGAGGAGCCTTCAGAGTTAGAAAGAGCTAGGATGACTGGATTACAATGTTTTTAGGACATTTTAAGATTTTTTATTTCTGGTACTTGAATCAGACCTTTCCTGAGACATCACTGCTGGAAAAAAATAAATTATTTTGTCAGATCTAAAATACATTCTCTCATCACATTCACACAAAGTAAATGAACGTGGAGCATATGTGCAGTTCCCACTACAAAGGGTGCATTCAGAGCCTTTTCTCTTTTATTTCATTGCTTCTCTTCAGGACTCTAGCCAAGAGTACGACAGTTCCATTGGGGTTATTCAACAGCATCTCTGAAAATCAGGCCACTTATTCACAAAATCATCTGGAGCTACTTGAGAAGTCAGATTGAACTCTTCGTAGGCCATACTCAGCTTGGGTAGTGAGCACCGGAGTTAATGCCTATTTATTTTACACACATTGAGGATCTGGACCAATATGCGTTAAGGCAGGCCTGCACAACTCGGAAAGCAGCGAGGGCCATACTACTGCAAAAAAACAGCTGCGGGCCGAAAAGCCCTGCCCTCACCCCGCTCCCATCCGCTTCCCCCCACCCCACTGCTTGGCTTGCCCCGCCCCTACTCACCCCCCACGGGCCGCACAGTGAGCCTGTGCGGGCTGCATGCGGCCCCCGGGCCGCATGTTGTGCAGGCCTGTGTTAAGGAGACAACTCTGACTGAAGTATTATTACAGGTAGATTAGGGCAAACATTAGGCTTCTCTTCTGCCTCTTTTATTAAACAGTGAACTTTAAGTATTCAGTGTTGTTATAGTGGTATTGGTCCCACGATATTAGAGACACAAGTGGGTAATTTACTATCTTTTACAGGAACGACTTCCGTAGGTGAGAGGAATAATTTTGAGTTTACACAGAGCTTTTCTTCATGTCTGGGAAACATACTCTAAATGTCACAGCTAAATACCAGGCAGAACAGATGGTTTAGCATAAGTAGTTAATACACATTTCAAGGAACCATTCAAGGTAAAGTGGCCAATTAACACACATCCAGTTAAAGGGGGGAAATGTAAAGGAAAGAGGAAGGGTGGAAGGATTGCCAGGGGAGGGATTCTTAGTGTTACAGTAAGTAATAAAGCCAGTGTTTCTATTCAGACCACAATTTTTAGTGTCTAGCGAAGTTATGAATTTATGCTCTCAGGCTCATCTTTTGAAGGTGTTGTGAAGATTTCCTTTGAGAACTAGGTCTGAGATTAGATATACAGTTATTATTTTGTGAAAAGTGTTCACCCAAAGGTGATATGGTGGTGTTGTCTTTTCTCATTTTCATGTGTGAGTTCATTCAAGAACGTCATTTTACCCACGCTGTTGTTTCTGGAGCATTTAGTGATGAGGTATAACACGTTAGAATAGGCATGTGTAGGACCTCTGGATCTTTACAGGTGTTTTGTGGTCATCATCATCATAGCAGAGAAGATATGCCTACAGGTTTTGCATCTGTTGTTCTGGCAGGGTCTGGTGCTGCTTTGAGTTGGTTTGGCTTGGTCTATGGGGACCTTGCTTCCCACAATGAGGTTGGAGAGTCTGAGAGATTGTTTGAAGGTCAGAAGTGGGAGAGAGGGTGGTTCAGGAATGATTTGTCTGAATATGTGGTCCCCATTAAGTATGGTTTGTAATTGTTTAATGATACCCCATATGGGCTCCAGTCTGGGAAGATGGGTGACAAATAAAGATGTGCAATTGGTGGCGGTTTAGTTCCACAGTGAAGCATTTTCTCTTGGGATATTTGGGTGGCACATTCTACGAAATGATCTATGTCTCTGGTGAAGTGTCCTTGTTTGGTGAAGGCCATTTTAAGTACGTTAAAGGTGCATACCCCAGACTCTCTCCTCGAAGCATATTCTTTGATATCTGAGTGTCAGGCTGTACATAAGAGATGTTTTGATGCGTTTGGGATGGTCACGGGATCTGTGAAGGTAGGTGTGGGGGACTGTGGGTTTCTTGTATATAGTTTATCTGTAAGGTTCCATTGTTGAAGCTGATCATGGTATCCAGGAATCTGATGCTAGTGTGGGAGTATTCTAGACACTTTTCACAAAATGATCATTTTATATCTGACCTTTCAATCCTTCCTCAAAGGAAATCTGCTCATCACCTTTAAAAGATGAGCCTGGGAGCTTGAATTCATAACTTTGATAGACACTAAAAATAATGAACTGAACAGAAACACAGGATTTATGTCTTATGACAGCAATTTGTAACCCAGTAACTCCCCCACAACTGCATTTTGCCCCTCCCCTGCCTTCCTTTCCCTCCTCTGACTGGAGGGGATTAACTGGCCATTTCACCTTGAACAGTCCCTTGAAATATGTGTTAACTACTTAGAATACAAAAAATGTTCCACTCTGCGTTTATTTGTGACAGGTACATTTCCCAGACATGAAGAAGAGCTCTGTGTAAGCTTGAAAGCTTTTCTTTCTCGCCAATAGAAGTTGGTCCAATAGGAGATATCATCTCACTCATCTCGTCTCTCTAGTTAACTTGATGATTTTTGTATATCAAAATGTTCTAATTCTGGCAGCTCACAAGAAAAATGTGTGTAAACTGTAACAAAGATATCAGCAAGTCAGCAAAGATGTAAAACCAACAGAGATGGAGCCAAAAATCAATAAATCTCTTTGACAATAAGTACCCAGTGGTCACAAAGGCCTGCTATTTCTTTCTGTTAAGACCTGAGGCATTACATCAGTTCTCACTGCCTAGCAATATATTCATGGCAATTTCACAGGTTTACAGACTGACCTTTCTCTTCACCATAGCAAATGGAGATGAGCACTTGATATGAAATATGAAGCGGCTCTGCAAAGGACTCTGGCTAATTTATCTCTCCAGCATGCATTCTTCTGTCTGCTACAGCCAGACAATTTTTTTTCTTCTTGCCAGCATAATTTTAGTTCTTTTTGTGGTGTGTTCTCTTTTACTTGGATTTACAATAAACAATCACTATTCACTTGACATTACATTAAAATCCAAACTTTAGCTTCAAGTTATAAACATAAGGGTTATAGTTTAATCATTATATACAGTACAATTCAACCCCATTTGTCAGCAATTTCTTTTTTCTATTATACTCCCACATACAAATATTAATAGATTGGCAATATAGAGAACTGCTGTCCTCATTTATCGCTCAGCTCCAAACAATTGTACAATAGCCACCAGGTTTCAAGAGACTCCTCTGAACAATAAGATGTCTTCCAATTATGTGCCCTGTAATTTTTCTTTTCCAAGCTTGGTAATTTGGGTATTTGCGGTTTTAATGACCATCATTTTAGGAAGTGCTGATTGCTTTATGATGACAAGTGACTGAGTTGCAACAGGGAATTCTACTTTTGCCTATTTGTAATGAAAGATCATGATGGGAGCTGTTAAATGCATCATAGCATAAGATTTGTTTTTCATGGATATGCAGGTTTTTTGGGGGCAGCAGGGAGGAGGGTACTCTTGCCCAGATTTTATAATATATTGTTTTTTGTGAAGTTATACAGTGGATTTTGTTATTTTTTGTAGAATAGTAGCAGCAAGAAACCCTATCTAGTATCCCACTGTGTAGGTGCTGTAGAGACCCATGGTAGAGATGGTCCTTTCCCAAAGAATTTATACTGTGTATGGCAAGACAGAAAAAGGGTGTGAGAAAGGAAGTATTATTCCTATTTTAATTATGGGAAACAGCTTATTTTAAAACATTATTCTCTGTGCCTCAAAGCCCCATTTTCATAAATGATTTATGAAACTATGTCTCACTGGATATCAATGATAATTTGGCTCCTAAGTCACTTTCAAAAATGGGACTTAGGGTCCTAAGTAAAGTTGTTTGAAAAAATGGGGGGAGGAGGGGTCTGCAGAAAATTTTTATTTTTCAGCAGAAATTCAAATACTGAAATATTTTAATTTGGAAATTCTGCTGCAGTGCCCAAGCAGTTGTAGCCTGAGTGTCTTATGCTCCCATTCTCATCTGTAGGCTGTGGTCCTTGCTCAGACAACATCTACCATGATGCACTGTGGTCTTCCCTTGTGATGAAAGGGAAGCAGTATATCCCGGGAGATGAAGTCTGAATGCGGGGCCTGGCCCACAGAAGAGATTGGGAAGGTGAGATAACTGAACCACCACTCCCATGAGGCAAACACAACCACATATTTGGGTTTTGGCCAAAGTATTTCTGTTTTTAATGAAAAAAATGATATTTTCTGAGGAAATAAAATTTTTGGTGAAAAAAATCCATTTAGTTGAAAACCCAATTTTCCATCACAGTTTCCATAGGATTTTTTCACTGCCCCGAATCACTTTGGTGCTTTAGAAGATGTTATCCTCAGAGTTTAAGTCTGAGGCCTGGTCTACACCTAAAACATAAGTTCACCTAGCAACATAACTCAGGGGAAAAATTTACACCACTGAGAGATGTAATTAAGCTGACCTAAGTCCCAGTGTAGATACTGGTGGGTTGATGGAATAATCCCTCTGTCAACCTGCTTACCGCCTCTTAAGGAGGTGGCTCCGCTGCAGCAGTGTAGTTGCAATTATGCTGCTGTAGTGCTTTTAGTGTAGACAAAGCCTGTGGCAGAGGTAAAAACCGAGTGTATAGTCAAAAGTCCCAGTGAAGTACTGTAACCGCAAAAACATTCTTCCTCACTGCTAATAAATTGACATATTTATATAGTGATATGTGTTTTTAAGGGAAAATCCTACTACCTTCCTCAGCTGCTGGGCCCTGGCTGTGTACCAATATGGTTCTGCTCAGCAAAGGGAGGGGGCACATTTATCTTGGGGTGGAGGGTGGGGAATCTGTGCCTGGAGCATGAGACTCAGTCCGCTGCTTGGGGAGCAGACTCTTTTTGCCTAAATGTTTGTCCCCACCCCTGGGAGTGCAGAACAGGGCACAAGGGTGGGGACAAATATTTAGGCAAAAATACAGAGGTAAAATAACCTCTCTATTCCTCCTCAAGATCCCCCTGCTTATGCATCCAAGGATTGCCTTTGCCCTTTTGGCCACAGTGTCACAATAGGAGCTCATGTTCAGCTGATTATCCAACAGCATCCCAAAGTCTTTTAAAGAGTGAATGCTTCACAGGATAGAGGCCCCCATCATGTAAATAGGATCTGGGTTCTTTGTTACTAAATGTATACTTTTCTCCAAATGCATATTTTTTGCTTTAGCCTAGTTTACCATGAAGTCCAGATCATTTTAAATAGGTAGCATGTCCCTGTCATTATTGACCACTCCTCTCATTTTTCAGTCATCTACAAACTTCATCAGGACGATTTGTGTTTTCTTCCTAGTTATTAATAAAAACATTAAACAGTGTGGGGCCAAGAATTGACCCCTGCAACACCCTACTAGAAACACAATGCTCAGTGATGATTCCCTATTCACAATTAGGTTTTGAGACCTATTAGTCAGCTGGTATTTAATGCTTTTAAAGTGTTCCATGTTAATTCTATATATTTTAATTTTTTTATTCAAAATATTAGTCAGCACCAACTCAAATGCTGTATGGATGACTAAGCATATTACATCAACACTATGACTTTTATCATCCAAACTTATAATCTCATCAAAGAAAAATATAAATTTCGTCTGACAGGATCTATTTTCCATAAAATCATGTTGATTGGCATTAATTATATTAACCTCCTTTAATTCTTCATTAATCAAGTCCCATATGAACTAGTCCATTCTCTTCCCTGGGATCAGTGTCAGACTGACAGACCTATAATTACCCTGGTCATCCTGTTTATCCTTTTTAAAATGTTTAAACCTGATGGGATGAAATGCCTTTCCTTTTATATCAAAGTACTATACTCAGTATCATCACAGTACAACTGTGGAATAAATATTATTATAACCCAATCTCATCAGGAACAGAACACTACTCATTGGTACTTTCGTGTTCTAAGCACTAGACAACACTCCCTTTGCTATAAATGGAGAGTAATATAACTCAGGAAAATGTGTTTGTCTCTCTTTTATATCTTCAGCTCCATCCTCCTCACCAATAAATTTCAGTTTATCACCCTGTCCAGATAACAATCCTCACTGAAACGCCACAGCACTAAGGGGATTGTAGCGTATCCCCTTAGTGCTGTGTTGTATGATTCACTTGATAACTAATTGTTTATGTAGTTGGAAAGAAACATTATAGAATCATAGAACTGTAGGACTGGAAGGGACCTTGAGAGGTCATCTAATCCGGTCCCTTGCACTCATGGCAGGGCTAAGTATTATCTAGACCATCCATGACAGGTTTGTCTAACCTGCTCTCAAAATTTTTTCAATGATGGAGATTCCACAACCTCCCCAAGCAAATCATTCCAGTGTTTAACTACCCTGATAGGAAGTTTTGCCTAATGTCCAACCTAAACTGCCCTTGCTGCAATTTAAGCCTGTTACTTCCTGTCCTATCAAGAGATGTTAATAAGAACAACTTTTCTTTCTCCACCTTGTGATAACATTTTATGTTCTCTGCATTACTCCTTCCTAGGCAGTCATTTCACATTTTGTATGTGTGCAACTGATTGTTCCTTCCTAAGCAGAGTACTTTGCATTTGTCCTCATTGAATTTCATCTTATTTACTTCAGACCATTTCTCCAGTTTGTCCAGATCATTTTGAATTTTAATCCTATCCTCCAAAGAATTTGCAACCCCTCCCAGCTGGGTATTGTTCGCAAACTTTTTAAGGACTCAGAAGAATACAAAACAATGTAACTGTAATGCTTTCCCCTAAATAGGCATTGGTTAGTAAATCCCTATAGGCTCTCTTGCTAAATCAGAGGGGATAGAGCCATTGGCATTTAATTGTTTTATGAACTTTTGAAAAAGATTTGTGTACTAGAGGGACTACAAACAAATTTATATGAACAGCTGAATAAAATTGCAGTATCTTGACCTTTGTATAGCAGCTTTCATCCCAAAGGTTTTTGGTGTTTTTTACAGACTTTGTAAGTCTGTAACACTGTGGTGTAACATGCACAGCATTAATAATAGACAGGAAGTTACAACTTGTCCCTGCCTGCAGCATCAGATGTCATTACTATCGTAGTAGGCTGTACCTCTCAAGCACCCACTTGAGGAGAGGGTAGGCATTGCTCTCGTCTCAGAGTCCAAGGCACAACCCTCCAGCTGTGCTGTACAGGGCATCGACTTATTGCAAGGAAGGATAGGGGGAGTTAAAGTTGTCCAAGCAAAAAAGTGAGTGTGCTTTTGCACCCAAAACAAGAGTCCTAGGCCTTTGCAAAACCAAAGAAGAAGAGGTGGGGGAAAGAAGGGAAAAATACCAGCCCTCCTCCTATTTGAGAGAGCACAAGGAGCCAAGGCTCTTAAGCCATTACAGCCCCTGCTTCCAGGAGCTGGAGAGATCTGAGCTGCAGTTCTGCTCCATCCAAGTAGGCACTAAGAAATGAGCAGAGAACCTCCCTTTTAAAGACCTACCCATGTTCAGGCTAACTAAACCTCACACGTGCGCTGGGTTGAAGTAGATTTTGCCTAGAGGAACTCTTGTATCCTTTCCTGACTGAGGTGGATATCTTCTCCACTACACTAAAAAAAGGCTCAGATACCAGGAGCTGGGATAGAATGCTGGCACTGTGGTTCCCAAAGCACAGATATCTACAATTTCAGCTAAATACTACAAATCATAAACACAAACATTGTGAGATATTTATGTAGGCAGAATGCTGATAATACCTTTGACCCAGATTGTAATTAACATCTCTCTTCCCACAAAAATAATAATGAGACCGTTAGTAGTCAGGGTCCCAGTTTCATATATATCCTAAAAGACAAGCACCTCCAATACCACAGTATCCACTGATATCATACTATAGCATCATTTCAGTATTAAATCAGAGGAAAGGGTATTATCAGCTTCTTTGGTGATACTGTACAAATCGCTTAATCTCTCTGTGTCTCAGTTCCCCACAGACTCATAGACTTTAATGCCAGAAGGGACCATCACTGTTATCTAATCTGACCTCATGCACATTTCAGACCACAGAACCTTGCCCACCCACTCCTGCAATAGATCCATAACCTCCGGCTGCATTACCAAAATCCTCAAATCATGATTTAAAGTCTTCAAGTTATAGAGCATCCACCATTTACACTAATTTAAAGCTGCAAGTGTCCCAATCTACAGAGGAAGGTTAAAATCCCTCACTGTATCTGCCAATCTGACCCAGGGACAAATTCCTTGCCAGCCCCAAATACGGCAGTTAAAGAGACCCTGAGCATGTGGGCAAGCCCCAATGACAACACCTGGGAAATAATTCTCTGTAATAACTCAGAGCCCTCCCATCTAGTGTCCCACCACCAATTGTTGGAGATATTTCCTGCTATCAGTCACTGATCAGCTACATGCCATTGTAGGCAGTCTCATTTTACCATCCCCTCTATAAACTTATCAAGCTTAGTCTTGAAGCCAGCTACGAATCTTGCCCCCACTGCTCCCCTTGGAAAGCTGTTCCAAAACTTCACTCCTCTGATTGTTAGAAACGTTCATCTAATTTCAAGCCTAAACTTTTTGATGGCCAGTTTATATCCATTTGTTCTTGTGTTCACCTTGGTGCTTAACTTAAATAACATATCTTCTTTTGTGGTATTTGTCCCCCTGATGTGTTTATAGAAATCTTCCCCCCGTCTTCTTTTGGTTAGACTTCTTGAGTCTCCTCTCATAAAGTATGTTTTCCATTCCTCAGATCATCCTAGTAGGCTTTCTCTGCACCTGTTCCAGTTTGAATTAATCTTAAGAGACCAGAATTGCACATAGTATTCCAGATGAGGTTCTTACCAGTGCCTCATATAATGATATAACACTTCCCTATCTCTATTGGAAACAGCTTGACTGATGCGTCAGCCTTTTTCTCAGCCGTATCACATTGGCGGTTCATAGTCATCCTGTGATCAACCACTACATCCATGACTTTCTCCCTCCTCTGTCTCTTCCAACTTATACATCCCTATCATAGCAAAAAAACTTGTTGTTAGCCCCTAAGTGCTTGCACTCTGCTATAAAATTTATCCTATTTCTATTACTCCAGTTTTTTCACAGTTGTCCAGATCTTCTTTTACGATATTCTGGCCCTCCTCTGTATTGGTAATATCTCACAACTTTTTATCATATGAAAATTTTATTGGCACTCTTACTTTTTTTCCCCAAGGTCATTAATTCAAATGTTAAATAAGATTGGTCCCAAGACTAATCCCTGAGGAATTCCACTAGTAACCTCCCTCCATCTTGGGAGTTCACCTTTCAATATGACCCGTTGTAATCTCCCCTTTAACTAGTTTCTTATCCAACTTTCAGTTCTCATATTAATCCCCATCTTCTTCAATTTAACTAATAATTTCCCACATGGAACTGTATCAGAAGCCTTACTGAAATCCAAGTAGATTAGACCCTACTGCATTTTCTTTGTCTAAAAAATCAGTTATCTTCTCAAAGGAGATCAGGTTGGTATGGCACAAGCTGCTTTTTCTAGAACCATGTTTTATTTTATCCCAGTTACTGTTTTCCTCTAACGTCCTTCTCTTTCAATTTTGTTTCCAAAACCTTGTATACAATTGAGGTTAAACTTACAGGCCTGTAGTTTCCTGGATCATTTTTTTTTCCTGTTCTTAAAAGTAGGAACTATATTAGCAATCCTCCAGTCATAGGGAATAACCCCCCCAAATTACAGATTCATTAAAAATTCCTGCTCTTAGATTTGCAATTTCATGGCCAGGGGATTGGTAATACTTCCCTTCTCCAACCTGTCTTTAGACTGTCTTGTCTAATAGATGATGATTTCTTCAGGGGCTGTTTCTTACTATGTAGATGTACAGTACCCTGTGTTTGGTTGGGTGTATCAATACATTGCCACAATACATTGCCACAATACAAACAAAATAGTAATACTTTTAGAACCTGAGACCCCTTTGGAGGGGTTTCCCTTCTTACTACTGGAACCAACATTACTTTGTTAGTATTTCTTGCACAATTAAATCACTATTGATTATTGTTACCATTATAGTATCAAAAAGCTGTGGTGTGGATTTACAAGATAAATAAGGAGACAAAGTTTCTGTCCCAGAGTACTTACAATCCAATCTGATAGTGAGGTTGACATACAGTATAAAATAAATAAGGAAGGAGGAGGAGAACAATAGTAAAATTATGTGGTTACCCACTGTAGAATGTAAACACTAAAATTGATCAGTTGAAAGCATTTTAATTATATTTGAGGAAAACAAGGTTATCTGAATGTTATTCCTGCTTTTCCACCCACATCAACAAACGAAAGAACGGAAGAATGATTAGGAGTAGTAATTGCTCTGGTTGGAGGGGCAGATATTTTAAATAATTTTCCATGCTTGAATATTACATTTTATGAATGATTCCTTATTAAAAAGCTTCTTTAGCAGAACCTTAAATATTATTTGCTTTAGCCTCTGTTGTTTTAATTTTTCTTTATATGTCATGGTCCACCTTATAAGGTAAAACATCCCTTTAATAAATAAGCAGCTGGAAAAATAAAGGATTAATATGTGTTCAGAAATTGTCTCTCCTGGATTCAATGTTACTGTTCATTTTCACTGTGGACACCTTCATTCTTTTGGGTAGGTGACTGGCTTAAAAAATAGTGGCTGTAAGCAGTAGGTTTTCTGTACCTAACATATTAATTTAACTCCAATTTTATAAAATTATTTTGAATCCTAGAAAAATGTATTCTTCCTCTCTTATTTTTGTTGTGTATTTGTGTTAAAACTTCTTTATAGAAATGTTTAAAGTAAACCAGACAAAGAAATAAACAATTGCTATAGTGACAGAACAAATACAACAACTGAAATATTAGCAGGAAAAAGCAATTTAAGTACACTGAAGAACAATAAACATAGTGTGAGTGGAAACAATATGAGGGACATATAAGATATATAGTACTATTGTAGCAATACTAGCTGCTAGTAAACATATTAGGGTATTAATCAGGAAAGATCGTAGTTCACAATTGGATTTGCCTCATGATATAATGAAAGACAAGCCCTCTTGTCAAATATATTTTTGTTTATAATTATTTTATATTGCTTCTTTCTCAAAGTTATAATATAGAGCTTACTAACATTTCATTTTCTCGAATAAGATATTTGTAAGAATGAGGGCATGTAAAAGCAGGAAAATATCCAAAGACATTTTATGTTTGCAGAGGAAGTAAGAATCTCATTCAGCATACTCTGTGGTTAGAGGAATGGGTTGGAGCTTTCGGTCTGACTGGCAGAGACTATTTCAACATGATAATAGCTACTCTTCTGGGAAAACCATTAAAGGTAATATTCCCTGAAAAAAGAGAGGTCCATGATATTAGTTTATTGTGCATTTTATAGCACAGCTTTTAAAGGGGACAATGATCTGAATACTATGCCGGCTAATGCTCAACAACAGGATGGTGCACATCCTCAGTCCTATACTTCATGGCTATATGCCATTTATACCGCGATGTATTAAAATCCAAGTCAGAATGATATACCTTTTAAGGGACTGCCGTTACCTAGTATGTCCCCCTTACTTAAAAAGATCATGAAAGGGCTAGAAACAAAATGTTCACAATTTGATTAGATAATGCAAAAAATGAAGACATCATGGAATGTGTGTGTATATAAAAAGAAGCCCCTGAATGTGGCCACATAGAAATCTCAACCGCCAAGTCCAGAAAAGTTCACTTTTAGAAATGAAATGGGGCCAAATAGAAGATCAGCACCTACCTTCTTCTAATTTCCAAAACTGTTCACAGGGACCCATCAAGGAAAGAGTTCTGAGACAGGTGTGGCTTATTAACCGCACAGTAGCACCCTGTAACCCCCATATTCAAAACTGGTATAATGTTGTAGTATTTCACACATGCCATGCCTTTCAAAGTATTATGTGAATGGTCATGATCTGCTGAAACTCATAGTTCTGTCAAAATATGTGTATCACCATTGTATATGGAATTATGATATTTTGCTATATGGTTGTTATTGAAATATGTTGTGTGTCCAGGAGACACCCACAACTAGCAACAAAGGAGGTGACCCACATCGAAACAGGCATTAAGCACAAGCCATTAACTACCATGATGTTCCCAAAGGAGGACATCAAAGTGCAGATAAAACAAAGGCACAAATCTTGCTGACAAGAAGGCTAGATCTGGATGAAGATTTAAAACAATATTGTACAAACTATCTGATGTATGTCCAGAGCAATGCTGGTCAAATAGTTGGAAAGGCTAAATTTCCTCATCAACAAATTTTAAGGCCCTGGAAAAGTTGCAAATTGATTTTTAGGGTCATTTCCTAAAACCCCTAAAGAAAAAAATGTCCCTTTGTTAGTGATTGTGGGCCTCTTTACAAAACAGATTGAAGCAATACTAGTGAAAAATAACTTAGCCCTGGCTACAGCCAACATGTTGGTGGAACAGATTTTTAGTAGCTAGGGAATCCCATGACAGACAGACAGACAGACAGAGATATACTCAGATCGAGGCTCCCATGCTGGACAAATAACGAAAAATATGCTGCATTGGATTGAACTGAGCAGAAGTTCCCCAGATCCCTTATCACCCACAGACTTCTGGGCAACTAGAAAGGAGTAAATCCAACAATAAAATAAATGCTGAGAATATCAATGAAAAAGTCTGGGAAATAATGGGATCAGTTAATCCCTTTGATTCTGATGGCCATACCGGCTTCAGAAGCCACAGGCACTGGAATCTCACCTATTGCAGCTATGACAGGAAGGAAAATGAGAATTCCAGATTGTTTATTATATCCAGTGCCTCCCGAGCTAGTGCAAAAAATTACAATGGAAAAATGAATGCTAGATTTGTGTGACAGGGTAACCAAAGTGAATCAAGTAATAGCAGCAAACTTGCTAAATGGTTTTGTTTGCAATATTTTTTCTTTACAGTTGCTTTCTCAGCGTTACATATAGAGTTTACAAACAATTTTACTTTATCTGAATTACCATGGCCTGTCCAAATTCATTCACTATACATGACTCATGCTTATAAAATTTTCAACAATAGGTGGTGGGGGGAGGAAACGAGCTGTAATCACCCCAAGGGCTCGGTCCTGCAAACACTCCAAGTACAATACAAAATTGTCTAGGAACATAAAATTCACTCTAGAGTAAGAGATTCATAAGTATTAGCGCATTTAAAACCAGTAAAATGGCCACAGTTGCGCTACATCATCATAATTTTGTGATCCTTGACAATTCTATACTGCACATAAATGATTTAGTGTTAAATTCTGAAAGTTCCTTTGACTTCAATGGGAGGTCCATGCATAGAGTGTTTGCAGGATTAGGACGCTAGTGTGAAAGTAAAATTGTATCCATTTTTTCTACTTAATTTCTGAAGTTTCATATTATAGATATATCCATTTTTGCATGGTCCATTTATATATGGTTCATTTCCTTTCCCTACTGAATGTTTTCTTGTAATTATTCACATTTGTGTTTTACATTTTGTAATTGAATGCTAAACTAACGATAAATATGTTCAGCCCCTAGGTGGCATTGTATGTATCATACATTAATTAAATTAATCTGGGCCATGTTTACCTCCTGTTTACTGATCCCCTCAGCTACAGAGAAGTAGCCCACTACCAAGGAACTTGAGGCAGCAAGCCAGGGGCAAGACCAGGCCCAAGACGGATTGCTCTATGTCAATTTCTATTTGCATAGTCTGCCGGGATTCTGTTAGAGGTATTATGGCTTTGTTACAACTTTCCATAAGTAGGCCATCTGGGTCAACTCAAGACCCTCCATTTGGCTGCCTGCTCCTTCTGATGGCCGCAATGTGTGTAACAATAGACTCTCATATATTGATTCTTGTGAGACATGTGCCAACATCAAGATGCAATGCTCAAAATCTTTCAATATCCTACTGCCATATGAGACCCCATGCAGACCTTGGACAGCTATTACCCTGGACTTCATAGTCAAGCTCCTCTTGTCTAACGGGCACACTGTAGTCCTCACTATGGTTGACCAATTGGTAAAAATGGGCCATTTTATTCCCATTGTGTACCTGTCCTCTGCAGAAAAAATATCCCAGCTCCTGGTGAGTCTCATCATCTATCTCCATGGACTCCTGAAGAAAGTCAGAACTGATCAGGGTCCGCAGTTTGTGTTGTGATTTTGGTACAAAATCCTATGATTGCTGAGAGTCCACACATATACCACCTATCATCCACAAACAGATGTTCTGTCCAAACAAGCAAATCAAGTGTTAGTGTAATACCTGTGCTGCTTCATGAATTTCCACCAGAACAACTGATGGAGCCTCCTATGACAAGCAGCATTTCTTACAACAGCTCTAAGTTAATGTTGTGCAAGAATGTTGTGCAAACCCAAACAGAGTTCATGTCGTGCAAATCCAGCTGTACCTGTCAACTCCACCAATCCTGTGGCCACTGACTGGGTGTGCCAAATTCATAAAGAACTCAAGCACACATGAACAAGGCCAAGGAAATTTACCAGTGGTAAACTGACCACTGGCGCCAAGGAGGCCTGGCATTTTCTGTCAGGCAAAAAGTGTGACTCTCAGCCCAAAACCTCTGCACCAACCAGCCATATATTACCAATACCTTGGACCATATTCCATCAGCCAGGCAATTTACCCAGTGACTATGAGATTTCAGTTACCAGGACATTTCAAAATACTCACAGTGTTTCACTTACCCTTGACAACCCCCTAGCTCATTAGACTCAACCAATCTGCCCCCCCCCCCCCAACACCAAGTGGTCCATGAGATACTGGACTCAAAATCAAATGTATCTCTGTCTGGTATTTTGTAGGCTGGGACTGCGATGGTTGCAAAGAGCAATCCTGGGGGGGTCAGCATCCCATGTCCATGCTTCTGACCTTGTAGCACAACCTTGCACATAGCCCATCCTGTTTAACCCAGGTTGACAAAAGGCCCTCCCAGAGGGGGGATAATATAAAGTCCAGTAGGTCTCAAACACAGGACTGCAGAACTGTAAGGAAGCAAACACCTCAATGCTGCCACCCAGAAGCACCTATAACCAACTTGCACTTGATAGCCACAGATTCTGGGAAAGTCTTGCCTCAAGGAGACTGACAGGCAGCTGCCTCATGGTTCTAGATTGGCTCACCACCCTGTACAAACCCAAGGGGTGTTCTCCACAAAGTGTTCAGGCAACACTGTGGCTCTCTTGTAGCTGCCTTGGCCATTCCTGCTTCTTGATCTCTACCCTTGAAGTCCTGGCTTCACCCTTAGCGTGGTTGGAATCTTGACTCCTGATCAGGACCCTGAAAAGTGACACTGATTCTGATCCTTGCTATCAAATCCAACCTGGAATTTGACTATTAACTCTTCTGCTCTTCTCAGTCTCAGGCCTGACCCTGCTCTGACCTTTAGCCCAACTGCTCTTATCAAGATCCTGACAATAAGGGTGTCTTCTTGTCAAAGGAAATGCCAGCAATCTGGTGGCATACATGTCAGTAGGGCATCCAAGGCTTACTAAAGGTTATGAGAAAGCAGTGTCTCAGAAGGAACCCTTAGGGCAAGGGTGAAGAGTTGGTAACTTTCTGCAGGTCTGGGATAGCTTGTGTGGAGTAGGCTCAGTGTCTGAGTGTAGGCCAGCGCACCACGTAGCTTTTGTTTGCTACATGTGACTTAAACCAGAAGTTTGCCAAAGCAAAGACAAGGTGATAGACATTCTCCAGTCATGCTCACTTGCTTTGTCCTGAAGCTTTTGTAGCATCTATAAGGACAGAGCATGTATGGTACTAGCATGCTGGGGCACTGCTCAAAGAGGGTAGAATTAAGGTATGTTTATAAAAAATACAGAAATTAGCTTGAAACAAGCAAATTTCAAAACAATTCAGTCAACGTTTTTTTTCCCCTAACGTCCTTCTAGTATGGACCAGAAGTGGAAACACAGAAGTGCTGGAGTGGTATTACAGAGCCATATGGCACCAGGTGTACTGAACTAGAAATATGAGTCTGTTCTTGTGAAATGTCTGAAACAACTTCTAGACACAAAAACCAGTGGATACATTAAAATAAAATGTAAATTAACATCCAAACATTGAGATACTTAGCTAACCCTCACTCATCTGAAATGATTTGTCGTCTGGTAGTACAAAGGAACCAAAGTGGGTCAACATCCAAATGCTCACTACAGGTATCTATGGAAGAAATTCAGTCCTGGGCAGAGGGCCAGAAGAAGACCTAGTCACCAATTAAATCCCTTGTAATAGTCCTCTTCTGAATTTCAGCCTATGTGAGTATTCTCTTGTTTCTTTCTAGTCAATAGAAAAACATAAACAATTACAAGACCAATCATCCAGTGTGTGCCACACTCAAAAATAAATGTATAAGAGGGAGGAAAAATAGTTACATTTTCTCCTCAAATGAGCCTATCATTTGCTATTGTCCATGCCTATGCTAGAAAAAGAGTGAAACAGTCACGGTTACATTCTCTTGCTGTGAAACTGATGGAAAATGAAGACATATACAGAGCAATAATGTTCCCTCCAGCATCAGTCAGGGCTTCTAATCCATTAAGAAAGATAGAAAGAAAAACAGAATTTTACAGGCTGCCTTTACTGACCATGAGAGGTTCTCATTAGGCCAGCAGGGGCCTTCCTGCAGTATGCTTGTCTAGTAAGCATTTGAAAATGATGTGATCTTGATGCTTTACGCTTGTTTACTGCAGGACTGCCAAATGATTTTACTTATTTTTTTCTGAATCAGAAATCTGCCGTATAGAATGTGTGTCAAGAAATTTCTAAAATTGTACATTTCACTCATCCCCAAGGATTGATAAATATCTAATGTGGTGCCAGAATTTTTTGATCTCTTAAGGACTATGAAAAACACAAACGAAGACTTTCCAAAGCATTCACTGTCACATCTTGTGACTGACTGTTAATACAGGAGATTAATTGAACACCTTACATATTTACTTGAAGAGCAGTCAGCTTCTATTTACTCTGCTACAATAATTTTTTTCAGCTGTTATGCCACCTGTCCCACTGGCTGATTTCACAGTGTCTGCATTTGTAAAAACATCAAATATTTACAACGGTTTTGTCAGGGTAACTTCTGAACACTGGCCAAATACACAAGGGAAATGGAAACATTTCCTTTATATGTATTATATATACGCACACATAAACATACATGCTTTGTATTTGAAAAATAAATCCAAAACTCATGTAAAAGAGAGTCTACCAGCTCTTGCATTCCTCATGGGTTCCTTTATTTTTGAATAAATGCACAATAACCCCAGCATCTAACTGCCACATCACATGTTACAGATACTTCGTTATTTTAATAAATATTAATGAATGGGTTTATTGTTGTTGAAGGCTTACAGCTGAAATACCACTAGACTAGGCTTTTCAAGTCCATTATTTATAACAATACAAATGTGATTTTTATTTATTTGAAATGCAGATGATATTACAATACTTCCTAACAGATTTTCAATTTTCAGCATGAAGTGAATGAATTATGAGCTGATTGGCATTCTCTTTCTCTTTGCACCTTTTACTTTTTTATGGAATACGGTAAGCCTTAGCACATCCATCTGGGAGTTCCAATAACTAAAAACAATGAGGAGTACTTGTGGCACCTTAGAAACTAACACATTTTTGGGGGAATAAGCTCTTATGAGCTAAAATCTACTTCATCAGATGCATGGAGTGGAAAATACAGTAGGCAGGTATATATTTATAGTACATGAAAAGATGGGCCTTGCCTTACTAAGTGAGGGGTCAGTGCTAACAAGACAATTCAATTAAAGTGGAAGTGGCCTATTCTCAACAGTAGGATACCAAAGGAGGAAAAAACACTTTTATAGTGGTAATGAGGCCAATGTAATCAGGGTGGCCCTTTTCAAAGAGTTGTCAAGAAGGTGCGAGTAACAGTAGGAGGAAATTAGTATGGAGAAATTAGTAGTTGTAGTGACTCATCCACCCCCAGACTTTATTCAGATCTAATTTGATGGTGTCCAGGTTGTAAATTAATTCCAGCTTGCAGTTTCTCATTGGAGTCTGGCCAATGTACATGGCAGAGAGGCATTGCTGGCAATAACTAAGGAATGAATGAGCAGGCAAAGTAGAGTAATCTATCCTGTGACCAACAGAAATGGCCCCTCTAGCACAGTTTCAAGACTTCAAGTGGGCAGGGGTAGAGAAGTGTACACTATGGCTGCACTTTTCTATATGGCTATTCTGAAATCTTTTATTTCCACACTTGTCAGTCTAATACCTTTCACAAGCCCTATGTTGGACTTTTTATATCAGTGTTAAAAATGAAAAATATATTTGTCTACTAAAAAGAGGACTTTTTAAATTCATAGTGGACTTCTTAATATAAAGGCTGATTTGCCTTTTGACAGTGTTACACTGGTGCAAGTGAGAGGAGTAGCAGGCTCCTTATGTTTATTTCTTTATGGTATGAGGTCAGACTGTTGCACAAGTTACCAAGACACATCTTATGTTTAGGAGGCAGAATAAATGCACAAGCCCTCTACTTACATACATAATATTTTCCAGTACCTTCTTGTCCTCCCAGCTCATAAAGTAGAAGCCTTAACTGTCTCCCTGACAGATTTTAATTTTAAAATCTTTAGCTTCACACTAAGGTTATCAGTCAGCCTTCAAATTCTGTAGCTCCTCATAAACCATATGAACTGCTGTCTCCTCATTTCTTACATCAACAGACATCTTCTCTTGACTTGCGAGCCTTGAACCTAGCATGAGATCAACTTTTATTTTGCCTGTTGTTTCTGAGTCATTTCACTAAGCGTTACCAAGCTATTGACATGAGTATGATGGTAACTTCCATACAGCAAGCTCCAGCAGCCAGCTTTATTCTGCCAAGATAAATATGATTCTCTTAAATATGATGATGATTCCACATTGAAACAATTTCTATTGTACAAGTATGGATCATCAATAGTCTCCAAAATAACATCTTACCATCTAATATATAAATCATTGTTGTTTATAGGGTTGTTTTTAGCTGTGTTGGTCCCAGTATATTAAAGAGACAAAATGGATGAGGTGAGGTAATATCTTTTATTGGACCAACTTCTGTTGATGAAAGATAAAAGTTTTCAAGCTACATGGAGTCCTTCTTCAGGTCAGACCTGCCTAGCCTGAAAGCTTGTCTCTTTCACCAATAAAAGTTGGTTCAATAAAAGGTATTACCTCATCCACCTTGTTTATCTAGGATACAAACTATATACTTAATGTTGGGCAGTTCTAATATAGTGTAACATTTAATACTTTTTTAAAAACTCCAAGTATAAATGATATCAGTAATTCACTTAAGACTGCCTAGCCAAAATGTGATATTGATCTTCTTATTTATATATGATAATTTTTGTAAAGTTCTATTCTCACAAGTACAAAAGACCAATTATTTTTACGGTCTGAATCCAAACCCCACTGAATTGAATAGGAGTCTTTACACTGACTTTAATATACATTGGATTGGTCTCTGTTAGAACAACATGTATAATATTTTTTTTAAATGTGGCCTGATCCTGCTTCTGGTTCATTGAACCAGAGTTTTGCCTATTACTTCAATGGGATCAGGATCACAGTATGTACTACAAAAGAGGAAAAGATGGACTATTCAAAATATATGTTTATAAGTGAAGATGTTAATGTTTCTTTCTGTTGAACTCAGGCCACTGATCTAGTTTCAATAATCCACTCAAAGTTATATAAAAAAATGAGGCAGATTGCTTACTGTCTCAGGGACTGATTGTTGTTATGTTAATATAGTTTGACTGAGGTTTGCAGGAGCTTCATTTTAAGGGAGCAGGGAAGAAAACTACTACCAGAATGCCAGAGTGAGATGAGCAAATAAATTGTTTTCCGTTTTATTCAGACATATATATTTGCTAATGCCTACAGTACAGCCAATGTTTCTGATATTTATTATCCATCTGCTTCCTGCCCATCAGCAGTGGTTCTACTGCACTCCAAAAAGCTTTGTTTCTATTAAGCACAGTGGAAGTGGCACTGTAAACCTTTTGTGATATCTCTCTGCTGATGTAGTTGGACAGACAGCAGAAAATGAACAGGTTTGGGAATAGGGTGACACAGATTGGGAAACCCAATCCAAGGGAATTAAATTCTAATTGGAAGGAGGCAGGGTTATCTCCAAATGGGGCAAGGTGAAGGCAACAGTGCATGCATATGATCCTTTATTAATAATCCACAGCAAATTTCACATCTTAGTGCTGGTTTAAATCTGAAATATTTCTCATTTTTCATTTGAAAGTCTCCAACTGCCTCCAATTAGTATAAGTCTGAACTGCCATCCCTGCTTGAGCTGAGCTGAACTGCCTTACCTGACCTACCTTTAAGCCTGCTAGCTCAGATCTTAGCACAGCAAAACTGCAGCAATGCACATCTCATCATGAGCTGTACAAGCCTGCCTGGAACCTTGGGTAATTACTTGTGGGACTAGCTTGTGCTGCTGTAGCTTCACTGTTCCAGAATCTATAGCTAGATTAAAGCTTGCTCGGGTATGTTGGCTTGAGCAGTGATCACACCCATTGATTGCATACAAGACAGACCCTTAAAGTCAGTAATGCAGAATTCTGAGGTTTACTCCTCTTGTCTGATGCAGTTTTTCATGTTGCTCACTGTGGCTTTTATATTTGTCATTGGCTTGTATGTAAAAGAGCAAACAAATAAAAAGGAAAGAAAAATTACTGGCATAAAAGACAGTATGCTGCAAAGAGCAACTCTGTTATTCTATGCTTTACGTTCCAAAAGTGAGTTTTATTTCTGTTCTATCTCAAATGAGTCTCGGTGTGTGACTTTTTCTATTTTATGCCTCTGACTCTATTTTCAGAAGAGAAGAGCATTGTTTGCATCAGTCAAACATCCTGCATGAAAAGAATAAACAAAACTTTAATGAATCAGACACTCACACATAGAAAAACTCTTTTGGCTTTACTCTCCAAGGTCAAATGCAATAATACTATGCTAATAATAGTTAATAAAAATCTTTAGCACAGGAATGAGAAGGAAGAAAGCTTCATTATCTTCTTCTGACACGATCAATAGGCAGAGCTGCCATATGGACTAAGAGATTAGAGACCTAAATCAAAAGATGATGGTCCAGTAACTGTAGCTTTTTCAGAATAAAGGGGGACAATTATTCCTCCATATAATTTCATTAGAAATGAGAATTAGGAACTTTAACCTATGGTGGCAACTGTCTTAGTTTTCTTTGTAACTGTATCAAATAATTATGAAGTCTTTATTCTAAACATAGACTCACATAGAAACTTTTAAGTCAAAACCCACTGGCATTTTATGGAGAGAGGATCCAATACAAGTCCCCATACCTGAACCCATCTGCAACATTTTACTCCTACATCAAATCCGATAATAGAAGGGGCCTAGTTTCTTGTTTTGAATTCATCAAAATTCTCATGAAAATATGTAATCTTATATGGTTTCCATCATATAGGGCCCAAATATCATGAAAACAGCTGGTAAAATGACACCACTGACAAATCTCAAACATAAATTCAAATTCTAGCTCCCTTTCAGCCCCAAGCCACAAATGCTTGCTTAATTGTAAAGCTAAATTAGATCAAAATATAACCCCCATTTGAAATCAGAATCTCTGAACTTGATATTGCAAATGTCTACTATTCATGTACAAATATTGTATTTCTTGTTTTCTCATTTTAAGAGTACAGTCAACATGATAAGAGGTTGGCTCAAAACACTCAAACTGTCAGGGCTGGGGAACAGGGGGGAGGATATCTTCATATGGGCACCCAGGAGCTAACATTCAGGGACATTTATTTTGGTAAAAACATCATAACTTAGCAGCAGCATAAGTGTTAACCTGGAGATATGGTTACTCACTAACTATGGACTATTGAAGGTGCACCAGGAGTGTTTGATTTTACTCAGCTTATTTAGATTTTACAGATAGCTCCAAAATACTGTTGAAAACACTCAATCAATATCTGATCTAAAGTGCTCCTGGAGTTTGCTTTTTTGCAACTGGTGCAAGGAACAATTTGTTCCAAATTTGCCATTTATTCACAAGCAGGCTTTGGGAGAGTCCTTTAACCTCCAGTTTTCCAGTTTATGGAAGTGAATGAAAACAATGCTTAGCCATCTATATCGAAAGCTTTCCGAGATTCCTATTTCAGCACACAAAACATCAGGGGTGTCATAGAAAGAAAAGAACCCATCAGAGTTCCTTCACACAGCATACAATCAACCTGTGGAAATCCTTGCCTTAGGAGGTTGTGAAGGCTAGAATTATAATAGGGTTTAAAAGAGAACTAGATAAATTCATGGAGGTTAATTCCATTAATGGCTGTTAGCCAGGATGGGTAAGGAATGGTCTCCCTAGCCTCTGTTTGTCAGAGGGTGAAGATGGATGGCAGGAGAGGATCACTTGATCCTTAACTGTTAGGGTCACTCCCTCTGGGGCACCTGACATTGGTTGCTGTTGATAGACAGGATACTGGGCTGGATGGACCATTCCTATGTTCTCATAAGAGAAAGCTTTCTTTTCTTTTGTTTCCAAAATGTTCCTGTTTTCTTTTACAAATTAGAAATGTTTTCACCCAAACAACAAAAAGAAAATTCGCTTCCAATAAAACATTTGCAAATTAAAAGGAGAAAATAACTCATTAGTAAATGGCTCATTAAAATGAACCAAATCCTGGTGTCATTAGCACATCCATTTTATGCTACCAACTCCTTTCTCCTTACCATTGCTCCAGCAGAGAGGAGAAGACTCCTGTGAGGGAGGTCTATCCTTTAACATTGATGAAGGTGTTAATGAATAACACTCCAGACCCAATTTTGATCTGACTTACACCAGTGTAAATCAGGATTACCTTCACTGACTTCAGTGAAGTTTATCAGTGTGAGAACAGAACAAAGAACGTAGATCTCTTAAAATCTGTTGGGAGAATATGGATCTCGCAATTTATTTTTTTTTACAAATTCATTTTATCAACAAGAATAGCATAATTAAGCATTACATAAAGTACCACTGCAGAATAATTCATTCTGAATAACATCCATTATCAATTTTGGCAATTTCATCACAGGTTCAAGACATTTTTTTTCCTATTATCCAATGAGCTTCAAATGAGTGACTTTTTATAACTAATAGCTCTGTTCACTACCAACTGCAGCACCAACTGCAGCTGAATTATGATGCCAGTGGCTTTAAAAACTTGGCCATAACTTAGAAGTCATTGACATTGCCAAACACATTAAAAGAAGAGAGCACTACTATTTAGCGGAGGAACAAAATTATATGGCAGTACTGGGGAAAAATGCCATATAATACAAATGGAACATATATTCAAGATCAAGAAGTATGTACAAATACTTTGCATCAAAGTGCTATTTATGACATATGAAACATGTCTTTAAGTCCATGAAGTAACATGATATTGTCTCAGTAGATGACTCAGTAGATGTGAATAATTTCAGGTTTCAGTCTAACTGCAGTGACCTAACAGCTGATACTCTGTACTTCAGTTTAAGTTCCCTACACATCCTCCAAAATCCAATGACAAATTCTAGGGACAGAAATGGCAGCCATAGACATCTTGCAAAACACAGAGAGAATTGGAAATGGCTCTTTTACATGTTCAAGAAAAAGAGAGAGGTCTGCCAAAGCTAAAACCACCCCAATAGGATCCTGAAGGATTTAAAAGCACTTCTCAGGGACAGATGTGTTGGAGGTCTCCTGCCAGAAGTCCAGGGAGACATGCTGACAAATAGAGAAAGGGTCTGTGTAGCTGGTGTTTCCTAGATACTGGGAATGGTAAGCCTTAGGGGAAAGAAAGCATCCATGAAGCTGTTATTCATGGTTTTTAAGATATGTGGGTGGTTTTCTGTTTTTTGGGGTTTTTTTTTTTCTGAAATACTCCCTCTATGCTGGGGTGGCGAGGTAGTCAGGAATGCATCGCACAGAGCTGGCTTTTTTGGCTCAACCAGCAACAAGATTCCCCTCTCAAAAGGGGACTCCTCAGCTGGCATGTTAGGGCAGCTTTATGGCCTCCAAATGGTTGGAGCAGTAGGGGGTGGGGGGCAGGGCTAGGATCTGGCTGAGTAATTGCAATGATATGTCCATGTTTGTGCCACCCCTTTTCTTCCAAAAATCAATCAATGAAATCTGGCTCAGGTTCACCTCTGTCACTATTTTAATTTAGAACAGAGAGATTTCCAGAAGTGCTGGTGCTTCCTAGACATATGCCATCGGATTGAATATACCTGGAGTTTGAAAATTACATGAGATGTTTCACTCCATATTGTTTATGAAAATATGTTTATGATATGAATATAACATAACAGATATGCTTTATGTAAAAGGGGGTCTTGTAAGATATCATTGGAGAGGTTATAATTTACTGAATGTGATTATCCAATTTGTATGAGGATATCATTTCTGTATCTGAAGTGAGGAATATTGACAATGTATCTGTATTTCAGTTATGCTCCTTTGGGTAATGCCCACTGCAAACACTTCAGGTGCAACAATGG
Organism: Dermatemys mawii; assembly: GCA_007922305.1. Classification (NCBI taxonomy): domain Eukaryota; kingdom Metazoa; phylum Chordata; order Testudines; family Dermatemydidae; genus Dermatemys; species Dermatemys mawii. The sequence goes on along the minus strand of ML677334.1, from coordinate 9,175,261 downwards.
AAAAGCCATACAGGGCTGATGGCCTATCTGGGAGGACAATGGACTATGAAAAGGCTTGGCCTTCCTGCAGACACTCCATATTGACACTGACTCATGGACGCTGTGACGGTCAGGTGGTCTTGTCACCTAATACTAAACATTACCTGGAACTTTGTGTAACTTTCCACTGGAAGGGAAGGGTAGTCAAGTTTGGGAAACAAGGGTTTCCTGCCTTATGGAAATCCTACTTAAGGGTTGGGAGGAAGTTAAATAAGATTCTTCCTCTTCATGGCTATGCTGCCCAAGAAGAAAGACTGCTAAAGCTACCTGAAGGGAAAACAAGGGGGTAGTCCAGACTGAGACGATTTGAGCATTGACCTCCTTAAACCAGGGTTGCGAGTTCAATCCTTGAGGGGGCCACTTAGGGATATGGGGCAAAATCTGTTGGATGATTTAATTGTGGATTGGTCCTGCTTTGAGCATGGGGTTGGACTAGATCTCCTGAGGTCTCTTCCAACCCTGATATTCTATGAGACAGAGATCCAGTCTAAAAAGGAATATAACGAACTCTGAACCCCAGAAACTTTTCAACCTGCCCAAAATAACATTAAGGGTGAGAATTTACATTTTGTAACCTGTTTCTTAAATAGATTGAGGTTAGCTTGCATATTTTGCTTTATTTGGTCAGTAATCTGTTATGTTCTGTCTCTTATATTCACTTAAAATTCATTTTTTGTAGTTAATAAACTTATTTCTTGTTTATAATAAAATCCATTTTATGTAATTTTTAGTTGAGGGGACAAGAAGTTGTGCACATCTCTCTTCGCCTTGAGGAAGAGGGCAAATTTTATGAGCAAATTTTATGAGATATTTCTATACAGTGCAAGACAGTAGTATTTTGGGTTTGTCTTCCAAAAGGGGTGGGCACGTGAGTGCTGAGAGAGCCCACTCACACAGAGCTAATTTCAGTCTGTGTCTGCAGCGGGGTGTGACCCACTGCATGTGCTGTAAAAGGCCAGACAGCCTAAATCAGGAAAGCATGGAGAGGGAACCCAAGTTGAGCAGGGGAGGCTCAGTTAAACCTCAGCACATCAGGTGGCATCTGTGACAAAGTTCCGAGTCTGTATTTGTGGGTCCTGCGCTTCCTGGCAGAGTTAGGGGCCTCAGAAACTCATCCAGGCCCCAGAGTGACCTCCCTTTCTCAGTAAGTAATTAGGGGAGACAGAAAGGGGGGAGCCCGGGCCCGCCCTCTACTCCAGACTCCAGCCCAGGGACCCTAATAGTATCAGCTAAGATGGCTGACTTTTTAGGCACAAAACACAATACAATTCCCTGGGCTACTTCCCTACAGCAGTCTCCGCTTCTTCAAACTCCACTTCACCCTTACCTCAGGGCCTCCTTCCTTCTGTATGATATGTTGTCCACCACTCAGTCTCACCAACAGCACAACCTCCTTCCACAGCTCCTGACACCCACACCCCACCTGACTAACTGGGAGGTTTTTATCTGGTTTCAGCCAGTGCCTGACTGGCTTCAGGTGTCCCAATCAGGCTAGCTGTTTCTACTCCTTTCTAGAAGCTTCCTGATTGGCCTGGAGTAGCCTTTGTTTGGCTATCCAGGGAACAGGGACCTACACATCCTGAGGCTGATATACCTGCCTTCCAGCACTCTCCTATACCCTTCTGGTCTGACTCCATCACACATCCCAGAAGGGGGGTCCAACCAGACATCACAATGTGTCTAGGATAAAACACTGAATTCTGTTATATTTTTCTGGGGTAACTTTTAATTTACTGGAAAAATATGAAAAATAGTATCATATCAAACTCACAGAAAAAAATGTTCAGACACTGCAGTTCTGCTCTTTCAGTTTCCAGCAGAGTTAAGTCATTATACACTGAAAACCCTCCAAATTGCAAAAATTATTATCCTCAGAATCAAATGAAGATGTAAATAGTTAGGTTTGAAAAAATATGTATAAAGCAGCCAATAAAAGACTACTGCATAAGAAAAAGTAGGATTTATGGCAAATATAGGAGTATTATTAAGAACTCAATGACCTTATTTTAAGGTATTTGAGAAAAATTAGAAGTATTAAGCAAATGTATTAAAAGGGAAATGGGAAAAAGGGAGAAGAGAGATGAATACAGTGGGCATTAGCTGTAATATATACCATTAAAAAGAGGTACACTCTGAAGAAGCATATTGAAACTATCAGGATCATATTAGATGGTGAAAGAAAGCAAAAAAAAAAAAAAAAAAAGATTAATTTACCACTGTTGAGATGTGGCCTAATGAATCTTAATTGTGTTCTTTTGTCAGCTGATACAGTCCATATGGCTCCAGTGATACAGCCATTAGTTCTTAGGGTTTTTGTTCATTTCCTAAACCTGGCTGTATTACTTTTCTCAGTGATGAAAAAAGATCTAGAGATGGTGCAGCATGTTACTGTGATTTGAAACTGGCTGTGAATTTGCAGTTCCGTTTATGGTTTGTTGGCTCCCACAGACCCCAGGATAGAGACTGTAGAAGTGAAACTGAGGCTTGGTCCAACCATACAGCCTTTGCCAGTATATCTATGTCAACTAGTCGTCTGGAAAAAAAATCACCTCCTAGGTGACGTAGCTCTGTCGGCAAAACCCCAGGAACAGCTGCAACTACACAAATAGAAGAGTGGTTCTGTTAGCACAGCTATTGTCATTCAGGGAGACAGTGTAGCTATATTAGCAAAGAAACTTCTGCTGGTTTATACAGAGCCTACAGTGGAGGGCATTGCTAGCATAGCTAGGTCAGCATAGGTTCTGTAGTGTAGACAGGCCCTGAGACTGCCTGTCTCACTTGTGCCTTAAAGACACAAACAGCCTGTAGGTGCCAGACCAAGAGATGAGCCAGACAACCAAATGCAGGGCCTAGATAAAGCTGCACAAGGCTGGAACAATATGGGAATTGAGTTTCACTGGGGGTAGTGTTTGTGGGAGACAGCTGGCTGAAAAACATCAGGTTCCCACAGCTGGAGGTGCAGTAGCCCAAGAGTAGCACCCTGCATCAGAAGGGGAGGCACTATTTTGTCTCTTTCAGACACGAGGTTTGAGACCAACCTGGAGGCTCCAGCTCCACAAAGGAGAAACTGAGCCACAAGACTCCGCTGAGCCTGCAACATTCAGCAATTTTATCTAGTTAGGGGGCATTTAGTGTTGCTGTGTGACTAAACAGTTACTCATTTATTTGTTATCCTTGATTCCATTGCCTGCTCCCTTTCCCTTCTTTCAAGTTATCTGTCCTTTCCAGGAATAAAAAAATGTGTTTATATCTTTTTCTGTTGATTTCCAGTACTTATAAACTGTTGTCTATCAGTTTATGCACCTACACACCAGGGGAAGCACCAAGGCCTTGTTCACACTAGTGGCAGCATGCAGGATATGGACAGCTACATGCTGCAGTGAAAAGCAGGCTATCGCCACACTGTGGCAGCGAAAGACTTAAGCAGGGGGAAAGCAGCTGGGAAAGGTCTGTCAGAGCTCTCTGTCTCTGCCTCCCTCCTAACAGAGCTTTTTCCCATAGAAGTGTATATGGGGAAGGTTCTGCATGGCTGAGTAGTAGAGAACCATTGTAGGGCATGTATCCTAATGTTCTGGCTTGTCTTTACTCAGAGGCTCACTGTCGACACTGTTAACTACCTGTGCTAGGGTTGTGGGCAGGATATGTGCTCTATATGCTGCCATAAAAATAGACATAGCCTAAGAAGCAAGGGCCCATTGGTCCTAAAGTGGATTGCCAGGCCTCTGAGAATTGAGGAATTGGAACACCTTTGGGAACTAGGGGTGCTCCTGGAGGAGATACATGTTCTTATGTCGAGGTAAGTCCCCTCTGATTTGTTTGGTGGAGTGGGATCTATCACTGACCCTACTAATATGACCCCATTACTATAGTGTCTGTGCATATGTCTTTTACAACAGGTGAAATGTATTTATTTATTCACTAGAGCTCACAGGTTCAGATTTTGATGAAGGCAGTTTTACTATATATTCTAAATTAAAACTGCTTTTTATATCTGGCAACTGCAGTGTTTGCATGACAGGGTGGGGAGAGCTAAGACAGAAAGCTGGGCCTCCTAGATGTGAATCTAAAAAGAAATTCCTAGATGCTCACAAGATGCTGTACAAGTCTCCGCATGTTCAGAATAAAATATACTCTTAAATTATGAAGAAAATACTGAAAACACTCTACTTGCCTTACAGTGATTGTGTACAAAAGATAATAGTAGGAAATATATTGGATGAAGTTTAAGGCAAAGAGGAGTAGGAGACAGACGGAGTCCCAGCAGATAAAAAGGGAAAAATAAATGGGAGAAAAGCACTGAACTAGCTGAATGCTAAATTTGTTTAGAAACAAAAGAGCAGCATTATGTTTTCCATTTAAATGAGAGACAGCTTACAAAGGACAATGGCAAATTTTGCAACAGCAGCATCAGTTTTGCCTTCCTATTTGGAGAAAGTATATGCAAATATCTTGTAACTAAGTCAGGTTCTTCCTGTGTGACACTGGACACGTCACTCCGCCAAGAGAGGCAGTTATATTTACTAGTTTTAAACAATGTATATTCAGGATATAAATAGAGTAGTGATTCTAATTTATTATTTAACTCCAAAATGTACGGGTTTAACAGGTAAAGTGCTCAGGCCATTTTTCTGAATACCCTCTGAACAATACCTTGAGAGCATATAGCCTCCAAGACTGGGTTGCTGATAGCTGCTGCAGGGATGCCCCAGAATAACCTGCTCCTGGGGAAGCCATAGAAGGTAAGGATATATTTGGATCTGAAGCACTTTACCTGAGGTTGTCACTAAGAAGGGTCCTAAGACTTGCTCCCTAAATGTGATTGCAAGGCAAGTTCCCCCTGTCACCACTACACATGCTATTTTGTAGTGATAGAATGGAAATGTAATACACTTACTCACACTGGCTTTTCTAACACGTAGATTGGAGTATTAAGTAAAACTACAGTTATTACTAATGCAAGGACAATTAGAAAGAAAAGTGGCATGTGCTAATATGCTTCCATGATCCACCTATCAAATTACTGTTATGCTGAAAGATACTAATGACTGCCATCAGGTGAATATGACTCAAAGACAATTACAGACATGGTTAAAATCAATAGGTGTGCCAAGCACTCTTTCAGACTCAATGGAAGGAGCAGTTAATTCCCTTTTTGTAACAGAAAAGCTGCAAACAATGGAGGGACTGCCCAAGGTACATGGCAGTCAGAGCTAAGCTGTGTGAGCTAAGGGGTTTCCCTCATTGCAAATGGAGGGCCTAGTATATTGGTTTTGCAGCCTGTGTGTAATAAAGGGAGAAAGCCATCAGAAAGCCTAGAGCACCACTTGTGAGCATGACACTAAACTTGAAGCAGCAAGATAAAGTTACTTAGGTAGGGTTCTTGCTGGAGTGGCAGACTGGAGCATTTATGACCAAGGAGCCTGCCAGCCACTGTTTATTTCCACTGTGTTCAGGTAAACAGGACTTTGTGTACTTTTGTTTGTAAATAAATTGTTGAAATAATTTTCACCAAAGAACATACCCAACTCGAATTATCAACTTCTCATCCTAATGGAAAAAATCCTCAAGGTCCCAAATATTGGCGACTGGTCAGGCTAAACAGGCAAGCAATGTAATACTTAGAGCTATACTTGCAGATTCATTCTTACACAGATTACTGACACAATATAGTATATTTTAACAGCTTCATTGGAGCTATTACATTCAGTTGTGCCTGTGTCTGAGGCACTTTGCTTTAATTGACAGCACAATAGACCATAACACTTTTGTGTAAATTGTTATAGACTAGAAGGTTATAGAGGAATCACTAATGGAACTTTAACTATAGCAATAGAAGGGAGTTAAGAGGATGCATCAATTGAACTGTAAGGCATTCAATCCATGATGTTTTATTTGATAAACATAAAAACAGATGCTAAAATTAAATCTGACTGAAGAAACAGAGCATAATTAAGATGTACCTTCCTCATGTCAGTTAATGCTGTACTTCAAATCAAATGACATGCAGATGCTAGTGAAGCACCTTGTTAAAATCAATTTGCTTCCTGGATGCCTCTCTAGCTTTAGTCATACCCAAGTTAAATGGCCTCAGTATAGGGTAACTGGGTGAAATTTAATGGCCTGTGATATGCTGGAGGTCAGACTAGATGACTTAATGTTTTCTTCTGGCATTAAACTCCTTCTCTGAATCCCTCTGTACATTATTCTTTATAAAGTTTCCTTCTGCAGATGTGCCGCTATAGCTTTACACCTTTCGGTATTTGCTTCCACAGGCCTTTTAGAAGTGCTTATTATTGGTAATGTGCTCACTTATTGCTGAATGCTGTCACTGGCCATACGTATGAGCATGATGAATACAAATGAGTAATATTTGAGACAACCCTAGGAAAAAGGGTGGGGAACAAATATACTTAAAATATGGATTTGATTCTGTAACCTCTTCTCACTGAGTAGCACTTACCCACATGTGTAGTCCCGTTAATGTCAGTAAAACTACTGATACAAGTAACTTCAGCCCAAGCTTTATAGAATCAGACTTTTCCTTTTGGTGTCTGTTTGGAAGCAAACTTTCAACAGATAAATATATACATACATTTAGTTTCTCCTTTCATTTCTCTTCCTTGTGACTTTTTAAAAAAAAACAAACAAAAACAAACCTCTTGCTTTGTCCTCTCCTCTCTTTCTCAGCATCCATATTTTGACTTAGACTATTTTTAAAAGTAACCAGAGAGGGTCAGGGGAAACAACCAGAAAAAATAGTGAAAAAATCACAAATTATAATTTATGTTGACAGGAAGTGATTTAGGAAATTTTAAATGTAGGCATAATTTTCTCAGACAGAGTTTTCCTCAAACCAGCTGATCGCTTTGGAAACTTTAATTCCTGAGTTCAGAGAAGTTATATCTACACAATGGATTATTGGTTCCCACCTCTGGTTTCTTAGTATTAACAGAAGCACAACTGATTGTCTTTGAAGTAAATTCATAATGAAAGAGACAAAATATTATAGCTGGTTTAGCCTTCACTGCCAATGAATTCATTGGAAAAAAATGAGCATTTGGAGGCACAAAAGAATAAAAGTCAAACCAGAATACGTTACAATGACAGAGACCTTGAGAAAACATCTTCTACCATAAAAATGAAATATTTAATTATAGTTGTGATATTTGAGGATTTTTTAGACCTTGAAAACTGGTATGAGCAGGTCTACTATAGAGTACACCAGTTATTGTTCAAATTTTCAAAATAGTACTTTATCCTCAGAAAGTGATAAATAAAATGATGAATAGTATAGATTTGCATCTGATCCTCTATTCAGTACCAGGCTATAATTAAACCTTATGTTCTGCTTCCGTTAAAAAACAGGATCCACTAAAATCAGAATAATTTCAATTTGGTTATTCAATATCACCATGGATCACGATTTTGCATTGTAATTTCTGACCCATCCTACTGAATGAACTTTGTTAACTTTTTCCTGTTATTATTATATAAAAAATACTCACTTGTACAAATACTCATTTGTAATGTAATAATTGCAAAATCCTAGATCTGGATGATGATCATGTTTTAATGGTTTACCACAGAGTTCTGTTCTAATTTATACCTACCTTCAGTTGGGTTGTACTGGTGTAAATGTCTTGATTTGAGGTTTTTTTAAAAAAATGTATTTATTTTTTAATATTGTAAAAACTCTGTTTTATAGCATGATAGACACAATGCAATTTCAGTTTCTCTTCTTTTCACAATTAAATTTCCATGGGCCTTATCAAGACATCAGTTTTAAGTTTGAAGCCAATAGGGAGTTCTTTTTAGAAATCAGTGGTATACGACAGCCCATTGTTAATAGTGAAAATCTTATCCCAGACAAGAGGATTAGTATCATAGTCTCACAATGGAACACCACATAACAAAGAGAAGAATTAACCTTTAAAGTATTACACACTAACATATTTTTGACTGGAAAACAGTTGAATATGGCTCAGAAAAGCAAAAGGTTTGTCATGGAAGTCACAGACTTTCCATGACCTCTATGACTTCTGCAGCGACCAGTGCACCTGGCTCAGGAGCAGCTCAGGAAGTCCCTGAGCCAGGCGGACCAGCTGCTGCTGGAGCAGTCTCAGCCACCACCTATCAGCAGCAGAGTTTGAGTGTGGGAGGAGGCAGGATCATGGGATGGGCTGAGGCGGCTCTGGGCAGCGCTTACCTGGAGGCTCCCTGGAAGTGGCAACATCCCCCTTGCTCAGTTGCTAGGTGGAGGTGTGGCAAGGCAACCCTGCACACTGCCTCCACCCAGAGTGCTGGCTTTGCAGCTCCCATTGGCTGGAGAGCTGCGGGGGAGGAAGAGGGCTGCTGCACAGTCCAAGTTCCAGTCTCTGTGTCCAACCATCTTTCATCTCAATTGGGCATGTTGTGCATTTTTTATTCTAGTTCTTCCAGTTCCCTTTACAGGACAGCTAGATGCTTATGTTGGATAAATCTTTTAATGTCACTCCCTGCACCCACCCACCGCACTTCTTCGTGGCATATGCACAATGTGCGTCAGGTGGTATGTAACCAGAATTCACCACCAAATTTGGTCCACTGGTTGAATCATTAGTTTCCCCAGCCCAGGCCATGTACTAACAGGGAGTGTGATGTGAATGCTGTTCCATGCCCCCCAGTTCCACTGACTTAGAATAAACTAAATTCCACACTGGCTGGGCCATTATTTCATAATAAATAAGGAAGGTACTAGAGATAAAGGATTTGTGTCTGCAGAATAACATTCCACCTCATGTTTGGGAGACAGCCCTTTGTCTGTCATAGGAGACTCCTAGGAGCACACCCTCGTTTGATCTGCTGTCACGTTGCTCATGCGGTACTCAGTTCTGGAGGAGCCTGGAGTGCTGACTGTGTCACTGTAACAGCACCTAATTCTCTTTTCCATTTTTCTTTTTCTGTTAAGAAGAAGTGTTATCTAACTCATACCATGCAAATTTAAGCTGTGACAGTATCTCAAAGCTCATAAAAGGCTCTTTCCTGAAGTCCGTTTATGAGCTAGTCATCTGAGCTATTTGTAAGAATGAGGGTTGCAGGATCTAGCAGTAAATGCACAGTCATCAACTTTACCCTGCCATTCACCTGTTCTGAAGGTTTATCTTTGTAGTTCTAACAGGGATCCCTGTGTAGTTCCCATGTATCAACTATACTACGGAGCCACAGAAAAGGAGATCATGTCACTTTTGACTTGTCATATCTCTTGTCATATCTACAATAGTCACTATATAAAACTTACTTTCCAATGGTATTGCTGCTCCAAATATAACTGTAATTGTCATGGTTTAATGTTTTTTCTAATGAAATAAGAAAATGTCCCCCATCAACAGATTCTACTCTTCCTAAGTAACTGCTTTGCCTTTGAATGTGCAACTGTGTGGATTGGAAAGACAATCATTATAATATTCATGTATATTAAATATATTTCTCTAAATTTTAGGTGCCTCTTAACTTTTTGAAACCCATAATATTTGAATGTGTTGGATATTTCTCTAGATACTACATGGCTATTTTGACTAATAAGACAAAGTATTAATTATGGGTTTAAAAATGTTTAAAGGACACCATTTCTCTTCTTTCTACATACCAGTGTGCTTATATATCAGGAGGTCTCAAACTTGTTCATAATGTACACCACATGCAGTACATTAGCATGGCCATAATGAAGGGGTTCTCAAAATGGGGTCAGGACCCCTCAGGAGGTCACAAGGTTATTACATGGGGTGGTCATGAGCTGTCAGCCTCCATCCCGAAACCTACTTTGCCTCCAGCATTTATAATGGTGTTAAATATATTAAAAAGTATTTTTAATTTATAAAGGGGGTCACACTCAGAGGCTTGCTGTCTGAAAAGGGTCACCAATACAAAAGTTTAAGAACCACTGCCATAATGAGTCTTACTAATGGTCAGTCTAGCCAGTATCCTATTTTATGACAACCACCAGTGCGCTCCACACCAGTTTGATGTTCTTCTTCCCTGAGACTTTGATGCTCCTCAACAGACTACTCTACTGTACCCTGGAAAGTCTCATCTATACCCCTCTCCTTCCCCTTGCCTCCTCCATTTCAGTTACACTGATCTCAAGAGCCCATACTCATTCTCGGAGAGCCATGAGTTGCTTTCACTGCATGCATGCCTATGCCACCTGCCCACAAGGCAAGTAATTGTACATGCTCCATTCAGTGAAATAAATTGGATAGATGCCACTCTGCTTCTGGACTTCTGCCTGCATTATTTTTACTCTTTAAAGGCTTTTGTTTGTTCTTTGGAGGAGGAGATTACAGGAAGGGATTACTGGCCCAAGCTTAGAGTATGTATGTTGGCTATATCTGGCTTTCATACTCCATCTCTATACTCTTTCATGAACCTCTAAATTCCTTGTTTGCTGCTTCTCCTTCACCTGGAGAACTCCCTTGCAAAACTCCCAAGTTTGCTGCTCATGTTCACTAGCTCCTCTGATTGTTTAGGAGCTAATTTTTTAAACCCCTGATATCTCCGAGTTTGACCTGCCCCCTTGTCAAGTGATCTTAAAGGAAGAAGGATTTCTTGTAGACAATCTGATCTACCATTTGAGATTGCATATCATCCCTGAAGCAAGTACAGCAATGCCCTATGCAGAAAAGGGTTGAAAGATATTTAGTTTCTATATCCATTCAGCCCTTGGCCTCTGTTAAGACTGGTAATGAAAAAGATGTAATGCATTTTTAGATTTAAGATTAGCAGCCGTGTTAGTCTGTATCCGTAAAGAAAATGAGGAATACTTGTGGCACCTTAGAGACTAACCACTTTATTTCAGCATAAGTTTTCACAGGCTACAGCCCACTTCATCGGAGGCATAGAATGGAACACACAGAAGTAAGATAAACTACACTATCAGCTCAAGAAACTCCCAGAAAAAGCACAGGAACAGATCTATACAGACACATGCCTAGAACCCGACCAGAGGTATTCTGTCTACTACCCAAGATCCACCAACCTGGAAATCCTGGACGCCCCATCATCTCAGGCATTGGCATCCTAACAGCAGGATTGTCTGGCTATGTGGACTCTCTCCTCAGGCCCTACACTCCCAGCACTCCCAGCTATCTTTGAGACACCACTGATTTCCTGAGGAAACTACAATCCATCAGTGATCTTCCAGAAAACACCATCCTGGTCACTATGGATTTAGAAGCCCTCTACACCAACATTCCACACAAAGATGGACTACAAGCCACCAAGAATAGTATCCTCGACACTGTCACGGAAAACCTGGTGGTTGAACTTTGTGACTTTGTCCTCACCCATAACTATTTCACATTTGGAGACAATATATACCTTCAAGTCAGTGGAACTGCTACGGGTAGCCACATGGCCGCACAGTATGCCAACATTTTTATGTCAGACTTAGAACAACGCTTCCTTAGCTCTAGTCCTCTAATGCCCCTACCCTACTTGCGCTACATTGATTACATCTTCATCATCTGGACCCATGGAAAAGAAGCCCCTGAGGAATTACACCATGATTTCAACAATTTCCATCCCACCATCAACCTCAGCCTTGACCAATCCACACAAGAGGTCCATTTCCTAGACATAATTGTGCTAATAAATGATGGTCACATACACAACACCCTATACCAGAAACCTGCTGACCGCTATACTTACCTACATGCCTCTAGCTTCCATCCAGGATGCATCACATGATCCATTGTGTACTGCGAAGATATAAGATACAATCACATTTGCTCCAATCCCTCAGACAGAGACAAATACGTACAAGATCTGTACCAAGCATTCTTAACACTACAAAACCCACCTGGGGAAGTGAAAAAACAGATTGACAGAGCCAGAAGAGTACCCAGAAGCCACCTACTACAGCACAGGCCCAACAAAGAAAAAAAGCAGAACACCATTAGCCATCACCTTCAGCCCCCAACTTAAACCTCTCCAAAGCATCATCAAAGACCTACAATCTATCCTGAAAGATGATCTATCACTCTCACAGATCTTGGGAGACAGACCAGTCCTCACTTACAGACAGCCCGCCAACGTGAAACAAATACTCAACGGCAACCACACACCACACAACAAAAACACTAACCCAGGTACCTATCCTTGTAACAAAGCCCGATGCCAACTCTGTCCACATATCTATTTAACTGACACCATCATAGGACCTAATCACATCAGCCACACCATCAGAGGCTCATTCACTTGCACATCTACCAATGTGATATAAGCCATCATGTGCCAGCAATGCCCCTCTGCCATGTACATTGGCCAAACCGGACAGTCTCTGTACAAAAGAATAAATGAGACACAAATCTGACATCAGGAATCATAACATTCAAAAATCAGTCAGAGAGCACTTCAATCTCCCTGGCCATTCTGCTGAAGACCTGAAGGTGTCAATTTTAAAACAGAAAGACTTCCAAAACAAGAAGCTGAGGAACTGGAATTAATTTACAAATTGGACACTATCAACCAAGGGTTAAACAGGGACTGTGTGTGGTTGTACTACTACACTAATTGAATGCATTTCCCTAGTCAAAGTTTCTTTTTGCAGGTTCTTATCAACTGTCAAGACACAGATCCACTTGAGTTTCACTACAAAAGATTGTTTTTTTTTCCTCCTGCTGATAACGGCCCATCCAAATCAAACAGCTTCTTAGAATTGCTATGGTAATTTTGAACTTTTTCTGCTTTCTGTGTATATAAATGCATTTTACTTCTGTGTGTTCCATTCTATGCATCCGATGAAGTGGGCTATAGCCCACAAAATGCTTATGCTGAAATAAACTGGTTAGTCTCTAAGGTGCCACAAATATTCCTCATTTTCTTAATGTATTTTTAGTTTCCAATAATGCAGCTTTAGCAGCTGGCAATAAATGAGGGTAACTAGCACCGGCTCACCAACCAGTTTCCTACACACTATCAGCAAAATGATCTGTGGATTACCTGTGCTCCTTAAATCACAGTTTCAAAGTTCTTGTATGTACATCACTTCACCCGCCTGAATGAATCAGCTAACTCTGGTGTGGTATGCAGAATGTGATTAACAGTGTAAATTAGGGGTCGGCAACCTTTCAGAAGTGGTGTGCCAAGTCTTCATTTATTCACTCTAATTTACGGTTTTGCATGCCAATAATATATTTTTACATTCTTAGAAGGTCTCTTTCTATAAGTCTATAATATATAACTAGTTACTATTGTTGCATGTAAAGTAAATACAATTTTTAAAATGTTTAAGAGGCTTCATTTAAAATTAAATTAAAATGCAGAGCACCCAGACCTCGGGTAGTTTGAGTGACACTGAAAATCAGCTCACGTTCTGCCTTCGGTACCCCTGCCATAGGTTTCCTACCCCTGGTGTAAACCCACACTGGGGAGCAGGAAGTAAAGAATACCAGTAAAATAGCAACAGGAATGTTCAGGAGGCAGAATGGGCTGATCAGAACTGGACTTTGGCCAGAACCGCATTCCTAACCTCCCTACTCTCACAAAATAAGGTATATGATATTTCATTACCACACAGGGTTAAAAGCTTGCCTTTGCCTCTCCTCTGAAAGAGGGTGCTCTCCACAATACAGCACCTCCTAAGAGTGTGTGAGTGTTTTGCTTCAGCACTTCTGAGAAAAGAATGGCATCTTAAGTATCATTAACATCACTGTGTAGCACCTTGGTCTTTTCTTGGACATCTCACATTGAAATATCGATCTCACCCGAGAGTGCATAGTTGCGAGTTCTATCACAGTCCCCAAAATGTTCTTTGTAGAGTCCAGAATCTTCATTGGGATTATTGGAATGCTAATTGTAGGAGGCCGGAAGAAATTGTAACGATGGGCAGCTAGAAGTGCTCCTCCCTCTCAGCTCCAGCGAAAGAAAGGGTATTATAGGTCATGCTGCTGTTATTGGTTGCTGCTCTGTTATCACATACTTCACATGCCGGAGTTAACTGGTTCTCACTGCCTGCTCGCCTTGTGCAATACTAATGAGACACCTGCTTGCATTATGTAATACTAACAAGATAGAAATAAGGTATTAGTTATTCATGAGGTATGCATGAGATGCAAATGTTCCTGTTATTTCTTTGCCTGTGTTCCCACGCGCAGTGGGCTTCATCCCGAGCACTGCTCCGGTGCGTCGGTTTCCCCGTCTCAGTGGCAGCAATGAAGGGAGCCCCCATTGCGGGTGTCACTTTTGCCTTCAATAAACTCACTACTTCTGTTCAGCAGCTGTGTGTGTGCCTTGTTCCTATGGGACCCCGAGTACCCGTAACACTAATAAATTTGGGGTGTTATGTAGAAAAATGAGTCTTCTGATAACACCATTCAAAAGTTTACTATAGCCCCTCCATTTTAAAGTGGATGCTGCATGTGCCATAAACTGGTAAGAACAGATAGCTCTGACAGCAGTCATTAGTCTCACTCCCTGACACTTCTCTCACTGATTGCCAGACAGCCTCCACAATAATGCTGTGCATGATCTGAGACATGATAAACTGCCTTCCCACAGCATTGTGCCTCTCCTCCTCCTTTCTCCCCCACCAAAAGGAGAAGATGACATTAAACAAGACAGAAACTCTTTTTTATGAAAGGCAAGTTAGTATGAATAATGCAATGAGAAGTAATATTCAGAGGCGGTGTGTAAGATGATGCCAGTGATATGGCATTAAGAGAAGTGTAAGGGCTGGGCTAATTTAAGTGGGGAAGGGGTCAATCTAAGATATGCAACTTCTGGAACAGCTTCCAAAGAGAGCAGGGGGGCAAAAAAACCAACTGGCTTTAAGACTGAGTTTGATAAATTTATGGAGGAGATGGTATGTTTAAAATACCTACAATAGCATGTAGCCAGTCTGTAATTACTAGCACCAAATATCTCCAACTGCAAGTGGTAGGGCACTAGATGGGGAGGGCTCCGAGTTACTACAGAGAATTCTCTCTCACGTCTGGTTGTTGGATCTTGTTGAAATGCTCAGGAACCAAGTAACTGCCATATTTGGGGTCAAGAAATATTTTTTTTCCACAGGTCAGAGCATTTTTGACCTTATTCTGCAGCATGGGGTACTGGTCACTTGCAGTTTTAAACTAGTGTAAACAATGGATTCTCTGTAACTTGAAATCTTTAAATCATGATTTGAGGACTTCAGTAACTCAGCCAGAGGTTAAGGATCTATTACAGGAGTAGGTGGGTGAAGTTCTGTGGCCAGCAGTGTGCAGAAAGTCAAACTAGCTGATCATGATGCTCCCTTTGGACTTAAAGTCTGTGAGTCTAAGTTAGTAGGTATGATATTCTTTGTGGCCATTAAATGTAGGCATCATAGCCAGTGTGAAAAAAGGGATAGAGCTCTCAGCATTGCCTTGAAGAATCAACCAAGCAAACGCCCTGTATTTTGCCCTCCATGTCACCCACACAGAGAAAAGTACTTCATAAACATTCCCAAAAACTGGCTCTTCTGTCTCCCAAGTGTTAAGGCCACTACCTTCCTTACCAATGTAAGCAACTGTGTGGGGCTTGGAAAATGTTTACAAACTTCTGGATTTTTCCTCAAATATTTATATTGATTTTATAAAATGTGACTTTCCCATTTCTAGTGTTTAACGTACAGTATTCAGCTTATTTAATATTTGTAGTATTTAGCTTATATTTTGTATTATTAAGAAGAGGCAATAAGGGAATGATTTTTTCCCCATTCTTCATTTTAAAAATACCTGAGTGATTTGTTGTTAATATAAGTTGTCAGACTGATAGCCTTGCCAACTGAACTCCTATATTAAAGAATCCAGAGAATGAATATAGTTTTGGGAGTAGAAAAACAAGCTCCCTCATACTGTCCCCATCAATATGTTTTCATTCGGAACTGGAGGGGTAAGGAAAGTTCAATCTTGTTATCCACTCACCCCGTAGCCTTTTAGTTCACACAGTCAATCAGGGATACCTCCAGTGACAGGGATGCCACTACAAAAGTTACTGAAAATAGAGCTATTAATCGTACTATGATATAGTAAGATGAAACGTTTCATTTTGGGTACCTTGACAATACAGCTACATAATAACTTTTTCCAGTACTGTCAGTGTCTTTCTCCTCATCTTCATGGTTGTGAGGTATCTTTCAGTGGTGCTAAATGCTGATGTTACAATAATGAAGTACCAGACATACACCTTAAGTTTTGTGTAGAAAATAGCAGAATGCTCTCTCATACCCTATCAATATTTTGAACTTTTCCCCAAAATACGTTCTCTTACTTTGACATCATTCAGGACAGTGATTCTATTACTATAAAGAATGCTTTGGTGATGTGATAAATGAGGATGATTGAGCATATCAAAAGGAAATGTTTGTCTAAGTGTAAAGGATTATTAATAATAGATAGAGGTATAACATGCACTTATGCAATGTTTCACCTGAGCAATTTAGAAACAATTACCAGGCTGCATGTTCTGTCTACAAATCTACATTGATTTAAATGGAATTATAATTTACACCAATGGAGAATCTTGCCCATTACGTCTTACAGCATTTCAATTACATTATTATACACGTTAAACAGAAACAGATGACAAAGTTTTGCCTTAATTAAAGTAAAAGGACAGAACTCGCATTCCAAGCAACAGCCAGTCCATGGCACCCAATGTTTCTTCCAGAGGAGTCAGACCCAAATCACTTCAAGTTCATATAAAACAAGAAGAATTTATCAGGAGTTACAGTAAAGACACAAAACACAAAAGTTGTTCGATTGTTAACTTTAGAATAAAGCCCAAATTAAGATTCTACAAACTGATGCTGAACTATAGCTGTAGAATATTTAAATGTTACCTTTTCTTTTACAATAAAGCATACATCTGATCTTTCTCCCTCTAACAGATGAAGCTACTACTCTACCGATCATCATTATGTTACTCTTATGACAGAAATAGGGCCTATTATAAGGCTGACGTGGCCCTCTGGTCAGTGGGAATTTTTTTTTATAACCACTAACATTAAAAAAAAAAATTCAGAGGAGAACTGGCTATTACTTTCCAGTTAATTTTTGATAAATTTCAGGAAAGAGGCCTAGTCAGTCTCATAACTGATACTTGTACTATGAAATTCCAGAAAGTTTCAGGCCCAGTCAGTATAGCTTTTCCTAATCCTCTTCCCTCACCCTATACTGTGAACTTTTAATGATTCTTTTTCCTCCAGTATCCAAATAGTTAGGATATATAGCATCTTCCTACAGGGCTTCTAGCACTAGTCTGAAAATAATACTTGGAAATCATTAATATTCAAACAGTTCTATAATAATTCTAAATTTTGCAAAAGTGGGTCCACATTCAGAATTGACTAAGTGACTTGAAGGCAATCTAACTAGGTATAAACTTTCACCTTGTTCTGTCTCTCTCAGTACATAATAGACCACCTTAGACTCACTTAGATTCCCTTAGCCTCATACCCATTTACCAACATGTACCTCACACATCACTTCTTAATTTTCTCCATTACATTCATGACTCCCCATATGCCCTTTACATAATTATACAGTAAAAGACAAGACAAGAAGCTTGAAGATGATGCATAAAGTGAGAAAAAGCCAGTGCAAGAGTTCAAATAGGGGACCATAAGTCAGAGTGAGGGAAGAACCAGCTAATATTAGCTGTAGCATTTTGAATAGGCTGGAGAGAAAAAGTGAAGTGGGACTCAGGGGCACCAGCGAGGGTAGATTACAGTCAGGATAGGAGAAAACTAAGACAAGGGCAAACATTACACAGTCAGAGAAACAGAAATTAAACACTGGATTTTTTTAAGGTGGTACTGTAGGCCCAAAGGGAATATTGCTTATATTACCTTCTTTTATAGGAAGAACAAGAATTGTCTAAAGGGATTCACTTTATTGAATCACCCTCTTTTCCTCCATCTGATTCTTCCATTCATCATCTTTTTGTTAAAAGAAAAGCTTTATTGCAACTATTCCCAACACCATGTATTTGGCTACAGACTATGGGGCGCTCTGTACAGATGCACTATTTGTATAGCCCTAGGATTGGCTCTGAATAAGAATCAAATATAACACAGATTGCAAGCCTGGTTGATGGGGAAGAGGGTGACATCCGTGACAGGGATGAGGGAAGGAAGAAGAGATGATCAGGGAGGAAAAAAGTTGGCAGCTTTGGTTTAGTTACACTAATGTTTAATTTGGTGGCAAGACAATCAGGATGCAAGCCAGTCACAGAAACAAGACTGAACAAATAGAGAAAAAAAAATCGAGGATGAGACAGTTATTTTCAGCATATGATGGTGTCTGAGCCAAGAGAAGGGATGAGGTCATCCAGGGACAAAGTGTAGCATATAGAGAGTAGGGGATGAGGACATATACACTGTAAACTAAAGATTGCTAAGCATTCTCTCTAATGAACTTCAATCCTTTGTTTACCTGGCTAGCATTTCTCTGAACCTTCCCTGAATCTTGTTGATACTGATGGATCAGTTTCCCTCCCATATTCATGATGCAAACAATCTGTGGCAAGAGGGAGGAGATAAAATGATTCTCATATTATTTTTTTAAACCCCTAGCATTGTTGTCTTGGTCCAACATGAACAAATACACAGCAAGGGTAAAATGCCACTTCTTCATGACTGCGACACCCAATCTCACTCCTACTCCCCAAACTAGGAAGGAGAAGAAAATGGACAGTAAGCCTTCAGAAGATAACACTGATAGTAGTGGTACTGCCATGTCTAAGTTTCTTCACCCAATCACATTACAGGTAGCTCCAGGTCATTGCAAAGAAAACAGATGCAGACATTTTTTCTGGCCCAAGATACTTGCAAATGTTTTACTTTTGTACATAGTCTTTTAAGTACTTTGGGAGAGGGAAAACAGTACTCTAATCAGAGTTGGAATATGCTACTGAAAGTGATGGATGATTTATTAGGAGAAGGCCAGTGACACTGTTTTTGTTCTATAGGCTGAATTTAGATTTTGTTCTAGTCAGGCCTGTATATAAAAACACTTCATATTTTATCTTACAAGCACTTTGTAAAACGAGGGGTAACTATACAAAAGAGGGGAGATTTCTTTAATTGATTGCCCGCTCCTTTCTGTCAGCAGAATTTTGTGATCTTTGCCTGCTGCCAAAATCAGAAAATTACAGTTGAAAATGCACCTTGGGCTCCCAAATAAAGTATTGAGACCACTGATGCCACAAACAGAAACAGCTGTCAGAATCAGTCTCAGATTTTCTCTGATCAGTAGCTTCCAGTTTGCTTGAATCTTTTATGGGGACAAAGCAGTTAAGTAAGGTAAATGGAGGTGCTGCATCTTAAAAGCCCTGGCATCAGTTGATCTATTGCCTTTATCAGGACTTCCTTTGTCTAGTACTTCACAACAGATGGAGTTCTTAGTATGGTAGCCCATACTGTTTACCAACCTAATTTGTTAGGGCAGGCAGATATCTGGCAGAGAGCCAATTAAGAAAGGCAGAGAGAAAGGTGCAGTACTACTGAAAGCATAGACCTCCTCTTAACTTGATCATGATGTGCAATGTATTATTTCAATATATTGTCTTAACTTCCTCTGTGGTGCCTACCTTAGCAGTAATCACTGCCAGTGTGTTCTGTTGCACATAAGCAATCCAATGTCACAAGGTGCCCGTGAAATAATGTCAAATGAGTGAAATTACCATGAGTTTAGCAGCAAGAGGCCATAGTCTGTTTTTCCAAAGGGCTTAGATTTGCTCGAAAGTCCCAACAAATTATCTGTATTGTCTTGATATGAACAATGACAGAATCATGATGTTAACATACTGCTGCTATTTTCATTTTGGGATTAGAGAGGTTGGGTTTTTGGGATACTTGAACAAGAAAGAGCATCAAGTATCCAAGTTTGAGGGGGAGGTGACTGGCTGGGTCATAGGACAAGGTACTTTGTTACAAGCACAGGCCACATATATTTATCCTCCCCAGTACACAGGCTATTACCTTCTTACTATTTTTATTGGTACAGAAAGACATTGTCATCTCCCTCCCCATGAAAACACCTTTAGTGATGGCTCTGGAATTGGTGGAGAGTTTGAAGAGGGAAAGTGGTTGGGGTTGCAGCTGATGAGTGTATCATGGCTTTGCTTCCAGGAGAAAAAATGACAGAAAGAAAGGACAGGTAAAGAGAGGGAATTGGAAAGATGAGGTGGTGGGAGGCGGAAAAGGGAAAGATAAAAACCAGGAGAATGGTGTTAATGGGTTCAACATAAATTACCAACAAGCCTTAATGGTTGTTTACTAATCAAAGGTTATGAGTCAAAGATTAATACAGCATAAAACAGAGGCAGAGTACATAAAACATAAGGCAGAGTACATGTGTTACCAACCCCCTGTGGAAGAGAGCAGTTGCAGCACTCAAATTGTCAAAGATTTTGTTCTTATCCCCCCTGTACTTATATCTAACTGGAAGAAGCTTCATGATTTTCTTTGTACTGTATTAACTTAAACCTACTACTCATCTCTTGTTTTGCTTCTTTTACATGTTTTCAAAGCAAAAGGAGTGTTTATGCCAGGAGCCTGATACAGATAAGCTATCTGTACCCAGTACCTGTAGTTTGTTCAAGCTTGTAAGTTTCAACATAGCGTACATATCACATTTTCAGTTTTATACAGACCCCACATGTTAAACCAAAACAGAGATGCATGTACACAAGAAAAAAGATTTGTTTTGAGCATTCTGGACATCGCATTTTAGAATTCAGTAAAATGTAAAGGCATCTATTTCTCTGGCAAGTCTTTATAATTAGCCAAATACTTCACATCGTCCTTTGGTTTAACATAGGAAAACCATTTTGAGAAGAGCTTAAAATAATTTATACAAAACCATGTTATTTTACATAATAGATATATTGTGCTTACCATTAATATTGTACATAAGATTGAATAACACTATAGGCCATATAGGCTCTCTGTTATCTGGCTTCATACATATTTGCAAAACATGCAGGCTCTGTAGCCAGGCACAGCACAAATATCTGAAGACTACTGAAAATATTCGCAAGTCTCAGACTTTGACAGGCTTGTATTTTCCTGTGTACACAAAATAGAAATTTTGCAAAGATTATAGCAACTGTAGTGAGTTTTAAAGTTATACATTATGCGACTATAAAGGATTTAAATATAATGTACTTTTCTTATTTATTAGTAGTGGTTTTAAAAAAAAATACTTTCATACTATTACTTTTTAATCACAAGTTTGGTTAGAGGCACAAACAATTTTCATGCTTTGATCAATATATATTGACTGTGTAATTGATTTTGAAATGTATCTGTTTTCTGGACAATTTACATTCATGCTTAATAGCTCTGTTTACAAGTTAGCTTCACAGATTCCTAATAAAATTCCATGTCTGCCATCACAACAGTTAGCAATGTGTAGCTATAACTTCACAGGGAGTGTTTTGCCTCTTGCCCCTCTCCTGGCCACAAAGCATTGTTATGTAAGCAGTGTCAGGAATGAGATATATTCTGACATCTGGTGGCGAACTATGGGAATTGCAGTGAGCCTTGCAAAATAAGTCTGGGGCTAATCAATTTGCATAGACACACCCACTGCGCCTAGCCTGAGCCCACAGCAGCCCACATGGCCACTTTGGCTGATGAGGGAGCCCCAGTTTCTATGTTATTGGGGCAGGAATGATAAAGTGATGTTACTGTGATTATGTGAATGAAGGACTATGGACATGTACTTGGCCCGTGTTATGACGGAGAGACTCGCCATCATCTAGGTAGCACTCACTGGGCAAGGGCCATGCGTTTTCAGAACACTGTGAGATTGAGAGAGGTGGTGGACAAGCACTTATACCTTTTGGTGAGGGCTCTGTCTGAGGGCCTCCCAGGCTTATTGCACCCTGCCTCTCTCCACTGTGGAATGTCAGAATTGAATTTTGCTTCCATTAGGAGCCTGGTTCCAGGCTGCTGAGCTGACAATTGCTTTGGGCTCACTGGTGCACCTGCACTAAGGCTCCCCTACTGTGAGCTGAAATCACCTAAGAGCTAAAGAAATCACTGAGCACTGTCTTAAGTAGGGGGGACCTGGAAAAAGTGCAGAGTGGCTGGTGCAGCAGAGCAGTCTGTGTGTCGGCTAGCAGGACGGCTAGCGGAGTGACTGGTGTAGCAGAGCTGTCTGTCGACTAGCGGAGGCGTTGGTGCTGCGGGCAGTGTGACCGGCGCGGCAGAGCTGTCTGTCTGTCACCTAGCAGAGGCGTGGGTGCTGCGGGCAGAGTGACCGGCGCGGCAGAGCTGTCTGTCTGTCACCTAGCAGAGGCGTGGGTGCTGCGGGCAGAGTGACCGGCGCGGCAGAGCTGTCTGTCTGTCACCTAGCAGAGCAGCTAGCAGATCAACGGGCAGAGCGGTGCGTAGGACAGCCAGTGGAGCGGAGCCGAGCCGATTGCGGTGAGAGCTGCAGCGGAACCTCACGGAGAGGCGGCGCAGTCGGCCTCGGACCACGTAAGGTGCCCCGTGCCCTACCCTCCATCTCCACCCAGGCTGGAGGTAAGACTCTGCCAATTGACTTTTGAACTCTGCACGGACCAAGGACAGAGACTCTTGGGCTGTTGGACTTTTGGGGCTATTGAGTGACTTTTGGGGTTGTGGAACTCAAGAGCCAAAGGGAAGGCCACGGCCTATTTGCTGGGAGGGGAGCTTCTGGTTCATGGTCTGGTTTATTAACCTTGTTTGTGGTGTTTCCCCGATATAATGCCACATTGTTTCTCCCTGTTATTAAAAGGCTTTGGTACACTCAGACTCTGTGCTTGCGAGAGGGGAAGTATTGTCTCTTACAGACACCCAGAGGGGTGGTATATGGTTGTCCCAGGTCACTGGGTGGGGGCTCGAGCCGGTTTTTGTATTGTGCTTTTGGAATGGAACCCCTGGATACTGAACCCGGCCCTTGTTGCTGCCAACTCTGATGGGCAGAAGGGTTACAGTTACTTTTTAGTTCAGACTGGTCAACAGCATCATGAAGTATTATGTGATTTTGACTCAGTTTGGTCAACAGCAGGGAAAAACGGAAATGGCTACAAGAAAAAAAAAGGCAAACAAAGGAAAGCAGGACAGAGGGAATGGAAATGAAATCAGAAGGAAAGAATAGAAAAAAATGAAAAAGAGATTTAAAATGCCCTTATGGAAAAGCAGCAGCTCTTTTTAGCTATTGACAGGAAGCAGAACCAGTGGAATAGATTGCTTTAATTGTGGGAAATGAAAGTTGAAAACTGAATCACCAGCTTAAGATAGAACAGAGGATTCTAAGACAGACTTGTTTAGGATATCCACACCGCTATGTCTAGTTATGCTTATGTCTATTTATGCTTCAAACTATTGTTTAAGTCACTGTTTATATGCTTTTTAATTCATTAACAAAAATAAAAAATGGCCAAAGAAGCGTGAGGCTCAAAAAAATTAGAACAATGAAACAGTGTCACCAAAAGAAGGGATGATGCATAACTGTTGATGTGGGGGGCATGGTTTAAAGGTTCTGGTGGTATGTAGCAGAGTTCAGGGCAATGCATATAAAACATGGCAAAAATTTGCGGGGGGGTCATGTGACCCTGCATGCCCCCCCCCACGCATCTCCTCTGACCAAAAGTGCCTCTGTATTCACATCCTACATAGTATTGTAATACTCTTTGTACAAAGTATGCCTTCTGAGGTATCATTTGAAAACTAATAGCTCACTGGTTAATAGTATCATGGTGAAATATATGTAGCAACATTATATGTAAAGTTATGAATTTTTGCTGCATGATGTTTTTAGCACATGTTCAAACCCACACAGTGCTGATTTGGCAAAAATCATTAAACAGGTCTATCCCAAAGAAAGAAAGCTGTTTACACCTCAGTTTACATATAAGTAGTAAATGGGGCCTTGAGACAGCAAGAACAAGAATTGGCAGGAGACAAGGCAAATCTGCATTTCAACATAGACAGAGGAGAAGAAAGAGCATGAAGTGACCTTCACCAACAGGCTGCATGTCACCTTCTTTACTGCTTGACTAAACTTTTTTTTGAGGGATAATCCTCAGAAGAATCTACTTCAAAGGGTGACCAGACTATAAAAGTAAGGGGCAGAAACAATGCAAGATATATCTTCCTCTCTCTCTCTCTCACCTAAGACAGTGAAGTCCCTCAACCAGTCCCTCAACTTTGAAGGTTTAGTATCTGAGAATTTTATCACTCATATTGCTGTGATCATACCATGAGGATATTAGCTTGAACAAAGTCTAGCTCATAAAGTTTTAGCTACTACAAAGTGTTCTTTATTTCTTAGGGAACCATTTCTGACTTTAACAACACATTTATATTCAATTTACAATCTCTCTATTTAACTAAACTTGTTTTATTTTTAATCTGCACTAATCTAGTGTTGTGTTTAAATTGAACTGTAGAGCGACTCTAGGTAAAGTAGCAAACTGATGAATACTCACCCTGCAGAGGACAACAGAACTGTAATATCTGGACTGTCCAGAAGAGGTCTGGACAGTATAGAACAAAGGTTTTTGAGGAAAATTCAGGACTGGGAGTGTGTTAAGGTCACCCTGCAGGTTGTAACGTAGGTTGGTGGAAGACAGGGTGTGGCAGATATATTGCAGACAACATTTTAAATCAAAATTTGGGAAATTTCAACTAGACTTACAAAAGACTCTCAAACAGGGCTGGTCTGATTGGCTAGTGACATTGAAATTTGACTTCATGTAAAAGAGGAATCAAACTCCCATTGATTCCTTTCTTGGTGGGTCAGTTAGACCTGGGAGAACATTGGAAGTGCTTTGTTTGTCTTCCTATTGTCTGTCTCCCCTTGATATTCTAGCCTTTGGTACTGACTCAGCAAATTATTTAAATACATACTTAAGTCCCATGCCTGGGTGCCTTGGTGAATAAGCATGATCTCAACAGGGACCTTTGCTTAAAGATAGGCACATGCTTAAATCCATCTTTATTCAGCAAAGCACCTTCAGCGTGTGTTTAAGTGATCTGCAGAATTTGGGGCATGTGTAGGGTAGGAAAATAAAAGGGATAAATGGAAGAACAGCCTGGAATTTTATATTTCCACCTGAATACAAAATACAACTGTTGACTAACAAATAGCAAAGACGTTTTCCTTATGACAGGCATGTCACTCTATTCCTGGTTTATTGCTGCTGTTAATGGGATTGTAGTCAGATTCCATCATTCATACTCCTGCAGTAGTTATTTCCTATCTGTATTTTATCACGTCAAAAGTCTATTTCTTTACTTAAAATAATGTGATCTGTAAAAAATACAGAAGCCAGTATTTTTTTCTAAAGAAAAACTGGATTTCAACATGTGAGGAAAGGTGCTGAATTATATCTTTAATAATTGTGAGCTGAAACATTTTGAAAATAATTTGACTTCTGAAGTTTCTCTGTCCCAAAGAGTGTGATAAAGGCTAGAAATCTTATGAGAAGCTGAAACACTGAAAAGTGGCTGCCACCTGGCCTCTCGATTAGCGTTTGCAATTTTGGGTGCCATGGAAGTGAGATTTACATGTGCCTATTCAGTCAAGTATGCATAAATTCCACATGCATGAGCAACCTGAATTTTGAAGTGCTCAAAATTTTGTGACTCAAAACTGCAAACACCAAAAAACATAGGCACTGAAATAGATGCCATTTTTTACATTTTTGAAATGATTTGGAAAGGATGTTTGTCACCTAACAGATTGCATGGTCACATGACAGTTATGACACACTAAGAAGATGACTTGGTAAGCTCCTGCACATACTTTGCTGCAAATTTTGCTGAAAATTAGGGAATCTCCCCAATTACACCTTGTATCTTTTACTCGACCTGGGGGATTCCACGAGAGCAGGGGATAAGTGAGAATAAAGTGAAAGGAGCAGGGATAGAGAAGATGAGAGTAGGATGAATGCCACTCCTCCCCTCACCCCCATTGGTGCTACATTTTCATAATTTCTGGAGGTGAGTCACAATTGCCTCACTACTGGGATATACATAGAGAAAGACGATGGCTTCATCTCCCACCAGCCTCTCTCCTTTCCTGAATTCGTGGTACCAGGAGTTGAGTTCTGCAAAGGCCAATGGAGTCATGGGCTAAGTTCTTTGCCCCCCACCCACTTCCTTTTTCCTGACCTCACTGGCACTGCAGCAACAGGAGACATACTTTGTTTTCCTCTCAGAAAGCTGAATAGTGGAATAGCTGGAAGGCCCATCCCCTCCTCGAACAATCATAAAAAGCAATCGCTGTGCCAGAACACAAAGGAAGAACAGAGTAGCTGGGCACATAATTAACAACATAATTAATAACATTCTAGAAATGTGGGCAACAGTTGGCAACTCTGGAAATACTAACCAATGCTCTTGGAAGCCACTGTATGGCTGGTTTTTGCTGAAAGACTGGTGGGGTCAGAATTGCTGGGCACATGACAGTCATGACACACTATACACAGTGGCTATACACAGACACCCCCTGCATTCTGGCAGGCTGTTTGGGATCACCCCAGTGGAGTACTACAGCAGCAAAGCATTGTGAGGCACCCCAGTGCCTCTGGTAACACAGCCCCACTCTGGTCTGAATTGTACTCTAGAATGTCAGAGTGCTCTCTGCTGAGAGCGATGAACTAGCCAATTGTCATGGTTATTGCAAGGTGTTTGTATGGGAAATAATTTATGAGATATGTAAATAGTATATTAGGTTGCAAAACTGTCCAAGTGAGACTTGTCACCTGAGGCTTGTTACCTTATTCACCCAGGTGAAGTATCTGGGCTAACTCTGTCAAAACTAAGAACAATGGACATCTGTGGAGACAGCACTATATTCACTGTTTGATCCAGGTCCGAACATGAACACTGACAATGACAAACAAACCCCAAAAAAGGTTCTTTGAAGAGGGCCCTCACAGGGATAAGAGACAATAGCCCGAAACTGTATGAGAGCAGAATAAGTGGCACACGTTGTTATCCAGTAAAGAGTATTTGCCAGTCGAGGTGTCTCATGAAAACAGAATCCCAGCTCTTTTGACTGGACGAGCATTGCCAGGACTAAACTTTGAGTGAGAAATACCTTGTTAGACAGGAAAGCAACTCATTAACAAATACAGGCTACAGATATTGACTTATGTTTTTCTTTTACCTGTAACCTTCCATTTCCAAACCCTTATACTTGCTTTTATATAAAAAACTGTATTTCAAGCTCTGTTAAAAACACTTTAATGTGGTTTTACTACAAACCTGTGCCTTGCATTAGGGATAGCATTGACCTGAGGTGAAACCAGTGAACTGGAGTGCACAGCTTCCATGGAGGTGGCAGATCAGTGTACACTGTGGGTGTCTAACAGTTAAGGGACTGGCAATCAAGTGCAAGAAACTGGTGGGGTAAATTACGAGCCTGCATTGGGAAACAGCAGGATGTGCGGAGTCTGGAGAGGAGTGTCTGTGCTACCAATGGCTGGTGAGAGTTTCCTAGGTGGGTACAAACAAAGCTCCCTCCTTCTTTAGGCAGGTGACAGTGATCCATCCCCAGACACTCGGGATAAACTCTGAAAAGTGTCAGATCTCTCTAATGTGGACATGTGTAGTAAGTTGAATTTTATGAGGAGTAAAGTAAAACAGAAGGGTTGATTGTCACTGGGAAAAATCAACCTGGGCTCAGCCATATGAAGTGCTAAGTGACTTTAATCCATATAGAGGGTTCAGAGTGTAGGCTGTGTAGCACATCACAGGATTAGACCAGATCCAGAAGTTCCATAAGAATTTAACACAAACAACTGGAGACAGGTTTTTCTACAGAGTTCTTCTCCATTTTACCACCTAAATAAATGACCAGGCTTTCAAAAGAGGTCAACATGTTGGATAAGTCTAGCCTTCAGTATCATAATAAGAGCTTCTGAGTGCTGAACACTTCTGGATGCTGAAATGTATTGGTAGCAAATTATTTTATTTACAGTAAAAAATAAAAAAAAATCTGGAAAGGTCAAAGTTAGATGTCATAAAAGTTTCCATCCCATTGCCTTTTAAAAGTATTATTCCTGCCTATTATTCTAGCTCTATTTAGCATCATCAAATGCTTATTGTATAAAAAAAGCAGATTTTGTGTGAACCATAGCAGCCACACTTTTTCTAAAAATATATTTATATCACTGTTTGTTACAGCTGGAGAATGACACTGATAAATATACCTCAGAACCATTTTAAGTCCTTGTGTTGGGAAGTACAGTATGCCTTCATTTAATTCTTTTCTAAAAGTAACGTGCAACATATCCTATTGTGTCTGTGAAACCTGCATGAAGGATCCTCTGCAATAGACAAGCCCTGTCATAATTGACCACTTCAAGATATCAGGAAGCTTTCCAACAAAATGTTGTTCTTTGTTTATTTAAAGCCTCTCTCTCCTTTGCAGACCAACTTTTATTGGTCCTGTTGGTGGATACCAGTTCATAGTCATGTCAACTTTTTAATGTTGGGAGGTTGGATGCTGCCATTATTATAATTGAAGGGAGCAACTTGTGATCAGTAAAATGATGTATTTATCTGAGCCATCAATTCCTTATTCACTAACTTGCAGCTTTTCAGCATTCTAGTCACACTGGTGACCATTGTTCAATGTATCAGAGGGGTAGCCATGTTAGTCTGGAATTGCAGAAGTGACAAAGAGTCCTGTGGCACCTTAAAGACTAACTGAAATTTTTTCAGAGCATGAGCTTTCGTGGGCTAATACCCACTTCGTCGGATGCATGCAGTGGAAGTATCCAGGGGCAGGTATAAATAGGTAGGCAAGAACCAGGTGGGAGATAACAAGGTTAGTCCAATCAGGCTGAACCAGCTTGTTATCTCTAATCAGGGAGGGTGAGGTGTTCCTCTAGCAGCTGAACTGGAGGTGTGAATAGCGAGAGAAGAGAAGCTGCTTTTGTAGTTAGCTAGCCATTCAAAATCTCTATTCAGTGCCAAACTGATTGTGTCAAATTTGCAAATGAGTTGCAGCTTTGCAGTCTCTCTTTGCAGTCTGGACTTGAAGTTTTTTTGCTGCAAAATGCTGACCTTTAAATCTTCTATG
Organism: Dermatemys mawii; assembly: GCA_007922305.1. Classification (NCBI taxonomy): domain Eukaryota; kingdom Metazoa; phylum Chordata; order Testudines; family Dermatemydidae; genus Dermatemys; species Dermatemys mawii. The sequence goes on along the minus strand of ML677334.1, from coordinate 9,146,153 downwards.
GTGTGTCCGGTGAGGTTGAAGTGCTCTCCTACAGGTTTTTGAATATTGCCATTCGTGATATCTGATTTTTGTCCATTTATCCTTTTTCGTAGGGACTGTCCAGTTTGGCCGATGTACATAGCAGAGGGACATTGCTGGCACATAATGGCGTATATTACATTGGTAGATGTGCAGGTGAATGAACCAGTGATGGTATGGCTGATCTGGTTTGGTCCTGTGATGGTGTTGCTGGTGTAGATGTGTGGGCAGAGTTGGCATCGAGGTTTATTGCATGGATTGGTTCCTGAGTTAGAGTTATTATGGTGCGGTGTGCTGTTGCTGGTGAGAATATGCTTGAGGTTGGCAGGTTGTCTGTAGGCCAGGACTTCCAGTCCAGACTGCAAAGAGAGACTGCAGAGCTGCAATTCATTTGCAAATTTGACACAATCAATTTGGCACTGAATAGAGATTTTGAATGGCTAGCTAACTACAAAAGCAGCTTCTCTTCTCTCGCTATTCACACCTCCAGTTCAGCTGCTAGAGGAACACCTCACCCTCCTTGATTAGAGATAACAAGCTGGTTCAGCCTGATTGGACTAACCTTGTTATCTCTCACCTGGTTCTTGCCTACCTATTTATACCTGCCCCTGGATACTTCCACTGCATGCATCCGACGAAGTGGGTATTAGCCCACGAAAGCTCATGCTCTGAAAAAATTTCAGTTAGTCTTTAAGGTGCCACAGGACTCTTTGTCACTTGTTCAATGTATTAATTTCACCATCCCTGTAGAACTGGTAGGCAATCAATTATGTGAGTATCCCAAAGGGATAGTCTTACTTGTGCCTGTGCACAAGTTGTGGAAGTTCGATATTGGCATCGGTGTGTAGGTAGAAATCTCCTTCCTTACCTCCATGTCTCTCTAATATGCCAGTATCAGCCCGTAATTGCCTTAGTACAACAGGCAGACTTCAGCACAGACCATGGAAATTACTGTAACATTTTGCCATTTAGGCTGACAGAAACAGCTTTTTACTACATTTAATCCACAAGTAGTTAGGTAACCCAGTCAGCTTGCTAGCTGATTGCATTGGGATTTCAGTAGGCGCATGCAAGGAGACAATGTTGTTAGCCACATACAAAACAGGACTGGGAATCAGGAGTTCACTTTTTATTCCCAGCTTTGTCATGATTCACAATGTGATCTTTAGCAAGTAAATTCCCCTCTCTTGTGCCTCATTTCCACATTTATAGAACGGTGATAATGATACATATTCACTTTTGTGAAGCCCTTTCAAATCAACAGCTGAAAAGTGCTATATAAGTACTAAGTATGATTAGTAGTCCAGAAAGCTGCTTCACCATGGAGTCAGACTCAATGGGAGAAAGGCAGGATACCATGTGAATGGAGGGAACTAAACCCTCACAAATAGTACTAGAACTGCCTATTGTTTTTCATATAAACCAAAACAATTTAAATGTCACAAAACTTTGAAGGGGGTGGGAAATGAATGTTTTTGGTGAAAATTTTCTTAAAGTAAAGATACTGATTGCACAAAAGACCTTGTGCTATTATATTATATAATACAGCATGTATACAGTCCCAGTCTCTGACAACATCTGCAGTACTGCAGCAGACAGTTCACCAATCAAATGAAGCTGCAGGTGAATTCAGTAGACTAACAAGTTGATTGCAACTGTATTTGAAATCCTGGCAAATACAGATGGATGCTAACCCCATTCAGCCATCACTACATGCCAGTAATTTCCATAATTTTTAACTGTGAATTATACATGTCAAAGGAAGCACTTAATTCACAATATAGGCGACACTCAAGGAAAAAAAAAACAGTGTCCATGTGAACAAAATAAGTGTTGGTACATTTTAATTCTCCCATAGTACCAAAGAGAGAAAGATGAAAGAATTGGAAATCAAGAAAGAAAATGCTGAATATTGTATGCATCTTGATAGACACATGGGAATGGCTAAACTTGAACTGAAAATTAGCCTAAAGGACATTTAGTTTGATATTTTAATGCATAGTTTATATAATATTGCACTCGTCTTAAAACATCTATTGCGGGAGACAAAAATGGGAAACATTTAAACAAAAAGATAAAATCCAGACTTTAATTCGTTTCCCCAAAGGCACTACATTTTATTTGAAGTCTAAACTTTATAAAATGTGGATAGAGAAAAATCTCAGTTCAGACAAACATTTTGGTTATGGCCTCATTGTGGGTGTGTTGTATTCCCTGATTACAACTGATGTACAACACTTTGCGGATTTTGCAAGGCAAGAGGGCAGAGATAAGTGAAACAAAGGAAAAAAAGAAGCAAAAATATAATCTGAATAGAAAAAAAAATAAAATGTTAGTGGAAATAAAATATTAGGCCTTGTTCAGCAAACCTTTACTCTGGTTTAATGGGGCTTACGATGGCAAAGATTGAACAATACAAAGGTCAGTCAAGCCCAGCATTTGACCTTTGCTTCCAAATCTTATTTCTCTTCTACATACAGTGTCTCAACTGTGTATTTAGGGCCTGCTCCAAAGCCTTTTGAAGTCTTTCCAACAGACTTCTAAAGGCTTTGAATCAGGCTCCTATTGTTCATCAACAGAAAAATAAAATTTCACTGACCTGTGAAAGCATTATTTTCGCTCACTACATGGTCTTTAAATAAAAGGTCCTGAAAGGATCTCAGGTCTCAAGGCACATAAGGATATTTAACAACAGGAATTTTGATAATACACATAGGCTTTAATTACCAATAGATGTAAGGTGCAGGTATAAGTAATTTCATATAAAACTTTTTATTAAGGAGCAAATCTAGTCTATTTAGTGTCTTACAAAATCTGTGGCCACAGAAAGTCCTCACTATCACAGAACCAATGTGCCAATGTGCCAGAACCAGCTGTGCCACAAGCTTTCTGTATGTGAATGTGCATGGATGTGCTGCCCAAGGAATAATGCTTGGAAGGAGCTGTGGCAGCTATGTCTTTGAAATTTGCTGTCTTTTCTCTGCTTGCTCTAGGAAGGTAGACAGTAAATGTGGTATTGGTCTATACTACCAACAAATTACAATACCCCCATGTCAGCTTAGCTGTGCTGGCTAGATGGCTGGGGAAGATGGAACATAGGGTATGTGTGATTCTCTTTGTGATCTCTATGACTTCCCATCTTATCTCTGATCAAGCTAGAATGCAAAAAATAGAGGTATAACTATGGTGGCATGAGAGGTGGGAGAGGCTAGCTGGACCTAGTAAAATCCAGTCTCAGATCCTAAGGATGGCTGGACCCTCCCTCCACATCGCTGCAGCTACACTTCTATTTTCAGCACTAGTCCTAAGTATCAGCTCAGTTTCCTCCCCTTGGTCTGGGGAGAATCAAAAGTGTATGGCATCTGCTTCGTTCTCTGCACATTCTCCAAAGGTCTTATTTCCCTTACTTCCCTGAACAAGCACACTCTGCAGGCACAGTCTAGCCTCCAGACTGGGGATAAAGAATCGAGAGGCATAGTCTAAGCACAGATGAAAACAATGTTTTTATCACTACTAGTGGCAGAACAATCAACAAATAGAGTTTCCATCACTATGAAGACAGAAAGCATTAAGCCAAATGAAGAAATGAAAGCAACAGAACCAGAGTACAGTTCTTCATTGATGTCTGCTGACAGTATATATGCATCTCAAAAGTAAATGGAATTACATTCCAAACTCTGCCAGTATTGACTTGACAGTCCACCAGACAGTGCGTGAAAAATCATGAACAACATTTTGTGACACATAAATAATATGGATGCCTGCTAGTGGATATCTGCTAATCAGCTGCTGGAAGGTAATGAAAACTCTTTGCTAGTAGAAAACACATATCAGTTTTAATTTGCTATTTGCACATTTAAAAGCAAAATGTTGAGCTTTTTATGGTCTTAATATAAATATTGCAACTGCAAAATCTCTCCAGAATTGCTTGAGTCAGAATGACAGGACAAGCTGGTTAAATGCTTCAGAAACAGCGTTTATACATGTAACCCTTCTGCCCATCAGAGTTGGCAGCAACAAGGGCCGGGTTCAGTATCCAGGGGTTCCATTCCAATAGCACAATACAAAAAACCGGCTCGAGCCCCCACCCAGTGACCTGGGACAACCATATACCACCCCTCTGGGCGTCTGTAAGAGACAATACTTCCCCTCTCGCAAGCACAGAGTCTGAGTGTACCAAAGCCTTTTAATAACAGGGAGAAACAATGTGGCATTATATTGGGGAAACACCACAAACAAGGTTAATAAACCAAACCATGAACCAGAAGCCCCCCTCCCAGCAAATAGGCCGTGGCCTTCCCTTTGGCTCTTGAGTTCCACAACCCCAAAAAGTCACTCAATAGTCCCAAAAGTCCAACAGCCCAAGAGTCTCTGTCCTTGGTCCGTGCAGAGTTCAAAAGTCAATTGGCAGAGTCTTACCTCCAGCCTGGGTGGAGATGGAGGGTAGGGCACGGGGCACCTTACGTGGTCCAAGGCCGACTGCGCCGCCTCTCCGTGAGGTTCCGCTGCAGCTCTCACCGCAATCGGCTCCGCTCCGCTCCGCTGGCTGTCCTACGAACCGCTCTGCCCGTTGATCCGCTAGCTGCTCTGCCAGCCGACACACAGACAGCTCCGCCGCGCTGGTCACCCTGCCCGCAGCACCCACGCCTCTGCTAGGTGACAGACAGACAGCTCTGCTGTGCCGGTCACTCTGCCCGCAGCACCCACGCCTCCGCTAGGTGACAGACAGACAGCTCTGCCACACCACTCACTCCGCCCACAGCACCAACGCCTCCGCTAGTCGACAGACAGCTCTGCTGCACCAGTCACTCCGCTAGCCGTCCTGCTAGCCGACACACAGACTGCTCTACTGCACCAGCCACTCTGCACTTTTTCCAGGTCCCCCCTACTTAAGACAGCGCTCAGTGATTTCTTTAGCTCTTAGGTGATTTCAGCTCTTAAGTGATTTCAGCTCACAGTAGGGGAGCCTTAGTACAGGTGCACCAGTGAGCCCAAAGCAATTGTCAGCTCAGCAGCCTGGAACCAGGCTCCTAATGGAAGCAAAATTCAATTCTGACATTCCACAGTGGAGAGAGGCAGGGTGCAATAGGCCTGGGAGGCCCTCAGACAGAGCCCTCGCCAAAAGGTATAGGTGCTTGTCCATCACCTCTCTCAATCTCACAGTGTTCTGAAATGCATGGCCCTTGCCCAGTGAGTGCTACCTAGATGATGGCGAGTCTCTCCATAACAACACGGGCCAAGTACATGTCCATAGTCCTTCATTCACATAATCACAGTAACATTACTTTATCATTCCTGCCCCAATAACATAGAAACTGGGGCTCCCTCATCAGCCGAAGTGGCCATGTGGGCTGCTGTGGGCTCAGGCTAGGCGCAGTGGGTGTGTCTATGCAAATTGATCAGCCCCAGACTTATTTTGCAAGGCTCACTGCAATTCCCATATTTCGCCACCAGATGTCAGAATATATCTCATTCCTGACACTGCTTACATACATATCCAATGAGATTCTGAATAGCTATTCTACTCACTCATGTTACTGCCCATTATTTTTGCTGTTTGCGAACATGCACACTCACATGTTTTTGTTCACACAAGTGTTTGCCAGTCTTTGTAGCATGTGACGGGTCCCCTAAATCACCTGATATTCTTTCTGCTGCCTGTTTTGATGACAGAAACATTTTAAACAGGAGAACGTATGAATATTGCAAGAGACTCAAACAGCGAGCCCAATGTCTTTCATACGAGTGAGATGCAACTGAACCATTCACAAACATGTTCATTCAAAGGTTTTGAACCAATACTCCCCTGAACACAAGGACAACCCTTCCTAAGTACATCGGGGAGCACTAGATACACCTCAAAGGAAACAGGACTAGCCAGGAAGCCCTGGCAACATTCCCACACCAGTCAACTAGCTGACTAGGCACACATGGGGAGTATGCTGAATCCCTTGAAAAAGGGAATTAGTGGGCACATTCTCCAGTGAGCTGAGGAATTCTATGAAGAATTCTGCCTTTCAGAGAATTCTTCCTGGAGCTATTCCAGCATGGAGCAGCTCTGCACCAATCCCAGTGTGAGCTCATAGACTCGGGCTTTAAGGCCAGAAAGCACCATTATTATCATCTAGTCTGACCTCCTGCACATTGCAGTCCTGTAATAGACCCATAAGCTCTGGCTAAGTTACTGAAGTTATCAAATCATGATTTAAAGACTAAGTTACATAGAATCCACCATTTACAGTTGTGGAGCTCTCATAAATTTGGGACACAACAGGCCCACCCTGCCTTTTGAAGAACAAGACTTACTCAGATTAATTTCTGAGTGGCAGCTCATTTTAAACAAACAAGCAAACAATCCTCGCCTGTATTTCCTCTTCCACTTGTACCCTCTGGCAGTGATAGACACAAGCGATGACCCACCGACCAGCTGAGCTATAAATTCTGTCAGCACATCACAGGGTTACATACACGTGCACACATAGAGGATGTTAGATAAAGGTCTGACAAGATGGCAAATACATAGCTCTTACTGGCTGTTGCTATCATAATATAGACTGTAGCATCCATCTACGAAGATGCTGAATAAGTGTTTCAGCACGAGAATAAATTTTGAGAAGCATCTATTTTTTAATAAGCTTCTACTGGGATGTTTCTTTCTTTGAGTCTTACCAAGAAGCAAAAGTTTGGCCTACTTCAGTGGAGTACTATCAATTTTCACCCAATGGATTTGCAGAAGTGTTAAGGAATCTATATCTAACATTTCTGACAGCACACACTGTTCTTTCTCCAGTAAGAGAAAAATAAATGAATCGGCAACCAAGATCAATACAAGTAATAAAAACTATGCTCAAAATAATACTTATAACAAGAAAAGAACTATTTAAAAGTAAATATAATTTTAGATTAAACTAAATGTCTTCTCTTTGCCCTCTTCACATAATGATAGCAGTTTGTCTAATATAGAGGGACTGGTAATGAGACATTTTCATTTTTGGTCACTCCTTTCAATCTGGCCCAGGTTGTCTGGGACAGAAAGTGGCTAACATCTGCTCTCTGTTTGGTGGTTCATGTGCTCAAGTGTTAGTAACTTCATTAAAGTTTCTTGTACCCAGGGTCTATGTTATTATTGGCAGCCTTGTTTGCATTCTCAGCAAAGGATTGAATGGAATGTAGACTGGAATAGTTCTCATCACTACAGAACCAGGTTGAAGCACTATGGGCTTGCCCCAAAGCCCATTGAAGTCAATGGAAAGACTTTAAAATTCGAGATCTTTTGGCAGGACAGCATAATAGCTTGTACTCCTACTGCCTGTGCTGTATCCCCACTGCAGAGAAGCAGAGCTTTAGCTTTTTGGATGTTCAATGCAGCATCATTCATGACCAGTAAATTCACTTAAGAAAGGGTAATCGTACTACACATTCCTCTTGCTCCACATACTGCCGCCATCTGCATCCAACTTCTTCACTGAGTTGCAGGCAGTTATTTCATTAAATTAATTATGATTCTTCTGTAACCATTTCAAAGCAGTATAGTATTTATAATAAAACCAACACCCTTACAGCTGGCAGACTGCCCTCTACAGCTGCCTTGTTCATACAATTTTGGTGGAATACTATTGTTTTGTATAAAGGAGAGATGACCAGAAGGGAGGAACATCATCTCTTATTACTTTCATGGAGTATTATAGAAGAGTTACTGAAATTTTCCAGACAATATTAGGCTGCGAAGAAAAAAAACATGACTAAGACATGGGCACAGAGTTGGAGGTTGGGTGGCAGGGAGTGAAAAGCAGATCAGTTCTATCGGAAAGTTACTTAACTGAAGGTCCCAGTGACCTTTCACTTGGAATTAATACAATATATATTTACCAGTTAGATCTCAAATATGTTCAAAAATAGACTGATATTTGATTTTCTCTTCAGATTTTTACTATTTGTGAAAGGTGCCAAACTGAAAACCTAATTTAATGACATTTTCTGGTTATTCTCAGAACAATTAACATGGGTTCATTATTTGCACAAAATGCTCCATCAATTTTTCAACGGCACTCACTCAGTTCCATGACTGTTAAATAGTGCAGAAGCCCTATGGCTGACAAGTCATTTTAAATACTGTGTCAATAAAACCTGCAATGGGCACACAGAGCTTCTAATACTACTGGCAGCTGCCAGCTCACATACACTAGGGCTTTGAACTGTGCTAATACCAACAGAGCAACCATGGGACATTTTGCAAAATAGTATAAGAAATACTGAATAAAAGATGGTCCCTATCCAGAATAATTTAGGGTCCAATTAAAACACAAAGCACAAGTGGGTATAAACCAACCAGAAGGAACAGGGGAGGGTGGAAGCAGTACAAGAACATGCATTTACATATTGCAGATGTGTGCACAGCTATATTTTTTTAAGTCAGTGGAGAGGTCTGAACTAGCTGATTGCAATGCAGGATCAGGGCCTTAGGCCCTTCACTAAAGCCCACAGAGAGGAAATGGTATTAAGAGTATTACACAGCTTTGAACTCAATGAAAAACTGATCCTGACTCCAGGAGGATAGTTTTTTTGTAGTTTTTCATCCACATTAAAATGACTCGATAGTCTGCAGTGGGAAATTGCCAGGAGTGAGGAATATCAGATAGTACATACTGGAAAATGGATGGGGAAATCAACTTATACAGAATTTGAATTTTATAAATGTTGTATAAGTACAAACATAAGGACCTGTATACAAATAGCAGCACATATATTTTTAAGCTAGTCCAGGGGTAGGCAACCTATGGCACGGATGCCGAAGACGGCACGCAAGCTGATTTTCAGTTGCACTCACACTGCCTAGGTCCTGGCCACCAGACTGGGGGGCTCTGCATTTTAATTTAATTTTAAATAAAGCTTCTTAAACATTTTTAAAAGCTTGTTTACTTTACATACAACAATAGTTTAGTTATATATTATAGACTTCTAGAAAGAGACCTTCTAAGAATGTTAAAATGCATTACCAGCACGCGAACCCTTAAATTAGAGTGAATAAATGAAGACTCGGCACACCACTTCTGAAAGGTTGCTGACCCCTGAGCTAGTCTATGATCATTTAAAACATTTATAAACAAAATCCTATCCATGGCTTTACACTGCATAACATCAGGAGTAGAGTATATTGCATGGAATAGGTAGCATTGCATACTGTAACCCAAATGTTAGAAACTTCCCCTGAAAAATTGAAAGTCTGTTCATTATTGGAACTCAACTGAGCATCTTAATGTTTGGTGAAGTGAAAATCAATGGATTTTCCGTGGTTTTTGAGGGGGGGGGGTGTGCTATTAATCTGAAAAATGATTTATTTGTCTGATTTTTCTAATAAGTAAAATATCACATCACTTTGCCCAAGAGGACTTAAAATTAAAATCAGCATTCACTGAACATATGTCACAGAAATATATAAATGTCTCAAGTCACTGATATTGAATCCTTTTTAAAAAAAACCACACAAAGCAGCAAAGATAGAGATTTAAAAAACACAAAAACAGGAACTTGACATTCTACTTGAGAGTAGACTGTCTATTTCTAATATATTCATAACTCACCAACTGTGAAGCCACTAATGATTATCAAGTTACCATTAGCTCATCCTGTATGTTGAGGTAAAACCATTATGTGGTATTTTTAATATGCAGTGCGCACCTTATCAAATTGGGTAAGAATAGCTTTCTTTAATATTTAATGCCCAGGCTCAATATGACTGTCTTAGTACCTGTTCTGTTGGTGAGTATAGTAACAGTTTTACTGAGCTATAAAACATTCTGAAAGCTCTGTGGCTTTTTCTGAGGTACTAAGCAAACAAAGCAAAGAATAATCATGAATAATGCAAACAAAGAGTAATCATGAATAATGCAAGTGAAGAGAAGTGTGTGTGTGTGCGCGCGCGTGTGTGTGTTTAAGACATTCAACACTGCAGACCCAGCAGCGCTGCAAGTCAGTGTGTACCTGAGAAATTAGGGTCTGACCCAACAAACACTTGCTTGGGATAGCAAGTGTGCTCATTGACTTCAGTTGGACTATATGTAGGCCAGATTTTCATTGGCTCTTTGTATGGGAGGGAGGGCTCAGTGTAGAGGAGGAAGTGCGTAAGCAGTTTTCAGCCCTCTTCTGTGCTTGCTGTGTAAGAGATAGACAACTGCACTCCCTGTGCTTGCAGAAATACACTGACTGCCTTTTTTACATCCCCCTGGAGATGCAACATGCTCCTGGTGGAGCAGACAGTAGGCAGAGTGGAAACTTTGACTTCAATGGAAATTGAATCAGACCATTATCCCAGTGCAAAGCAAGTGTAAGACAGCCAGTCAAAGTAATATTTTTCCAGACATGCTTTGCACTAGTATAAATGAAAACTTAAGAGGAAGGACAATGGTGTGCTGGTACCAAGAACTTTCCCCCTGAGTAGAGTTAAATAATACTGGGGGCTGTGTATTATACTGCAAAGGTGTGGGAAAGTGGGCACATTCACCTTATGAAATGAGAAGGGACTATGCCCCAGTGTGAGCCAGTGTGTCATTTACACAATCTGCTTCTCCTCACTCTCCAAAAATGATGAGCCAGACTGTGGCATTGAGCCATGAGCTCACTTTAGAGGTGGAGCAGATATTCCACCCCATAGGAAGCTCAGTGGGGTATTGTGCCCCAATTGCTCTGCAAACTATCTGGCACATGAGGTGCTGTGCACACTGCATAACCCCAGGTGGTGGGGTCCCTTGCTCACCTTTTTACAGAGGCCAAGACAGAGAAGGATCACCCATGGGCCACTTTCTTATTGCTACCTTTTGCACAGTTTACGCACCTGGGGATGAGCATTCACTGTGCTCCTGATGGTGACTGTCCTAGCTCTTGCGCAGAGTGGAAGAAAGGTTCCATGTGCTCTTCCACACTATTAACATCCACAAGAGCCAGTGGCAATCTGGCCCAAAGCCTTTATAGGCTTGTGGGGGAAATTGTGCCTTTGTCTATTTCATTACTCTCCTCTTAATTTAGCCGCCAAATCAATAGTTAACAGAGCGGGGCAAATAAGTTACAATGACTAAGTTATTCAATAAATTTCACCTGTTCACTGTTCACAAATTCACTGCAAACAGATTGTGTTTCTCCTGAATGTGTCAATGCCAAAAACATTTCTGCTAAGAATTCTTGGTTTAGAGCTCATTTGCAAGTGGTTTGCATGGCAGTGCACCTACTTCAGTGTATACTATTTACTGCTTTTTAGGCAGTGCATAGCTATCAAAATGACAAAACCTTCAGAAATAGAACATAGGAGGTAAGATAGACTTGTATTTGCATTCTCCTCTCCAGACTGTCACTCACAAGCTATGACATTGGTGCCCTTGTTTTTATTTTGTGTAGATTTTAATTTTCATTTTAACTTATTTATCCATAGAAAAACAAGATTTTGACGTTAATAGACATTTCAAGATAACCCGAGAGACCAACAATCCTCAGACTTTTAGGTAGGGATATAAGATTATCAATGAACTAATAACTCCACTGTCTCCAAATACTTTACTCGATGTCCCCCAAACATACATCCTCCTTTGAATTCTTTGACAGTGTTTCTTTCTGGAACTAACTCTAAAAACAATGACACTTCAAATTAGGAGTAGCCTAATTCTGCCATCCTGACTTCCATATGAATAGTAACTTACCTCACCAGTAGTTCTACTGAACTCAAGGCAACTACTGGCATAAGAGACTACTCAGCAGATGGTTAATGGAGTCAGATCCAAACATAATAGCTGGTTTTCAACATAATTAATCTTTTAAAAGAAGAAATGTTGACAGCGCTATGAAGCAGATGTGGAATTAATAAAACACAAAAAGGAGTTGATACCTGTGCTGGAATAGTCAGAAAAGAACCATGACTATCCTGAGTCTGGTTTCATCAACCAAAGATAGGACACTAGGAACAAATCCTATCTTTCCAAGATCTTGGCATCCTTACTCAAATTGATTTTGAGGGTATGACTTGAAGAGTGTTAAAATGTGACTTAAATTTGCTGAGGAATAGATACGCAGTATACCAAATGATTCATCAGCCTAGCTTTTTTTATATTTTAGTAGACAGTTGACAAACACAACAGACAAAAACTCATCCAAATCCTGGGGGCCCTTTGTTTGTTAAGCAACAGAAAACTACAGAGGGGTTCAAATTGCCACTATACATGTTCCCTGTGAATTTCCAAAATGGGGACCATGAGACAAATATATGTTTAACTGGCTTTGAAAAGGCTACACGAGGGATGGATGGTAGAGCTTGTATCTCAGCATTCTCTCTATTGGTTCATTTGTCATTTTCTCCTAAATTACTAAGACATCAGGACTGCATGGAGATTTTTAAAATAAAGAGATTTAGGGAGTCTTCTCAGAACCATAAAATAGCCTAGAGCCCGCCAGACAATAATGACTAATTAATTATTCTATTCATTAAAGCTATAACGGAAGCATTAAATAGAGTATAACTTTGGGACCCATTTTCAAGTAACCATCTCTGGCTATACGCTATAACCATTTTGAATTTTTTAGCAGTTTTCAAGCTACTAAATGGCTTTCCCTTCTCTCTCTCTCTCTCTCTATAAATTTCATTATTTTTTCTTGGTTTCCATATTCATTGTTAGATTTCCTTGCCATTCACACTCTATCAACATGAGCAATGGTGATCTGCTACAGATTCTCCACCATTACAAATGAAATAAAAATGATTGACAGTTTCTACACTAATGCATTTAGCTTAAGCTTGTGAACAATTGTTACATTTTTTAGGTTCATTTTAATAGCTTTCAAGGTATGTAATGCCCGGGCAGCTGCATTTTGTTGCAATGGAATGTGTCTATGTCCCTTCAACTCACCAGCTTTCTACTCAGTTCTGTCACTTTAGAATGCTTCCTGGCACATGGGGCAAAAATAGAGATGTGTTTGCCCACATGTATGTGCCGTGGACACAGCAGTTGGTCCAGTAGAAGATATTTCCTCACCCACATTGTCTCTCCCATATTCTGGAGCCAACACTGCTATAACACCACTGCAACAATATTAACATAAAATACAATTTTAGGGTCTACATTTCAAAGTGAGAGTGGTGCGGGCCACGCTAAGCATGGTTTATGCATTTTGCTTATTATACCACTTATTTGTATAGTAGTAGTGCCTAGAGACACCAAATAAGCATCAGGGCTCCATTGTTATAGGTGCTATAGCAGCCAAGTAGTAAGATTTAAAAACAGAACAAAGAAACAAACAAACAAAAAATAGAATACCATGAGTTAATCTAAATTACTGCACTGTCATTTACATTGTACGGTGTTGCTGTATGTGTTGTAGAGAATACAGCATGAGTCTCTTAAAATGGAAAATAAATTAATGCAATATTCATACATGTGGAAAATGAAACACTAATTTTTCCCAAAGGCTTTTTATTTCATGAGAATTAATTTACAGAGTAATAGTAAATTAGTTCACTTAATTTATATTGAACATGTCTCAGACACATTTGACTAATTCTATGCCCCATTAAAAAGTACCCTTTAAGGATACGGTTATTAGTTTAAGAGCTATAGTAATAAAGCCATCCACACTGCAGTTTTTTGGGATATTTTACCCCTTTTTTTCACTGTAGAACACTAAAGAGACTGATGTATAGACAGTTTAGACTAGCAAAACTCAAATAGACTAAGTTAATAAGATTAGATCAATTGCACTAGTAGGTGATTTGTTAACTTCATTTAGCAGCAATAAATTGCAAAAGGACAAAGCCATATTAAGTCATTTGCAGGGAGCCATTGTAGTTTGTGTATAATAAAATATTTCTGAAAAATGACCTGCCAGGTTTTATACAAATTACAAAAGTGATAGCAGCTGTAATAAATTGTAGTGTGTCGTTTTTGATGTTTTATTTATAAAAAGGGAGAGAAATTCATCGTACATGGGTTCTGATAAGAGGATATCATAGCCTGGCTTTTTACATTGAATTGGTGTTACATATATTACAATAGGAACATGGTTATCTCTGTGTCCCAGGATGCCTTTCTGAGCTGACATAGATGCCTTCTTTACTATACCATTATACCTGATCAACCAACACATTTTAGCAGCTATATTCTTCCCTTGGTTTAAAATCATGCCCCATATAAAATATTAGTTTTATTCTTCTGTATATGGCAAACAAAGTAAATGCTAAATGCTAAATGCTATAATGTCTGAAGAAGAAAACATATAGTTGACATTGTATAATTATTTATACACTGTAAGTCCTAATACTTCAAAACATTCAGCACCCTTACCTCAGCATCCATACCTATCAATGGGTGATGGACATCTAAAAGTCCAAAACGTAGGCTTAATGCAGGTAAACATGTAAACTTTGAATGCTTAGCTGATACTTACGTTAGAACTTCTATGGCCATTTTTTCTCTCATATGTATAAATTCCTACTTTTATCGGAAAGCAATAATAACTTGAGAAAGAATACACTCCTAGAGTTGTGCAGCCCACATTAAGAATACTCCATGCATTTTGTTATTATACTACTTATTTGTACTATAGTAGTACCTAGAGACCCCAAAGAAGCACCAGGGCTCCATTGTAATAGGTGCTATACAAATATATAGAGACAGTTCCTGAACTTACAGTGCTAGAACCTAATCCTACAATATTATCCGTATCTTATGGCACTATCACAGCCTTAGTTTAAGACAAGGCGAGTGAAAAACAATTGGGAGGCCAGGAAGGGAGTATGAGGCAACAGTGATAACAACATAGTTTTATGTAGATTAGCAATGTGCACAATGTAAAGGTTTAGAGGGATTTTTAAAATGTTCTGTGTAATCATGATCAGTAACAGTAATCTCAGCTCTCTGCTTACTTAGCAATTACTAAGATAGTAACATTAGGGTCTGCTCCTGTGTCCTAGAGTAGGCTTCTGATGATGATTATTATAAGCACAAGTAATAAACCTATTTTTTTATAAACTGTAGAATAAAGAAAATGAAACTGTAAGCAATAAATTGAAACAAATATTAGAGAACAGCCAATAAAAATAGAAAGTGATAGAAAAGAAGGGATGAAGATAGCAATTTTACTGTTTGATTGTGCAGTCCTTATGTTAATATTGCAATTGATTGTATACATTCTTTAAAAGGGACTGTGAAGTTCTGTACTCCATGTTCACCACTTTTATGTGGTTATAATATATTATGTACAAAGTATGCCTTGTAAGGTATCATTTGAAAACTCAATCTGCTGATTATTATTATTCTGTTGAAATGTGTATAACAATGCTGCATTTGGAATTATGAGATTTTACGGGTATGAATTTTCCAAAATATGTTGTAATTCTGGATAACACCCATAAGCCAATTCTTCAGAGAGAAAGACACACTGCTAAAGAGCCATTACCTGCTTACTCAGAGGTTCACCAGCAGGAGAATTGTAAACAGGAAATTTACAACTCATCCGAAAGACAGTTTACAGCTCAAGTATGCAACGGCACTGTCTGCCCACTGACCCAGAAAGGATTTTTCCAGCACAGAAGGGCTGGGGTATAAAAAGGGGAGAAAAAATGCCTCTAGCTACCTTGCCTCTTTTCCTTACCTGAAGAAGGCTGAACTAAGGGGAATGGTCCCAAGCTGAAGGGAAATACAGCCTGTGAACTCAGAACTCTAAATTGACAACTGTGAACTGAGAATTGACTGCAGCATCTGGTGTATTGAGAATAATGTCTGCTTCAAATCTTACTTAGCTTGGTAAAATTTGGGAATTAGCTTGCAGTTTTGTCTTTTTATTTCTTTTGTAACCTATTCTGACTTTCATACCTTACCCCTGATAATCATTTAAATCTATCTTTCTCTAGTTAATAGATTTGTTTTATCAAAATCAATGTATTTGATTGAAGTGTCTCAAACCTCAACTCTAGACAACAAGGCTGGTGAATATTCATTACCCATTGTTATAATGATGACTGAATGAGATTGTACCATCCAGTGGGCTACTGAACAGTATAAGATGCACATTTCTGGGGGCAAGGCTGGGACTCTGGTATATTCAGGTGTCTCCCTCTATCAATTCCTGGATGGCTGGGCACAGCATCCATGTGCCTATGGGTGACAGTGGGGAGTGACTTTACTTGCTGGTGGTGGAGAGTGAGCAGAACCTGGAGTGTGCTGTTCACTAACAAAGCAGTGTAAAAGGCATCCCAAGATAGAGCGCTAAGGGGACTGTCACAGGGTCCATGCCGGTCCTGTGGTCTGACTAGTCTCAGTGAAGGTCTTGACACCCTTTCTTAGTGCTTCCCCAAGTGTCCTTTATTTACAGTGCTTACATTCGTGGCTTCAGTGCTATATACACTGCTCCCCTCAATTCCCTGACAGTTACCCCAATGTCTTGGGCCCTGAGTCTCCAGGCCCCTGAGGCACCTTGTTAGCAGCAAGACGACAATACTGCAGACCCCTGTTCACTGCCTGGCCTCCCCCAACTGACCATGAGTCAGGGTTTTTATAGCCCTCACAGCTCTCAGCCTCAGCTGTAGCCCTTTAGCCCAGCCTAGCTCTGTGAGCTAGCCCTCATTAGGGCTTCCAGCTGAGCCTCCTGCCCGCTACAGCCAGCCACTGCCCCTGGGCCTCCTGCCAGCAA
The DNA here is from genome assembly GCA_007922305.1 of Dermatemys mawii. Taxonomy (NCBI): domain Eukaryota; kingdom Metazoa; phylum Chordata; order Testudines; family Dermatemydidae; genus Dermatemys; species Dermatemys mawii. The sequence continues at coordinate 9,129,470 of ML677334.1, read as the reverse complement.
GCAGGGTTTAACTTGCAGAGGCAGGGCATTCTAGGGGTTTTTACCCCTGCCCTGCCACAGGGACACAGAAATTCAGTAGTTCAGATTTCACCCTGGAGAACGTCACAGGGATCTAAGATTTTGTGACATGTTTCCTTGCTATATTGCATACTTCAAGCTAGTCATTCATTAACAGCAGTGGCTGACAATGCTAACATGAAGCTTTTCAGGTAGGCAGAGATGAATTTGTCCTGTGCTTAATAATTGATTTTTATATTTTTCTATCAGATTGTATTTAACCACTAAGTTTCCCCCTTTAAAGAGGTGTTAAGTTTTGTCAAAGGACATAAACCACACAGGGATTCTCGTTTATGTATGTGTGCTTAAAAATCCACTCACCTTTTCTTTTAACACTTAAAGCATAAACATAACATCAGCCTAAACTGGACACTCTAAGCTTCAGTTTCCTCGTACCTTTGGGGGTTCTATATGAGTGGTTTTCAAACTGTAGGTGTGAGGCACTGAGTCGCGGCGGCTCTGATCAGCACCGCTGATGGTGGTGCTGCCTGGCTAAGGCAAGCTAGTTCCTACCTGTTCTGACACCCTGCTGCACCCTGGAAGCAGCCAACAGTAGGTCCCACTCCTAGGTGGGGGAGCCACAGGGCTCTGCGCATTGCCCTCATCCCGAGCATCAGCTCTGCACTCCCACTTACTGGGAATCAGCCAATGGGAGCTGGGGTGGAGGTGGTGCCTATGGATGACAGTCGCATGGAGCCGCTTGCATGCCTTCACCTAGGAGCTGGGCCTGCTGCTGGGTACTTCACATTTGCAGCACTGTCTGTGGTGCCAGGAAAGACAGAAAGCCTCCCTTAGCACCCCGTCTGTGCCTGAAGTAAGCTCATACCTCAACCCCACAACCCAATCCCCTGGACCAGCCCTGAGCCCTCCACAAACCTGGAACCCCTTCCTGCACCCCACACACCTCATCCCCAGCCCCACCCCAGAGCTTGCACCCCCAGCCCTGACCCCCTCCTGCAGCCCGACCTCCTGCCCCAGCCCAGAGGCCCCTCCCACACTCTGAACCTCTCATTCTTGGCCCCACCCTGCAGCCTTCACCCCAACCCTCTGTCCCAACTCTGAATCCCTCCTGCACCCCAAACACCTCAGCTTCATTAGGTCATGGGCATCAACAATTTTCTTCCACTAAATAACCAGGTTTTTTTGAAAACCATTGTTCCATACAAGAATCAGAGAGGTAGCCGTGTTAGTCTGGATTTGCAGAAGTGACACCTTATTTATCTATACAACTTATTTAAGATCCTAAGTTGTGTTAGTTTTAAGACTTTTAAATTTGACTTTTAATTTGAAGGTAGAATGTTGATTCAGTCACCCTCTGAAAAATAGAAAAAAAAATCTAATGTTTTGTATATTATGGCCTGATTCATCAAATACAATCAATGAATTGAAGGGGACTATTCACATTTAGAATAGGCATGTGCTTACGTTTCTTGCTAAACTGAAGCCTTAGGAATGAATGGTCTGCAAAATATTTTTCATATTGATCCCAAACTGATCCCCTTAAGAAGAACAAGTTGAGGGACAATACATAATGAGTTTTCTCCATTGCTCAAATTTTGTTTGGAGATTTACAAAGCTCTCGTATTTTGTGTTCTTATTTAAATCAGCAATTATTAATGCACCAAAATTGAAGTTAAGTTGACTACTCATGATGCATAAAGTTTAAGCACCTATATATTTGCAGGACAAAAGCCCTAAGTTTTATTGAAAACCCTCTTTGAAATCTTTCTTTTATGCTACATTCACACTGCCAGCAAGGTCAACTCAGCTCTTCAACCATCTGAGGTACACAGTGTCATAAGCTTACTGTGTATGGTGTGATGAGGATAAGGTCTTGAAAGTGCTCTTTGCTGTACATATAAAGAAGTACTATGATAGTTATAAGAAGAGGGGGCTGCATGTCTTCTTTTCCCCAAAATTCCCCTGTTGTCTGGTCAGCTGCATACCACTCATTCACAGGCGTGTTGCCCATCCCCAATGCAATGGCTGAATATATTTAATTTCTGAAGCCTTTTAGGATAATTTGGGATGAAAGGCACAATTATATACCTGTAGATTGTTAATAAAGAGGCATGTCATTAAATTCCAAATAATCACTAAGTTCTTCTATTTATAGCTCACAAGAGTACTAGAGATGAGATTACAACAAACAAGTGAAAAGCTGAGGTCGTTAGGCAACCACAGCAGGAAAATTCTTGAAATGTAAAAAAAAAGACTGAAAACAGTGAAAGCTGTAGTGGTGGGTGGGCAGCAACATGGAATGCTGAAGAAGGAAGCAAAAGATGGTTTGAAAAATAGTAACAGATCTTTGAGACTGAAATTACAGAGATGCTATAGATAATCCACACCACCCCAATCTAAAAGAAGAAAGGCTAGGGAAAGAACAGGAAATTATGAGTCTGACCTTTGCTATGCAGGATCTCAGATATTTCTTAAGGATGAGATCATAAAACATCTGAGGAAATATGAGCCAGGTTTCATAAAGTAAATCTTGTGTGAAAGAATATTATGCTATTTTTGGATGAGATATGAGGCAGTGGTAGCAGGGGAAGGCCAAATGTATTCCTGATGCAACTTCACCCCACCACTTCAGTAGAGTTACATCAGAGATGAATTAGTCCAATGTTCTTTAAAGTCAAGACCACTTAAAACACAATTATTAAACTAATGTACACTTCAAAGTCAGTACAGGGACACAGGAACATCTATTTTGCATCATAGGAGTAGATCTACTTCAATTATCTTGACTCCATGAGTAGCAAATAGTGGCCAATCTCAGCTACTCCAGAAGAAAATGCAAGACACATCAAAGAAGGCAGTTATGAGATAACCCATGTGCAAGGGTTATTTCTTCCTAACTCCAGACATCAATGATTGTTTCTTGAAGTAGTCCTGGAACCCACAAGGGGAGACTAAATCAAGAATTGCCTTTAAGTGGCACACAGGATCTAGTCCAAGAGGTGAGTGTGGCTGAACCACTTGGTAACAGTAACTGTAATGTAATTAAATGTAACATCCTTGTTGGGGAGTGGGAGTAACATCACAGAAGCCCACCGCAGTAGCATTTAACTTCAAAAAGGGAAAATATGCAAAAATGAGGAAAGCTAGCTAAATGGAAATTAAAAGGAAGTCAGAAGAGTGAAATGCCTGCAAGCTGCAAGGAAACTTTTTTTAAGAAAAAACAATAGTGGCTCAAATTAAATATATATCACAAAGAAAATACATACACACCCATCATGAAAAAACAATGGAGTAAAAGAGGCAGAGGCAAAAAGGCATCCTTTAAAAATCGGAAATCAAATCCTACTGAGGAAAACAGAAAGGAACATATACTTTGGTAATTAATGTGTAAACGTGTAATTAGGCAGGCCAAAAAAAGAGTTTGAAGAGCAATTAGCAAAACACACAAAACTAATAGCCAAAAATATGTGAAGTACGTCAGAAGCGGAAAGTCTGACAAATAATCAATGGGGCCAATGGACAATTGAGGTGCTAAAGAAGCATTCAAGGAAGACAAGGCCATTATGGGGAAGCAAAATGAATTCTTTGCATTGGTCTTCACTACTGAAGATGTGAGGGAGATTCTCACACCTGAGCCATTCTTTTTAGATGACAAATCTTTTTAAAGTGACAACAGTAATAGGTCACCATGACCAGGTGACATTCATCCAACAATTCTGAAGGAACTCAGATACGAAATTGTACAACTACTAACTGTGATATGTAACCTATCACTTAAATCAGTCTATGTACCAGATGACTGGGGAATAGCTAATGTAACTTCAATTTTTAATAAAGAGGGATCCTGACAATTTTAGGCTAGTAAGCCTAACTTCAGTACCAGCAAACTATAGTAAAGAACAAAACGATCAGACATACAAATGAACATGATATATTACTCATATATATAACTTGAGAACCAAGAGTCACCCAATGGCAACAGTTTTAAAACAAACAAAAGGAAGTACTTCTTCACAAAATCCACAGTCAACCTGTGGAACTCATTGTCATGGGATGGGGTGGAGGCCAAAATTAGAACTGGGTTAAAAAAAAATAGATAAATTTGTGGAGAATCCATCCACCAATGGCTATTAGACAATATTGTCAGGGATGCAACCCCATTCTCTGGGTGTCCCTAAGCCTCTGACTACCAGATGCTTGAACTGAACAATAGAGAATGGGCCACTTGATAATTACTCTGTTTTGTTTGTTGCCTCTGCAGCATTTGGCATTGTCCATTGTTGGAAGACAGGATACTAGACTTGATGGACTATTGGTCTGACCCTGTGTGGTCATTATTCTGTTCAATGTGATTTAGCCCTGAAGCTTAAGGGCTTAAATCCATTCCCAATCTATTGTGGGTTTTTTTAATAGGACTAACTATTTAACTTTGGATATTCTTGTTATCCATATAAATGTGCAATCCTATTTAACCCTGATAAATGTGGCATAGCAAGCTTTAAAAAAGCTTTATCATTGAATCAATAGAGAACTGTTAGCTGACATAAAGAGTATATAAAAGATTATGAGTTAAATAAGAGGAAAAATATAGAAAGTCAGGAATCCATGTGAGGAATACAACTGTGCAGATGAAATTACTGACAACATGGCTCCCAGTCAGCTGATGACTCTAAATTATGTTTTTCAGAAATCCTCATGCTTACTTAGAGTTTCACTAGAAGAACAGGAGAAGCAGATGCAAAAACTTTTAAGAACTACATTTAAGAGCTTAATTCTCAAACAAAAATAGAAAACAAGTTGACAGAAAAGATATTTTGGTCAGCTAAGAAAGCAAGTGTGTGTTAAGGTTTCCCAGATATGGGCCTAAGAGAAATGGTTTGTATTCTTTTTAAGCCATTTTTGTATGTACGTAGGTCCCAATCTTGCAAACATTTATGCCTAATCTTGCCAACTTTAGTAAAACTATTTGCATACATAAAGTTAATCACTTCCAAAGGTGCTTACAGGATTGAAGCCCTGGTGTATGCGTACACTGTAATGTCAGGTTTGATTGCAGCACAGGCAGCCATACTGCTCGAAATACAGTTCAAAATAGCAACAGACATGCTGGCACAGGCAGTACAAGCACACTAGGGATCCTGGGTACCTACATGTATTGTTAGCCCATGCTGAAGCCCCAGGAGCCACATCGACAATGCTATTTTTAGCCATGCTGGCATGGATATGTCTACTTGTGCATCAATCCAATTCGAGTGTAGACATAACCTTCATGTATCTCTCTTGGATCATGATATTTTTTTCATAATAGCCCATCAGAGAAATAAAATATGTAAAGGAATGGGATGAAAATCCTTCAAATCTATTACCATGCAAGTCAGTCAAATTCTACTCATACCTTTTCTATGAGTCACAAAGTATAACAGAGAAATAGCATGATGGATAAACAAGACTGGTATGATTTTAATAACACAAAATTTCATAATGATGGGATTCTGAATTGTTGTATGTTTAAACACAGTAAACAAACCAACACAGGGGGAACACATTAAAAGTTCCTTTAAGTTTTAGAGCTATTCCCTATGCTTAAAATGAGTACCACTATAGTCACTATTATCTCTAGAACCAGATGATTTAACGGGACCTCTAAGACATCTGCAAGAACTTTCTAGGTTTGACATGCAATTTTGTCTATAAATCTAACATATCTGGTCATGGCAAGAGAGACATGGGGCTTACCAAGGAAACACCAAACATCATAGAAACCTGCTCAGAAATAACATTTGGGGCATTACAAAACCAGCTATTTGCCATTTGGCTCATCATGGAGTGTGAAGCTCATCTCAGGCCTGATTTACGATGCATCTTGGGGTAAGGTGGGGAGAAAGGGATGTCCCGAAAGTATTTTTGAAGACTGATCTGAGATGCTGTTTATGACATGGAACATGCCAAGAAGATTGCTGTAGTCTATACTCTAAAGCGCCACAGTCGTATTCTATATGGATTTGGAGGTTAAACCTGTGTCAGTAATCCCTAAAGTTTTTTTTGTGTGTGTTTCAAACTGAAAAATGTTAAAAAAAAGCTGGAGGGGATTTGGATGCCCAATTTCCATTCAGGTTGGATAACCAAATCTTGTAGAACATCTCTGAAAATCTCAGCCTTGGTGCTTTTTCTTCTTTCATGGAGGTGAGTGGGGAAAGTTACCTAGTGAGCTTTCAAGGTGTAAGAGAAGTCTTTTCATTAGCCAGAAATTAGCACTGTGACATTAAAATACGCATATAGTTACATACACTTTAAATGTTTTCCCTTGTTGATGTATTAGCTTACTGTCTGCAAGTGAATAGTTATGGAAAATAACGTGAAATATGGTCTTGTTTCATTTGCCTGTACATGATTAATCATAGATGACTAAGCAGACAGGATTGCATTAGTGCAAATTCATTGAAAATGTCTTGACATTTAGGCATTTTCTGTTGACATTAAGTTTTAAATCGGATAGAAAGGCCATGCTTTCAGGGTGTTATGGAAGTTTAAAGGGGCGTCTTCAAGCAAAGAAAAAAAACTTGGTTTATATTATTGCTTCCTCCTTTCCCTCCCCCCTTTTGCTTGAATTTAAGGGAAAAGGTCATTTTACATCCATAATACAAAAGTCTCCTTGCTAGTTAATTATATAGAGATTAAAAGCTTTAAATTCGTGGACGTGTGCTATAAACACTTCTAGCTCTGTTTTCATCAAACTTCCTGCATGGTTCCTAAACAGTCTTCCCTGCCCCCACAGACTCTCTACATACAGCAAGCTTTCAGAGACTAGATTTTACAGAGCTAAACTGTACAAACTTGAGAAATTATGGTGAAAATGCCACAACGATGTCTTGGAAGTTAGTTTTACAATGGTAAATATGGGAAAAGATAATCTTGCTAGAAAAGCCAGTCTAGGAGTTGGTTATTGAAGGTTAACACCATGTTTGCTTTGTTATTTATTTGTTTACATAAGTGATTAGAGTCCCTAACCAGGATCAGAGTCCCATTGTGCTAGGTGGTAGAAAGGAAGGATTATAATCCCTATTTTACAGATAGGGATCTAAGGCACACACATTAAGTGGCCTGTTTAAGATTACAGAAAGTGTCTATGGCAGAGCTGGAAACTGGATCCAGATCTCTAGAGCCCTGGTCCAGGCCTTTTAACCATGAGAGTGAGACTATCTTTCATCATAACTGATTTTGAACTATGGGATATTCCTAAATAGATTAAAGAGTTTATGAAGTCCAGTGGTGGGGAACCCCTTCATGAAGGACATGGAAGAACCGTGACTACTACTTAAAGTGATTTAAATTGGAGCTACGTAGCACTGTTGAAGAGGCTGCAAAGCAGACCTATAGCCTGCCTCCCTCCTTCCCTTCCCCCTCAATTTGAAGGTATTAATTGAATGTTTTCCATTTCTTTCATACATGTTGGACAGTGGCATTTATGTCCAGCTTCAGAATTTTACCTTTAAAGATTCAAAGTCAGGAACTGAATTACTCCCCAAGACTGTTTCTTCCTATTTCTTGATACACAATGATAGATAGCACAATAAATTAGCATTAATCTATCATTTCCTTTCTTAAAAGTAGGATAAAAATGTAAAATCATCCTAGTCTTTACAGAAGATTTCAAAAGATTCACTTTAGGTCTTAAGTTAGATTCAGTTCAGAAGTTGCATTTATGTGGTATTAGAGTCCAACTTACTTATCATAAAACACTACTTCGTGTGACTATCCAAAGAAATTTTTTTCGCACTCTACTCCTATGGCATTTCTCCTTCTCATCCCTGCTCTACTGAGTTTCTTTTTACTAACTTATTACAATTAAAATTCATACTCAGCTACTTTTCATTTCTTTCTTACCTGACCTCAAAGCTAGAAAAGTTAATACATAAACACCCTGAAAACTTTCATTCAATATGAGAAGCAGATTTTCCATTCTTAACTCTTTATATTTTTAAAGCAACTCTGCTTATAAAAACCCCTGGATCCATAAGATTAATAAATTAATAAAATGCTATAGATTTTCAAAGGGAAACATACTTTACACTAGTTTAAACATCGCATTCCATACTCTACCTCTTTCAACAACTGTATCAAATTAATAACTAGCATATAGACATCTGTATGTCTGCAAATTTTTATCTGAAATACACGATTCATAATGTACAGAGCTATGTGCTGATATCTTGTTTAAATGCAATAAAAAAGAAAAATCATTTTCACTGTGTTTTGTTACCAATTACGCACCCATTTAGGCCCTACCACTTAGAATTTGAAGTGGAAACACTTTCAAATAATGTTTAGTTCAATAATGAATACAGTGTAAACAAAATGGCACTTAAGTTGTTTGTTAGTAATTCTCTAGATCTTTTTAATTAGGAAACTGCAGATGGTACATTTGACATTCAAATATGATTTCCCAAATTAATGGTAAGATAGTATGGCTACAACAACCTATAAGATTAAAAGAAAGTCATATTCAATATTCTAAATATGGGATATACATCATTGTTAGCTTGTTTTACAAGAAGGGATAATCAGAAAAATCCTCTGCAATATTTTTAACTTGGGCTTTCAGAAAACTGTTTTCAAATGCAGTATCCCATAAATTGGCACATCACATTAGACAGTATATTTCAGGTACTTGCTTCACATAATGCCATGTGATTTGTGTAAAATGAGACAGTGGGAAGCTGGAAAATAGCAAAGTTCAGTACCAAAGTAGCCAGAGGGTACTAATTAATCTAGCCCATTAATGTTGATTCATCTTGTTCATTTTTTGTATCAGTCTCTTTTTTTTTTTTTTTAGTAATTACTCATTTTAATTTTGTAATGTTGTATGTGACCAGAGACTCTTGGACTTTTCTTGAATTATATTTGCAGGCATTCAGTAATAGTCACAAATAAATCAGAAATTTTGTAGTCACAGAATATAGTTGTTTACTTCCTTTGAAGGATCTTTTTGTCTTGTTTTTAAAAATGTACTGTACATTAACATCCTTATCCAATGCCCATTTAAGTAAATGAGCTCCTTTCCCTTCACTTCAATTTGCACTGCCACAGGATCTAATTCAAACTGAATTGCACAAGAGCAATACTGAGCAGTTCTGTTCTCATAGGTACTAGGAATGTGATGACTCCCCAATTCACGTTCAGTTGTACACAAATCTCCCGAAAGCAAAGACAGCATATCAAGGACTGCTTGTTTAGTATCCTGTAAAAAATATGGATAATTATGCTTTGGTGATTTGACAAACAAATGTGCACATCTAGTCTACAGATTCCTGTCACTCGATATTTTGTATTGCTGAACGTCCAATCAGACAGGCTTTGATATGAGCTAACACCCCCAAAACTATGTGAAAGGAAATGTAACATACAGGGTCATAATCAGAAAGTCAACTCAATTACCGCATTCCAGTATTTGAGATACTACAGTTTTCCCCTGTATTTAGAGTATGATGCTCTAGTCCAGAGGTGGATAAACTACTGCCTACAGGCTGGACCGTTCTGTCTGGCCCCTGAGTTCCCAGCCAGAGAGGCTAGTACTGGCCCCTCCTCTGCTGTCTCCCACCCCGGTAGCCTCAGCTCGCCACGTGGGTAGCACTCTCAGTGGTGGGGCAACGCGGCAGCACGTCTGGCTCTGGCCAGGTGGCAGAGCTTCCAGACATGCTGCTCTGAGCGACATGATAAGGGGACCGGGGCCAGGGGGTTGGAAAAGGGGCAGGGAGTCAGGGGACAGGGAACAGGAGGGAGGTTGGATGGGGCAGAGGTTTTGGGGGGACTGGATAAGCGTGGGAGTCTCAGGAGGCCTGTCAGGGAGCGGGGGTATGGATGGGGTCAGGGCAGTCAGGGAAAAGGGAGAAAGGGGGCTGGATAGGGGGTGGGGCCGGGGGGTTCTCGGGAGAGAGTGGTCAGGAGATAAGGAACGGGGCGGAGGGGGGTTGGATGGGTGGGGATTCTGAGGGAGGCAGTCAGGAGACGGAAAGTGGGAGGGGGTGGATAGGGGGCTGGGGCCAGGCTGTTTGGAGAGGCACAGCCTTCCCTACCCGGCCCTCCATACAATTTTGCAACCGTGATGTGGCCGTCGGACCAAAAAATTTGCCCACCCCTGCTCTAATCACATGTCAGATGTAACCTGTGGCAATTGTTGGTAAATGGAAATTGTTTATAATGGAGACCGCTGTAATGTTGGAGTTTTTCCAGTGAGAAATAGCAGACCTGCAGAAATGCAGTGTAAGTTGTGCAAAGCTACAGTTGCTCACAGGAGCACAATATCAGGCTACTCAGCAGCAATGCTGGATCTTTGTTTTGAAAATCACCTATTCAATTATAAAATAATGAAGGCTAATGTGAAAGCTGCTACTTTAACTGACTCACAAAAGCATTTCATTTAGCTAAGACTACAGAGGAATCAAAGAACTTTAGAAGGACCTAAGAAAGCTAGGCAACATTACGGCAGATGACATTCAACTTAGAGAAGCTCAATGTAACAATGCACGTTGGACGGAACAATTTGAACACACTGATAGGTTCTATATTATAGAAAAAAGTTGAAAACCCTCTTCAGTGCACAGAGCCTGCAGCACAAAAACTTTAGTCTGTGTAAACAAAGGGACAGAAACTATGACAATAGAACGACATAACATCAATGAATGGCACATTATGAAATACAATGCTGTGTTCAGTTTTGGTCTCTATCATAAAATCGCTAGCAAAAGAGCAAGAGCAGAGGAACAAAAATGACTGAAGCAACATAGCACATGTACCCAGAAGGTTCTTGATATGTTTAAAGTGATACTATACTATTCCTATCTGCTACAGGAAGGGACTAATTAATGAAAGACAACTCTGCCGAGGCTACCTCCTACTCCTAGGAGGGAGATTCATAGATTACTAGGCCTGAAGGGACCACTGGAATCATGTAGTCTGGTCTTCAGCATAAAAAAGGCCATAGGACTTCCCTGAATTCATGCCTGTTTGAACCACAGCACGTCTTGGCTGGGGAAGGCGGGGCAAGGGAGGAAGGGGAGAAGCTAATCTTAATTTTTAAAAATCCAGTGAAGTAGAATCCACCATAACACTTGGTAAATTGTTCCAATGGTTAATTACACTTAATGTTAAAAATATGTGCCTTATTTCTAGGCTGGTTTTGTCTAGCTTCAATTTCCAGCCATTGGATCAGTTTACCTTTGTCTGCTGGACAAAAGAGCACTCTATCATCAAACAGCTTTCCCATATACATGCTTGTAGATAGACTATGATCAATTTACCACTTACATTTCTCATTGACAGTCTCAGTTTATTTAGCTTGTTATAAGGAATATTTTCTAACCCTTTAATCATTTTCATGGCTTTTCTCTGAGCCTGCACCAAATTATCAACAGCTTCTTTTAACAGTGAAACCCAGAACTGGACACAATGTTCTTGCAATGGTTGCAATTTCCACAAGTTCTGAAGACAGAGGGATGAGTGAGTTCTCCTCCATTCTTTAGGATGGCATAATTTGCTTTGCCTATTGGGAGCAGCCACATTAGAGTGTGGTATGGAGGGAGGCAGGGCCATAACTTCACCTTCTCCACCAACACTACTGTGCATTTTTCAAAGGAAAGGATGAACAGTCTCAGCTCCCAGAACTACAGCTGTGACCAGCCAATGGGCAGACCACACAGCTGAGTCAGGAGAGGCTCCTGAACACCTGCACACTGCACAAAGTCTAAGCTTTAAACATTCCAGTTTTATAGAACTCACTTAGAAGGCACTTCCCTAATCCATGACTGAGGAAACAGGGATTCTGCACCCTTCTCCTTTGGGTTCCAGCCTCTCTGCAGCCAACTACTTTGCCAAATCCACTCCTCTACAGGAGTGGCCTGGTCTCCCAGGTGGACAGGGAGGGATCATTCCCCTTCTCCAGTTTAGAAGAGGTCATCTTTAATCGTATTGAGATGTCACTTAGCCTAGCTAACTAAATATGTCACAAACTCTCATTGGGCTCTCTTTAATTAAGATGTCTCTGAGTCAGAAGATGAAGAGCTCTTTGAGATTATCCTGATCTGGCTAGTTAGCACCAAAATCCACATTTATTAACAGATTTAATACAAAAAATTGGAACCCAAACAGATTTAATTTAACCCTTTGTTCATTTTAAAATTCTTCTGGCTATTCAAACTGAAATATTGGTAGTTCCAGATCAAAAGGTTCCAATTGCAATAGAACTGTGGCTTTTTTCAAGCTCTTTAAATTATTAAACATCATACAGCAAAAATTCTAGGGAAAATAATTCCTTAAATTGCTTTATTTTACAAGCCCTGAACATGTGTTTCTTGAGTCTCCCCATTTCGTGTTCTCTTTACCTTTTTTTCTTTGATAATATTGGCTAAGTATACCTAACTATGTAGTTACCATACAGATGCTACATTGACCTTTTCTTGGTCCTTTTCTTGCTATTAGTGTTCCAGGGTAGTTTTGTTACATAGCTAGCAAGGTAATGATCTGAAAGGAAGAATTAGCTTGACAGCACTTTGTGATGATCAGTGAGAATGTTGTGTGTTGACTAGGGTCTGGTGATTGGTGAGTAACAGCTCTTGCTGTCCCATTAATCCCCACCTCCTGATTTTTCACGGCCCTTCTACATGAGCCCCAGACAACCCAGGCTGATAGCTGGCAGCTCCCTTGACACATTCCCACACTTCCTTTGGGAGGCCCACCCCATAGCTTGGGAACAACTGCAAGAGTTTGCTAGGAATCCTCAGCTCTAGCTCTAAGTATCCTCTCCAGTTGTCTACTAATGACAAGGAGATACCTTGCAGGTTTCTTGGCCAGGATGAGTCCATGGCATGTTTCACTAGCAGCCTCCTGTGCTTTGTTCTCCTTCTGACTTAACAGCACTTCCTGCACAACTCCTGATAGTGAACTGTTCCAACTGTAGTTGTGACTAAGCCATAGGGTGCCCGTGAGGCCCTGCCTCTATATAGCACAGTTGCCAACTTTCACATGGTAAATAAACAACCCATATTTTTATGGGTTTAGCATGTCTGTTATATAGGTGTCCTTTAAAAGCAACCCTTTCTCATGGGTCCAACATCCAATGAGAGCACACTGACGACTTCTCACACTGATTGTTAATGACTAGGGCACTTTGTCTGTAATAGCCTTCTTCAGGATCTTGTACTTTTAAGAGCTTGAGTTGACTCCATGTCTCAGAGTTCCCTTCAGGCCCCTCTTGGCTCAACTCACTAGCTGTGGGTCCCTGCCCAGTTTCTGCTTCTTCCCCACAAGTTCTGCACAAATCCAAATCCACTTACATCTGCCAGGACCACTGAAAGCAATTTGGGGTTTGATACATACTAGTTGCTGAGGCCCCATTCCATCCCATTTTGTTTTATTTACTCAGATGTCACAAGTGTTTTGGGGGACCACTGAGCCCAGGACCCTAGCATAATTGTCTCGACTACCCCCCCGCCTCTCCTCAACCTTGTGTCTGTGAACCCCAGTCTGCTCTAAATGCAGTTTTCCAGTTCCTGTCTGCTTGCTTTCAGAGTGGTAGCCGTGGTAGCCTGTATCCACAAAAAGAACAAAGAAGTACTTGTGGCACCTTAGAGACTAACAAATTTATGTGGGCATAAGCTTTCGTGGGCTAGAACCCACTTCATCAGATGCATAGAGTGGAACATACAGTAGGAAGATACACACACACGCAGAAAACACACATGAAAAGGCAGAGGTTGCTATACCAACTCTAAGAGACTAATCAGCAGGAGAAAAAAACTTCTGTAGTGATAATCAGGATGGTGCATTTCAAACAGTTGAGAAGCAGGTATGAGTAACAATTGGGGGAAACTTAGCATGGGGAAATAGATTTCAGTTTGTGTAATGACTCAGCCACTCTCAGTCTTTATTCAAACCTAATTTAATGGTATCCTCTTTGCAAATTAATTCCAGTTCAGCAGTTTCTCATTGGAGTCTGTTTCTGATGTTTTTTGGTTGAAGACTTGCCCATTTAAGTCTGTTATTGAGTGTCCAGAGAGACTGAAGCATTCTCCTATTGGTTTTTGAATGTTATGATTCCTGATGTCAGATTTGTGTCCATTTATTCTTTTTGTGTAGAGACTGGTTTGGTCAATGTTCATGGCAGAGGAGCATTGCTGCCACATAATGGCATATATCACATTGGTAGATGTGCAGGTGAACAAGCCCCTGATGGTGTGGCTGATGTGATTAGGTCCTATGATGGACAGATATGTGGACAGAGTTGACACTGAGCTTTGTTGCAAGGATGGATTAGTGTTTTTGTTGTGTGATATATGGTTGCTGGTGAATATTTGCTTCAGGTTGGGGGGCTTTCTCCCAGGATCTGTGATAGTGCGGGATCGTCCTTCAAGATAGGTTGCAGATCTTCGCTGATGCACTGGAGAGGTTTTAGTTGGGGGCTGATGGTGATGGCTAATGGCATTCTGTTACCTCCCTCAGGACAGGCCCAATAAAAAAGGTGACTTCTGGGTACTCTTCTGGCTCGGCCAATCTGTTTCTTTACTTCAGCAGGTGGGTATTGTAATTTTAAGAATTCTTGATAGAGATCTTGTAGGTGTTTGTCTCTATTTGAAGGATTGGAGCAAATGCAATTGTATCTTAGAGCTTGGCTGTAGACAATGGATTGTGTGGGGTGTTCTGGATGGAAGCTGGGGTCATGTAGGTAAGTATCGGGGTCAGTTGGTTTCCTTCACCTTCAGTCCCAACTAAAACCTCTCCAGTGCATCAGCAAAGATCTACAACCTATGCTGAAGGATGATATATAATCTTTCTACTTTATGTTCCACTCTATGCATCTGATGAAGTGGGTTCTAGCCCAAAAAACCTTATGTCCAAATAAATATGTTAGTTTTTAAGATGCTGCAAGTATTATTCATACTTTTTGTCTGCTTTCTGCTCAGCTTCCTGGTTGCCAGATAGTTCCTTAACAGCTTCCCTTGCAGCCAGCTTGCCTGTGCTGTTCCTGACTTGCTATGCAGCTACTGTCTTCCCCCAGATACACTACTTTCTGTATCAGGATCTTTCATAGTTTCTGCCCCCTGCCCCTACCTACAAGGGCAGGAGGAAGCCACTTTGGGGCTCACAGTTTTCAAGGGAGAGGATTGATGGGGATGATTACTTTCTGTGTAGCCAATTCATCATGGCTTCACCAGTCCTTTACAAAAGGGCAACATCACCAGGAGAGGGGAATGCTTTCACTGATATGGATAATTGAGTAAGCATCACATTCTGAATTTCTTGACATTTTTTCATCACTATATTATATGCCATGTGGCTATGTTAATGTCAGCTTATGGTGTAGTTTTACATTTACTAGGCTATGATGTAGGTGATTTACAGAATTTCCTGGAAAAATAAGCCAATCCCTGGCTACTCTTGCCCCTCTTACCCGATAAACTAACAATAATTTATTGCACTAATGGTGTTTAAATGTGAAACTTTTGGACTTTATTTAATAAAGATCCAGTTTCAGTCATTTATACATAAATTTAAAATAATATGATTCTAATGACGCTGGCCCTACTCAAACTATTAAAACACTTATGTTTTACAAGCTAAAATCCACTGAGAATATATAATCATTTACAACAGGGATGTGAGCAGAGAGGGCTCAGAAACTACAGGGTCCATAAATACAAATAAACGTGCACGGAGTATATCAACAGGAAAAATAAACCTCCATGAACACTGCTCAAATAAGTCACATTAAATAAATTATTCAGCTAATTTAGTTCTTTCCTGTTCACAATTTCATTGAAAACCAACCTCATTTCCATAAAAAAAATATTCATAACGTTCAAGAATTTCAAAGTTGACAAAAAGAGTCCTGTGGCACCTTAGACTAATAGATATATTAGAGCATGATCTTTTGTGGCTGAATACCCACTTCATTGGATGCATGCAGTGGGAGGAGAAACTGCTTTTGTGGATGGCTAGCCATTCACAGTCTTTGTTAAATCCTGAGCTGATGGTGTCAAATCTGCAATTGAACTGAAGCTCAGCAATTTCTCTTTGCAGTCTGGTCCTGATGTTTTTTTGCTGCAGGATGGCTACCTTTAAATCTACTACAGTGTGTCCAGGGAGACTGAAATGTTCTCCTGCAGGTTTTTGTATATTGCTATTACTAATATCTATTTGTGTCCATTTTACATAGGGACTGTCTAGTTTGGCCAATGTACATAGCAGAGGGGCATTGCTGACACATGATGGCATATATTACATTGGTGGACATGCATATGAATGAACCAGTGATGGTGTGGCTGACCTGGTTAGGTCCTGTGATGGTGTCACTGGTGCAGATATGTGGGCTGAGTTGGCGTCGAGGTTTGTTGCATGGATTGGTTCCTGAGTTAGAGTTACTATAGTGCGGTATGTAGTTGCTGGTCAGAATATGCTTCAGGTTGGCAGGTTATCTGTGGGCGAAGACTGGCCTGCCTCCCAAGGCCTGTGAAAGTGAGGGATCGTTGTCCAGGATGGGTTGTAAATCACTGATGTGTTGGAGGGGTTTTAGCTGAGGACTGTAGGTGATGGCAACTGGTGTTCTGTTGGTTTCTATGTTGGTTTCCTGCCTGCATATTTATACCTGCCATTGGTCATTTCCACTGCATGCATCCGGTAAAGTGGGTATTCACCCACGAAAGCTTACGCTGTAATATATCTGTTAGTCTATAAGATGCCACAGGACTCGTCATCACTTTTGCAGATCCAGACTAACACGGCTACCCCTCTGATATTTCGAAGTTATTTGCGAAATATTTAGTATCCTATTTAGATTTCTAAATAGAAAAAAGAACCTAATCCATACCTCTAGGAACCAATTAAAACCACAGATAAAATTATACAATGCAAGAAAACACCCTAATCAGACTAATCACTTAGTCCAACCATTATCAAAACAAAATAAAGAGACTACTACTTTCTCATTCTTGTTCTACTTCTACCTTCTCCAAATGCCTGGAAAAAAAAGATGAGCCTTGAAACATGTACTGAAGGTCAACAGATTCAGGCTATTTCTGACCAAGAGTGGGAGTAAATTTCATCCTTGAGGCTCACAGAGAATGCCATGCTAGCAGCTCCCTCATATTAAAACCAAGAAGGCCCCAGCTAGTTCACCCCTTCTAATATCAACTGCTACAAGATACCAGAGAAAGAGAGGCAGTGTCTCAAGTAGGCAGATGCCAAGTCATTAAAGGTTTTAAGCAGGGGTTGGCAACCTTTCAGAAGCGGTGTGCCGAATCTTCATTTCATCACTCTAATTTAAGGTTTCGTGTGCCAATAATACATTTTAATATTTTTAGAAGGTCTCTTTCTATAAGTGTGTAATTTATAACTAAACTATTGTTGTATGTAAACTAAATAAGATTTTTTTTAAAGTTTAAGAAGCTTCATTTAAAATTAAATTAAAATGCAGAGCCCCCAAAACCAGTGGCCAAGACCCGGACAGTGTGAGTGCCACTGAAAATCAGCTGTGTGCTGCCTTTGGCATGCATGCCATAGGTTTGCCTACTCCTGTTTTAAAGGTTAAAACCAAAATCTTAAATTTTACCCATTGCCAACCAACAGCCCATGCAGACCAGGTGGCTCAAATGTAATGTGCTCCTGGCAAGAAGATCCACTCATCACGCATGCAGTAATATTCTGCATCAGTTTAAACATCCATAAGTACTTAAACATGCAAGGAGTCTCACTGGTACCAACACGAGGACTACATACAAGCTTAAATTAATGCAAGTGCTTAAACTACTTTAATGAACTGGTATCTAAGAGTTGAGCAAATATTTTGGCTCTTATGTGGTCAAAGCTTTTTAAGTTATACTGATTTTTTAAAAATTCTTTGAAGTTTGGGAAAAATGTCTTGAAAGAAATTAATGATTTTCCTTAAGTTTTACATCTATCATTTTTTATATTTTGTTTATGACAAAGAAGATAGTTAGGTGGTTTTACTTTAAGGACCTTGCAAAAGCCTGGTTAGTCCAGAGCAAAATTAGCCAAAGCAAAAACCATTAATAGTTATGTATCAAATCTGCGATAAGCTACCTTGATGCAGTGAAACTTCGTTCTGCAATGCCAATGTAGGCTCATATTTTTTTAGTGTATCTTTTACACAGTTCAAGCTAAAAAGCTCTTGGTCTTGCTGTAAGTCAGCTTAGCCAATGACCAATGAATGAGATGCACATAACAGATGTGGTTTCAATGGATGCTGTTCAGCCCAATAAAGTCACTTTGAAAGATGCAAAACAGAAGGTGGATGTGGGGGCTAACATAAGTAAGTCATCACCACTTTGATTTACTGGTTTGTGACTTTTTCCAGGGCCACTAGGTAAAAGGAAATTTAACAGGAAAAAAAACAAGTTATTCTAGGTATCTGAACAGAGAGTACACACATCCACTCCATGCACCAAAAAAAGCTCCCCTGGCTGTCCTCCCAGTGTTTTCTTTCATTTAGCTCATAACAGCTGATGGCTAGTTGCTCTTTTCAGAGTAAGTACATCTTGTTATAGGATTTAAACATATTTTCTGTTTACATGTCTTTGTATCATTTTAATTAGAGATAAAACATTGTTAAAATAAGATGTCTCAGAATCTTCCTTCTTCTATACTGGAGATCTCTATGTTTTTGTTACCTGAAGGGATGATAACACTTCTGATCATCTTATTATAATTTACGGGAAACCATTGCTATGCTTGGGGTTCTGCTGTTATATATTTTCTATGTCACATACAGAGAATATATATTTACAGGGTTCTGACTGTGCCTTGCACCCACTTGTTTGCCCACTGAAGTATGGAGAAACAGAGAAGCAAAGAGAATAAAAAGATAGATATTGCGATAGAGAAATAAAAAGGAGATCAGAGTAAGAAAAGAGGAGTAAAGAGAAAACAGAGGAAGAGAATGCATGACTGTAAGTTAGCAGCCATCAAAACCTTTAGCTCTGAATTTCCTCACCCTTTGTTTGACATGATCCGTTAGCATTTTCTGATGAAAATGAACCAAAAATTAATGTTTTTCTTTTCAGAATATATATATTAAAATATTTAGCAATTGAATCTAGTTTACTTCTACTCATTAATCTTTCATATAAATACCTAATATCAGCTGTTTTCATATCGTAAGTGCCTATTCAGCATCTAGTGCATTTTCAAAAGTTCACACAATAACATATTCTGTGTACGTTCAGTACTGAAGACATTGCTATCAAAGAAAAGCATGTGCAGATTTATAAAGAGAGAAAATCTGATGTGAGTCAGTGATATTTAGACACCTGTTTAGAATTCAAAAAGGATAATAGTTTACATTTCATACTTTCAGAAGTAAACAGAAGTAATCAGAACTTCTATGACCTTTATATTGCACTGGGTGTGATTTCTAGACAGATATAATAAATTATATTCTTTCATGCAACAATGATTGATTCAAAAACCTCCTTTGAGAATTAAAATAATTGTGGACTGGTGCCCTAGTGCATCAGAGACCTCCTTTGGTCAGATGGAGGAGCAATTCTGTTTGGATTGGCAAGTGGTCAGTCCACTTTTGTCTGAATCTTTATGGTCTTATTCTGTCCCACTGTGGAGTATGGACTTCCCCTTAAGTCTGATAGAGGTTATCTGGTCCTTGTCCCTCAAGAGGTCTGGAACCCTTTTTGGTTCTTAAATATCTTTAACATTTTTGTGGAGTAGACAGGAGAACCCAGGTCCCCCCTCTTCACTGAATTCCAGCTCAGGGCCTTTAACCCAGGCAGACAGAATCGATCCTCAGCAATTCTCCTCCTGTGCCATGAGCTCCTTCCTCCCTCCCTTGATTCTGTAGGCTTCTATAGCAGAGGTGGGCAAACTACGAGCCATGGGCCACGTGTGGCCCGCCGGCCATTTTCATCCGGCCCGCAAGCTGAGGCTGGCCCGGCGTGCCTCAAGTCCCATGCTCCCTGACCAGGGGCCGGGTCTAGTGCAGCGGGCCACGCGTCCCTGCACTCCCGGGCCGGGGGCCAAGCCAAGCTCAGCGTGCCGCGGGTCCCCATGCTCCTGGGCCAGGCCCGCCCCATGCTCCCTGGCTGGGGGCCAGGTGGAGCGTGGAGAGCCACCAGGTCCCATGCTCCCTGGCTGGGCCAGGTCAAGGCGCGCCCGGCTGACTAAAGCAAGCAAAGGAGGGGGGGGTTTGGTGATGCAGTCCCGGGGAGGTGGTTAGGGTGGGAGGGATCTCGGGAGGGGGTAATCAGCGAACAAAGCAAAGGGTGTGGGAAACAAAGCTCCTTTTTGCTGGCTGGAAACAAAGCTTTTTGCTGGCTGGAGTAGTTTAGAAACATTTGGTGTCCTTGTATGCCTGTCCAATGCCTAACTTATGACTATCCAACAATGTCTCAGTGAGTTACCAAGGAGACAGGATAGATAAATGGGTGTATGGGAACCAAGAAAGGGAGTAGGGGAATAGAAGCATACAGATAAGAGGAGCTTAGATGGGGGTTGGGGTCCCAGGTGGTGGTGGTTAGTGTGCGGGGATCTCGGGAGGGAGCAGTCCAGGAACAAAGCAAGGGGGCTTAGATGGGGGTAGGGTCCCGGAGGGTGGTGGTTAGGGTGGAGGGATCTCGGGAAGAGTCAGGCAGGGAACAAAGAACAGGGGGGCTTAGATGGGGGTGGGGTTCTGGGGCAGCAGTTAGAGTGGGGGGCATCTCCAGAGGGGGCAATCAGGGGACAAAGAGCAGGGGGTAGGGGTGGATGTGTCAGGGGTTTGAGGGGGGCAGTCAGGGAGTGGGCAGTGGGTGGGGGTTGCATAAGGGGCGGGGTCAGGCTGTTTGGGGAGGCACAGCCTTCCCTACCCGGCCTCTGCACAAATTTTTAATCCCAATGTGGCCCTCGAGCCAAAAAGTTCATCCACCCCTGTTCAATACTCTCTGGTTCGGGTCATCCCATCTCTGTGGTGTTGCCACTCTGGAGAGCTTTTCACCAGCTTGCTAACAGAACCTTCTTTCTCTAGCCTTCTTGATTCCCCAATAATTGACTCATCCTTCTGCTTCTTGGCTGCTTTATTCTGCCAGCTACTGTAAGGCTGTGAATCTTACAGCAGCTGGCAATCTTAGTTGCCAAGCCAACTTGGAGTCTATACACCTCATGACAGGGTGCTTTAGCCGACCCACACATATCCTAACCTTCAAGCATTGACTGACTCAGACACTTAAATCATGTTTTAATGTAGCTTTCTTCTGTGCGACATGAACAGAATTCATTATACGGAAGAGTATCGACCACAAAGCACAGTGAACTGTAAGTAAGGAGAAACAAAACAAAACCAGAATCTCACTAATTTATAGTATTCAAAATTAGACCTGGATGAACAATGGGGGACACAAATAATGAAAGAATTTGAATCATTTTAAAAGGTTTCAAGATTGAAAAATATTTTTTCCACAACTGAAATTTTCTGAATGTATTGAATTTTCTTCACCACCTCATTTTTCTTTTTTGCCGTTGAGTGTAATAAAATGAACAACGACCAGGATTTCTCTGTGACACAGACACATACACTCATGCACTCACAGTCCAACTTTTTCTTTTCTTCATTCTATCTTATCAAAACTTCTTCATCTTTGGAAAAGAATGAATAAAGGGGGAAAAGACAGAAAATAAAAAAATATATACTATTTAAATCAGTAGCAAACAGAGAAAAATAACTAATTGTGTGAAAATTTAATTTAGTTTTTTATTTGAATTGAGAATGTTTTGGTTTGTTCACAAATTTCCTATCAAAACCAGATAAAGTTCATTACAAACAGAATTTTTCTATTAGAAGAATTATTTTTGATTGAAATTGATTGTTCAGCAAGAAAAAATTTAGTTGAAAATTTCAGCTCTATTTGTAATGCTTACAGTATACAATACTCAGTGAGATAATTCATCTAATTGATAAAAAATAGAATGCACTAAATGAAAAAATATATTAAACTTTGGTACTTATTTCAGAATCACTGTCAGTGTTTCCTAGAAATATTTCCTTCGTTAGAACTCTGAGTTCCATCCTTTAAAAAAGCCAACCCTAAACCCAAAAACAAACAACGCTCCCCCATCACTTAGCATGGGAATTATAAAACAAACATGTTATCCCTTCTTTATTCAGTTGAAGTTGTGCAAACTAACACTGAATTTGAAAAATCGAACAACACAAATTTGGTAGTAAGAACCATTTTTTGGCTACAGTTTTCCATAGTGCTAGGCATTTTTTTCTAAAATGAATTCTATGATTCCTATGCAACATGTTCTGCTCTGCTCCCCCATGTGCACACAATTATTTGATCATTTTCATGATCCAGTGATATCAGAAGAACTACAACACTTGGAGGAGATTATACTGATTTGAGCCCTTATTGCAGGGCTCAGCAATCTTTGGCACATGGCCTACAAGCCCCCTGGTAGGCCGGGCCAAGTTGTTTAACAGTCACGTCCACAAGTTCAACTTATAGTAGCTCCTACTGGCCACGATTCGCCACTCCAGGTTAATGGGGGCTGCAGGAAGCAGCAGCCAGCATATCTCTTGGCCTCCACCACCTCCTGCAGCCCCACTGGCCTAAAGCGACGAACCACAGCTAATGGGAGCTGCGATTGGCCGAACCTGCGGATGCAGCAGGTAAACAAACTGGCTTGGCCTGCCAGGGGGCTTATTCTGGTGGGCCACACGCCAAAGGTTGCCAATCCCTACTTTATTGGATTTCCTAATGAATGTTGTGTATCCAAGATGGAGTCTAAAGTTTGGATATCTTCGCAAAGCTCATTATGGTTTTCCAAAATCTTGCTTTGTTCTTTGACAGAAAAACTCAGTTATAATATATGAACAACCACAAATGTTTTATGGTGTTCTGATTAAAAAAAATAGTATTTTTTTCAAATCATAATGAAGACCACTTTTTGAATTCTATTGATTTATTTGTAGCTAGCAGATCCATTTTAGCATTAAACCAAAGAAATTTAACCTCAGGAACCAGAATGGCAGAAGAATATTAGCCCTGATCTGACTCTGACTTAAACCTCTTATGAGAAATAACCCTGTAGCTTAAATTACTATAAGAATGAGACTAATGAGGCTCATTGCCTTTAATGGACCTTAGTTGTAGGGAATAGAACTTCACTAAACATACCAAGAAGCCAATAGTATTTGCTAAGGCTCTGCTGTTTTTCTTCATATTACTCCCAGAACAGTAGGTGAAGCTGTTGCTTAGACAGCTTTGGTTTCTAGGGACTGCTGGGATGGGGACCATATTTAAACTTATGTAGAGAAGCTCCATTTTATATATTTTGGTTCTTTTCAGATACCTTTTAATTCAAATAAGGAAAATGTCATCTTAGAAGCACAATACACAGCAAAACAACATATTAAAAACAAATTTCTATTGCCTAACTCAGCCTTTACCATGACCCTGCACCCCCTCACTACTCTTTATTAAAAGTAGTATCTAGCTACTGTGATAAATTGCCACCACTTCCCAGTAGCCAGCATTCTTTAGGGCAGTCTTAGGACTGTTCTAACTATTGCTGACAGCTAAACTAACATCCAGTAACCCCAGAAATTGGCAGAAACACCAAGGTGTTGTACAGAACCTTTGCTACCATTCACCCTAATATTGCACCAAGTACAGTTTGTCCAGACCCAAGAACTGGGTCAAATAGTTTAATTATCTTTCTCATTAATTAAAAAATAGGCATTGAACCTACATTTATTTTATTGATACTTTATTTGCAGTTTTAATATGGACAAGCATACTTGGTCAACAGAAGTTCCTCCATGAACTAAGACTACTTTTTAAACTGTATAATTATAAACAAAATGCATCTGAATAATTGAGTAAGAAACATGGTAGATATGGGTATTAAACATATTTGGTATAAGCAAAATACGAACACAAAGTATTACTTAATCTGCTTCCCATATGCTACATCCCTTCATCTAGATTCAGTAGCGTCTCAGTCAACAAACAGATGACTTTTAGTTTAAATGCTCTTTTTCGCCAATACATACCAGCTTACCTATAAGTCATGCTGCCAAATTAAGTACCCATAAAAGGTAAATAGACATATAGGCAACAAATACAAAATGAAGTACCTGTGAGCTAGAGACCTCTATTACCATGCATATTGCATAACCATCTGTATCAAAAGGTATTTGTCAATTTACCATGCTGGGAAAATGTGTCTGTTAGTGAGACCAATGCAACAATTCTAATTTTCCAGTGCTCGCTGTTTTATAAAAGACTATAGCTAAAATTTGGTAGAAAGAGTCAAATTTCCCAGCGATATGATCAGAAAAGCTATATTTCAACACCCAGCTCCAGTACACCAATGACTCCTGTGGTATTGCTTCTTCGGGTTCCTCCATTTATATAACCTTAAGTAGAAAGGAAGTGACAGCAATGATAGAAGCCAACGAGGAAAACCAAGCACATGGGAAGGATAAGAATGTACCTACCTGTGCAGCGTGCCTAAAATCAATAACCAAAATTTCATCAATAGAAAAATGGATATTGACTAGATAAATTAGATATAGTCAAACAAATCTGCGAACCTTTAGATTTTATAGCCACAACAGAAATAGACAGAAAAATAGAAGACTTATCAATATACACCACAGAAGTCACCTACCTTGTCACATTTTTGACAGAACTGAAGCTAATGAGACATTCAGATGCAGTATATTAAAATGTTTGCACTCTGACAGTGCAATCCACCATTCTAAACAACTAATATGAAATAATTAAAAAGAATATGATCAAATGCCAACTTCCCTTCTGGAAGCTACAGAAATGCTTTTTAAATGTATATAAATTGGTATTTCATATATACTGAACTAACTTTTATGGGTAGGATTTGTACTGGTACAAATCCTACCCATAAAAGATCACTATAGAAAATAGCATTAAGGCTCAAAGTCGGAAAGCTATGCATTGCATTTGGGTAATATTCAGAATGAAGAAAATGATTAGAACATCAATTTTCACAGTTTTGCAAACAGGCAGGCAGACTTATAAGGAACAGATATTAAAAACACTGAAGACAGTGATGAAGGCTAAGGCTCTACTGTTTGCTCTCAAGTCACACCCAACACCCAGCCCATGTCCTACTTTCTTGAGTGGCAACAACATATACCGCTCCCCCAAAACATGATCCTTTTTCTCCAAAACCACTGCTCTCTGACTAAAAAGTGATAAAGGATTAATCAATAAGAAAAGTAGTTTGAGGCAAAAGTGAAACTTGGTTTGGTGAAAGTTTGAGTAGACTGTCTCATTTTGACAAAATGTAGTTGGCGTATCAAATGATTTATTTAAATTAATGCATGTAAAGATACAGAGAGCCTTGCACAGTGTTGTACATGTGAAATACTATTATTAAATACAACTAATATATCTAGAATTCTGTGAAACATAGCAGCTTTGATTCATAGAGGCCCATATAAACAATGTGTTTTTTTGTATTGCAAAAGTTTGCATGCTCAGATTTACTTTGGGTGAACTCAAAAGAGAGTCAGTCAAAACAGCAGTGTTCCCCCTGGGTTCATATTAAAATAATGCAAATGCATTTAATCTTGTGCTTGTTGATAAATCATGGTCTTGATATCCATACAAAATGGACACAGATTTGCTTGAAACTAAAACCAAACTGGCTTAGAGATTAATGCTCAATAGACATGTTTCCACAGATCTGGGCAGAAGTTAGAGTTTGTAAGAATAATAAAAATTTGTGGCAAGTATTTTGACCAATGTAAAAAAATATCATACGCAAGTGGCATAAGATTTCAAAACCTGCTCAGCCTAGCTTTTATTAATATAATATTGTTATAAATCTGCATTTGTGCATGTTGATTATAATAGCTCTCCATTTAACAGCTTTGCTTATTCTTAGATATGACAATGGTGTTTCTTATCTAGGGATTCAAGGCATGGTACTGCCTAGAAAATGTATAACATTGCCGGTTTGTCACTGGAATTAATACAGAATAGTTGTGAGACTCCATCTGTATCACATGATCAACAGAAGCTTGAAGAGAGCCTGATTTTATCATTAAGTACTTTGGATAATAATATATAACTAGGAATAAAATAAATGGTGTTGGTACTGTGGTAGATAGGGTTCGCTGTCAACAGATAATGAATTGTATTCAGTTACAGTAGGCAACAAACATTTTTCTGCACGGAAAGCACAATAGTTTGCAAAAAGATACAATATTAGTTATTTAATGATTCTGTAGCTGCTGGAGTGAGAGAAAAATTAATGTGCTGTTCAATCCACAATTATCCATTCTAACTTTTCATGAAGAAGTGCAAATTATCATCAAAGCCTAAAATATGTGTGTGTGTCCGTCAAGTTGCTGCAATTCTCTGGGACTATGCAGATCACAAAGCCCAGAACATGAGTGGCAGTTGGGGATAAAAGCATTTTTTGTTGAGAGGATCCAGCTATTGATCAAACTCTCAGAGAAGATCAGGCAAATACAGTGTGATCATCATTATGAAACACGGAAGAAAATCTTCCTCTTCAAAAAGGCCATTCCACTGTAAAGATAACACTCGACAAAGAGTCTTGTAGCACCTTATAGACTAACAGATCTTAGGGATCATAAGCTTTCGTGGGCTAAGACCCACTTCATCAGATGAATGACGTGGGTCTTAGCCCACGAAAGCTTATGATCCCTAAGATCTGTTAGTCTATAAGATGCTACAAGGCTCTCTGTTGCTTTTGCAGATCCAGACTAATATGGCTACCCCTCTGATACTAGACACTCATAACACTGACAATTTCTATCCCTAATCCCCTACCAAATAAAAACAAATCTAAAAAATTAAAAAATCCTAACCAAAGCAGTGT
>ML677334.1:9044550-9102160 GCA_007922305.1 Dermatemys mawii | reverse complement strand
ACACTGCTTTGGTTAGGATTTTTTAATTTTTTAGATTTGTTTTTATTCATCCCGCTGCTGCTCTGGGGTTTTCCTTGCAAGCTCCTGCCATCCCACTGCCAGCCTGGGTTTCCTATACCCAGACTAGCAGTGGGAGCCGAGTGGGCAGGCAGCTGTACCCCGGCTTGCAGGAGCCTGCGGGGGAAACCCCAAAGCAGCAGTGGGCTGAGCCACTTAGCCTGCCCCCACTCTGGGGTTCCCCCTGCTGGCCCCTTGCCAGCTGGGGTCCCACCTGCCTTACTCAACGCCTTCACCCAGGCTGGCAGCAGGCTGAGACCCTGGGGGGAAACCCCAAATGGGGGGGGGGTAATAACCCCCTCAGCCTCTCCTCTTCCACCAGAAGCCACGCCCCTTCTGGACTGGCATACAAAGCCTTAAATCTTAATGATTAAATGAAGACTTGGCACACCACCTCTGAAAGGTTGCCGACCCCTGTTCGATGCTGATACGTGTCAGTATGAAGTGGATAGACGCCTCTTATATCTTAGAAAAACAACTTTATGAATCTCCTATCAGAACCAGACTTTAAACTTGAAGAGTTCTGTTAGAGTGCTTTTTGTTTTAGCCCTTTCCCCTGGTTCTTGTTACGCAGAGAGAAAGCAAAAGATCAGAAGTCTGAAGTGCAGACAATGCAATGTTTATTGTGGTTAGTTTCCAACAAACGTGTTTCATAACTCTGACGCCACAGAGCCTTGTTTTTTAGTGTTTCCACTTTTCCCTTTTTAGCAGGCACAATTATACTTGAAATGCATGCCTACAGTTCAACCCCTTACAGCTTATGGTCATGTTCTGTTTGGGGGAGGGGTCATAGATCTGGGGTCTTTATTTTTACCCCTTTTTTATCCCATGGGAGAGTAAGATGTGAGGTTGTGTTCCAGCCAGGGGAAGGAATTTCTTTGTTTTTTTAAAGTTTTACCATTTTTCCCCAGTCCCCCCACTTTTTTAAAAAAAAATGGGTTGCTTGATCTTGCCTTGAGATAAGGACTTGAGGCAGTTTTTAAGTGTGCGCTTATATATTAAATTTGTATTAGGATTACTAATATTTCAATTATATTTCTTTTTATTATATTAATAAATCCATTTGTTTTAGGTAAAAGCAATATTTATAGTGTTTTATATGTTTTTGTTTATGCATATTAGTAAAAATGTGTGTGTGTGTATATATTGTGACGGAGTCAGACCAGAAGGATATAGGAGAGTGCTGGAAGGCAGGTATATTAGTCTCAGGATGTGCAGGTCCCTGTTCCCTGGATAGCCAAACAAAGGCTACTCCAGGCCAATCAAGACACCTGGGGCCAATTAAGAACCTTCTAGAAAGGAGTAGAGACAGCTAGCCTAATTGGGACACCTGAAGCCAATCAGGGACTGGCTGAAACCAGATAAAAACCTCCCAGTTAGTCAGGTGGGTGTGGGTGTCAGGAGCTGAGAGAGGAAGTTGTGCTGTTGGCGAGACTGAGTGGTGGACAACATATCATACAGAAGGAAGGAGGCCCTGAGGTAAGGGTGAAGTGGGGTTTGAAGAAGCGGAGACTGCTGTGGGGAAGTAGCCCAGGGAATTGTATTGTGTTTTGTGCCTAAAAGGTCAGCCATTTTAGCTGATATTATTAGGGTCCCTGGGCTGGAGTCCGGAGTAGAGGGCGGGCCCGGGCTCCCCCGCCCCTTTCCACCTTCCATACTGGCCTGTGATGAAGGTAACTCACTAGGCGGTGACTCTTGCCAATTATACTGAGAAAGGGAGGTCACTCTGGGGCCTAGATGAGTTTCTGGGGCCCCTCAATCTGCCAGGAAGCGCAGGACCCACAAGTACAAACTTGGAGCTTTGTCACAATATATAAACATATATGTTATTTCATATATATATTAATTACATATATATACACACACATATACATAGAATTAAACTTATAATTTAGAGAGGGAGAAATTAAACATGTAAGCAGAACTTAAAATACTATTTAAGCCTGGGTCCTACATTGGCCCTAGCACTCCTAACAGAATCACCAATAATTACTACTGATAATTTGCACTTTAATAATACCGGGTGATCATAGACCTCCTTCTCAGGAATGAGAAAGGGAAAAACATAACAGTCCAGAGCGTTTACCACCTGGAAGAGGAGGAGATGCAGCAAGCAACTACCAGCTGAAAAATGGCCACTGCAACGATGCACCTTCTTACCTCTAAGAAATGTCAAGGGTTACTAGAAAGGCATACTCAGAAGTGGCTCTTATATCAGGGCGATACTACCCAGTGAGAATTAGCAGGAAGTAGGATGTCATAAAAGGAAGGTGTTAACAAATTAGAGAGGTAAAAAAAAAATCTTTCAAGACATCTAATTGATCAACCATCAAGTGTAGCATTAGTACATTTAGAGGCCAGAAGACACCATCATCACCCTCTAGTCTGTCCAGCTGTGATAGCATGGGCTACATTGTGTTTAAACCTTCACATGTGCATAAGTGGGAAGGGAGGCTGGCAAAGAGCCAGGCACAATCTCTTAGTATATGCACTTTTAGCCTCTGGGGACCAAGGGATTCTAGTGGCAACAGCTACAGTGGAAACCACTAACTGCACAGCATCAGTGTGACTGGAGCCATATACCCCACTCCTCTGCTAAACAGTAGCAGAGCTTCTTGTGTAGATCAAGCCATATGGTTGTTTTTTTCCCCCCTATAAATAGATGTAGTTCACATTGTTCCTGTCTGATTTAGACAATTGCATGCAGAGCATTGTCTCTGTTAATCTGTCCTCATATATGGTTTAAACCACAAGCCAACTTTATAGTTTCAGTTCTCTCTTCTACTTCCATAGTACAATGTGGTGCTAAACAATGTCAGCATATATATTCTGCATGTGTATGCTCCTGACTATAGATATATTTGGAAATACTAAAATTGGTTTGAATGCTACCTGGAGCTTAATGTGTTTAGAATATTAGACATTTCATCATGTACTGGTTTATACCAAGAAACATAGCCTAGCCACAGTATAGTTGGATTGCTTCAATGATGCAGATGGTCCTTTATAAATGAACTACACATTTTACATTCTGAACTCATTAATCCTTGTTGGCAGTTGAGATATGGTTCCCTAAAAGCCACTTCCTTTAAAATATTATAGCATAAGATGAACTGGGAAAAAGTAATTTATTAGATTGTTTAGCATGAAATATCTTTTGTACAGGTTCAAGAAAGAAAGACAACAGCTTCCATCTCAAAATACAGAAAGTACTCCCTTTGTCAATTTGATGTCAGTTTTGTCAACTGAATTTGCAGTTAAAATACAATGAGAGCTACCACCATTACTCTTAAGCAGATAACTAAGAAAAGTTTACTTCTTTGAAGGAAACTTTATGCAATTGCTTCAAAGCTGAGCTGCCTCTGAAGTATCTTCTGGGATTTCCCTAAACAGAAAATAGTATTTTTTTTCTGTAGTCGGGACCTACTATTTTTGTTGTATAATTGGCTTGCTGCCACAAATTGCTGATTTGATGCAACATGGACTGAAGGAATTCAGTTTTCAAATATTTTAGAAAACACCTTTTTTAGTTCTTTACATGAAAAATATAAGTCTATTAAGAGAGCAAAGTGTAGCTATAAGAAAATACTGAACATATGCATTTTTGTACAAAAGATTACACACACACATTGTGAGAGAGTAAAGCAGATACAAATTTTGGTGTAGTCACACTGCCATCAAAGTGTGACTTATTTGAAGTCTGAATGGTTAATCACTCCCTGGTGGTGAGGGTCAGAGCTGAGCTGAGCTAAACTAAGCAGGGAATATTTGGTATAAAAAGTCATTTGCTAGGTAAACTTGACAGCTGTTGACAAAGGCAGCAAACAGAGGCATTTTGGAGGGAGTGAGAGGCTATGCTTCCAGGTGCAACACCACCTGTGGTATCAAGATGGCCAGAGATGGCACATCCATTGCAGGTGGTACCACTGCTCTATGTTCTCTTTCTTGCCTGAAGACAAAAGGGATTTCATGTGCATAAAGAGCAAGTTGGTGGCTGTGCTGGAGGAAAAGTTTATTGGATAGGAGAGGCTACTGAGAATCACACATTCTAAGGAGTTCCAAGATGGCCATACCCTGTTTACCATTTTTATCAATGACCTGGAAGAAAACAAAATCTCTGATAAAGGACACAAAAATTGAGGAGTGGCAAATAATGGAGAGTAGGTCACTGATTCAGAGAGATCTGGAGTGTTTGGTAAACTGGATGCAGGCAAAAAGTACACATTTTAATATGGCTAACTGTAAATGTGTATATCTAATAACAAAGAATGCAGGCCATTCTTACAGAATGGAGGACTCTGTAGAGAGTGACTGAAAAAGCTTTGGGGGCCATGATGGATTATCAGCTGAACCTGAACTCCCAGTATGATGCTGTGGACAAAACAGCTAATACAATCCTGGGATGTTGTCATGTTACTGAAATTATCTGGGACCATATAGATCATTGGTGCAACCAAGGTCCTGTAGGGGCATCAAATATTAGGAAAAAGGGGTCATATAAGGTGTCTATGACCAGGTTATGATCTGCTGACTATGATTATGCTAGCTGTATGTGTGTATCAATTCTGTAGTTGAAGTTATGAATATTGGCTCTGTACTGTCTGTCTTTCCAAATATTGTGCTAGGCTGTTGGGGACAATTTCAGAAGCCTTGGTGTTAGCTGGGCTTACCATGCTTGATGGCCCATTAAGGACTATCAGCTACACAATGAACTTTGTAGAAGCCCGTCCACGCCCGAGCTTCCCCAGGAATGTGGCCTGGCTGGTCAGGTAACTGGACAGCATGGCTCTGAAACTACATGACTCTGAAGCTCCGTTGACAACTGGACTCTGAACAGCAAGAAGGAGGCGGTCTCCACCCACAAGAGGAAGTCTTTATAAACCTAGGACAGGGACCTCCTTTTTGTCTTCAGTCTGTCATTCTTACTCTGGAGGAATTCTGACCAAAGGATTGATGATCCATCCCTGGAGGGGTGCACTCCAGAGACTTTGATTGGAACCTGCAGTTTATTCTACAACTGATGCAAACCTGAACCAGAAGATTTGCCTTTACTGCATGTAACTGATTTCCTTTGACCATCTCTAATCCTCACCTATACCTTTTTCCTTGTATAATAAACCTTTAGATTTTAGATTCTAAAGGATTGGCAACAGCGTGATTTGTGGGTAAGATTGATTTGTACATAGGCCCCAGACCCAGGTCAGATTCTTTGGAATTGGGAAGAACCGTTTTCTTTTATTGGGGTATTGGTTTTCATAACCATTTGTCCCAAGGACAAGTGGCTGCCGGTGGTGATACTGGGAAGCTGGAGTGTCTAAGGGAATTGCTTGTGTGACTTGTGGCTAGCCAGTGGGGCGAAACCAAGGTCTTTTCTGTTGTGCACAATTCAAGAAGGATCCAAGTGGAAGTGGATCAAGATGAAGTGGGTATCTGATGCATCTGATGAAGTGGGTATTAGCCCACAAAAGCTTATGCTTTAATACTTTTAGTTAGTCTTTAAGGTGCCACAGGACTCTGTCACTTCTGCAATTCCAGACTAACACGGCTACCCCTCTGATTCTTGTGATTATATAAGCAACTATAACTGTGAAAATGTAATAGCTTTGAAAGATTGATGATTTTTGAACAACAAATGTAAGATTACACTAGAGATCACCAACCTTCTGAAGATATCCAGAGTGTGCCTGATCCAAAACCCACTGAAGTCACTAGGAAAGCCCCTTTACTTTTGCAAGGTTTGGATCGGACTCTTAGGGTGGAATTTTCACTAGTGCTAAGCATTAGTTTAACCTTGCTGCCATTGAAGTCAGTTGGGCCATCACTAAACATTTTTGAAAACCTGATTCTTAATTACTAGATATTCCAGAGATTGCTAAGCATTTATAAATCACCAATCTCATTTTGAGTGCTGTTTTTAAATATCCTCATGGTTTCCATTGACTTTTTTTCCCCCACTTTTGAACATTTTGTTCTCAGCTATACCATTCATTTAATGAGGTTCCAGAAGTGTAGTTTCTGGAAAGTTACTTAAATTGTAAGTTCTAAGGCAGGGGCTGCTTTTTTGTTCTGTGTTTATACAGCACCTCGCATACTAGAATTCTGATGCATGACTGGGATTCCGAGGTGCTATGATAATACAAATAATTGAATAAATAATAACCACCTACATATTTTGGGACAGTACATGACCCCAGGTCTAGTGGACAGATTCATTTTTCAAGCTTCTCTGATAGTCCCTTCAGAAGGTTTTATTACATCAAGCAAACATTTCATTTGCAAGCCACATTAAGTGCTCAAAAGTGTTTTTATTATGGTAAAACATTTGAGAACTGAAGAAATACTAGACTTTATGTCTGGAAAATGTCATGGTACATTTTCCAGTCCATTCTCATTTTCAGTCTCATAATACCAACTAAGGTTTCTGGCATTTTATAGCTGTATAAAAATGGTAATGACAAGGGAGTTGTAAAGCTGCCAATTTACGAATCTAACAAATATTTGAAATAGATGTTGGACATTAAAATGATAAATAAGATGTTTATTGTGCATGAAACATATTTGGATTTTAAGGTGTTCTCATTTTTCTGCTGATGCAAAGAGTCTGTGTGGAAGATGGTGCTATTAAAAATACATACTGAAATACATGGCTGGATGGGCAACTAAAGAATTATATTTTGGTTTTGTACAACACTACAATTTAAAAGGAAGTTATATGGGCTTAGAGTTGTTTTTTACTTTAATTCTAAGGGTTATTTCATTTTAATTAATGGATTCTCCTTCCCTGGGTTATAAAAAATTTAATCATATGAAATCATGACTTGTTCTTTGTGGAGTAAAGAGCCTCATCAAAAGTTAGTACAAAGAATGCTTTACTATGCCTCATGCAAGGGAAAATGCCATAGCATCCCAACACTGGTATCACTCTCAGCAATTCAGGAAAAAAGGAAATTTGGCCAATGAGAAGTAGTGAGGAATCAGGGGCAGCCTGATTTAAAGTGACACTATATTCTAAAAAAAACCCTAAACTTACAACAGAAAAAGATTACAGGTTATGGCTCCCTAAATGGCACATTGCAATCTAAGTTTGGTATCTTTGCAAACCACATCAACATGTAATGGAAGAATCTGCCATTAAGAAAGCAAAACTTTCAGGGTGATGGTTTGACATATGTCCTAATATTAATAACCTTCTTTCTGAGACCCATTATGGAGTCAAGAGAGGAAGAAAAGTAGTGCACAATGCACACTTCAAAGCTGGCTCCTTCAATGCTCCCACACTCAATAGCACAGAAAGAGAGATCTAGGCATTGCCTTCTCTTAGATCAACACACTTCACCAGTAGTCTGACTCATAGATCTGGGGATAAGAAGATACAAGAAGTAGTTGATTCCTAATGGAAGATGTCATTCTGCAATCAAAGGTGGATTGGGAAGTATGAGTAATTTAGAGTCTGATCCAGACTATTGAAATCAATGAGAATCCTTCCTTTGGGAATCTACTCTCTTGGCTAGAAATGGCTAAGGGAGTGGATCATTTCCTTTGTTTAGAGACATATATCCTACAACAAAATCAATGGGCAAAAAATGCAAAGATGGAAAAGACTGATTTGCTGAAACCAAAGGAAAGCAGACAGAAGCCCATAAAGACAGTCTCTAACTCACAGGCATACTTAGCTCAGTTCAGCCCAGACTATAATACAATCTCATAAAAAATGAGTTGCTGATAATGAGTTATTAATGGTATCCAGTGTTTCACTATATTGCCAATATAAAATAAAAATAGACTAATTTTTATTAGAGAATTTGAATTTTTTTTTTTGCTCTATCCATTCATTGTTAAGAAATCTAAATGAAAAGACTAAACTATTTAATGTTTTAAAACTTTTAGTGGCTTTAAAAAAATCCTGACATGCAAATCTTTTTGATTTAATTCATTCTTTTAAAAACTCATTTTAAAAAATCTAAACATTTCAGCCAGCACTACAGCTGGTCAAAAAACTGAAAAAAATATTGACAAATATATTCAGCAGTTTATGAAGCAGTACAGGATTGTGTGAAAGTATGACATTTTAAAGAAAGTTTCATGTCCAAATAATAATAATAAAAAATTACTGCTCCCAGAGAGTATATAACTTTCCCGTGCTTCAGGTGCAGTGTGACACACTGTAGCTAGAGTCCGTCTGTCTTCACCTGCAGCTCTTGGGCAAGTGTGATTTGGACCAACACATTGTGTGCCTATCTGTAAACTAATTACAAACTTTACTGGTCTGTAATTCTCTTTCCTCAGTACCAGAAAAATGTAATTGAAATAGTGACTGAAAATAGAATTATAAAATAGGTTAAACCCATATGCATTTTTAAAAAGAAAACTGTAACATTTTAATGTGTCGGAACTCTGAGCAGATCCCATTTGCAGTAAGCAGACAGAAAGAAAACAGTAGTGCTATGTTTGTTCCTACCCAGTTTTCAGACTCCTACCCAGATTGAAATCATGACATGCACCAAGAGTTGCAGTAGATTAAGGCCCTGAAAGTGAGTAGAAGCATGGAAAACCTTCTTTATAAGGAAAGACTGAAAAAAAGATGGAGCAGAAACAATAGAAGGTTCATCAAGAACTGTTCATTGATTGTGATCCATGCATGAACAAATACAGGGATATGTTCCTAGCAAATCCAATAGAACTGACAAAAAGACTCACAATGAGAACACCTTTTTCAAGGAGTCTCAACAATCTGGACTGTAATGGGACTCCAGATGTGAGGAGGCATTCCAGCGGATCAACTGTCTGACATGAGCTTCAGTATTAGCATATGCTAATCCTCAAAAGCCTTGGACCAGTGGTTCCCAAATAGGGGTGTGTGGAGGAATGTTTGTGAAGGGGAAGCATGCAGTGATGCCCAGGTCAGCCCCCACCAGGGACAGGAATGGAATACCACATCACAAACCCCACTTCTTTCTCCAGCTCCACTGCTGAGGAAGTCTTGGCTGGGCAGTTATGGAGCGGGGAGATGAACAGATTCTGTTAATAGTAACGTGGGGCATGACTGGAAAAGCTTGCATACCACTGCTGTACACACTGATGTTAGCTTTAGAGAAGTACTGCATTAAGAACATGATAGAGAATTGAGTTCAGTTGCATTTATCAGTAGAAATCTGAGTGGGGCATAAAAGAACTATCCTACTCACAAGCTGGAAGTCCTAGCATTTAAATGGGCATTAGTGGACAAGTTTCATAAATACCTCTATGAAGCCAAGTTTCAAGTACACATGGTCCATTACTTGTTGACCTATGTGCTAACATCAGAGCTCACCTATCAAGATGAACCCTTATAGGTAAGCTTATACAGAAACAGAGAAAGAGTAGCAGCTGCTCCCTCATAACTTTTAGCCCAGTGGTTAAGATTCATGCCTGAGGGAGGGAGATGGAGATCCCCAGTTCAAGTCCTCCCTCCACCTCAGGAGAAAGAAGGGATTTGAACTGAGGATCTACCACCTTTCAGATGAGAGCCCTAGATACTGGGGTATACTGATGTGGGGCTCCAGCTCCTCTGTTAAAGCTATTCTACTGTGGAGAAATCATTTTTTTAAAGTAATTGGAACAGAAGGACTGATTCCTGAGTCTTCCACGTCTAACAATTAGGCTATAGAATCATTCCCCTGTTCCGCTGTGAGTCTTTCCTTCTTGAGCCACAGTGGAACAGTTTAAAAGAGAGAATCAGGAAGCTCCATGATAGAATATCCCATAGCATAGTAGTTAGAGCATTCCCCTCAGAGGTGGCAGAGACCTATTCAAAATTCTTCTGACTTTCAGGTTGAGGGGGACTTTGACTATGGGTCTCCTACATCCCAGGTGAGCACCTAACCACTGAGGTAAAAAGGATTGCCTCCTCTGCCTAAAGTGACAGTTAGACACCTAAGTCCTTTTGTGAATCTAGCCATATATATATAGAAAAATACTAGGTTAATAAACACTCATGTTTCAGGATGTAGGTCCACTACTAACGGATAGTGGTAATGGAGAATTTTGCTCTGTGGTCAAGTTATTTCACAGAATTGTCCATTAGCGGATTCCTATCTTCAGCTTCACCTGTGCTCCAATCCCAGAGTATATAACGGGATTGCATAGGATTAACCGAGGGCCTAGCTTGGCACAGTATGGAAGTTAGTTAATAATTCTATTTATTATGTGGAGCCAAAATGGAATTGGGCAATCAGATTAACAGTTAAAAGTACTAGTCTTCACATCCCTAATTAAAAGCTAATGCTAGTAGCTGCATTAAGACTGTATTAACTGTATTTTCCAGTTAAGTGTGAAAACAGGTATCAAATATAACAACCAGTGTTAAACTGTGTTCGAAGTTGGAGCTGCTTTTTGAAAATTACTGTTGAATTTAACTGACATAAACATAGTTCACTACCAGTTAAGAGGTGTCAGAAGTTGTTAAATACAATGCAAAAATGTTAGACATAACCTTGAAATAAATGCATTTTTCACAAGTGAGCTATATAGGTCATTCCACTCAAGCATCAATAGAGCCATTATATCACATTCATTTTCATGAATTCAACATATGCCACACATTTACAGAGAACACTATTTTAGAAGTGTAGAAAAATTCTATTGGATTTTATTTAAACATTTTATTAGGCTAGCAATGTAATCATCCGCATAAGGTCAGCTTGTTCTTATGAGTCCATCTGGACAAGTCAGAAGGGGAGAGGTAAAATAACTAACATTCTTAGAAACCTCTAAAGATGACCTAAAAAGATGTTTCAATTTATGTCAGAATATTAGAGTTTTATTCCATTATCTTCCAAGGACAGCAAGTTTTATCCCATTGGACAGGGTGAATTCGTGGGTCTTCCATGGCATAAAGCTCTCATTTCTAGAACTGATGAATTGAGAGAATTTAGACTGTACATGTATTTCTGGTCCAGGGTTGAATGCTGACAATCCTGCATTTCAGATCAAAGCAATGTTGGGGAGAATTTACACATTAGGTGACTGAAAGAGAGGAACATTCCTGCAAGGTCTGTTTGTTTATATATAAATTGTGGTTGTTTGTAACTTTGTAATTAAACCCAGAACAACAGACTAGTGTGAAAAATCCAAGTAAGCTTTGCACAAGTGTAATCAAATGCATTTTATCACACTTAGATGTCTCCCAAATATAAGGTTTATATGTTTGCCCCTCTGTATTCTTCTCACTAATATACAGATAAAATCTAATTTAAACAAACAATTATATATTCTGGAGATAGAATATTTTCTACATGACCAGATTTGTCAAAATTATTGGATAGATTAGATGAGTTTTTGAAAAGAAATAAAAAAACATAATACCTATGTTATGTTTTTAAGTGTTTCAGGGAAAGAATCTAATGCAAGTGACTTAATTATACAATTAGAGTGTGAAATGGATCTGATGTGATATGGAAAATAAACAGCCATAAAACCTGTCCTTTATGAAGAAATATTTAAAAAATTATTATGCTATTTATGAAGAAATAGCATAATAAAGAAAACAGATAAGTATGTTTTGAAATTTTAATTAAAATATTAATGCACTTGTTCAGCATTAGAAATTGTGTAGAAATGTTTTAAATGCTTTTATGACTTATCTGTGTTGCACGTATATAGTAAAATTATGCGTGTTAGTTAAAAATGATTACACATTTTAAATGGTGCTTTTTGTTCTTTACTGATTGCTTCTAGGAGACTCTAATTGATTGTATGCTTATTTTCCTGTATAGCATCTTCAAAGGCCTGTATATTTATTAAAGAGAAGTTTAGAAGATATTTTCTGGTAATTGAACTGGCTGCATACTAAACACTTTAATCTATCCATTTCAAGACTTTTTCTCCCAAAGAGCTGCAAAAGATAAGCTGACCTGAAGTTTATGTGCTGTTCAAGTAACAAATAAGACAGATAAATGGAGTGAGCTGAAAACATGGCAAGAAATCCAGTATGAAATGAACATATAAATTGTAGCTATGGAAACAGCCTTTGTAATTAGGAATAATTTAGAAAGTCACAAAAGATATTTAATCAGTATGCAATTATACTTTTTTCTGGAAAGGTAATAGGAGTTAACTCAATAAAAGCCTTGAAAAATTTCCTAGTGCCTTAAAATCAAAATATGCTTCCATTATTTAAATCCTTCAGAGAGATGAAATCAAGAGAGCTGAAATCAAGTCTCGGTATGTACTGCTTTGAATTATCCAATGCAACTTAAAAACCCTGTTAAATACACTAAGGATTTCCATACATATCTGAGTAGAGATAAATTCCACTGTTTGCACAATTATTCAGTTGTGTACTAAAGCTTTATATTTTCTCTTGGGTTCAGAGAAACAGCAGGTGCTCCTAATAAATTAATAAGTAATAATATACGTAGCTCTCATATAGCACTTATCAGTAGATCTTAAAGTGCCTTACAATGGAGGTCAGTATCATTATCCCCAATTTAAAGTTGGGGAAACTGAGGCACAGGAGGACATGACTTGCCCAAGGTCTTCCAGAAGGTCAGTGGCTGAGCCAAGACTAGAACCCAGGTCTCCTGAGTCCCAGCCCACTGGTTAGGTAGTGCAGAGTTCCATTAGTTAACATTAATGATTTGAGATCTGATCTTGTTTTCATGAAAGCAGTAACAAAACTCCTAATTACTTGAAAAGGAGCTGGATGAGCCACTCAGGTTTAATTAGCTTCAAGAACTTTGGGCCCAATCCTGCCAGGTGTTGGGTGCCTTCAATTATCTTTTATTTTTAAAAAGGAGGTGAGGGACTCAGCATCTTGTAAAAGGCACTTTGCACTTTGAAGGGTAGGTTTCATTGCCCATTAGCTGAATAGCAATTTCGACATGGATTTGAACTGGAAGAGGATTGGGCTCTAGCTGACCAAAACCAATAAAAAAAATGAATCAGAAAATGATCTATGTTCATTTGCTTTGACAACCATTATTTTGTTTTAATTATTTCAGAGAATACTTCATCACGAACTACTGTACTAAATGTTTTGTAGCCTTTTAAAAATAATGGCATTTTAACATTGTGTAAACCCACTATGAGTCTATTTAATTAATCTTTACTGAATAGTAGGAAAAGACCATCATTTCTTTGCTTAGCATTTATTATACACAGATAGACAAGGTGCAGATTAGGTTCTTTTGTATCTAGAGAGGTTCTGCTCTATTTCAAATAATCTTGAAATACACACATACTTTGAAATCTGTGGTGTTATTGTTTTTACGAGCTGATTTATATGGTTCCAGAGAACTACATGAGTGAAATCAGAGACAAACATGTATATATAAAAATTCTTAGGAAACAGAGTAGTTTCCATTTATCTATTGCTGGTCTACAAAGTTTTTGTATATGCTATATCTCCCCAAGTGTGGGCAAAGCTATACTGGTATAAAGGTTCTTCTATCAGTTTATTAAAAGCATCTTTCTACCTGTGTAACTGCACCAATACTAAGCAATTGTACCCCTGAGTATATCAGTAAAGTTCTATCAAACTTCTGCAGAAGAGAGCTAGTAAAAAATTAAGGACCCAGCCTTCCAA
This sequence comes from Dermatemys mawii, assembly GCA_007922305.1. Taxonomy (NCBI): domain Eukaryota; kingdom Metazoa; phylum Chordata; order Testudines; family Dermatemydidae; genus Dermatemys; species Dermatemys mawii. The sequence continues at coordinate 9,088,539 of ML677334.1, read as the reverse complement.
ATATGTATGCTGATGTGTAAAGTTATATTCTTGCTTAAGTGTTTGAATGATCAGGGATGAAAAGTGTCTGTCCACTACTGAATCTTAATAAAAGTTAATTTACAAAGTGGGAACATATAACTTGAGAGTGCATTTTTCATTGCTTTCATTAGCACTTGCAATCAGAATATCTTTAATGCTGTGGCCAACCAGTACTACTGAACAAGTTGCTGCATATGTTTCAGATAAATTCTTTATCATCGTTTTAACTTCAACAATCAGTCTATTGACCACTCAAGAGAGTATCATGTAATGTTTGATTAATGTAAAGCACAAAAATCTCTAATAAAGTCATATTTTAGGGCTTTAGTGTAATAGAATTGAAATACTTTTACAATTACATTAAAATATGCTTTTATCCCAAAGTGAAAACCTGATTAAACTGATCAAAAGTTAGCCACCACACAAGTGACTCTTTCTTGGGCAAAGACCTATTAGAAACTGTACAACAATCAATCCAATTCATACGGGGGATATGCGATTTGGGCTGAAGTGATCCACAGCTTTACAGCAATGTGGCTCTTTTGTCTGGCCTCCTTTGATCAGCTTTAGTTAACTCCTCCTGTGCCAGGAGTGGCCAATGATACTGATTCTTTTGGCTAATAGAAGTCAGTGATACCTATTTCAAGACTGTATATCCACAGGAAGAAAATGAAGAACTTAGGCACATAGTAGCCAGGCTATACTGCTCTTTTCCATTCTATGAACAACCACAATACTTGTGAGCATCCTAGAGGATCTTCTTTCAGTGACCCCAGTCATCCCAGAGGAACAGCATTGAGGGAAGGAAACTTTAGGGAACCCAGCCATACCAGGAGATATTTGAGGGACGGAGATAGCCGATCTACCTGCTCTGTTCCCATGCCCTTTACACAACATACAGAATATGAAGCAAACATAGAAACACACTGGGGTCCAGATAACCATGTTTACTAAGTATACACAACTTGCAAGGCCTCACTACATAGACAGAGTGATGCTTTGGCAGGGTTCTGGCAGCTTCTGAAACTCAGAAGCCAGTGAAAATCAGGAGAGAGCACACAAACTATTTAAGCTGATTCTACAAGATACACACCACCCCCTAGGCAGAATCTAGCCAGGAAGGCCAAAACTGGAACAAAGCCAGCCAAGCCAGAGGAGAGTTGACCTCTAATAGCAGGTGGAGCCATCCCAAATACAGGAGACCACAGTGAGCCCTATCAAAACAACAAGGCATCAGGAATTCCAAACTATGGGGAAAAAAGAGTAGTAACTTTTGTCAACATTTCGCTTCATGAGTGGGGAATGCTGTGACTGAGTGGCCTAAGACCTGGAGAATAAAACCACCATTAGCCGTTCCTTGGAGAAAGGGCAACAAATGTTCAAAGCGGCTGAGCAGAACACTGGTGCCCTGGAAGCTACTCAGGGATAAGCAGGATGGACATGGAGACCTGCCAATATATCCTACACACTGCTACATCCCGTGGTGGACATATGCACTGACAGTTGATGTGACCGCTCACTAATCTCATCATATCCAAAATAGGGAGAAGTTCCAGACGCAGTAGTATCAAGACAACAAATGCTCATCTCTAGTGTACTTGAACTGATTGTGATCCCTTTAAATAGTTTGGGCCTTTTAGTGGCACTCCCTGTGTTGTGTGCTCAGAAGCCCACAAGAGCAACAGTGGGTATATGCAACATGGCCTTGCATACTTTTGTCTTGTTAGTAATAATGGGTCACTTATACACATCACTATGTCCCTTTTGTTCTTCGGTAAACAGCAGAAGGTACAAAGCCATTCAAAGATACAGTGACTCCAAAGTGACAGTAAAACATACAGGTCTTAGTAGATCCGACTTGTACCATACTTTCCAGCCGCCAGAGCTAGATCAGGATCTGAGGAGTCTGGCACCAGAGATTGCTTTTCTTTCACTTTGTGAGAGCCTAAATTTTACAAAGACTGGACCTCAAGAGCGGGTGTTCCCTATAGTACGGCCAGAATATGCCACAACCAGCAGCTGTACATTTTTGGAAGTAACTATCTCTAGAACAGCAGGGCTGTCACACCACTATTGCTTGCTGGGAAAGAGAAACTATTCCTTTTTGTGGTGGTCTGGAGTCATAGGGGTTACACTAAAACCTGACACAATGGGCATCCCAGCCTCTTATAGCTATCTAATCAAATATATGACCCACCCCAAGGTAACACATGCAAAGGAAGACAAGTTCCCAGAAAGCTTCTGTTCTTAAGAATTTTCTTTTTTTCTGCAAGGAATTCATTTGCCTATACAGCCTCCTCAAACAGAGGTTTAAGAGACCCTCCACATGCAAGGAGTGTACCATGCCCAGATGTCTAACTTATAGTAATCAGACCCCCAAACCAGAATCAAACTGCCATTGAGGGTCAGATATGAATGAAGACCTGATGGAGGGAGGGAGGAAGTAAGGGTCAAGGAGTGAATGCACTGGTTTGGGCACTCTTCAAAGTGTCAATCTTCAGATGCCATATAGAACATCAAGTTAACACACTGAAAACTATTTTGAGTGTCAGCGCTAGAGAGCACAAGCTAAAAATGCAAGTAAGAAAAAGTCATGGTGATACAACTATCCAAGCAAAGCACCAATCTTAGGCCATACCACAGGGCTCACTCATGGAATGGAGAAACCTGGGGAGATGGATGGGAAGGGAGAGGCTTTTTCCTCTATTGTAGCATGGCAGAGCACTCACCACCATGGCACCTCCTTCTGGCTGATCTAGGAATTAGCTCTTCCAGCTTCTGAAGCTAGTGTCTCCCTTAATGCCACCTGCTTCTCCCCATTAGGCTTTTGGCCTACATCGGCACTGAAGTACAGTAGAATGCTTTAGTTTCAGTAACGAAATTCCTCTCTTTCCAGAGGTCCCACGGTTCATAAATCATCCACAATTCATACAAAGAGTGAGATGGGGAGAGATAAATACAGAGAGAAAGATGGCCAAGTACTGCAAACCAGCAGGGAAGCTCAAAAAGCCCCATCTGGCTGGTCAGAGTTTGCTTTGTACCCACATCTTGCAAAGAAGCAGAGACTGAGGGTCTTTTCTGATTCAGGCCAGATTGTGAACCCCTTACTCCCACTGTTGAGAAGTTACTCACCTAGTTAAAACCAGTGACTCCAGTAGGGCTACGTGTGCAAAAAAAGAGCTCACAACAGTGAGTTATGTCTCACAGTTTGGCCCTTTATCAAGTGGGAAGGGATAGCACCTGGGCATACATTTGTGCACATTTGCTGTGTTCTATAAAAGCCATTATGTGCCATCTTTTCTCAGACTGAATAATGCCTTATTGCAGAGCAGTTGCCATTGATATGAATGGTACTGCTGTACTTGGGTTGAACGTATGTTACAATCCCTCACTTCCACACGAGGGGAAAACAACAACACTTCTCTCTCTGTAGTGAGATAAGAACAGTCAAATCTTATGCTTCAGGGCATTGGCTGCTTGCCTGCACTGGGCCGGGAAGGAATGTTTTCCTCCTAATTCGCCAAGCTATTTAGCCAATAATCCTTTGTTTCTTGGAGAATCTAGTTTGAACTAGTATATACGCATCTCTCTCCACAGAGTGGCTTCTAAACGTTAATAATGGAAGAAGTACCTTAGCATCCCCCCTACTAAAGAAGGTACATATAATGCCACAACAATACATATAAAGTTGCATTTTTTTAGTACCTATAGGATACTTTTTATTAGCATTAATCAATAAGGTTTAACTTAATTCAGTAAAGTTTACAGACACTCCCCAACTTACACAAGCATTCCGTTCCAGAATGCCTTACATAAGTTGGAAACATATCTCTGATCATTTTGCACCAAAAAAAAAAACAACAACTCCTATTTATAGCTTAAGGAGCTTTTTCCATAAGTATGTATTTGTGTAAGTCAGGTCTTGTGTAACCTGGGAGCGTCCCTTGTTTCCTGAGAGGTCCAAAGGCACTCAAGATGTCAAGACTGAACTGCAATGTCTGATCACTACTGATGATCTGCCAGGGGGTTGCGACTCCGCTGTCACCTGGTGGTTCCAAAAGGTGGTCTAATTTTTCCATACTGGAAATTTTAAACTTCATCTTAGCAAGATGAGTCCAGTGAAATACATTTCATGTCTCTCCTATACCCATGCATTGAAAAACCATTAAAAGATGTCTGCAATTTTGAAAACCATTCAATATTTATCATAGAACTGTTTTCTCAGGTGCCTTCTTTTTTCCCCCACTTATTTAGCACATCTCAGCTGTTGGCCTGATGGATGAATTTTCAGACTGATCAATCTTTTTTGTTTTCAGACTTGAGAGAATTTAAAATCCCACTTCAAATAAAACATTAGTTACAACTGTAACTATGGAGGGCCAACTGTCTCTCCTATACAGAGCTTGCCGTGGGAAAGCCTAAGTCACACTGAAGTTATGATACGGCAAAATCTTATGTAGCCATGGTACCACAATCTGTTGGCACTCTATGAAAGATCTGATTCAAAGCATACCAAAGTCAGTGCAAGTCTTTCAAAATTAAAGAAATTTCAAAAAAAACGTTTTTGTACATTCCACTCTCTCTCTCTCTCTCTCTAATTAAAGGGGATTAAAAGGCTGCATAAATATTAAATATCCATGGTCTGATGTGGGCCAACATTAATCCATTCTTAGTCTCTAGTAGTAAATCCTAATAATACACAAAAATCAAAGCAGGACCATAACTAATGGCAAAGAAAACATCAGAATCATTTTTAATTTTTAAAGTAACTGTGGCAAAGCTCCAACCCTGTCTCCTGCACTTCCAGGTGGTTTATGCTAGCCTCATAGGCTCACTGTGACCCTCCATGTAGCTCTTCTCTCTCTAAGGCGAGGGTTACAGTCTACTGAGCCCTTTTCATCATAAGCCAGCAAAGAAGTTGGTGAGAGAACTATGACAGTCACTGCTGTCCCTACCAGCTTGTTTAAGAACAGTTTAGCCTCCTGTCCTAATGGGGCCTATCTTCCCCTCCCAGGAGGTGTTACTGTAGTGGCGGGCTGGGGGAAATCCGGGCCCACCCTCTAGTCCAGGTTCCAGCCCAGGTACCCTAGTGGTAGCAGCTGTGGGCAACTGACCTTTCACCACCAAAGCTACTACACTTCCTTGGGCAAATTCCCCACAGCTCTCCCACTTCTCTTGATTAATGTCTTTTTCACCCTTACCTTAGGTCTCCCTTCCATTGGCTTGAGGGTGTCTTCATTACCCAGCCCTTCAGCCACACTTCCTCTCCTCTGGCTCCCTTTTCCTCTCTCCTGCCTGACTGGAGTGAGCCCTTTTATAGCGTCAGAGGGGCCTTGATTAGAGTCAGGTGCTCACCTTAGCCTAATGGCCTCACCTGACTCTTTGCAGGCTAATTGGAGTCATGTGTCCACTCTAGCCTGGAGCAGCGCCTGCTCTGGTAAATCAAGGAACAGAAAACTATAATCTGCCTTCAACTACTCTGCCATACCCAACAGGCCTGGGTCTATCACATAACCTATTATATATATTCAGTCAACTGAGTTCTCACTGTGATATAAACCAAAATCTGAGATTAAATTAACTCAACAACCAATCAAACTGATTATAACATCCAAATTTCTTGGAAACTTTTCAACATGCTTATGTAAATCAAGCAAATCTCAGTCATTCTTACATAGTTCCAAGAAACTGTTTGAAAGCCACAGCTGCATTTACAATTTAATTTAGAAGTAAATTTAATGTTCTTACAGCAAATTGTTTTTTCCAAAATGTTAATCCTTGAAACAATTGGACAGCAAAGATGATATCACTTAGGTGCAAATAGAACTATAATCAATATTTCCAATTTAATCTAGCAGAGGGTTGGATTATTAATAGCTAAAAAGGAAGTTTCAGCTCAGGATAACTAGCAGATGTTAACTATTCCAAGATAAAAAAATTCAGCAAAGAGAAGACACTTCAGTTTTACCACAAGGTAAACACTAGGTAAGGTGAACCCCAATGCATTTACAGCATTGTGAATCTACCTCAGGGTACAACTAAATGTTGTCTTTGCTGTGTTTTACTCAAGATAACTTGTGCATTAGTTACACCTTGGAAAAAAAGCAGAGCTCTTTAAACCATGAAGTCAAGGATTAAAACAGACTGGGAATCCTACTGTTAACCATCACATTTAATTCTCTTTCTATTCTTACCTTGTTTTGGATTCAGTTGGAATACAGATGCAAATAGCTCACTTTTACAATCAGCATTCTGTACATTTCAGCTAAAAGTATCAGTGCCATCATGATAGCATTGCCTTGTGTGCTGTAGCACATTTGTTTGCAGAACATTATACCAGCATCAGTAAAAGCAGATCTGCCCCTTATTCATAATGGGAAGAGGAATGTGTTATAGCTTTTACCATCTACTTTATCATATCACTCAATGTACATTTATATTATTGCATTTATAATGTGTAACTGCAAAAAACTCTTCAGTAAATTATATATATGGAAGGATCACTGAGGATAATTTGGAACCTCTGATTGCTACCACAATGCTGCTCATCTATGTGGGCACTAATGAAACTGCAAGATATGATCCTGAACACATGAGAAGTGACTACAGGGCTCTCAGAGTGAGGGTGAAGGCGTCAGCAGTGCAGGGAGTATTCTGATCAATCTTTCCAGTCAAAGGGTAGGGGCCTAGGCAATAGATATGTCCTAGAGGTCAATGCATGGCTGTTGCCAGATGGTGTTGCCAGAAGAGCTTTGGCTTCCTCAACCACTGGATGCTGTTCTAAGAAGGATAGCTAAGTAGAATTAGTGTCTACCTATCAAAGAAGGGAAAGACTATCTTTGGATATGGGCTGGCTAACCTACTGATGCAGACTTTAATCTATGTTGGATGGACACAGGAGACAAAAACCCATAGGAAGTCCAAAATGTGGAGACCTAGTTGAAGGTTTGGATTCTGGGGGAAAACACAGCAGGGACAAAAAGAGATACAAGATGGAATACAGAGGGAAAATTAATGAACATCTTGGATGTCTGTATACCAATGCAAGAAGTGTGGGGAATAAACAAGAAGAATTAGAAATACCAGTGAATAATTACAATTACAACATAACAGGTATAACTGAGACTTGGCTGGATAATTGACATGACTGGAATATTGGTTTAGGTGAGTACAGCTTGTTCAGGGAGGATTGGCAGGGAAAAAGGGAGGTTGTGTTGCGTTATATATAAAAATGTATATACTTGCACTGAGGTTGAGATAGAAGTCGGAGGCAGACCTGTTGAAAGTCTTTGGGTAAAGAATAAAATACAAGGATGATGTCATGGTCAGGGTCTATTATAGATCAACTAACCAGGAAGAAGAGATGGATGGGGCTTTAAAAAAAATACAACAAACAAGATCATCCAAAGCACAGGACTTGGTGGTGATTGGAGATTTCAACTATTCAGAAATCTGTTGGGAAAATAATACAGCAGGACACAAATTATCCAACATCATTCAATTATCTTGGAATGCATTGGAGACACTTTTTTGTTCAAATGATGGAGAAAGTAACTAGAAGAGAGGCTGTTCTAGATTTGATTCTGACAAACAGGGAGAAACTGGCTGAGAACTTGAAAGTGGAAGGCAGCTGGGGTGAAAGTGATCATGAAATGATAGAGTTCATGATTCTAAGGAATGGTAAGAGGGGGAAAGAGCAGGATAAAGACAACAGATTTTCAAAAAGGCAGATTTTAGCAAAGTCAGAAGATTAGTAGTAAAATCCCATGGGAAGCAAGTATAAAGGAAGGAGGTATTCAGAAGAGTGAGCAGTTTTTGGAGTGTTTTTTTTTTAAGAGATAGTACTTAGGACACACAAGCAAACTACTTCAATCTATAGGAAAGATAGGAAGAGACCACCATGGTGTAGTCAGGAAATGATCTAAAACTCAAGAGTCATACAAAAAGTGGAAACTAGATCAAATTATGAAGGATGAAAATAAAAACAAAAACCAAAACAAAACCAGAAACACTTTGTTACTACAATTGCCCTTTTAATTCCTCTTGGCTCTCTCCTGTCCTCCATGAGATTCTTTTTAAAAACACTAATGGCTTACAGATCTCTTGAGGCAGTTCTTTAAGTATTCTAGAGTTTATTTCACTAGGCCCCACTGACTGAAGATATCTAACTTGTCCAGGTAATTTTAATTTGTTCATTCTCTATTTTAGCTTCAGATCCTACCCCATTCATACTGATTTTCAGTATGCTAGTTGTCCAATCATTGCTAACATTTTTGGCAAAAATGGAACAAAAAAAGTCATTTAACACTTCATTGCTGTATTTTTTGTTATTGTCTTTCCCTCCTCATTGAGTAATGGGACTAAGCTGTCAGTTCTCCTCTTGCTTCTATTGTATTTGTAAAATATTTTCTTGTTAACATTTATGTTCCTATCATTTATGTTCTCATTTTGTGCCTTGAGGTTTCTGATTTTGTCCCTATCTATAAAAAGGTGAAGAAGGATTACCCAGGGAATTATAGCCCAGTCAGCTTAACTTTGGTAGCCAGAAAAATAATTGAGAAAAAACAAAATAGAACAAAACAACCAAGTTGTAAGCACCTAGAAGATAAGTGAAGAAGAGTGTTGTTTGTTGTTACTCAAGTCTTGAAAATATACTCAGAGTATCACAATTAAATAAAAGATGAAACAGATTGTTTAGCATAAGTAGATAACACATATTTCAAGGGACCATTCACCATAGTCAAGTGGCCTCTTAACATCCCTCTAGACATAGATGGGTAAAGTAGGGGTGGCATTTTAGTAGGTTATAGTTTAATGTAATAATCCATAAATCCAGTGTCAATTCAGTTGATGATTCTTAATGTCTAGCAAAGTCATGAATTTAAGTTCCCAGGCTTGACCTTTGAAGTTTTGTGCAGTTTTTCTTTAAGGATAAGAACTGATAGGCCAGATAGAGAGTCATCATTTTGTGAAAAGCTTCACCCACAGGTGATACGATGTTTTTGTATCATTATTTTCATGTGTGATTTCATTCAAGAGTATTGTAACTGTCTGATTTCACACACATACAGTAGTTGTTACTGAGGACAGTTAGTGTACTGGATGAAGTACACCACTTTGTGATAAGAATATCTAGGACCCATGGATCTTGAAAGGTTTGTTGTCGGGAGTGCTGATCATTTTAGCAGTGGAAATATGTCTTCAGGTTTTGTATCTGTTGTGCTGGGAGGAGCAGGTGCCCCTTTGAGTTGGTGTGTCCTCGTCTGTGAGTGTTTGGTTCTGATTTCTCCCAAGACAGGGTCCCCATTGAGTAAAGTTAGACTATTTATAACTGTCTGACCAATACATACAACTCCAAATACACTGAACAGCTCTGCACACTTCATAAAAACTGAGGAACCACGTATTGCACTTCACATACTCCAGAAGGGACGACCTTAAACAAGAAGTCACCACATGCTCCCACACATTTGAAGAAAAAAAATCAGGAAAGTTACCTGGAAAACCTGAAAGAAATCCCAGCTATGAAAAAAAAAAATCTGATGACAGCAATCCAACACAAAAACAAAAAAATGGGGGAACCAACTACAACTACTCCAAAACCCACAGACAACAACCTCCAGGAGAAACCATGGCACCAATACCCAACATATGTACACTACATGACACCCAAACATCAATTTAATAAGACTGCCTTAACTGAAGCTGAATTATCTGTACTGTTCAAGAGTCTGAACTTCTGCCCCATCACAGACTCTGAGACCATCCTAGCATGTGGAGAACTAGAAGAATTCTTCCACTGACTCTGCCTCAAACAATTCCTTCACAACAATGATGCCACCACTCAGTTACCATGCCCCATTTGACTGGCCACCACAGAGCGGTCAAAACCACATCCTTGATCACTATATATTGTTTGCCTCAGGGAAAAATGATGACTGAAATCCTTATCAAACATCACAATCTCTCCACTGCTGAGAGGACAGCTATACAGTCCTAGCACCCACAGTCACGGATTAATTCTTGCAAATGAATTATACATTCATGCGTAGGAAGTGGTGGGAGATGGCTTCTGACTTAGCAAACCCTTGCCATTAGTACAATGAACTGAGTTACACTCACACTATCGAATCAAGGTCAGGATGTTTCTCTCTTTCCTGTATTCATTCCACCCAGCCAAAGTTAAGATTAAAAATAAAATCTTAGCCTGGGAAGATGGTTGGAAGCAACAGGCTGCAAACTGCATGTAGTTTAATTAAATTGTTGCATGCCAGAAAAAAAAATGTTCTGTTACACAAGAGGAGTTGTGTAATGTTAGCTATGGCTGCCTAGACCCAATGTGTATATGACGGCCAGTAAGGAACTTAAGGAAGAAGTATGAAGCTGTAGGCAAGGAGAAAATGCAGTTCATTCAAGTTACTTACCCTAACCAAGTTGGACATTAGGGGCATGGTTCTGATCACACTGCCAGCTATTACACACAGTTACCCAGGGTTCTCTGAATCCAAAGCAGTGGTAACTTTACTGTTTCTCTCCAGGGAGTGTTAGAAATAAATCAGTGGGGGCACAATTCATCCATCTGATAAATGACTGATATGAACTAAAACATTTTTCCTAAAACTACTCTTTTAGTAAGTATTACGCACATACACACATATCTGTGATAGCAATAGGTTCAGAGCACTCCAAATATTATAATTACCAAAAGTCTGAGATGATTTTAAGTGATCACCAGCTGGGCTTCCAGTAGCCTTCCTTCAATCCAGCTGATGGAGAGTTTAGACATCAGCTCCTTGCCTGAAGAAAAGCTCCCTTGGGCTACTCCGAGATGTTTATTTTACTTAATATTTTATAGCAAGCTCTATCAAAACACATAATTCACAGTAACCCCTACTGGGTCTCTATAGTAACTCCTACTGTGTTCCTAATTCTAGCTTCAACAAATTGCTCATTATCTCTTATTAGCAAAGCATTTCTAGTTATAACAATAAAATTTATATCTCAGGAGCATTCAAAACCAAAGTCACTATCTACTCACTCTTTTTCATTCTTATGGTCTGTTAACTCTTTCCCTCTCCTCCCACAGCTGGCAGTGTTTCCTGAGCAAACCCCCTAGGGGACTCCATGGGCTGTCCTACCTTGAGCCCCAAGTCCGCAGCTCCCATTGGACAGAATTATGGCCAGTTGGAGCTGTGGGGGCAATGCCTGCAGGCAGAGGGAGTGCATGAAGCCCCCTGCCTCCCACACCCCCTCAGAGGCCACAGGAAGTGCAGGCCACTTCTGGTTGTGGTGCATGGCCAGGAAAAGCACAGATCCTGCCTTAGCCCTGTTGCACCGCCTGACTTTTAGCGACCTAAAATCTCCCAATTTGGCTTCAGTAGCCTCCAGGGTAGAGAGCCTGATTCCAGGATACTCTTAGCGAAACCAGGAGAGTTGGCAACCCTAAAGTGAACTAGAGTCAATTTGCAGCTGTGCCCCAGACTTCCTGCATGACCTTGATCAAATCACTTTAAATCTCTGTGCCTCAGATCTCCATCTGTAAAAGGTAAATAATAGCACTAATCCTACTTCCAGGCTGTTGTGAGGATAAACAACATGTAGATTGTGACACACTCAGATATTACAATAATGGGGGCCATATTTTCACTATACATAGGCAGATGGTCTTTGCTGTGACTTGCTGTAGAATTAATAGTATACCTTAACAGTAACAACTGTGTCAAGTTTCTGTCTTTCTGAGGAAAGAATAAAAAATTTGAAGTTTGTTTTTAACCTGCAGCTGGTGAGTTCATTTACAATCAATCATAGCTAACCATGAGATTACACATTAGACAAGGGGTGGGCAAACTCTTTGGCCCGAGGGCCATATGGGGGTCGCAAAATTGTATGTGCCTCCCCAAACAGCCTGGCCCCTATCTGACGCCCTCCCACTTCCCACCCCCTGACTGCCCCCCTCAGAATCCCCAACCCATCCAATTTCCCCTTCTCCTTGTCCCCTGATCGCCCCATACCGAGGCCCCCCACACCCTAACTGCTACCAAGACCCCACTCTTAATCCAACCCCTCCTGCTCCTTGTCCCCTGACTGCCCCCACCCCTAACCACTCCATCCGCCATCCAACAACCCCTGCTCCTTGTCCACTGACCACCCTGTCCAGAGATCCCCTGCCCCTAACCGCCCCCCCCCCGCCCAGATCTCACCCCCTATCTAAGCCCTACGCCCATCCAACCCACTGACTCCGAATCCCTTACCATGCAGCAGCCCAGACAGAGCTAGATGTGCTGCCACACAGCCCCATCCCCCAGATCACTGTCCGGGCGGTGGCGTGGCTTGGGGGGGAAGGCGGGGTCAGGGGAGGAGCCAGGGGAAACTCAGGGGCTGGGCAGGACGGGCCCATAGGCTGCAGTTTTCCCATTGCTGCATTAGACAAACTGAACTTTGGTACAATTATTTAAAAGGAGAATTGTGTTTAACCTTGATTAGCACCAATTAAAAGAAACATTAAGAGAATCTTGCCCTCAATAGTGAGTGTGGCATAGGCAGCCATAAAAAAAGATTAAGACAGATCCAGATCTTGCCTTGAGGACAATAATATTGCCAGTTCCATAATATTGTTTAAACTTTCTCCTGTGCTGTGGCACAGATGCACAGGCAGAAAGACAAGGACTACACTATGTTAAAGAGTGGCAACTAGACAATATCAATTAACTAAGTCAGCATTTTATTATGTGGATTTCCCGTTTCATGAGTTAGTGAGCTCAGGAGTAGCGGCCTATCATACAGTAGCATACCTATCAGGGTTTCCTTCATGGTGGTTGGCAGAGGTGGGAGATAGTGCAGAGATACTGAACATCGATCAGAAATCAGAAGAGCCACACTATCCGGGGGCCTGCCTCCCAGCCAAACTCCAAGTAAACAACATGCATGAAAACTTGTCAAGTCAATTAAGTGGTGAAAACCTAGTGAAGGTAGAATATGGCCATACGTACCCAAAGCTCTCATTCTATTCTAGGAAGAAATAATCAGACACTGGAAGAGACTCAGAAATGTTTGCTGTTGTTCTAGTTTTTGTAATAATGTTCTGGATGTGACTATCTTTAGCTTAGCATCCAAGGTAGAAATTACTTTACAATCTTCAAATTGTCATGACAGTGGATTAATTTCATAGCATTTCCAGATCTCATTACTATTGACAGAGGAATAGACTTTCTGCCCCTTCCCTGTTGCTATTTTAGGCTCATTATAAGTTTTTTTCCCCCGCACTGGAATGAGCACGAGACTCTGTAATGAGCATTTCAGTCATTAGCATTTTGGTAATACCTTGCTGCTGTGAAAAAGAGGATAATAAGAATTAGAATATGGGAGGAAACTGGAACTGGAATATGGCATGTGTGCAGCTATTTTAACATTATTGCTTGCTCATTTTCAGGTGCCAAAATCCAGCACATGCTGAAATTCTGTACCTTTTTTTCTATACAGATTGTGTTATAGGCTTGATCTGCTCTGACTTCTCTCAATGCTGGCTGTCTAATTAACATAAAGGATTCAGTTAGGGCTGTTGCAGAGCCACACAGGTGTAGGTGCTCCTAGAACTCACCAAATGCAGGAGCCATTTGCTGTGGATACTTGTGAACAAGTGCTTGACTCATCACTAGGATGGCGCCTTCTCCTAGCCATTATGGGAATTAGCTTCACAAAATCAACATCCCTTCCCGCAATTACAAGCTGTCTCTCCACCTTTCTCTCTGGGTCTGCAGCCCCTCTCTTGCTCCACAAGCTGTTGCTATCTCTTCATGACTCAGCCAAGTCACTATATGCACTTCAGAGTGGTATATCAAAGTCCCTCCTCACCAGCAGTCTCAGAGAGTCTTCCATTTCACTATCCCCTCATGCCAAGTCCTCAGTAGCTGGCAGGGGAACCTGGGCCCACCCTGTACTCTAGATTGCAATTCAGAGCTCCTCTAATCAGCTACCAAGATCTAGTCCCTTTTAGACCTTGCTAGCTTTCCCTAAGCACTCTCCTGTCTTCCTGGTTTCTGTCTCTCTGGGTCTGCCAGCCTCTCAACTCATCCTCCTAGGGAGTAACTGAGGGTAACCTGCCTCTGGAGCTTCCAGACGCTCCTCTCTTCTCCCAGGAAGTGACTGCACACTTTCCCAGCTTCCCTCTCTGCTTCTGATTTCCTGTCTTCAGACCTCCAGCCCAGTTTATTCCTCTCCAGATGGGCTCCAGATGGTTTTTAAAAACCCTACACTGAAAAATTTCACTAGGCAAGTGAATTGTTTTCAATAAAGTCAAAAGAGTTAGCTGGAATTTTTTCAGTTTTGGGTGACTGAAATCAGAAACATTTTCATAAATTGCTGAAAATAAAATTTCTTTTGTCAGTAGAAAGAAAACCATTTCCTAACTAATTGTAGTTCTCATGCAGGTGCCTGCTTTGCTCTTGTTTAATTGGGTTTGCTGTGTGCTGCTACTTAAACAAACCAGTCATGCCAAAAATGAAGTACAGTGGACCTATTGAAAGCAATAGTCACCATTGGTTACCTCAAGTAGAGCTCTGAATGACAGGGTGCATCATGGAGCATACTCCCAAGCGTACAATGGAGCATGCATGTTCCCTTGGCTTGGTAAAGCCTGCTCCCAGTAACACTCCCAGTTAGCTGTGTAGGAAGCAGTGGAGCCATGCTTCCACCTCTTATTCCTCTTCTTTGGCTGATTTGCATCCTCTGAGGTGCCAGTTTCCATGCTCTCCTTAGTACTGAGATTGTTGTTATTAAACCTTGTGCAGAAGGAGTGGGAGAAACAAGGGAATGGAGATTTTTTATTGGCAGAGTCCTATCTTCATTCCTTGCCCCTGTGCTAGCACCAAGCACAATCTGGCCCAATGCATGAATTATACAGTTTTCAATTATTATTTTCATTAACTATAGAGAAAAACGAAAATCTGAGCATATAAGCTATACAATGCATCAAGAAATCACACTAAGTTTTTTGAGAGAAACGAGTGGTGAAATTACTTCAGTATTGATACTTTCCACCAGATGCATTGTGACAGCAGATTTACAGTACTCTAGGCTGAGGAGCCTGTGTTTTAATTCATAAAAGCCTGTGATCTCACACCACTGAATGCCTAGTTTTTTGGAACCAGAAACTACTGATCCAGTAAGCGAGAAATAGTACAAATCCACATTAGGGTCACATAAGCCTTCCTCATTCTCTTTGATTGTATTCAGAGGCCAGTGATAACATTATAGCATGGAAGCTAGTGTCAAAAGCAGGGTGTATGCTTGGGAGCTACACTGTCCCACCTGAAGCTCCCATATACTACCAAATTCAGGGCCATGAAAAATATGTCAAAAACCTTGAAATCTGATTTCCCCAAAGAAATATGGCTAGTGCTGTGGAGGGGCAGAGCTGAGGGTGCCCCAGCCAGGGGCTCCTACCTTGTGCTGAGCTCCAGCTGCTAGTCCTGGCCCAGGCTGGGGAGAGATGGGATTTCCTTTTCACCTGCAGGTGCTGCTTCCAGAGCTGGGTCAGACTCACCTCCAGGAACCTCCAATGGCTGCAAGAAGCGCTGTGACTGCTGGGTGTGAGTCCAGCTCCGAAGGTAGCACAGAAGTGAGGGTGACTGTCAGTCCCTGATCCAGGCGGGGAGGCTGCGGCTCAAACTGTCAGCCCCCTTGCATGGAGCTTGAGCTGCTCCCTGCCCCATGCAGACAGGCTGTGGCCCCAGCTTTCAGCCCTTGACCAGCATGGGAGGCTGCTGGGAAAACTTGGACATATGGCAACCTACCCCCTATGCCCTGCAACCCTCACTTCTGCTGGCAATGGTGCTGGCTTTAGATCTGGGTCCCTGGCCAGTAGCCACTAGTCTCCACCTGCATATCTCTACGGGCACTTCCCCTGCTGGCAACTGCGCAGAAGTAAGGATTGCAATCCCACAATGCCCCCTATAATAGCCTTGCAACTCACCCCTGGACCTGCATGGTTACAACACCATGAAATTTCATATGTAAATATCTGAAACCATCAATCTGACTATTTGGAAAATTCCACAACCGTGATATTTATCAAAATGGACCTCCATCTGGTAGGGCCCTACCCACTGCACATCCGACTCACACAATGAATTTAAGAGGAAGATGGAGCATGGATCATGTACCCACCGTGCTGTATATGTGCCCAACTCTGGGTTAGGACAGTTGTTTCCAAACTGTAATTTAAGAGATATCAGTGGTCTACAGAGTTCCAGCTAATGCATTCCATTAAAAGAAGCTAAAGTAGGATAAGAGGTCCTACTATGACATGTAATATTGCTAAGTGGCAATTGGTGTAGTTCCCACGGAGCTTTTATTTCATTAACATCAGGAGAGGAAATATCCACATCTATTTTTTTTTTGTTTACATCGTAGAATACAACTTGAGGATGCCTAGAGCAGAATACAATGCCCAAAGTCACCCAGATATAATCCCCATGCTCCAACTAGCACCATAGATTATGATGAATGTGATAAACCCAACAGAAGAAGCAAAGTTGTTTCTCAAGTGGAAGGTATCGCAAAGGCATTAATGATACTGTGTAATACATTACAGTTTTCCCTTCTATAGCATCTTCCAGACAAACTATCATATTTTGCAGTTAGTGTCAATCATAAACTAGATTAAAAGCAAAAATATGAAGGTTTTAAAGGTCATATTTATTGAAAGATGCTGACACAGAGGCCAGGAGGGAGATCTCCAGCCATATAAAAACACAGCACAAATGAAAAAGTGTCTTACTAACCCCTCAAGATTCATGGAGAAAGATCAGAGACGAGAACAAGACTGGAAGAATCAAATGGTGGTTTGGAAGTAGGGGGATTACAAGTCAGAGAGGGAATATGGAGAGATACCATGAAGAGTTTTGAAGAACACATGCAAAGTCAAACTAAACCCAGTGCTTGATAGGAAGCCAATGAGGTGACTGAGCATGGATCTGATACAGTCTTTTGTTTATTTTATAATGGAAATTATGAAATGTCAGATGATTCATCTGCCTTGAGACCATCAACTAGGGAATGGTACATTTTGTTTCATTAATATATATACATAAATCTAAAATTTCTTCTTCAAATGCTCTCACTGACTCCATCTTGATTCTATGGGCCACTTGTTTAAATTTCTCATGAATCCTGAGTGTGTAGAAAGGTCAAATGCCTTCTGGCTTCAGAAGAGATGTGGGCAATACTGACAAGGTGGATTGTATGAGTACAATGAAATTATTCAAAGGCAACACTTTAAAATGTTTGATGAATCATTATATTAACTCTTATATTCACTGAGTACCAGTATCATCATTTGTGATTGATTAATTTGCTAGTAAGTGGATTCCATTGTAATATTGTACTAGATGTCAAGGGACTGTCAGTTGAAAATGTGTTGGGAAATATAAGAGGTTACCAGAGCTGAGCAAAATTTGTTTTTGTGGAACAGAAATTCTGAAAATTTCAGTTCTGTCTGGCAACATGTGAATACACATGCTCCAAGGAGTGAGGGCAAGGACTTGGAGTAAAGGCATGTGGCACACGGATGAGCAGAAGAAATGTGCATAGCAATATGGGGAGCATCCAGAAAAATACTGAAAAAGGCCAGGAAAGCAGTTTATTCTGATCATCCAATGTAATTGGGCTAAAGGAGTATTGATGAGAGCTTTATATAGTTTAAATATAGTATGCATTTTGGAAAAGCCAGATAAAAACATATTGGAAACATATTGGGGAAGCCAGTGAAGTGGATAGAGAAGATTGTGGGAATGTAGAATCACGGAGAGTAAAGGGTATTGGCTATGGATGTCTTTGGAGCCAACCATTCAAGATAATTCCAGTTTTGGAATTTGGGTTCAGTGTTTGCCTAGAGTGCTCCTTTTCCTTTTCTCCCTTTACACTCCCAAGGTCAGAGACAAGGACACAATTCTCACTGCACCTGAAAACAGGCATGAAGAGATGGCAAAAATGTATCCTCTTCCTCTCCTTTGAGGGGCAGAGCTGGCTTTCTTCAGCAGTGGGAGTAAACCAGTCAGTGTTCTACCAGCATTTCCTTCCCAACCACTAGAACACCAGCCAGTGCAATCAGCATTAGACACTGATGACTACTTTGCATTTGGGGACCCTGTAAAGATCCTTTTCTGCTGCAGGATATTCTCCATCACTGTTATCAGAAAAGCCTGAAGGCACCTCATGAAGGCAATGTCCTGAATGTCAGCTCTGATATTTGAAGGATCAGAAACTTAGGATATTCAGGACTTGTGTATGCACCTACTGTTGGGAACAGTGTTACAGCAGTCATTCAAGTTAATACTGACTGAATAATTTATTTGCTTAATGTTGCCAATATTCATTGTTTGAAGAATAATAATGTACAGTTCAAACTGGCTCAATAATGTTATACACCCATCCAATTAATAAAAGAAAAAAATGTGGCAAAAACCATGTTTGATTAATAGGATTCAGTCAGCTGTGATTAAGGATGAAGAAAAAGTATGATCATTTAACAGCTCTGTGTCTTGATCTGAATTAAAAGGAACCACTGAGTCATCAATTTGTGAGTGATGTCCCAATGACTAATCAATTCCAGTTATACCCCAGCAAATACTTCCAGGTCATTGAATGTATATTCCCCCTCTCCTACTCTTTCTGCCCCCAGAAAACTAGAAACTTCTGCAAAAACCTATATGTTAAGAGAATATCAATCGTGCAATCTAAACTTCCTATGATAAAATTAAACTACATTATCACAAACAATGATTCAGATAATATATTATAATCATTCAGTTCAAACTGCCTCTTCTAACAAGCACAATCAATGAGGAAATGACTCCAGCTTGTATACAAGTTCATGGACTGTTTGACATACATATATTAATACATAATAAGCAGATATTACATGTGTGTATCCATGTTCCTGATTCTTCAGTTTTATCTGCTTCACTGCCATAAGAACAGCCATACTGGGTCAGATCAATGGTCCATCTAGCCCAGTATCCTGTCTTCCGAGAGTGGCCAATGCCAGGTGCTTTAGAGATAATAAACAGAACAGGCAATCATTAAGTGATCCATCCCCCGTAGCCCACTTCCTGCTTCTGGCAGTCAGAGACTAGAGATACCCAGAGCATGGAGTTGCAACCCTGACCATCTTGGCTCATAGCCACTGGTGCATCTAGCCTACCTGAAATTATTTAATTCTTTTGTGAACCCTGTTATAGTATTGGCCTTCACAACATTCTCTGGCAATGAGTTCAAAAGGTTGACTCTGCATATGTGAAGAAGTACTTCCTTTTGTTTGTTTTAAACCTGTTGCCTATTAATTTCATTGGGTGATCCTTGGTTCTTGTGTTATGTGAAGGGGGAAATAACACTCCTTTATTCACTTTCTCCACCCCATTCATGATTTTATAGACCTCTATCATATCCCCTCTTAGTCATCTCTTTTCCAAGCTAAAAAGCCCCAGTCTTTTAAATGTGTCCTAATATGAAGCTGTCACATACCCTTAATCATTTTTGTTGTCCTTCTCCATATCTTAGTTGTAATATATTTTTGATATAAAGATATCAAAGATAAAGATAAAAACCTGGGTTTTAAAGTCTTCTCTGCATTTGCCTGCCTCTCTGCTTTTTTGCAATACACCCTGAGAGGTTACCTTTGTCCATGTCCCCTCTGACTGAGACCTTGAGAGGAGAGTCAGACATCAGGAACTCCTGACATTTCAGCACCTCTCCTTGGAGGCTGAAGAGGTCTCATCTCTTTGGGATTGACAGTGAAATTACCCAGTGGTATTCTTCAAACCATGATTTATTTAGAATAGAGAACAAATGACGACATACAGTTTGCCCAACATACTTCATCTGAATACTTTGCCAAACCCTGTGAGATTGGCTCCCCTTAATCTACATACATAGAAAATGAAATCTTACATCTCTAGAAATAAATCCTTTCTCTGACCACTTCCTGGTCAAAATGATAACCTCTCTGTATTGTCAAGAGAAGGTCTCCCATATAATTTGCCTTTCCTGCTAACCAAGTCCTAGAGTTCATCATCATATTAGGTTGAGCTTATATTAGCATTTTCAAAAAGTAGTGTTTAATCAAGAATACTAATGGAAGGAAATTAATAATTTTTCCCAGGCCCATATAAGGGCCATTGTTACTTCACCACCTATGGGAAATCCCCCACCTTCCTGTCTCCAAATCCAGCATATGAGAAGCCCCTTTGATCTCCACTTCCTCACACACCTCATACCAGTCAAGTTGATTGATTTTTGAGTGTATGTCCACTATTCTTGGCTATAAAAGTGCTGCACGTATCCAGTTTCTATCTCTACTGATTTAAGGTAGCATGACTTTACCCCTTTTTAAATTCCTCATATCAACTTTTCCTTGTCATGAAATATAAAATATTGGCAAACCTCAGACCCTCTTTTACAGCGGTTATGTCTGAGTGGAGGTCTATTGTAATCTGCACACGTAGATCTGACTGCAAAATCAGGGCATAAGTTTGTAGGGAAAATAATTCTTCCATGTTGATTCCAACTCCACACCTTTCCTGTAGGATCTACAATGTGTGATTATATGAGAAAAAATATTAAACCAGTATAAACATGAAAATAAAATCCTTTTCTGTGTGATAATTGCAGGGCTTGTGTACACTACCACTTAAGTCAATGTAACTGACATTGCTCAGGGGTTTGAAAAAACCACCCCACGAGTGACATAAGGTACATCAACTTAAAGTGGTGACTACACTGTAGTATGTCAAAGGGAGATGCTCTCCTGCCAACATAGTTCTCAATGAGGTGAGTAATCACATTGAAAGGAGAGCACTTTCCAGTTGACATAGGTCTTCACCAGATGTGCTACATCAGTGCAGCTGCATCAGTGTTTGACCATTTGTTGCAAAAGGATGTTAGCAATAAAAATCCAGTGCAAATAGTGATCTCTAGAAGACTACAAAACAAATCACATTAAATACTTTCTACTCCGTTATATTTTGTTAATAATTTGTTATTTGAATGCATTTGAACAAGTATTAAAAATGCTTCAGCACAATTATGTTTGATTTAGGCACGTGTTTTGAAATATGAGTACTGAATCCCTAATGATAATGCATTTTATTAGTCTCATAATAAAGACACATTGGCAATTAGATCTATTCTGTAATGATTATGTTTTTCTTTTATAAAGTTATGAACATTTTTGCTCCTAGAAAAGAAATTGGACTAATACTCTGGGAAGCATAGGAACTTTCCTCAGAATGTGTTTTCCCCCTATATTATTGACACAGTGGTTCCCAAACTTTTTAATAGTGTTATCCACATTTTACTAGAGATAATTTCATAGACTACTTATCATCCCATTTACAGTCACAAAAACTTTACACAGCAATAGCTTGAGTGGAAAAGTAATATGAAAACATTCTATATGTTGTGCAAATGTTTTTTAATACCATTGAGCAGATAAAAATAAGACAGTATCGGGGAACTAACTAGCATCCTGTGAATCAGGAGAAAGTTTCTTGGGGACTATGAACACAGAGAGAAGGCAAAAAGTAAATGTTGGTCTTCAAATCAGCCTCAAACAAAGGTCAGTGATAGCTGCATGGTAGTTTTAAAGTATAGATAACTAGAGTGAGAGATGAAGAGAATCACAAGCAATTTCAGGGAATCCTGCAGTTAGCCAGGATCCCTGGAGTCATTCCTGGAAGAAAAGGGATAGGAGATGTGCGATAGAAGAGGGAGGAAGAGTAGGGATCTGGATTTATATTTATGGTGGGGAGGGGAAAGGGTAATGATGGGAGCATTTGACATGGATTGCTCATAAATAGCAAGGAAACAATAGTAACTGGTGCTGTTAAGGGGATAAAGAGGCTGTTCATGACTTCCTTCTTTCACCCAGATTGTTCTGAGACACCATCAGAACTTGTCACGAAGCAGCAAATGGAAGCAGCAGTTGCTGGTCATCCCACAGGTACTGCTCTGAGAGACTAATGTTTCCTCAATACTGAGCCTCAAATATGTGTTTTAAAAGTTAATTGGAAAAAACTAAGCATTAAGATTTTGACCAAAACTGACTTATTGTTATGCAGAAAGTAAACATGACATCACCGGGAATGTTGTCTACAAATCACAACAACAAAAGCACCTTCTGAAAATGAAACCTCAAAAACTACTCACAGAGTATGCTCAGCATAATGTACTTCACATCAAAACATTCACTAATCTAAGCAAATGCTTTTCATTCTCATTAAGGTTTAAAGCAGTCTTCTTTGTCAAACTGCTATAGCATATTGCACATGGTTTGTAACTGATGTATCCTGGCCTTGCAGAGGATCTGGCCAGTGTTCCGCAATCATTTCATAGCTATCTGCAACTGTTCAGGAATCAGCATGTCAGATATTTGTAACAGAGCTGGGATGTGACCCAAGACCTTCACATGTCTGCACCCATATCATATATGAAATGATTCTATTAGATTCCAATCTAAGCGGATTTAGGCCTACTTAGTACTTGAATAGACACATATGATGAATGGGACGGGTTGGGACCACAGAAATCGCCTTAGAAGCTGCCACCCGATATGCCAAGGCTACTCCTGCCTCTGTTTTCCTGTCCAAACAGCTCAGGACTTCAGTACCCTACTTGGTTTGAGTCAGACCCACTAGCCCGCTCAACACCAGATCCAGGTCTGAACCACGTCCCCCAACAGCTATGGGCTTGCCTGGAAACAGGTATGAAGTATTCCTGCCCTTGGCACTCAGATGCTCAACTCCCAATGGGGTTAAACCCTGAATAAATGTGTTTTGTCCTGTATAAAGCTTACACAGGGCAAACTCATAGATTGTTCGCCCTCTATAACAATGATAGAGAGAGATGCCCAGCTGTTTGCCCCCCCCACCCCCCAGGTACCAACACGTACTCCAGGTTAATTAATAAGTAAAAAGTGATTTTAATAAAAAGACAGGCAGTAGGATTTAAGTGGTTCCAAGTAGTAACAGACAGAACAAAGTGAATTACCAAATAAAATAAAATAGAAAATGCAGATCTAACACTAATACAGTAAAAAGCCTCACCGCCAGCTTTTTCAATGAATTTCTTCTTTCAGACTAATCTCCCTATTAGTCTGGGTCCAGGTATCACTCACACCCACCCTGAAGTCACTGCTCTCTGTTCCAGCTTCCTTCAGAACTCCTTGGGAGGTGTAGAGGCTGTTCTTTAAGCCCGCTGAAGACAAGATGGAGGAGTCTCCCCAGGGTTTATATAGACATCCCCTTGTGGGTGGAGACCACCCCCCTCCTTCCTATGCAGAATCCAGTTGTAAAATGGAGTTTCAGAGCACATAGTCCACTCACATGTTTGAGCCAGACTCTATTTGTTACTAGCCAGGCCACATTCCTGGGGAAGCTCAGGTGTGGACGGGCATCTACAAAGTTCATTGTTAGCTTGACTGGTTCTTGATTGGGATTAACTGAGAGTAGTCTTTCCTCAGAGAGCTGCTCAGCTACTTTCCAAAGTCTATTTACAACTAACCAAGCACATAGCCAATATTCAAAACTTTGAATAGAAAACAGACACATACATACAAATAAGATGAACAGATCCAGCAGATCATTACCTTTACAAAGATATGTTACATGGCATATGTAGTAAAACCATATTCCAGTAATGTCATACATATATTTATAGGCACCGCCCCATAAAGCCTTGTGGGGTACACCGTCACAATGAATATTTAGGTACTAGAGCAAAATGATGATATTGATTCATCTGAAGACACTTTCCCCCTGCATCAGTACTAAACAAAGGTTTCAGAATAGTGTAATGGAGCACGGTTGAAGCCCAACAAAATTTTATATCAAACTTATAACTGGCTACTTTTAGTCATTAAAGGTTATTGTCATTGAGAAGTTTAGTATGCTTATAAAATTTGAAGATACCACCACACTGGAAAGGGATACAAGCACTTTGGAGGACAGAATAAGAATTCAGAATGACCTTAAAAACTGGAGATTTGGTCAAAAATCTACATGATAAAATTCAATAGAGACAAGTGCTAAGTATTACACTTACGAAAGAAAAATCAAAATGTGCAACTACACAAAGGAGAGTAAGTGGCTGGGCATTAGTACTGATGAAAAGAATCTAGGGGTTATAGAGAATCACAAATTGTATATGACCCACCAATGTGATGCAGTTGCAAAAAAAAAAAGAAATAAAAAGGCTATTACCATTCTGGGGTGTATTGACAGGAATGTTGTATAGAAGAGATGGGACATAGTTTTTCCACTCTATTTCACACTTGTGAGGCCTCAGCAGGAGTATTTTGTCCAGTTTGGATGCCACACTTTAGGAAAGATGTGGACAAACTGGAGAGAGTCCAGAGGAGAGCAACAAAAATGATAAAAGGTTTAGAAAACTTGACCTATGAGGAAAGGTTAAAAAATTGGGCACATTTAGTTTTGAGCAGGGCCTGCTCCAGGCACCAGCCGAAGAAACACATGCCTGGCGTGACACATTCTTAGAGGTGGCATTCCAGCCAATATTGGGGCAGCACAATTCGGCAGCCCTTATTTATTTATTTATATTTTTTTTTGGCTTGCGGCAGCAAAAAAGGCAAACCTGGCCCTGGTTTTGAGAAGAGAACACTGAGTGGGAACGTGATAATAGTGTTCAAATATGTTAAGTGCTGTTCTAAAGAGGATGGGGATCAATTGTTCTCCAAGTCCACTGAAGGTAAGGCAAGAGGTATTGGGTTTAACCTGCAGCAATGGAGATTTAGGTTAGATATTCGGAAAATCTAACTGTGTTACTAAGATCTGGAATAGGCTTCCGAGGGAGATTACGGCAATCTCATTGGCGGTTTTTAAAAACTGGATGACAAACACCTGTCAAGGATGGTTTAGGTATACTCGGAGCTGTCTTAGTGCTGGGGGCTGGACTTGATGACCTCTCAAAGTCCCTTTCAGCTCTGGATTTCTATAATTTGGTGTGTGAATTGTTGGTCAGAGTCATGTACCCTGAAGGGAAAAGAGGCAAAAGAAGATTCAGGAACATTAAAAATACATGGGGAAGAGGGGAAAGAATATTTTTTAAAATGTTAGCTCCTGCAGGAACTGAAATAGCAAAGATTAACAAAAAAATGATGTAGGAAATTCAAAATAATACAGTTTCAATTAAAGAAAAAAAAACAGTTATAGCAAATCTTTTTCCAGGTTAAATAAAATCTTCTCAGACTTGTGCTGGCCTCTGCCAGACTCTCAGGCAAAATTCAGTCCATCCGTACAGTACACTTTACCAATTCTTCCTTTCCACCAAACTCAAAATAGAGTCTTCCAACTAACAGCAAATACTTCCATCAGCTCCAGGAGAACTTCACAAGCACGGCTCCCTCAAGGTAAACCTACTGAGCTCTGAGGAAAGGAAATGCCAGTTCTGCAGAGAACATACTGATGCATGGTTACTACTTCCCCATTTTTCTTAAATCAAAATGAAATTAATACCAATGACCCATTTAACTTAAACCAACCAATCCCTGGGGTCTCTGCACTGAGACTCATGGTGATATCCTGGTTTCCTTCTGGTCAACTCACAGAGTAACATTCTCCCTATTCTAATTCTCCCTGCCATTTCAACTGAATACAGTATTTTTTTTCCCCTCTTCTTTCATTACATTGTGATATAGAGTTTTACCACATACAGACACCACGTGAGTCCATGCTTGTGTCCCATGGCTATGGAATGCCTCAGCTATCTGAGGACAGTCTTTTAAATTTAACTGGTTAATGTACACCACCAACTGTAAAAGGGAACAGTATTACTATATAGCTCATCAGAACTTCTATCAGAGGAATCCAGTTGGTTGTTACTGTATTGTACTTGCTACAAGTCAACATTTTAAAAAAAAATTAGCACAAATTTAATATTTTAATAATTCATTATTCACTGATTTCTCTCTATTCCCTTTGTATGTGACTGTGTTCATGCTACTCACACAGTATGTTGACTGGGTATTTATTTGGTGTCATTAGCAGAGATCAGACAACAGAAGTGATTTACTGAATGGCAGTAATATATTATAAAATCCCCAAAGAGTAAGATGTAGAATGAGCTTCTGGTGAAAATAGCATTTAATTGGTCTTCTAGGGAATCACCTTAAAACAGATTATTGCATATTGACAGAAATCAGCAGCAGAAGAATAAGAGTATTAAAACCTCATTATGTAATTATATACTTTTGTTGCTAATGACAGCAGTTTAATTTCTGGTTAAAGCAGCAGTTATTGCATGTGGTTAAGCAAAATAATGTTATTTGGCACTCTAGATCATTGAAATTAAATAGAAAATCTAGAATATGCAAGCCCTGACTAGCATTGTGTGTGGACATTTCAAGTCATTTGAGGGCTTATCACAGCTTTGACTAGAGAAGTAAACATATGACATACAGCAGTATAAATACATTCTTCCTGGCACATGCAATATTTTAAGCCAAAACAATAAGAGCTATTTCACCTCCAGGTGAGAAGAGAAGATATTTTGTATTCTTAAATATTATACATCAAATAACTCATATGAAAATATCCATAGAGTTGAAAGGATTTACTACAATTACAGTAGAAAATTAGAGCTGGAGGGACACAAGTTATTGGTCCCAATGCTGTTCACAGTCATGATAGGGAAAAATAATTCCCTCTGTTGAAGGAATTACTGGATCAAATTTGATAGCCTGTGTTGTGCAAGGAGGTCAGACGAGATGATCATAGTGCTCCCTTCTGGCCTGAAAATGTAGTAAGCAATGAATGCTTTGGATAAAATATCAAACATCCCTCAGGGTCTAGATCTACAACTTTTATTCATGCTCAGTAACACTTACTCAAACAATTAGCCTCATTGAATTAAATAAGGTAACTCATGTAAGGGTAACTGTGCAAAATAATGAAACTAGCTTAAAATTGACTGTGTGTTCCTGTCTGCCAAAGCAAACGTATTTTCAGCAGTACCACAGTCTGGCAAAAGTACAATATCCATAAGTGTATAAGCCAGAAGTATTGATAGAGGGGTAATTCTCCTAACAACCACAGCTCAGAAGAAAAATAGCCCTCATTTCAATGAAACATAAAAGACAGATAACATCCAGATTGAAATACAAGTACTTCTGATATAAGCCTTGCATGATGATGCCACAGATTAATTCAATTTATTAATTATCCTATATGTATTACATAAGCGATCCAGAACAATGAAGTTGTCTGGGGTCACTCCATCCATTTCAATGGAGCAGTACCTAGGATGAATCCGTCTCACAATGTCTACGAAATAAAGTGTGTTACAGAGATGCAAGTTTATGATATATATCAAATTGTATTTTATATTATTTTAATGCTTTCATTTACTATTGTCATTCAAAGAGTTTGAGTTTAGGTTCAGATTTTGCTCAAAATTGTACATTCTTCTAACTAGTTCTAAATGTCCAAGGGTAGTCTCTGAATTTACTACTAAAGCAGAAAGCAGAGTCAGACATTTAAATCTTATCTTCAGACACACAGGGTTCATTTTCAATGTTCTCCTGAGGCATTTAACTATACAATTCATAGGAGTTACTGAGCTATTATATATTTCCAAGTCCGAGATGACTTTTCACAGATAACGTTAATAATCAAAGCCCTTTCTTTATGCAAAAATAGTTTAGGTAATTATGGTGGCAGGGATTAATTAAGAGGCCTATGGCTACTCTATTGTCTTGTCTTTACTAGGAAAAAGGTGTGCTTTTAAAACTAATTAACACATGTAAAAACCCTAGTGTAGTCTGGGTGATTTGTATTTTAACATGTATTAGCTCAGTATGGGTCAACCAGATAATATGCATTAATATACAAATTGCTCAGACTACACTAGGGTTTTAATATATTAGCATACTAGTTAACATGGGTTTTTTTTAAAAAAAAATATACCTTTTTCTCTAATGTGGACACCACCTCTAAGAGTTAAATTATGTAAAAAAAACCCATAAGAATTGTTTGCCCAACTTGGAAGAAAGAATACTTCAGTTTGAAAACATATGCATTTTTGTAGAAACTGATAACACTATGATAACTTTAATAATTTTGCTAATTCAATATATACCATACTGGAGAAATACTGTTAATAAATATGAACATTTGTAAGCAGTGTAATACATACTTCTTTTGTATTTCTAGACCATCATTCATGTATGGATTACAATGCACTTTATAAAAGTAAGTTGATATTACAGCAGCCCAAACATGTAATTGTTTTGGTGTGGGGGAGGAGGGCAGGATTTTTTTTTTTTAAAAAAAAAATATCTTTGTAAGCTTGGAAATTTTCAAAAAAACTTTTTTTTTCATTAATAATCTTGAATTTTTGGAAATTATTTTCTACATTTTTGACCAGATTTATTTTAGAGATGGGGAAACTGAGGCACAAAAGGCTAAGTGCCTTTTCCAAGTTAATGCAGTGAGTCAATAGAAAAGGTGTAGAAAACAACAAACTCCTAACTCCCAATCACTAAACTGGTGGTGGGCAACCTGAAGCATATCAGGGTAACCCACTGGGGGGCCACCAGACAGTTTGTTTACATTTGCACAGCCACAGTTCACTGTTCCCAGCCAATGGGAGCTGTGGGAGGCCATGTAAATGTAAACAAAAGGTCTGACAGCTCACCAGCGGATTACCCTGATGGCTGCATGTGGCCCGCAGGTCGCTCACCGCTGCACTAGACCATGCTCATCAACAGCTAAAAAGAAAGTAGCATATCTTATGAACTGGATTAAAACAAATTTGACTTCTGCAAGAAAAATTAGGATCCTGACATAACATGGCCCTTTTACTTTTAAGCAGAGCATTGCATCAGATCAAAACAGATGAAAATTCTACTAGTGCTGATTTTGAATCATGCTGGTCCAATGTGAAGAATGTCTGACCTTTGTGCATGAGATTTGTCTGCTTAAATACAATGTGTAAAGTAGTTAATATCACTAATACTAGAGTAATTCAAAAGAGACACACAGGAACTATGCTGGATTTACTACTTGATTGTGCGTAGGATCAGAACAAACAGTTAAAAAAGCCACTTTGTAATACCTCACTGATCACCATGCAGAGGGTAGCCAAGAGCCGTTTAAAAGCCTTTGTTATACAACATTCTCAACAAATCTAATAGTCATTAATGTACTATTTAATCCACCTGTTAGCAAAGCAATCTAATGAAACTGTGTGCTGCTAACCCATCTCATGTGCACTTTACTGGTGACTGGAGATAATTATATTTGGCTTTCTCTTTAATATGTACACAGGTGTAGTCAGAACAAAACTAGCAATATCGTATAGGGATTGTATCCTCTCAAATTAAATTAGCACTAAACTCTTCATAATAAAAGTAACATCTCTGTGGCGGGTGCAGTTCAGCTATAAAGATTACATACTATAGCAAATGCAAGTAGTGTCTGCTGCAGGAAGGATGAAAGTCAACTTCAATTCCTATACCACTTTTTCATCTATTTATATATTTCTCAAACAAATTCCTTTTGGCTGATATTTGCTATGCCTCGTCTTGGCCCAAAGGCATGAAGAAAATGAGCAAAATCAGATGGGATGCCTTTTGAGTTATTTGAATAAGTGGGCTGGGAGGAGGAGATACACTTTGTAACTTCAAACCTGCTTTGTTTTATGTATGTCATCAACACTTAAAAGTAACCCTCTCTTATTAATAAGCCTAATAGGCACTCCAGGGGCCAAAGAGCTGTTTAAAAATCTTTCCTCCATACAAAGCCTCCTCAGGCACAGTGAGTTTCCTACACATTGGAGCTGCTGATGTCTCAGCTCCTGAAAACATTTTAGAGGCTGTAGGAGCTTTTAGGCTTGTCAGGCGATGATGAACTTTCACAGGTACTTTTGTGGGCCGGTGAACCAGTAAGCCTTATACAGGACAAGTGGAGCAAAGTCCCTGTGCTAAATATTTAAGGTGTTAGTAGCTTAACCCAGTAGGCTTTCCATGGCCTACTGAGGAAAAAGACAGTAGAGAGTCCTCTGCATAACCAAGTCTACCTTAAAAGTTTTAAACCCTAATCTGGATTTTCCTTTTCATCCCTAGTCTTTCACAGTATAACTATTTCCTAGCCCTGGTCTACACTGTGGGGCGGGGTGAGGAGAGGATATTGATCTAAGATACATGACTTCAGGTACGAGAATAGTGTAGCTGAAGTCGACATACTTAGATCAACTTACCACGGCATCTTCACAGCAGTGAGTTGACTGCTGCCACTCCCCCGTCGACTCCATCTACGCCTCTCGCCACGGTGGAGTACAAGAGTCAACAGGAGAGTGCTCAGGGATTGATTTATCTCTCAGCATCGATCCCTGCCAGCTTGTAGACCTACCCTTAATGTCTTTGCAAGAACTAGAGAAATTCCCCAAATCAAGAAAACCCCTGTAGGTATACAGGAAATGGACAAAAACCTACCATAACAGTATTTATCTTCCCATCAAATATGGAACTTCTCCTTCCTCGCCAAAAGAATTTCGCTGGCCTGATGTGCCAGGAACAGTGCAATTTTGAGTCCACTCATAAGTAATATGGACATCCCAAATTTATGCCATTAAAACTTTCATAGTTTGCCATAATATATGCCTTTTATATAACGAGAGTCTCTGAAAAAGTCTTTGATTTAATTAGCCTTTTTCTAATTCAACTATTTAAAACCTCATGCCTTAGAAAGCCCAGGTGTTTTAATTTTCACATGTCCTTATTGTATACATTAATTTCCACGTTGTAACATTTTCTTCATACATAATTTATTAAACTACTGTCTCTCAGTGAGGAAAGATTCATTTACATGCAGCACAAGACAGCAGAGAACCAAAATCCCATTTTACCATCTTCCTGAATTCAAAGGTGTTTCAAAGCAATTACAACTTGGTTTGAAAGAGAAAGAAAAATTTTAGAGCACTGCAAATGCTGAAAATCTGCTCAAGTGTTTCACGACTGAACAAAGATATCTTTGTGAAGGTCAGACCCTTTATAGACCTATGCTAAACTTAATCTGATTTCCTCATCCTCCAGTCCCTGAAAATATCATAGAATCACAGGATATCAGGGTTGGAAGGGACCTCAGGAGGTCATCTAGTCCAACCCCCTGCTCAAAGCACGACCAACCCCAACTAAATCATACCTGCCAGGGCTCTGTCAAGCCTGACCTTAAAAACCTCTAAGGAGGGAGATTCCACCACCTCCCTAGATAACCCATTTCACTGCTTCATCACCCTCCTAGTGAAAAAGTTTTTCCTAATATCCAACCGAAACCTCCCCCACTTCAACTTGAGACCATTACTCCTTGTTCTGTCATCTGGTACCACTGAGAACAGTCTAGATCCATCCTCTTTGGAACCCCTTTTCAGGTAGTTGAAGGCAGCTATCAAATCCCCCTGCATTCTTCTCTTCTGTAGACTAAACAATCCCAGTTCCATCAGCCTCTCCTCAAAAGTCATGGGCTCCAGCCTCCTAATCATTTTTGTTGCCCTCCTCTGGACTTTTTCCAATTTTTCCACATCTTTCTTGTAGTGTGGGCCCCAAAACTGGACACAGTACTCCAGATGAGGCCTCACCAATATCAAATAAAGGGGAACAATCATGTCCCTTGATCTGCTGGCAATGCCCCTACTTATATGGTCCAAAATGCCATTAGCCTTCTTGGCAACAAGGGCACACTGTTGACTCATGTCCAGCTTCCCATCCACTGTAACCGCTTTGTCCTTTTCTGCAGAACTGCTACCTAGCCATTTCGTTCTTAGTCTGTAGCAGTGCATGGGATTCTTCCATCCTAAGTGCAGGACTCTGCACTTGTCCTTGTTGAATCTCATCAGATTTCTTTTGGCCCAATTTTCTAATTTGTCTAGGTCCCTCTGTATCCTATCCCTACCCTTCAGCATATCTACCACTACTTCCAGTTTAGTATCATCTGCATACTTGATGAGGATGCAGTCCACATCATCCTCCAGATGATTGATAAAGACATTAAACAAAAACCGGCCCCAGGACCGACCCTTGATACCTGCTGCGAACTAGACCTGGAGCCATTGATCACTACCCAGTGAGCCCAACAATTCAGCCAGCTTTCTATCTACCTTATGATCCATTCATCCAGCCTGTACTTCTTTAACGTGAAGGCACAAATACTGTGGGAGACCATATCAAAAGCTTTGCTAAAATCAAGGAATAACACATCCACTGCTTTCCCCTCATCCACAGAGCCAGTTATCTCATGATAGAAGGCAACTAGGTTAGTCAGGCATGACTTGCCATTGGTGAATCCATGCTGATTGTTCCTGATCACTTTTCTCTCCTCTAAGTGCTTCAGAATTGATTCCTTGAGGAGCTGTTCCATGATTTTTCCAGGGACTGAGGTGAGGCTGACTGGCCTGTAGTACCCCAGATCCACCTCCTTATCTTTTTTAAAGATGGGCACTACATTAGTCTTTTTTCAGTCATCCAAGACCTCCCCAGATCGCCATGAGTTTTCAAAGATAATGCCCAATGGGTCTGTAATCACATCCGCCAACTCCTTTAGTGCCCTCTGATGCAGTGCATCTGGCCCCATGGACTTGTGCTCATCCAGCTTTTCTAAATAGTCTTGAACCACTTCTTTCTCCATAGAGGTCTGGTCACCTCCTCCCCATGCTGTGCTGCCCAGTGCAGTAGTCTGGGAGCTGACCTTGTTCGTGAACACAGAGCATTGAGTACATTTGCTATATCCTGGAATCAAGGAGTTAAACAAAGAGAGCTTTTGAAGTTATGGCCCTACTGCAAGCATGGCATGTGTCTGCAGCTCGTGTAAACATACCTAAGCCAATGTTAATCTAGCTAGCTCAGGTACTGGAACGCTGAAGCCATGGCAGTATGGGCTTCATCATGGGTTGTACGAGCCTGCTCAGAATGCTGGGTCATTACATGTGGGGTTAGTCAATGCTGAAGTGCATGCTGCTGCAGCTTCACGCCTCCAGTACCCAAGCAAGCTTGATTAAAATTATGTAGGATATATATACACTAAACCTGCAATAACACCCCAAGATTGTGTTTGCAAGGGAAAGGGAGCAGTGAGGAGGAAATAGTGGTGGAAGAAGCAACAGGTTGAGGAGAAGTCAGCACTGCAAGTGGTGAGACATTATAAACGGCTTCCATGATTTTAAGGTTTAGTCACAGACTATGGAGGCAGATTCTCAGCTGGTGTAAACTGTTAGAGCTTCACCGTAGCTATGACAATGTAGCCACTGGCGCTAACAAAAAGCAATGTAACACTAATTCCCTGTAAGAGTATGAAAATTGCTCCTGCTGACCTCTCAAAGGTGATGGTTAAATTTAACAAATCAGAGGATCACAGTCAGTACTACATAGCCTTACTTAATCAACACAGCTCAGTGCTCTGTGGAAAAAGATACCAAAAAAGGGTTTGTACTCAACTGATATGAAATTTTCACATGGACAGAAAAACTCCACTCAAAACACTGCATTTCTGTAGATGCTCTGTGAAATTTGAAATGATCAGATTTCAAGAGGTTTTAATTTTACTGCAGATTTCATGATAGGTTGTATATGGCCAAGCATTGTATTTCCTTTGGAAGTAATAGAGTCAACCTTAGTTGTCCATGTTAGTATGTGTACATTACATGCATCTAATGCTTGATAACAGGGAAACTACACTGGCACGGCTTTAGTTCTTTGTCTTCAAACTGAATTATACGTATCTACTGAATTACAAGGACTTGAATGACAGCCAACCTTAAATCACACTGATGCAGTTATGACACTCATTTTTTCAAGAAAGAAAATATGAATGACAAGGAGAAGATGAGATGGGAATATACAACATGAAATAGCTTCACATTTTCTTTCAGAGTTTCAAAACTTCCGGGAAATTGGATTTTCTGAAGCATCTAATTTCTCAAGTTAGACTGTATACCAGAATTCATCCCAGTCCCCAGTCCTGTGCAGCATGATGTTTTGTATTCCACAATGCATGTCACTGTTTTGAACAAAAACAAATGATTTTTTTCTGTGGTGTGAAGATACAAAAATGCTGCTAAAAAAGAGAAAATTCAAAATCAAATAACGTACCAGTTAGATAGAAAATTATCCAGATAAGGCTACATTTGGGATAATATTAAACAGAAATAGAAAGCATGGATAGGGAAAAAGTGTGTGTGAGCAATGATAAGACAACAGATTCAAAATTAACATGGTGGAGCTGCACTATACCTTGTTTTTCTTTATGTACACATAGGGAGGGATCCTAGTTTTCTAAGATTAAAAAAAATTCTCTGATAAAAAATAAATCCACATTTTCCCACAATTAAAATGAAATGTATAACTTTAGTTTCCCCAGCCATATATAGGTTTCAGTTGAACACAGTTTTTTATTGTCCCCCTTTCCTGTTTATCTGAGCCTCCATTATCTGGCTCACTGTATTAACCGAACCACCAGTCACCCACTGCTTGAGGCCTCCTCAACCATCTTAAAATAAGAATAGAAAACTTTTTGCCTATTCTCCTGATTATTCCAAGTTTTTGATTATCCATCTGTCCCCAGTTTCAATTATATCAGATAAACAGGGTTCTACCATCAATTTAAAACACAGTCAAAAATCAATCACAAGACGGGGAGGTTGTGCACATTGAATAAGTAATACTGATACTTTTGGTAAAATTTAGTTGATAGTTCATATGCTTTTATTTTTTCACAAAATGTAAAAACTGAAGATTCTTGGTAAAAACACAAAATTTGCATTTTTCCATGTTTTTTTCTATGGAAAATAGATTTCTAGGATCTCTGCACCTAAATAAGCATGTACTATACAAATAAGATGTCTCTATTTGTTTCTGTCTCAGATAGAAACTTTATCGTCCATGCTGAAGCTTGTTATTTATTTGGTTCATTTTTTGATGTTATAATGTTAAAATAAAAAAGCACCAATAAAAGTGTTTGGTTAGTTATATTTAGCAGCTTGTTGACCCAAAGCATGTGTAACAGTGTTTGCAGATGTTTCAGAGAAAGAATTTAAAGCATGAAGTACTTCATTAATTAACTATGGTCCATTCACAAAATTTAACTGACTTGTGAGAGTCAATTTTGGGATTTCTTCTGTTCTATTAATGCAAACCCCTTATTCACTTTCTCAAAAGAAGCCTCCAAGTGCCTGATTCAGCCCTTGCTAAAGTCAATAAGAGAAGGAGGATGGCAAACTCTGTGGTAAGGGCACTAGCCTGGCACTTGAAAGACTCAGGGCAAGTCTACAACATCGCATATGTCAATATAACTTACTTCACTCTGCAGAATGAAAAAGCCACACACCCCCAAATGATGCAATTACAGCTATTTATCTGCTGCCCACACCACCGCTTTGTTGGCAAGAGATGCTCTCCCAACAACGTAGCTACCGCCTCTCACAGAGGAGAAGTAATTATACTGATGGCATACAGCATCTTCATCAGATGCACTACAGTGGCACAGCTGCATTGATGTAGCTACACTGACATAGTGATTCTCGTGTTGACTAGCCCTCAGATTCAATTCCACAGTCTTGCTGTGTGATGTCGGGAAATCATTCAAGCCCAGATTCACAAAGTTACTTAGGGGTGTAACCCCCATGTCTGGCACCAAAGTCTTAATTTAGGAACCACAGATTCTCAAGGTCCCTGCTGCACTGCCACAATCAGGGTTCCCCCCGCACTCTGAATTCTGGGGTACAGATGTGGAGACCTGTATGAAAGACCCCCTAAGCTTGTTTCTACTAGCATAGGTTAAAACCTCCCCAAGGCACAATCCTTCCTTGCCCTTGGACTGAATTGCTGTCACCACAAAGTGATTTAAATAAGCATTTAGGGAGGGCTACTTGGAGCCCTATTTCCCCCAAAATATCCCCCCAACCCCATTCACCCCCTTTCCTGGGAAGGCTTAAGAATAATATCCTCAACCAACCAGTACTGGTGAGCACAGACCCAACCCCTGGGTTTATAGGACACTGAAAAATCAATCTTAAAGGAAGTATGGCATTTAAAACAAAAGTAAAGGACACATCTCTGTAAATCAGGATGGAAGGTAAATTTACAGGGTAATAAAAAGATTTAAAACATAGAGAACTTAACTTCAAAGTTACAGAAAACAGGAATAAGCCTGCCTCCAGCATAGGGAAAATTCACAAGCTAAAACAAAAGATAACCTCACGCCTGCTTATTTCAGGCAAGGTTTTAAGAGATTTTTTTTTTCTGCTCCTGGTCTCTCTCTGCTCTAAGAGAACACACAAATAGCACAAACAAAGCCTCCTCTCCCCCTACCATTGGACCGTCTGCTCAGATGTCAACTAGGTTATACGAGCTTTTTAACCCTTTACAGGTCAACCTCTGGCCAGGAGGGATTTTAGATTACTGCACACATAAAGGTTGTTACCCTTTCCTTTATATTTATGACATAGCTTTGGAAGCACCTACAAATCCTAGACACCTAAATTTCAACTATTAAAGTGGCTGAGGCACCTATGTTCTACCTCTGGGCATGCACACTGTTGGATTATGTGCTAGGTATAAGCACAGATTTTAGATACACTGGACATTTATGGGTACAATTGGCCAAATGGCCCACACAATTGAGCCTATGAATGTGTAAATAATGTGTAATTACATACAGACATTTGATGAGCCAGATGCAAAGGTAACAAATGGTGATTTAAATTACAGTAAATCTTCATTGGTGTGAACGGTGTAAATTAATGCTAATTTGCATCCTGAGGGGACACAAGGATGGGGCTGGGAAAAGAAAAGCAACATATAGGATGTCCCAAGAAATCTTAAGAGAACTGGCACCTCCTACTTTATCTTTCAACTTCTTGGCCTGTCCTTTTGGTTAATGAAGTGCAAGCACTGCTACATCCGTACTCTTCTGAGAGCACACAGCTCCCCAAAAGCAATGATCCAGCTGCATGTGAGAAACTCCAATGCAGTAAGGGGAGTGAATTTCACCCCAAATGCCAGCATAAGCAGCAAATATACTCCCTCATCCCAATAAAAAGCATCAAAGGGCTGCTTCCCAAACCAGAAGTCCTTCAAGCGTACTCCCTGAGGCAATACAACTCCGCACAAAGGGGTTTGCCTTAAAGACTGTTGCCCTTTTTGACCCAAAAGGCCTATCGAAGTTTAGGGCCCTGGGGATGTTCCAACTGGAAGTAGAAATTGGTAGAGTCTGATGTTTTCTTTGATTATTTACAAGGACTCACAAAGTTCTTGCATCTCTAAACACACCAGGAACCAAGAATGAAAGGAACAATTTCTTAGTGTATAGCCCCCAAGTCTCATTAGTGAACACCAGATACAAAATCACCCTCTCTATATTTTTCCAGGGTTACAGTGTGTTTACACGCTCCTGCTTGACTTTCTTGCCTCTCACTCTCTCTCTCTGTAACTGTCTGGTCTCTCTTCCCATACACACCCTTTGCCCAAAACAATACTCACCCAAAAGTTCCTGCCTGGGTTCACACACAACTTTTGTCTTAGATGGGGGGTTATGCTTACAGTCATATTAATTGATGGGAGTTTAACTCAATCCATAACAAGGGTTCACTCAGCACATAATAGGCACAATGTAGCCCACAGAGAGAGAAGCTAGAAATTCTCTAGATGAAGGCAGGCTTTTTGAGGTTCACTGGACTTCAGTAAGCCAGGGAAAAGGTTTAAAAATGTGCATGGCTATTGTGCGTTTCCTGATTTGTCCCTTAATCCTGGTGATGAGGAAGAAGGCAAGAGTGGGTCTTAAATTGCACTACTTGACTGATCAGGGAAATGGAGGCATCATCTACGGTAGAATACTAAAGATGTTATGTTTTTTTCTAGTATCAGAGGGGTAGCCGTGTTAGTCTGGATCTGCAAAAGCGACAAAGAGTCTTGTAGCACCTTATAGACTAACAGATTTTAGGGATCATGAGGTAGGTATTTATGATATTTATACCTGCCTCTGGAGATTTCCACAACATTCATCTGATGAAGTGGGTCTTATCCCACAAAAGCTCGTGATCCCTAAAATATGGTTTTTTTTCTGACACTACTATAACACTTTGTTTCCCTTCAAAAGTAAGTAAACACATGATTTAGAGACACTGAGCATAATTACAATGAAAAGCATGAGACTTCATGATCACAAGTAAAATCAAACCCTAAGTATCAGAGAATGACCTGTTGAGACCATCCACCTGTGTCATCAAAGATTTCAGCCAGGGGAGATCTCATGTAACTTGTTATGCAATCCCGAGTGGGGCATTTAAACAGAATGAGAATGCAGCACAGAGGCCCATAGGACAATGAAAAGAATCTACAGGAGCTCTCCGCATCTCCTCTCCCCAGAGAGCTCTTGAACTGTTCAGCTGTGAAGCTATTTGATTTATTTTGTATGGGAGATCCCTAGCAGGCTGACCTTTGTGCTGACCACAGGAGCCAAGAGCTAATTCCGTGACATTCTGCAGCATGTCAAGCGCAACTATTTTTAGCTGGATTCAGCCCTGGTGTAACACCAGGATGCTCAAAGCTAATATTGATATGCATCTATAATGTACATAGCAGTGCTTTAGAACATAAGCATGGCTGTAGGAGGTCAGATCAAAGGTCTGTCCAGCCCCCGGTACCTTGTCTACCTAGTGGCCAATGCCACTTTCTTTAATAACAGCATTTTAAGGAAGGAATGAAGTGTCAGGCTTCACTTTGAATACCTGAGCATTTGTTGTTTTGTGTCATAATCTCAATGTTATTTAAACAGTTTTTAACTGTGCCTTTAGATCAGTATCTTACAACGTATTAGTGAAGCCTGGCTTAGTCTTTGTAGTCCCTTTTGCTGGAGAAAATTATGCCAAACATGACTTAAAAATCTCTTTTAATAGTACACACATCAGTGAACTCCACATGCCAGTGTCTGATACCAAGCTAATCAAGATTAATGGATTCATTTACCAGATGGATACAATGTTATTAAAATGCAAATAGTTGGTTTCTGCTAATTGTTTAATATCAGATACAATTAATCTGGGGAGCTTTACATTTTCAGTTCACATGAAAAACTTGAAATAAAATAATAATAATATTTTTTTAAAAAGCTGTATGAAGACTTTTCCCCTTCACAGAGCTCTTAGCAAACAGCACAAAACAAGGCAGCCGTTGTAAACAAGAAATGGAAGAGAACATTGGGATACTTTGTGCCCATTTCATTGTATTAGACTGAGGATTGGAGGGGAAAAAAGGAAAAAAGATCAAATAAATTTGTGCTCATTTAAGAATATTGTTGAAGTCCTGAAATGTGACTAAAACATCTAATGGGAAACAATGAACTCAAAACAGCAGGACACTGAGCCCTCTGGCCCTAATCCCACACAGCACCTATCACAAAGCTTAGAGTAAGCACATGCTTAAGCACTTGCAAGATTAGGTCCAGAGTTCTCTGCACGTGGCATGATTAAACCCTACATGAATCAACGAACTTCTTTCAGTCCAGCATAGTAACTGAAGGAGGTAGCTACATGCCAGTTGGCTCCTGGAATTTAAGAAGGCTCAAACATTTATTTTTGCTTGTTTTAATCTCATTTTATCAAATGGATTCAAATCCTGCATTGCAGAACCCTATATCACTTGCAAAGAGTATGCTTTGGATACTAATGGTAATATAAGGCCCTCATTTCACATGTGCGACTTGACCAACTTGAATTGAGTTTCCTTCATGAACTGCTGGCTGCAGAGTACATAACCCCCAAACCAGTATAGACCCTTCTGCGTCTCTCACTAAAGTGTGTCATACCAAAAGATATATCAACGATCTCTGAACATTAATTTTCTCTTTTATATTCTCCTCTCGCATATACTGATGTTTAGTGCAAAAAAGGGAAAATTGAATACATGTCCTTTATTTTAGGCTGATGTATCAGATATCAGTTCCTTACTTTAGAGCATCACATTTTTGCCTAAAAATTGAAAAATTAGCACAAACATCACAGAAAAGGATAAAAGGATAAGATCAGACATATAATTTAAGGATTTCTGAACATGTGTATTATGGTATGTTGAAAAAAAAGACTATATGTGGATGACTGTTTAGCTACCCCTTTACAATTTTCTAGTGAAAACTTAATTGTATGGGCAGATTCCCTCATTAACAGGTAAATTTATATAAACGAAAGGGTCATTTAAGCCCTAATTATGGCGAGGCACAGAAATATATGAACCAGTAAAGCAGAACATTAAGCATTAATACTAGAGATCTTATAATATTTTTATAGGTAGAAGATTGAATCTTATAAAGAACAAGAACAAACATGCATTTGTGATAATCACATTTATTTAGATTTTTGGGAAAGAAGAATGCTCTTGTGGTTAAGGCAATGTGGGTTGAGTTTCTGGGTCTACTGCAGACTAATCATGCAAACTGGACAGGTCTTTTATTTCTCCCTCACTCTAGTCTACATCTGTAAGAGTTAATAATAATTCCATATTCAGAGGTGTTTTGGAAATAAATGTCTAAATGTTTTTGAGGTATTGTGATACCAATGGAAAGGGCCCACGTAAATATTTAGACGGAGGTAGATATATGTTTTTTGGCAAATACTTCGCCCTATAGTTGTATAGCAAATATGCATATTTCAAACAGTATCTGAAGATAATACACTAGAAAGAATTAACTCTTTTAGCTATACTCCACTGGAGCAACAGAAGATCATACATAAGTTGTATGATCTTTCATATTTAACTGTGTTTCAATCCTTCAAGACTTTAATCATGGATACTTATATTTCACACCTAAAATTAAGATATTTGATTCCTGGAATATAGAAATATACAATTCAAAAAGTCACTATCTGATAGGAAAATCATTTAAAAGTTTGACTCTTGACATTCCATGGGCTCTGGGGTAATATGGCATTTAAGGGCCTGAAAACAACTGACATTCCTGGGTGTAATACTTTTAATAGTAAGCAGTCACATTGTGAAGACTTGGGGACAGGCAGTGACACAAATATTGCTTGCCATTTTCTAGGACTGAATCCTCACTCAGCCTGGAATATGTCAAATCCTGTTGGCTTGAGAGGATTCAGTTCGGACATGTCTGTATCAGCAGAAAGATTCAAGTAGATTCTGCAGCTGGAAAACAGGACCCTGTGTGGTTTTGGATGTGAACTGAGCACCAAACCTATAGAAAGCAGTACATCTATATCAGACCAACTTTTAAACCCATACATTCCCATCTTTGAAGTGGTTGATCTCTGTATTTTGACCCTTTACAACTTCCAAACTTCTGTTTAATCTTGACTCAGATTTCCTGTTTTTTCAAATGCTCAGGTTTGTCTTTAACTATAATCTTCTAGTTATGGTGTTGTAAACTCACAGTCTAGTCACAGCTTAAAATTTTTGGTTGGCAGTCAAACTATTTGTCATTCGTATACTGACAAATAATCCCTCTATCTTGATTTTCAGTATATTTCTTATCTGGATTTTTCTTCCAGACAGACGGGTGTGGATTAAAAGTAATTTGCTCCTTTGTGTGCATTTGGGTCTTTCAAATTCCAGGCACTTGAATAAAGCAGTTTCTCTTACCTGTTTAATTACTCATGGCTTATTTGTCTCTAAATAGCAGTCTTATCAAACAAAAGCCCATTTTGAATCCCAATTTTGATTGTCAAGTGAATATTAAGAACTAGGAATCATTGCTTCATGATGACTGACTGCCTTTCTTTGTGAGTTCCTTCTTTTCTATATACATTTTAAGTCATTTTTTTCTTAAAATGAAGACACTTTAAAAAGATTAAGTTCATACATAAATGAATTTGAATGAATGTGAAAGCAAATGTGAGAATACATTTATGATTTAAGGTGAAATCAATTCAATGTTAAACTGAATTACAATAGAAACATTCAGAATTAACTTTGAACTCATTGAAAACTTGAAGTGGTGTTTTTGTATTAAAGAAAACTTCTATTTTGAAAACTTCTGAAAACAAAGCTAAAAGGCTAAAAGGTTCTATTTAAAGTGGTAGAACTCATGAAATATTATACCAGCATAAGATCTTCTTCATCATTCTCTTCCTCTAGTTTTAGAATAGTGAAATTATTGAAATCAATGTTAATGCACCAATGTAAACCATAGTGACTCCACAAAAGTGACAGAGACCAATAGTATATTAGATCCTATTATGTACATTGCTGTGAATTGCTATTTTGAATGGGTTTTATTTGTTGGTTCTTTTTATATAACTTTACTTCAAAATATAAATAACAGCCAACATGGATTTATCAAGAACAAATTATATCAAACTATCTTAATAGCTTTCTTTTTCATTTTGGTCACAATTTTATACTCCACTGCCCAGAGGTTATGGAGATCAGAAGTCACAATCCCCTATGTTAATCTTCCTTCAGTTTTTGAAATGGATTTTCCTGACTGCCCACTATGAAAAGGATACCCAGCAGCTCACTCTTGTGTGTAACTGCTCGTGCCAGTTCCTAGAGTAAACAGGAGGCACTGGATTTCCTGGGTCTGTGGGGGGAAAAAGACTATGCAAGCACAGCTCCGTTCCTGCTATAGAGACATGGAGGACTACAAGCAGATTGCATGGGAGATGCAGGCAAAGGGGTACAGCAGGGATCAGCAGCAGTGCTATGTGAACGTGAAGGAACTTTGCCAGAGAAACCACTTGGCCATGGAGAGCATGTGTGTGTATAAACTCCTGTACTTGTCTTTACACAGTGTGGATTATAATTCCTTCAATATTAATAATATGTTATATGCACTATATATATATTAGTATGCATTAAGCACCAATAACATGAAGCACAAATATTGTACAAGTGATACAGCCTAAACAGCCTATTCCATAATCCTGTTCACTTATCCTAAGTTTCCCATAACACCTTTAATTTCTTGAAGTAAGCATCCTGCATATGCAGACAGGAAATTTGTCAAAGTCAAAATGCTTTTGTTTCATTTCTTAGTACAAGCTAGTGAAGTACCTTCATGGATGAATACCTGGAATGCCAGTATCCAAAAGACATATAAGGAAGGAAAAGAACACAAGTTGGGGAACTGGAACAAACTGATGAGTTGGATTTTAGTGATGTATAAATAAATGTGTAATTTGTAAAATCATATATAATTGTAACTTGGGGAGCATACTTTCTGCATAAGATCAATGTAACTTCACTGCACAGGACTGATCTTGAAAGACTGGTATCACATAGAACCCTTTTCCTGTACCATATTAATAAACCTGACTGACACTGATTATTTAGTCTTGAGTATATTTCACAAGGTTGGCAAGTTCATCTTCATTATGGCCTGGCAGGTAGCAAAGATGATGTTACCAAACTTGTGAAATGTTTGGATGAAACCTCCGCAAAATATGGCTTGGAAATCAGTGCAGGGAAAACCAACCTGATGACAAACAAATGTGATGGGATCTGCTAACATATCACTGTCAATGGACAAGAGCTGGAGACAGTGAAACAGTTCAAGTATTTGAGGGCGATCATCATGGATGAAGGAGCAAAGGCAGAAATTCTAGCAAGAACTGCACAATCAACAACAGCAGTGGCAAAACTAAAGCCAATTTGGAGAAACAAGAACATCTCCCTGGAATCCAACCTGCAACATCTGCACATATTGGTCATCTCCATTTTTCTGTATGCATGCTAGACATGGACCTTCCGGCAGAACTTAAATGGAAAATAAAGGTAGTAGAGATGACATACTTCTGTAAAATCCTGGGCATACCCCACTTTGCCCAAATGACTAATGAAGAGGTCAGCAACATCCTCACCCAATGCGCTGGGTCATATGAAGACCTGATGACTGTGAAGAAGCGCCAGGTGAAGTGGTATGGCCACGTAACAAGATTATCTGGTCTATCCAAAATCAT
>ML677334.1:9026388-9044540 GCA_007922305.1 Dermatemys mawii | reverse complement strand
AAGTGGTATGGCCACGTAACAAGATTATCTGGTCTATCCAAAATCATTCTCCAAGAAACAGTACGGTGGAAGAGAAGAAGAGGTAGACAGAAGAAGAGATGGATTGACAACATAAAAGAGTGGATAGGAATGGATGTAGCAGAGATTCAAGCACTGAGACACAGTTGTCAGAGGTGGAGACAATTGGTGCCCCAACAACCAATGTGGTTATGGGAGTGATGATGATGATATTTCATATTGAAATAACGACCCAAATTGTGGTCAAAACAATTGACTATGCAATTTATTAACACTGCAGACCCTGGTTGATTTACATGTCTAAAACCCCCAGTCTTTCCACCCTTTGCAGTCCTTGAAGAACTCTATGGTTGCTTCTCCTTAAACAGCGTGAACAAAATATTTGACATCTGTCAGGATTGCCTCCTCACTCTGAACTCTAGGGTACAGATGTGGGGACCTGCATGAAAAAAGAAATAACCCCCCCAAGCTTATTTTACCAGCTTGGGTTAAAATATTTTTCCCCAGAACACAACTTCTTCTGTGCCTGGAACTAACTGCTGCCACCACCAAACTCAATTTAGGGTAGTTTGGGACCCTTCTTTCCCTTTCCACTAACCCCCCAAACTTCTTCCTTCCCTGGGAAGTTTGAGAGAAAAAAAAACAAACCTTGCCTGCTCCTGCAAGACGTGCCCGATCCAAAACCAGGATCTTACACAATGGAAAACAAACAGCCAGATTCTTAAAAGAAAGACTTTAATAAAAGAAAAGA
Organism: Dermatemys mawii; assembly: GCA_007922305.1. Classification (NCBI taxonomy): domain Eukaryota; kingdom Metazoa; phylum Chordata; order Testudines; family Dermatemydidae; genus Dermatemys; species Dermatemys mawii. The sequence goes on along the minus strand of ML677334.1, from coordinate 9,043,771 downwards.
AGAAAGGAATAAATCTCTTATAACCATCAATAGAACAGCATCTACCATAATCAACAAAAGGATTCAGAAACCAAACCTCTCCCCCGAGGCAACTTTCTCCCACTGTTGATATCTCTGCTGAAGCTTACAATCTCAAGAAGCACCCAGCCAACACTCACCACTGAGAACCCTTCAAGTGATAAAAAGAAGGTAAATTTACTGACTACAGTACTTGGTAGAATCTATAGTTACAGTGAAAGACATAGCTGTGTTCATCCCATAGCCGAGGTGAAGAGAGAGAGACCCAAAGAGAAACAAACTCAAAATCCTTTGTCTCCTGAGGAATTTCTCATTGGTCAGTTTTCCACCTCTCAGGTTACCTTTAGCTTAACCCGTTACAGGTAAACACTAATTCTAGGCTACTTCACACTTATGACAACATCATAGAGCATATAAGTATTCCCTACCACTCCATACTGGAGACAACAAGGAAAACCACGGCTTTACATACATTGACTTGTGAGATCCATGTTTAGTGTACGTGTAGCCACAAAGGACTACATTTGTGCACTAAAATGGTCATAAATGTTTACTTTCTTTCTAATTTTAAATTTTTACTTAAAAGTGTATAGCACTGTTTGTGCAGTGTTTTCACACTCTCTCCACTGTTTTTTCCCCACTCAAAGTTCTGGTTTTGGAGCTGCTTGATAAGTGCCACCATGACCTTGCACCTCTGACCCCTGCCTCATGCCCAAACCCCATGCTCCAGCCTGATCCCCTTCCTGCCCCCAAAATACCTTGGTCTCAACCTGGAGTACCCTGCTATACCCCAAACCCCTTATCACCAGCCCCACCCCAGAGTCTGTGCCCCCAGCCAGAGCTATCACTCCCCCTGGACCCCAACTCCCTGCCCCAGCACAGAGCCTCCTCCCACCCTCCAAACCCCTCCGACCCACCTTGGAGCATCCTCCTACACCTCAAACCCCTCATCCCCAGCCCCATCCCAGAGGCTGTACCCCAGCCAAAGCCCTCAACCCTTCCTGCATCCCAACCCCCAGCCCAAGCCCAGAGCTCCCACCTACACCCTGAAGCCCTCATTTCTGGCCCCATCCCAAAACCCACACCCCCTGCCCAGAGCTCAAACTCCTTCCCAATCCCCTTCCTCAGCCTTGACCCCCTCCTATGCTCTTAACCCCTCAGCTCCACCCTCTAGCTTAGAGGCCCCTCCTCCACACCAAACGCCTCATCCCTGGTCCCACCCAGAGCCTGCACCCCCGGTTGGAAGCCTCACCCCATCTTGCATCCCAGCCCCCTGCCCCAGCTTGTGAAAATGAGCGAGTGAGTGAGGGTTGGTGGGGAGAGTAAGCAACAGAGGGATGGAGGATGAAGTGAGTGGGGGGTGGGGGGGCTTAGAGGAAGAGCAGAGGTATTCAGTTTTTTGTTAGTATAAACTCGGCAACCCTAGTTTTGTGTCATGATGTGCAATCAGTGTTTTCCCACAAATCAAACATTTGTTTAAATATATTTATGTATCTGTATGTATTTTTGTAACAATCTATAGTGATTGATTAGGAGAGCTGGCATTGTTCAAAACAATTTCAGACAAAACTAGTTATCTTTAATCATTTCAATTTGTATTAACTGTGAGCAGAAAATGAAATGTTTGGTCCTTGAACTATCCATCTGGTGTTCTCCTTGAAGAGTGGGAATTGTGAAGATGACTTAAAAAGAAGACCTGGACTTGCCAGTACTGCATTCAGAAAACACTGAAAGATGTGGAAGGCTAAAGACATTTAGATAAAAGTGAAAATCAGTGAATTTGAGACAACTGTCATGTCATGTTGCATAATCAGGAATGTTGAAGTCTGAGGACAGCTGACAAGCATATTATTTTGACTGCAGAAATGAACTGGTTGATGGGAATACTGAGAGTTTGAAGACTGCAGAAATTAAAAATAATGAAGTGATAAGAAAACAGCTAGGGCAAGAAATAATGCTTTTACAGAAGATTCAAGAAAGATGACTGCAATGGTGTGGACATCTGTCAAGAATGGACTCAGAAAGTTTACCATACATGGCAATATACACCAAAGTGCAAAGGCCTAGAAACAGAAGATGACTAGGGATGTGTTGGATACACATTGTGAAGAATGACATGGTACAAAAAGGGTTAAAGATGAACAAAACTACGAAGCTGGTTCAAGATAAAAAGTGAGAAAAAGATTTCATTTGGCCCCCATCGTTGCAGCTGAGCTGAGAAGTGGGAATCAAAGAAACACAATTTTTTGTCTTGGATACTTGGTGCTATGAGGAATAATGTTTGTGGGAAGAAGACTTCCTTTCAGATAACTCAAATGCTCTTCCAGGTGTTAGGCTGACAAAAATGTAAATGATCTTATGTCAGTGCAAGGGTACTATATCTACAAAGTATATAATTTACTACATCCTTATCTTTTAAATATTTCAGACAATAAGAGAACTTTTTATGGAAATCATAACATTTTAGTGAGACACAGATTCCTCATACTTTCTGTTTTAGTAAGCCAGCTGCTTCCTCTATACATTTCAGCTGGTTAGTTTTTACTTTTTTCTAATGAAAAAACAAACATCTTTACAAAAGATGGGAATTAATTCTTGGATACATCTTTTATCCTGACATAGGTATCAGATAAAGATAAAATACAACTGCAATAGGTGGAAGATTTATTAAAAGAAAAGAGATTTGGCTGAGACAGCATAGTGAAATGGAAATTAAATATAGTTTGAGGAAAGGCAGTTTAGGCCTGATCAGAAACAGAGAGGCACTTTTAGGATACTGAACTTTTTACTTCAATGACTATTTTATTTTAAAAGGGAATATTGTATTTCAAAGGCCAGATGCTATTAAAATGATCTTTTTGACTTTCCTTTGAGTCTGTGTTTAATCTCAGTGCCTCTTGCTGACCTGTGGTGAGTCTGATAGGAAAAATACAATTTAACTTCAGATCAAACTTCTTTAACCCCTCTCTCCCCCGCAACATCCTATAAGTCTGTTTTTAACAGTTCTTTTCACAGCAAAAGCCTCTGAGGAAGGGCTTGACTAAGAAAGTCCCAGTTCCAGGCTATTTTTTCTCATCCCAGCTTGCTTGGTGGTGGGATAGATGGGGTGAAAGCTGCATGCACAAAATACACGAGTGAGTATGAATAGGCCGTCATATATGCAAAATGTCTGGCTGTATGTTCAAAATGGATAATTATACATCAGCACCCATTTTCATGGGCAATTATTCATTTTGCATATACATTCTATGAATGAAGACATTATCTCTGTGTGCCCACACATATTTATTTTGTATGCCCAAATTAGGTATCTATTTTTGATAATTTGGGTCTGATGGGTTTTCAAGTCTGGGATTACAGGAATTCAAACTAAGAGGTCTCAAGGGCACATGGATGCAACCTCTCTTTGGTTCCATATGCATTACTGTAATTTGCATTCACATGTTCCATTGTCCGGTGTGGAGGAGAACATTATGACTGTTGAGAACTGGGACCTCATTCCATTTGCATAACTCAAACATAAATAATAATGTTACACTGCACCCCAAATTCATCATAGTGATATTATTATTATATGATTATGGCATAATTATGATGCATTTAGTACATACAGGGCATTTAAGGTGTCATTGGGAAAGTTATGGTTTGCTGAATTTGAGTATCATATACGTGTGCACATATCATTTTTGTATCTGAACTTATGAATACTATGTATCTGTATTTCATATGTAATCACACCTGGATGACACCCACTAGGCAAGGTGCTTCCAGTCTAAATAGCTGGTTGTGAAGGCCCATTCAAGGTAATGGGCCATTAACAGAAACAATAGGCCTCTTAGAAATGTATTCCCCTGGTGAGCCTCCCTGCAGACATTTCAGCCAGCCTGTACATAATGGCTGCTATGACTCTGCAAGGGCATGTGACCAGCCCACATGACGCTGGACTCCATTTTGGGGGCTCAGTATTTTTCCACAAACTGGGCTATGAACTGTTTTTGGAACAAAAGGTTTCTGCCCTATGCTGAAGCTATCTAAGGCAGGGAGCGACATCATCTCTTGTTCTTCCCTTCCCCAAACTGAACACCTAAGAGAAGCTCTGAAAGAAATGGGGATCCCAAGCTGCAAAGCAAGTGCAGTTTGTGCCTGGAGAATCTGCAAGACTGTTTGTATTATCAGTCAGGGTGAGAAATGCTAATTCATAGTGAATCTATCTAGTATATTAAGTTTAGTTTACACTTTTGCTTATTTGCTAGGTAATCTGCTTTGATCTGTTTGCTATCCCTTATAATCACTTAGAATCTATCTTTTTTGTAATTAATTGACTTGTTTATATTTAAACCAGTGTGCCTTTTAAGTGAAGTGTCTAGGGGAAAATCTCAGCTTGGTTACCACAAGTGTGCATATTTCTCTCCACATTGAGGAACGGCGGACATATTAATGAGCATACACTGTACAGATCCCTGTGTAGTGCAAGATGATATAGTTTTGAGTTTATACTCCAGAGGGCAGCACGTGCCTGGGGAACTGGGAAACTGGCTGGGGTCTTACACTCAGGTAGCCCAGTTTGGATGAGTCATCACATTGGATGATAACAGGGCGTGAGTGAGGCTAGCTGTGTCTCCAACCAGTGTAAGCAGAGCCAGTCCAAATGAGTGGTCAGATGGGTGAGAGGCTTATCATGGCTCCCAGACTGCACCTCAGGGGTGACAACCCATCACGATTAGCTTCAATGATGTCAGCAGTGCGTGAGGCCCTTGGAATACAAATATGCAGTATATTTTTGTCACTCCTGAGCAGTATCTGCTCAATATGACTCTGTCCATCTTGCCTCCTTTCATCCATGAGGTAATTTGTTACCCCAGAATTTCACATTCTGTGTGTACCCCAGAACCTGACAGTACTACTTTCAGCCATTTTGTATGTTCAGCCACTGCTGAACATAGCAAGGAAACAAACATCACATAGCAAGGAATAATCTTAGGCCTTTGTGAGACCAGGTCAGACAACTGGATACCTTCAGTTTGTTAATTAGAATGGGATGATGGGACAGAAAATGATGGAAGACAGTAAGTGTTTCTGTGCCCCTGACCTATTGTTGTTTTGGCTAAAAATACTAGAAATATTTTGAGATCAGCAGTTTGTTGAAATTAGGAAAATTAGTGATCCAATAGAAGTTCTTATACTGACCCACTAGGAGTGACTGTAGGTTATGTATTTTGTTAGAGTTAGCTATAAAAGTTTAGGTAACAGTAAATACCTTAGAGTCTTAAGTCAGGCAAGGAGTTGACATCAAAATTCCCTATCAACTGGATAGAAAGAGGACCTCTGGAAGCCCAGCTGGTGACCACTTGAAACCACCTCAGACTGTGGATAACTATATCTGGGATGTCTTAAATCATGTGTGTATATCTACGTGTGACTGCGCACACTTGCATTCCCATTGATTTATTCCTGGCACTACCTGGAATGAAACAGTTAAGTTACCATTGCTTTGGGTTCTGAAAACCCCGCACAACAATTTGGATATTAATGTTAGATGTGCATATAGCTGACATCTTGATGTTTCACTGTTGAACAATTAAATCTAAACAGAAAAAAAAATCACTGGAACTAATTTTACCCTGTTTTATTTTTTTAATGTTTAGTTTCCTGCACATGTTTTAAAAATCCCAATAATAGGTTTTATGATGAGCATGGGCAGTTTTCCATTGGTAAATTAGCTTTTCCTCTTGAAATGCTTTTCAAAAACAGCCAGCAGGAAAAGTTAAATGTTTTTTTTTCAAATGTGAGTGCCTGAAATTAGACACTTAGATCATATTAGTTACCTAATTAAGAGGCCTGATTTTCAGATGAGAGCGAGCATGCTCAATTCTGACAATTTGATTTCCGGTATTATTGTCTTAGTTTCAATGTTTTCATCATTGTAAATAAAGACTATTGCCTACAGAAACAAAAAGAGAAGGAACTGACACTGATCATCACTATATTGCTTTTACCTTTGTGTGTGCTCAAAACCCTGCTGGGTCATACAAATAATAGCTGTAAGGGTTAGGTAGACAGGAGAGTTGTGTGAAAAAGTAATTTAGACCTTGTCTAAATTGCCACAATAAAAACCCCATCAGGGAATCTTGTTACTAAACTTTTGTCCCTTAACTGGTTACAAACATTATTCTGAACTGTAGTGGAGATTGGAACTTAACAATGTTTTACAAGCAAAATTAAAATCTAGACTTTGCTACAAATTGAAACAGTGTTTATAACCAGCTCAGGGAAAACTGTGCTGTAATTGGGGTCTTTGACAAGAACATATCAGAAGTGCTGACTGAGATTTATCTATAAATTCCATTGAGAGTTAAACTATTAGAAGATATTTCTTTGCTCAAGATTTAACTTTCCTAACTTATCAATTTTCCGGAAGAAATGCTTTCAGACATGAGAAGTCAGGAATTACAATTACCAAAAAAAAAAAAAAAAAAAAAAAAAGAGTGGGAAGAGAGTGTTTTCTTTAATTCAAAGAGAATGTTTTCTTTCATTCACACTGCCAGTGATACTCAGTTTAAGACAATCAGTGTGTTGCTAAGTTACATTTTCATACAAAACTTCTTTCCCCACAATATACCAAATATATTTTTTTCTTTTGGAACTTCTAATTCTCTGTTCCTCTCTAAACTTCCTGGCACAAGGTGTGTCCCTGTAGCGATCATTCATCATTCATTAGTTACACGTTGTGTTATACAAATTTGGCTATCATGACCTAAAAGAAATCTGGCATTGTTCTTTGCTAACTCATCTTTTCTTCCTTTAATAACATCCTGTATAAATGTCTTTCTGTAATAAGTTAAAGACACTTTCTCCATCAAACATAAATACATGTTGCCTAAAATAAAGTGACAAACTCTGCAGTCAGTCACAAAATCTCTACAGGGTCTTTGTTGAACTATCCTGTCTTTTTGTCTTCAACTGTGTTTTAATCTCTATTGTCTTTCTAAGGTGACTAGATGTACGTCAAGAGCTTTCAGCATTCTTCTGTAAAATGGATGACATTCTCTAAAATTGTTTGGTGCTGAAGTATTAGAAACTGTTTCTAGTATGTGAAAGGTGAAATGGTCATGACACCTACAGATACATATGTATAAAAACACCTCAATGTCTGGATTATATAACTAAATAACTACTCCATATGTTGCCACTGGACTCCGTATATTAAGAAAAGAAAAACAACTTTGTGGCCACAGACTACACCTTTACTACTTTAGTAATTAACTTTGTGCTAACCTGGCTCCACATTTTTCACCCCAAAAGTCCTTAACAATAAATCAGAAATAACACCCTACTGTGACAAGATTCTTACTCATGTCTCAACTCCATAGCATAAACTAACAAAACTCTACAAGATCTTGAAGACTGTTGATTTCAAAGGGACATAGTAGAGCATGCTTTGCAATCCCATGTCGTTGCAGTAGGACGGAAAGGAAGTCAGCTTCTAGTGCTGGTTGAAAGCATGACATCCACTTTTAGTTTAACTGCTGTCTTTGTAACTTTCCAGTCAGCTCTTTACTGAACAGGGGGTGAAGCTCCCAAAACCAACCAGTATCATGATTTTAAAAGTGATTGGACAGGAGGATTCAGATAAGTAAAAGAATTTCATTCATCATTCCCAGGAGATACACACAGTCTAAAATATAGTTGCCTATTATTCTCACAGAGACAGGAAAGTGGCATAACTCTTATAAATGACATTTTTTAAAAAAATTGACTCCATCACTGAAAAATATTCTTACCATAGGTTCTCCCTGCTGTTTCTGAAGGCTTCAACTTTTATTTTTATTTTTTAAATTCTGATAAAAACATTCTAGGCTCTAAGCAATTTTAATGAATATTAAAAACACACATGAACAAGAATCTAGAAACCTAGCCTCAAAAACATAAGTCATAATAAATGTAAAAAGAGGAATTACTAGCCTACCTCCCACAAACACCCACTGTACTTGGACTTTAGCTATTTTCCCAGGGCTTGTGGGAAAGGGGAACAGTGTAAGGTGCCAAAAAGTCGCAGATTCAGGCCCCCTCAGATCATAGGGGTGGGAGAAACATCCTTAGCTGGATGTGGAAAAAACAAAACAAAATCCTTTTAGATAATCCATCTTACTTACTAGAGAAAAAAGTCCAACCCCCTCTGGTTGAGGACAATCTTATACCCTGATTTTCAGCTATTCAACACTTCATCCACTAGGCTCTATAACTCCCCACTACCCATTTTAGATCCAGCCCACCGCCAGCCTAACTATCGGTGAGGAATCATGCCCCACAGCATCCCACCCTGGTAAGCCTTTCCCCATAATGAAACCTTGTGGCCAAATATATATTCCATGAAACCTGCAAGAATGATCCTTGCTGTCTCATTTTCGAAGCTAAGTGTTTACGAACATATTAAAGGTATTACACCTCATGAAGGATTATTGGTATTTGGTGTTAGAGCTGCATAAAACAATTTTTAGTTATTCAGAGGCAGAAGAGGCTTTTGAAAATTTTCTTAACTGATAGGGGAAAAAGTGGTGGTTTTAGATACCCAGGTAATATAAAAATGGTGAATGCATTTGTCTGAAACTTTCATACACCTTTATGAACTTAAATTAATTTCATGGCTGAGACCAAGCATGAGAAATTGCAGTCCAAGAGATAATTTATTGAGACAATTATTTTACTGAAAATAGGGGTTGAAAATGGAAGTGTCACCTCAGTCTTAAAATACAGCTTCTGTACCAGTGCTCTTATAATGGACATATAGGTTACACAAGAACATATTAATTATTTTATATTTGTGTGTCATAAAGACAAATTTCCCTCTCTAAAGATATAACAGGCTTCTCTCACAGATATACTGCATTTTTTCATCTTGCTTACCACTTTAGATAAAATCCTTTTTTTTCTGTCATACATGCCTCAAAGCACTTTGACACTTATCTAAGAGGGTTTTTCATATACATATATTAATCCTGAACAGTACATTGAGAAAAGAAGATTCCAGAACCATCCATCCCATACAATTATTTTATGACAATATTCAGCTTCTGTTTCCTTCATATATTTTGATCATCATCACATGTTCAAGGCTAGGGATCACTGTTCTATAATAAGATACCACTATAATGTATTCATTTGTATTAGCTATCCAGAACAAAACATGCCATATTTTTCATATAAATAGTTCTCTTTCTCAGTTCTTTCCCTCTCCTGTATTTTGCCATTTAGTAGAAACCACTGCAAAATTTTGTTTAGAGTGCTGTGCAGACTTGTTAGAGATAAAGTTTAAAATGAAAAGTTGAACTATCCCAGAAAAATTAAAATTACAGAGATGGCATCCTTTTAAATCCCACCTATTATATGAATGAAGACATTTCAGCTAGTGAAACTGGTTATTTGTGCCTTTATCTATGTTGCCAATTATTTATTTTAGGAGAGAATAAGTTTGTAGGGTTAGGGGCAGGCAGGAATAATTTTTAAAATCCATCTCTAGCCCATAGTACAATAGTATGAATTGCAAGGCACAAATGCTAAATATACATGCTAAATTGATGTAAATCTTGTAGATTCTGGTCCAAGAGGAGCAGCAGCAGTTATGGGAATGGGTGTCAGGGTATCTTTCTGCTCTCTCCTCACAGAAGTAGGTCCTACTCTTTAATCCTCAGAATTGGCAGAAAGGCAAAGAGGACTCACTAGACATCAAGTCACTTTGCCTGACATTTCTAATTGATCAAGTACCTCACTGGTTCCGTGTATGAATTTGCGGCTCTTTCTTTTCTTAGACCAGACTCCCTGGAACAAACAGTAGCAACAGAATCTAACTAATCTTGTCAGAAGGATCTGGTGAATCTTTATGATAGAAAACAACAGGCTTCAATACTGGCATCTCAAAAGGTAAAATAAGTTTCTGCTGATTACATTCCTTTCCAAAATGTCTGATCTGTGGGCTAAGGCTTACCATGCACCACGTGTTCCTTCTCCGTAAGTAAAGTGACAGCTGCACAATTCTTTATAACATCCATGTTAGCAAGAAAGGGTCCAGAGTAATGAATCCTAACAACTGTAATTAGCATCAATAAAAAAAGTGCTGATGTTTTCCTTCTGCCTTCTCCACCTGGTGACTATGGTATTGCTCTCCTGTTGTTGTCTACAACTGTTTTGAACTATTTACATTTACTTTCAAAGGACATCATTTCCCACTGGACAATATTATTCATATTTTATATTGCAGTAGTGTTCAAAGGCCCTAGTGAGGCCAGCAACTCCACTGTCCCAGACACTGACGAAATGCACAAAATGCTTGGAACTTGAATGACGGTAACAGATGAAAGATAGGAAATGGGTATAACATATAAGTAATGTTCAAGGTGATTGATATGTGCTAGTTTCATGTTTTATTGCTTTTTGGATTAAAGGAAGAGATAGAGTGAGGGGGAGTAGTGGGAATAGGCGTCAGTATGAGTAAGGGAGCAAGAAAGGGGATGAGATACAAAGAAGGGAAGAGGGAGTCTGATGAGTGTAGAAGGCAGGGAAAGTCACGTTGAGACTGTACCAGAGAGGACGGCGAAATATGGGGCAAACACCTAGACAATAAAGAAAATCAAGAGTCTCTGTTGTAAAATGCAGAGTATGATTGAAAAATTAAGAACTAGGAGGATGTGCTGTTGCTGCCTTCATCATCCCCTCCCCAGCTCTTGCCAGAGGTAACTCCATCAAGAGACCTCATGGACATCTCCTCTCTCACCCTCCATGTGGCTAAGGAAGAGTATATGAAAAGGCTGAGGTGTTGTACCCTTAGTTAATTACAGAATGTTAGGGTAATATTAACGATAGGGGAGATATCATGGTAGGGATCTACTATAGATCACCAAATCAGGAAGAGGAGGTGGATGAAGGATTTCTGAAAACAGAAGACCTGGGAGTAATCAGAGACTTGAATTTTCCTGTCATATGCTAGAAAGGTAATATGACCAAACATACAATTTGCAATACGTTTTTGGAATGAAACGGGAATAATTTTTTTGTTTCAGAAAGTGGAGGAGGTAACCAGGGAGACAGCCATTTTAAACTTGATTATGACTAAGAGGGAGGAAATTGGTAGCAAATCTGGGGAAGTTGAAGGCATTTTGGGAGAAAGTAATCATCAAATGATAAATTTCATAATTCTAAGAAAAGGAAAGAGTGAGAGCAAGGGAAAAAGAACAATGGACTTCAAAAAAGCAAAAATTAGCAAACTGAAAATTGGCAGGTAAGGTACCATGGGAAGAAAATGTAAGAGAAAGAAGAGTTCAGCAGAGCTTGCAGTTTCTCAAGCAGATAATATTAGAGGGACAACTGCAAACTATTCGGATGCAAAGGAAGGAAAGAATAGGAAGAGGCCAATATAGCTTCATCAGGAGATCTTTAATTACCTGAAAATCAAAAGAAGAATCTTACAAAGAGTAGAAATGTGGATGAATTACTAAGGAGGAGTACAAGCATATAGGGTCAAAATCAGAAAGGCTAAAGCACCAAATGAATTATGCAAGAAACATAAAAGGAAATAAGAGATTCTTTAAATACATTAGGAGCAAGAGAAAGACAAAGGAAAGTGTAGGTGCTCTATTTTGCAGTAAAGGAGAGATAATTGATGATATGAAGAAGGCTGGGGTGTTTAATGCCTGTTTTCTTCGTCTTTCATTAAAAATGTTCATGGGTTATCAGATGCTCAACACAATTAATATTAACAACAAAGGGGAAAGAACGCAAGCCAAAGTAGGGAAAGAACATGTTAAAGAATGTTTAGATAAGTTGATGTGTTCAAGTCAGCAGGTCCTTCTTCATAGGGTAACTTAGGGAGCCTGCTGAAGCAATCTCGGAACTGTCAGCAATTATCTTTGAGAACTCTTGAAGGATGGGTGAGGCCTCAGAAGACTGGAGAAGGGCAAATATAATACCTATCTTTAAAAAGAGGAACAACAAGGATCTGGGGAATTATAAACCAGTCAGCCTAACTTTGGTAACTTGAAAGGTTCTGGAATGAATTATTAGCTAATTTGTAACCACCTGGAGGATAATAGAGTATGGAGGAATAGCCAGAATGGATTTTTTCAAGACAAAATCATGCCAAAGTACCCTAATTTTCTCCTTTGACAGCATTATTGGTCTAATGAACAGGAAGGAAGCAGTAGAAGTGATGTATCTTAATTTTAGGGAGTCTTTTCATAGTGCCACATGACAGTCTCATAACCAAACTAGAGAAACACAGTATAGATGAAATTACTATAAGGTGGGTGCAGAACTGGTTGAAAGATCATATTCAGAGTAATTATTTATGATTTGCTATCAAACAGGGAGGGCACATTTAGTGAGGTCCCACAGGGGTCAGTCCTGGATCCGGTAATAGTCAATATTTTCATTAATGACTTGGATAATGGAGAAGAGAGTATGCTTATGAAATTTACAGATGATGCTGACCTGCAAGGTGTTGCAGGAATAAGTTCAAAACCACCTTGACAAATTGGAGAATTGGTCTGAATTCAACAAAATGAACTTCAAGAAAGACGAGTGCAAAGTACTTCACTTAAGAAGAAGCAATCAATGCACAACTACAGAATGGGGAATAACCAGCTATGCAGTAGTCCTACAGAAAAGGATCTGAGAGTTATGACGGATGACAAGTTGACCATGAGTTAATGTGATGCAGTTACAGAAAAGGCTAACAACATTCTGGGGTGCATTGACTGACGTGCTGTATGAAAGACCTGGGAGATAAATTATCTTACTATACTTGGCGCTAGTGAGGCCTCAGCTCGAGTACTCTGTTCAGTTCTGGGCCCCACATTTTAGGAAAGATGTGAACAAATTGGAAAGAGTCCAGAGGAGAGCAATAAAAATGATAACTTTAGAAAACCTGACCTATGAAGAAATATTAAAATTAAATGGACGTTTGGTCTTGAAAAATGAAGACTGAAGCGGGACCTAATTAAAAGTCCTCAAATATTGTATAAATATAACTGTGATAAATTGTTCTCCATATCCAATGAAGGTAGAACAAGCAACAATGGGAATTATGTGTAGCAAGGAAGATTTAGGTTAGATATTAGCTATCTGGCAGAGGCTTCCAAGGGAGATTGTGGAATCCCCAGTCACTGAAGGTTTTTCAAAACAGGTTCAAACGTCTGTCAGAGATCATCTTGGTTCACTTGATCCTTGTAGGAGAATGGATGTCTTGATGACTTCACTGCCCCTCCTAGCCTTACATTTCTACAATTTCACCAGGGCCAAATAGTGCTTGCTGCTGCACCCTGTTAGACTTCATTTCTAACCTCCAGCATTTGATAGCATTATTAATTTTAAGGGAATGAGACCTTAGTGAGAATGTGTACAGCAAATCCATATTCTTAACTGTAGAAGAATAGAGAATAAAATGGAGTGGATAGGAATATAAGGATACACAAAGATTCTCTAAATATCCACCTACTAGTTTTATTATTTACATTTTAATAGCCCCCTAAAACATGCTAAGCACTAATTAAACATAGAGGAAGGCTGAGGCTCCAAACAGCCAATTGTCTAAAGAGAAAACCAAAAACAACAGGAGGAAGGAGAATGCAACAACCTGCAAGTAAGATTTTTTGTAGATGATCTCATTAACAGATTCTCTTTTTCAAGCAAACACACACACAAAAAAAGATTGGGATGTAAAAATCACTTGGAAGTAAATAATGACCTTTGCCTATTATTCTATCTTGCAGCAGGAACAGAAAGAGTAAATAGTAAATAGAAGAATAATCACTAATTATACTTTTTTTTTGTACCAACAAATACACTGGGTCAAAATATAGCATTTTGCTCTGAAAGAGCATTGCATCTGTCACTCCTCAGAGATATGGCATTCTCTTTACTAAGAAAGAGTTATATTTAAAATATAATTGTACAAGTTCAGTCATACATTTCAGATGCAAAAGTGTGAGTAAACCTCAGGACACAGAATTAGGTCTAAGAGAAAGGGAATTGAATTCCACAGCTGCTACAAATCTACTTTCCAATGGTTTCATTGCAGTTCTATTTGTAAGATTCTTTTTTGCAGTGTTCTATTGCCCCTAGCTTTACTGAAGCAGAAACTTAACAATTAACACTCGGCACATTATTAATAAAAAGACAAGCTTATTTAAAGGTGAACCACATGAAGCAATTTATGATATTCATGAATCAGATCCTTTGATAAATACACAAATGATCAATGTTCAGTTACTGTATAATTATAAAGCACAGTGGTTTGTATTCAGCATTATTTAGCATCAATATCTTTGCAGTAATTTTGTAGCTGGCTAGAAGGTGTTTTTTGATAACTGCAACATGAGGGATACTATTAGAAATTGGATGATATTTTGGCCAAATACCTCCTTTTCCTACAAATGGCTTTGAATCAATTCAATGTAAGGATTGCCATTTAAAACAATGGGATTTTTCTTTTGACTTAAATAGGACAAGATGAACTTTAAATTCTTTCTCATAGTGCAAAAGGTCCCATTACCTTGGCATTTAAATACTAAATATATATGTTTTACCCAGTCTTTAAAATATCATTTTTTAAAAAATAAAAGTTTAAGCTTAAACATAAAGCTACCCCTAATCATACAAAGCAGGTAGTAATCACAAGAAAATGTAAAATCTGGATCTTCAGCAATAATGCATTTAGTATATAAAGAAGTCATCCCAGGAAAAAAGCCTTATAAACAGCAATAGTCTGATATCTTAGGATTTGGACTGCTGCCCATCACTTTAGTATCAGGGCCCCTTTCCCATAAAATCAATAGCAAAGTCCCCAATGAATTATACAAGTATTTGGCACTTTTCCCTTTTAGGGGGCAAAATCTGTGCTTGGGATTGGGGTTTTTATTATTAATTTCCTTTTGTTTTTAAATCATAAGAACATAAGACGCCATCGTGGGTCAGACCAATGATTCTTCCATCCTGAATACCGTCTTCCAACAGTGGCCAGTGCCAGACACTTCAGAGAGAATGAATGGAACAGGGCAATTATTGAGCAATCCATCTTCTGTTGTCCAGTCAGAGATTTAGAGTTATCCAAAGCTTGCGGTTACATTCGTGACCACCTTGACTAATAGCCATTGATGGACTTATCTTCAGTGAACGTATCTATTCTTTTTTTAACCCAGTTGCACAATTGTCCTTCACAACATCCCCTGACAAGAAATCCCATAGGATGGCTTTGCATTATATAAAGTAATACTTTCTTATGATTGTTTTAAACCTGCTGGCTATTAATTTCACTAGGTGATCCGTGTTTTGTTTTGTTTTTTTGTTATGGGAACGAGTGAATAGCATTTCCTTATTTACTTCCTCTGCACTCTTCATGCTTTTATAGACCTCCAGCAGATCCTCCCTTAGTAAACTTTTTTACAAGTTGAACAGTCCTTGTCTTTTTAGTCTCTCCTCATATGGAAGCTGTTGTCATGGCCAGGGCATTGGTGGCCAAACCTAGTAATCAGAGCAAGATTCCGTGGTCACAAGACAGGAGTCAGCTGGGTCAGGATTCCAGGAGGTCAGAGTCAGGATACAAACCAGAGGTCTGAACCACAAATCAGATCCCAGAAGTTACACCAGGTCAGGGTGCCAGGAAATCAATCCATGGGATCAGGAAGCACAAGGCACACAGTCCAAAACAGAGTGGAGCCCCATTGTTTGGATAGCTTCCTGTTCCTGCTATTCCTGCTGCTGGCTGTAGTATTGCCAGCAGGACAATCAGCTGCTCTGGGACTCTGCCAATAGGGCTGAACAGATGGAGGGTTGGACTGCAGATGTTCCTTGAACCCCTGCAGACCTGGGTCTGACACCTTTTGGTCATGACATCACCCCTTTTCCAAGGGATGCCCTCTGGGCATCCTGGGTCCAGGTCCAGGTTTCTCAGAGCGGCTGCTATGGAAGGCTGAACTAGACTCCCAGGTGTGTTCCTCTGGGCCATATCTTTCCCAAATGATCAGGTACCATAATTTTCCCAATTTTATTTTAGAATTGAGGACTTCATGTACAATGTATTCTTCTTGACCCTGTACCCATAGGACAGGTGATTGGGTTATATGGGGAAATGTGTTTTCACTGTATAGTTTCAGAAGTGAGATGGGGAACACACAGTGGACTCTAAGGGACTAAGGGAACTGAAGCTTGAAGATGACTGGGTTGATTATTGCTGAATCAGTATAGGCCAAGAAACCAGTATAGGCCAAGAAACCAACAGTCTAATTTCTGGGAGGGTCTGTGTGTGCAAAGGTGTTCTGTTGAAAATTATACCTTTTGACATACTGAGTAGGCAGGTCCCTGTTGTCTACATTTATCCACATGCCTTTTGTAATCCTCTTGTGCCTTTTCAAGGTGTCTCTTCCCCTCCTCTTGGATGTGATGGGTGTGTTCTACTAGGTCCAAGGCAGATGGGTTGGGGGAGGATGAGGGTACTTGTGGATGAAATCAGGAGTGGTGCCCAGTTGTGGACAGCCTGGACCTTGCACAAATCTATCATGATGCCTTATGGGGACAGGACGAAATGCAGTAACTCTGCGGAGGTCTGATCATATATGCATTTCTCTAGTTTAGCGTAGAGATTGTGTTGTCATAGTCTCTCCAGCATTGTGCAGACATGAGAGGTGTGTTCATCCAGATAGATAATATATTGATATTCTTGGACTAAGTACACTAGCACAAAATGGTCCAATAGATCTCATAGCACATCATTAATGAAATGCTGGAATGTTGTTGGAGCATTAGTCAGTCCAAATGGCATATCTAAATATGCAAAGTGGCCATTGCATCTCCAAAAGGTGGTATTCCATTTGTTTCCTTCTTGGTTACAGACGAGATTGTAAACTCTACAGAGATCCAGTTTCATGAATATGCAGGCAACCACCCATGGGTCCAACAACTCAGAGATCAGAGGTTATGGGTAACAATTCCAGAATTTTATCTGATTTAGGACTCAGTAATTGACAGAAAGGCACAGCTGTCATTCTTCTTTTACAGTAGACTCTCAATTATCCAGGATGATCGGGAAAAACTTAATCCCAGTTAATAAGATCCCAGATAATCAAATCAGTAGTGCGTCTGCCACCCTGCGCCCTCGGGGGGAAGGGAGGTGTGCCAGCTGCCCTGCGGTGGTGGGGGCACCGCCTGCCCCAGTCAGCTCCCGCTGCTAGCCTGGGCATAGGAAGCCCAGGCTGGCAGCGGAAGCTGAGACCCCGGCTGGCAAGGAGCCAGGGGGGAAACCCCAAAGCGGCAGCAGGCTGACCGCTCAGCCTGCCTCCACTTTGGGGTTTCCCCCCCAGCCCTTTGCCAGCCGGGGTCC
>ML677334.1:8976074-9025988 GCA_007922305.1 Dermatemys mawii | reverse complement strand
AGCCCGGGTTTCCTATACCCAGGCTGGCTGGGCTGAGAGCCCAGCTGGCAAGGGGCTAGTGGGGGAAACCCCAAAGTAGCGGCAGGCAGAGCGCTCAGCCCGCTGCCACTTTGGGGCTTCCCCTGCTGACCCCTGTTTTAGATATCCCGGTTAATCCGCAGCCCAGTTAACCTGAGCCCAGATAATTGGGAGTCTACTGTATATGAAAAGGACCAGAGCTCGAGCTGTTGACGTTGATTTGGGGATAAACACCCAGGCCAGATTCTCTTGGATACATTCTTGCAATACCACCAGTATAGGCTCTGACATTGCATATACCCATCGAGACAGTATCTTCGCCCCAGCTGAGTTCTATGGGGGAGTCATAGTCCCAGTGTTGGGAGAGATTTTCTGCAGTCTTCTTTTCAAAGACATGTGTGTAGTCATGGTGTTTGGAGGAAGTTCTGTAGTAGGTGTTTCAATGTGTGCAACTACCCTAGTTGAGCCTTTTTGGGGTCTGGGTGCAGTTAGCTGGTCCCTGGCCATTCTGTCATCAGAGTTCTGATGGGAAGGTGCTTTCTGTTCTTGACAGTGAACAAGAGGTTCATGAAGGTTCAGCCAGGAGATGCCAAGGATCAGAGGAAAATGTGGTGAATGGATCACACCGAACTGTATCATTTCTCTATGTCCCTGAATAACAGCCTCCAAGAAGACCATCTCCTCTACAACTGGACCCGAGGACAGCGAAGAGCTGTCAATGTCTGAATTATGCTGGGCATGCTCTTGTGTAGCAGGGGGATGAGTATGGTCTAAGCTGCAATTGCATCCATGAAATTATCCACTGTTCCTGAATCGATGGTGGCCTGGTGGAAGGGAATCTGTCAGGGGTCCCCTGGGATATACACTTGGATAGGCATCTGCAAATGAGAAACCTGTGGATTTGTTTCAGAATGCGTCTAAGTAAGAACTGACCTCATTCACATCAAGGTTACGAACAGCACTATTCAGCTGGATTCGGACAAGTACCCAGGCACTGAACCCAACTCCTGGCTCCTTTCCTCTCAGTGCTTTCTATTCTTTTTATATGACTGATTCTTTTAGCCCCATCTAACCCAGACTTCCTTCATGGAGCTACTTAGAGGGCGGTGAGTTTGGTCTACTCTTTCCAAGGATGAATGCATTTTGATTTCTCTTTCCTGCAAGTGTTCTTGTTTGGTTTGTTTTATAAATATGTAAAAATACACAGACATCTGCAGAACCAGGGAAGGAAATAAGTCACCTTATCATTCTCCTCACCCTACCTCAACCATTTTCACTTATGAAATTTTCTTCCTTAGGCCTCTATGATATCGCTGTCTGACTGTTTTGTTAATAAATTTCATTTGTCCTATACAAAGCTCCAAGTGCCTTCCCAATAATTCAAATGATAATAACCACACCACAGCAAACAACTAAATTCTCTCCCACCAAGGAGGGAACATTCAAGAATCAAACAGAGGTATCATTTTACCTCAGCAAACAATAAAAATGAAAAGACTCCAAAAAAGCCCTATACTGCTGAATCTTACCCTTATCCTTCCCCAAAATCCCCAACCAAATGACTTTTGCAAACGCTAAGCTTCTCCCTAAGATAAAATGATTATGTTATGTATTTAATGATCCCCATTTGTCATAACAGAGCTTCTTCCATTATAACAAAGTAAAGTACACCTTCACCTGTGAGTTTTCCATAACTAAGCCAAGGGCATAACCAAAACGCCTCATGTACACAGTCTGTTTTGGAAAGGTAGGGACTACAGTAAAGTAATTTATTTTCTTTATCATCTTTAATTTCTACAATTCTACATAACACTATATTACGGTGGGAGTTTGCTTCTATTTGCCATTGACCTCAGTATGAATGGACATGATCAGAGACTAAGATTTTCAACACTACCTAGAGAATTCCCATTTAATGTAATGGAAAAAATAAATTCCCTAAATGACAAAGTCTCAGCTGGATTGTACAAATCAATGGTTCTGTTTTGCATTTTGAGAGATTAGTTGTGTAGTGTTTGTGTATGTGTGTGTGTGTGTGTGTGTGTGTACATATATATGTAGGAGAAAACTTGGAATGGTGTGAAGTAAATAAAATTGTCTAGACATATTACACTTCAGGGATTTTGAGAGGAGTCATGGATTTACAGCATATGTTAACATACACACCTTTTGAAAATTTGACTAACAAATACCTAGTTACCAGAGTAGTTATAAAAGAGTACACTGCAAAGATTCTCCCATGACTTCACACACTGCTATGTTCTTCATTTGTATACCAGTTTTGATGGTTTTTACCTGTATTGTTTTTTAACAGAATACTGAATTAAAATGCACCAAATCCAGTGGCAGCATATGTCTCATTTTAACAGAACATTGTATAATTTCACACTGGCCAGAAATGATGTTCATGCTTTTAGATGAAAGACAACTTCATCAGTAACTGTTCATCGCAAAATCCCAAATGTATTGCTTCTGCAAATCCCCACAAATGGAGTTCTACACCCTATCATACAAAATCAGCAGTAGTGATGATAATGTAGTTCTTATATAGTAAGCTGCCTAAACCACAGGAAATGTGAAAATGATTAAGTGATACATAAACATCTTTCTTGGATCCAGTATGAATCAACTAAAGGTATAAAAGCCCCTGCTCTACCCTAACTATCCATCAATTTTTCTCTGACTCTATATACATCCTTTAAATCTCCAAGTACACTGGAGGATTCAGGGTCAGGCTCAATCTGGATTTGCAAAGATAACATGATACATTCCAAGAACCATAGTTACTGGAGAAAAACCTTTGCCTTGCATGACATTGCCTCTGAATATTTCTTGTATAGAAAACTATCTAGTAGTGTGTGTCCTTGGAAGGAATACTACTGGTTAAAATCTACAGCACTACTCTCTTTTATTAGCTCCCTGAATGTATGAGACATGTTTTATCCATTCTTCTATATGGCTCAGAAACATGGATGATTTACGCCAAATGTACTAAAAGACTAAACAGCCTTCATATGAGATTTTTGCATAAAATTCTTTGGATAAAATAAAACAGGGTGACAAATGTGGAAGTGTTAAATTGAACTGTTATGTCATTCAGGGGAATGTTGATTAGTAGGAAAAGACTCAGGTGACTTGGACATGTCAAGCGAATGCCAGATTATAGGATCCCAAAGAATGTGCTGTACTCTGAAGGTCAAGAAAGACAAGCAGACTGATGTGCAGATTTTGGGATGTTTGCAAAGATGACTTAGTATCCTTTGACATCTCTGTAGATGATTGGGAAAAGAGTGCAGAATGCTGCTTGGTTGGCAGTGTCAGTTTGCATATGGAGCAAGGTGTTGCAAGGCAGACTGGATTTTTGATGAGGAGGGAATCATGTGCTGCTTGTATTCTGAGCATTGCTAGTGCATGGGTGTGCCCTACCTTTGGATCGGATCATCACTTGTGCATTGGACTTAGCAGCCATCAAAGGACTCATTGACACACACACCATGCTTTGTAAAGTACGGCAGTCCCATAGACTACTCTCCTGACCTGATCATTCAGTCAAGCCTAAGTAACAGAAGAAGAGTTCTTTTTCATAGTGTAAGTATAATGGTCAGAAACAAACATATTGTTGGGGCCACTTTCTCTTAACATCTATCATAGTGGGCTTATACTTGGAGAAAATCCCTAACAAGCTATTCGGAAAGCAGCCAACTTTAAAACAACATTGACAACTAACTACTAACATTTTTAAACAACTGAGCCAAACTCCAAAACCCTAACATTGCTCTACAAAAGGGGAGAGTTGCATTCTGTGACTGTACCACCCAGTGGAGAGGAACTGAGAGACAGTGAGATGATGGGGAAATTTGTAGAAAACTATTACAGAACACTTGTGCCGAGGAACATGAGAGGTTTGCATGGCACATGACAGGGTATGAGACTCAGAGTGAGACTGGCAGAGGCAATGTCATGAAAGAGAGCTCGTAGCTACACAGGAGAATACATATTGGTGCTAGAATGTTTGACTAATAGTTTAAGATTTGTTCAGTTTATAAAGGTCTATTGCACATATAAGCCAGATATCAATAAGCTACCTCCTTATCTTTGATTACTAGCAGTGTGTTTACCAGTTAAACAACAAACTCATAAATCTTTGGTATTTTTGCATTACAAGCAGTCAAAGTTAATGTAGTTTTTGATTATTATTTGCAGAGCTCTTGCAGACATACGTAATCAGCCATATCATTAATATGCTGCAGAAATGATAGATTTTGCTGTGACTGAAAGCTGGAAGTGGAAGTGTCAAGTGATAACTCCCTAGAGTTATGACTAGCAGACACCAGTATTTCGGTAGCTCCTGGGCTGATTTTTATCAGCAGCAAAGGTTGTCAGCAGGTGTACTGTTTATTTAGTAACTGGTTGACATGTAGCATCAAAATGACAAAACATCAACGAGACTTTCTTAAAAGTCGTTTTCAGAGCAACGTTTAATATGTGGGTGTCATGGTTACAGGGCAAGCTGTTCTTTAGATCTCCCTTTTTTGCCTCTCCAGTGCTTCCTTCAGGTGATAGACTTCACTCATTCACCTCTCTCGAGGGTGGAACCACAAAGCCCTACCACTCCTAGACTGGGTCTCAGGGCTGCAGCTCCCAACATACCAACCGTGTTAATATAATAAGCACAAATGGGTTTAGCACCTTTTCCCCTGGGAGCCTGTGACAGTAGCTGACTAAAGTGACTCACAAACAGGATCTTCAAAACAAATTATTTATTACCTGAAGAGACAGTAAAAGAGGCAAGGGAAAAACAACAAAAGACCTACATGCTGGTTCTTACCTACACTTCATTCTTACCTTGCAAGTGTTAGGTAAGTTCCTTAGCCCAGACATCCTCACTCCTGAACTGGGAATCACAGTCTGCTTATAGCAGCTTCTCTCTCTATGTGTCTGTGAGAGTTTCTTCCTTGGGCAGCTGCTGACACACCATACAGCCCTTTCCTCTGCTCCCTTCCTGCCTGTGCCTGGGATCTTTAAGATTTTTCCATTCCTTTTGATCCTAGATTCAGGGCTGGGAAGAATAAACCTTGCTAGCCTGGCTGAAGCCAGGCAGGGGCATTCCCCAGCTAATAATTCATCTCATTGTTCCCTTAAGGTGCTTCATCTCTCTCATTGTTTCATTTCCTGCTGGTTTCCTCCCTTTTTCATTTAACTCTATGCAGTCAGTCAGGAGAATATCAAAGAGGTAAACTGAAGTGCCTATAATATTCATAAAAAATGATAAACATAGCTCCTTCATTCTTCACAATGCTAACCGAGAAGTACATTTTACATTTGCAGACAATAGGTTGCAAATATATATCACATATTTTGACTGTGATATGTCAGTATATTTACATATAGAATGTTGCTGTTAAAATTATAAAAAAAGAGTAGCCAGATTATTTTCTCATTTATACTTGCGTATATCTTGAATAACCAAATTGGTCATATATTTTAATAATATATTCCTTATCACAATGATATTACTGACTCTAGTCAGCTAGTAGGATGGCTTCATTGATACGCCTTGAGTATGGTTACAGATCAAATTGCTATTAGTTTTCTCAGCCATGGGTGCTTCCTACAGATTTAATCCACATTATTTAAGAGAGTTTCAAGAATACTAAAAAGACTGAGTTTTACAAAATATGCACAATACTGTTTGGTGGAACAAGAGAGCCTAAAAGAGAATGTGTATGTGTTCATGTCTAGCTATAGATATTTGTGTTCACATATCTTAGTGCTTGTACAAGTGAGTAGGATGAAAATATCACAACTGGGAAGTTTCACAGAATGAATATCAACCTTTATAAAGAGCAAAAACTGTAGGTTTCTTTCATATTAATTTGTTAAGTGAAATATAAGGATTTCATAGACTTCTAGGTCTATTTTTTCTTTTTTTCTCTTAATTAAATGGAAACTGACTTGTACCCATGAGACTGGGTACAAATGCACGTAATCACACCTGTGCATGTGACACCCACATTCTTTATAAATGTCATCTTCACCTATCTGGGAAAAGTAGGTGGGTCCTTCAGTGCAACTTATTGGAAGAATACTGAGGGCAATCATTAGCTGCCCTTCAGAGAGGACCTGTCAACAAACAACAGTCTCCAGAGTGTTCTGCCTCCACAGAGAAAACAATTTAACCCATTTTCTGAATTTTAAGAACCTTTATAGCAATGCACACACATACACACACATGCATACACACATACACACATATCCAGTTTTATTCAAGTCACAATTCTCAGTCAGTAAGATTATTACTACTTAGAAACTTAATGTTAACTTGGGATGGAGATGAACAACCTATTACAGACATGGAAAAGGCCATTTAGTTATTCAAAGGGTATGTACGGATAGCTCTACTAACTTATCTATCTCCAGTATCACTGGAAATCTTACCTGTTAAATGACAAGACATAACTATTGAAGAGTCCATTATAAGAAACTGTCATAGATATATAAATCTTTCTATGCTGTACTATTGAATCTCCATCCCATAGCTCTGAGAAGTTTGATTCATAACAGTCCAGGTTATGATAGTCCCAATAGTCACCACTTTCCTGAAGTTACTGTCGGGAAATCCTTCGAGCTTTTTGATAATGGAGGTTTCAGTCCAAATATAAATTGGGTACATAGACAATAATTGCCTTATTCTACAGACTTCCATCAACCTTACCTCCTCTTGGTCCAAACACATTAACACTTTGCCCTTTCTGAACCACTAATAAAGTTTTCTATGTGTACAGAAATCATAAACTCAGCGCCTGTTCTGTTTTCCAGGAAAGTCTGGGATAGTTCAAAAGTTATTCCTTTAATCCTAAAATACACATTGTTCCATCTCTGTTTGCTCTTGCAGATTTCCTAAATGCTCCAGACAAAACTACAGACTCTTATTACAGCACTATGCTTAGGGTTGACCCAAGAACTTTATTGAGAGCTAGCAAGTTATTCTTTCATTTGCACCTCAACCGTGACTCACTCCATTATTTTTACATCTTCAGGTTTCTATTTTAATTATTTATTTTTCTCTGTTCAGATCTTTGATTTTCAGCCAAATATTATTACCCTTTCATCAAGGACCATTGGGCTCTTCAGCAGTCAGAAGTTCCAACTTGCTACCCAGTGACTTGCTAATTGCTGTGAGAACAGGAGTGGAACTCTGACAAAGTCCTGGGAAGTGATTGGCAGAATGCTGGGGGTCCCAATTGATTCACAGTTCCTATTTAAACCCTCCATAGGAACAAAAAGCTTGTCCATGCAACTGGTTCACCCTTTTTAAGAGTGCATCTCTTGCACTAATGATGACTGCTTTGAAGTGCCAGAACCCCACTTATGAACAAAAGTGTTTTTAGAGCTGAAGGTTTAGACAGTTTAAAAGAGACTAAGTAAAACATTTCCCTATTGGCAAAACATCTGTAGAGAAAATGTACAATTGACACATATTGTGTATGTGCATAATTAAAATCTACATTTAATAGGAAAGTACAGTATGTTGTGAAAAACAGTCCTATAGTGATATCTTAATTTATAAAATTCCTTAATGCTTAAATAGATGATAAAATAAGAAAAATTAAGATAAAATGTAAAATTCCTTGAAACTGACTAAATGAATTGGTAGCAAACCACTATTCTTGAAGCCATATGACTGTTTCTTTTTTCCCTTATTAAAAAAATGCTCAAATTAATATAAAAATCGCTGAAATTTAAAAGGTCCACATTTTATCAATTATTTTAATTTTGGCATCTATATAAAAAGGAGTTGTAACATTCCTAAATAGACAGTCAATACAAAAATGACAAGCCCAACAACATAGTAAAACTCACCAAGCTGGAACAAAATTAACTATCTGATAAACTTTGGTGAGACTACATGTATAAGAGAAAAGCAAGATAGAATTGGCCCTATTTTCTCATAAAACTGTATTTTAGTAGTAGAGTGAAGATTTTTGCTTTCAAAATGGATTTTGGCTGAGGTGGACAGATATTTTTATTCTCCCACCTGCTGGCAGGTATTAGAACCACACAAATTCTAAAGCTCTGCGGATTCATGGCACATGTCAGTCATTGTCTCCATCCTAGGAGTGGCTTGCTGTCAGGAGAGAAGCTCGGGGTTAGGCAGACGTTTGCAAGGGAGTGCTAAGAGCCAAGTTTAGGTAGAAATCCTCAGCTGAGATTTATTTTTTCATTAAGTCAACTGTATAACTCCCCAGAAATAGAATGCATGTTTGGACTCAAAACATCTGGGGACTGATTTCCAGAAGTGCTCAAGAGACCACAACTCCCACTGAAGTTAAAGGAAGCTGCAAGTGCTCAATACCTTTGAAAAATCAGATTAAGTTTGTGTAGATTCTCTTCAGAGCAGCTGACAACTCAACCTGTTTAACACCACATAGCAATAACACTGTGGCATGTACATAACTTTAAAGAGTCCTTTCTACTGATTTTGTTTCGTGATAAATGCTGGTCAAAAAGGCATCGAAAGATAAGTAACAGCTATATGATACTATACTAATTTATTATCAATCAGTATAAATCATGCCTAAGAATGAGACAGGAGTAATCAGTTACAATATAATTCATTGCAAAAACTATAATTCACAAAGATATCAAGCTAATAAGAAAGTGAGCTATCTTCAGCATACAGCTATTAGTATATTTTATCTACCCTGATTCATCAAACATTATTACCATTCACATAAACTTCCTGTTGGCGAGCTTATAAAATGAGAAAAGTGAATTCATTTTAATTTATTGCAATCTGTGTACTAAAAGAAGTATAGCAGTAATAAGAGTAATTCTATAAATAGAGATGGACACAAATGCTATTCAAATTAAATAATTTTCTCTCTTACACTTAGCACTACCTTTACTAGATCCTAATGAACAACAGATGAAAGAATCATTTAGCAGTTCTTTGAATATAAGACATGTCCTATTTTTTATTGAACTATAGTAGAGCTTTTGGGTTACTAAGGTGTAATTTTTTTCTGTCGAGGAGTTAAGGGATAAAATGGAAATTCATTGAGTACAGGTAGGTGAATCCTGCAGGGTTCAGTTCACATGGACTAAAAGAACAGGACATTTTTATGACAGGTTTCAAAGGCTTTGGAAGTGCATCAACCCCTGCAGGTTGCTGACTAGTTAAGATTCCACAGAACTTGAACATCCCCACTGCATACAGGTGGTAGGGCAATCTATGTTGTCTTTGCTTTCAAAGGCTGCATAGATTTGTTGTCTTCAAAGGGGTCTGCCCCTTGCCTTTCTTATTCTCAGAAAAGCAACAAAGGTAATGCAGCGTCTGCCCCAGAGGGACAGATGCTAGAGTTGTTCTTGGCGGGGAGGCAGTGCAATCATCATCCCAACTATGACAAATGTAGGAATACAACACCTGAGTCTCCATTGAACTTAAAAACATAAGCTAATTAAAGGTCTGTAAAATCATTTTTATTGCTCTACTCCTGGGATAAAAATATGCCTGGTAGGGGGAAATGTCTGAAACATAGGTTAAACTATGGGGCATCCTTGTCATTGAATGGCTGATTTTTCAGCTCACTTCCCCTTAGTTACTCCCACTTTCCTCTTCTGATCACTCAGTATTGATTTCCCTCTGTTAAAAGAAAATTAGAAAAATGTATCATCTCCTGTTGCATCCTCTGAGCTGTATTGGGAACCACGATTTTATCTTATGGCATTTTTGGAGCTCTGAAACAACACAGTATCCAGGTCATAAAATGGCTTAAAGAAGCACTACGGATCTTGACTGTGAAATCAGTGCTGGAAAGTATATAAAAGCATTATATTTGATATTAACAAACATGTTATTCTACTTGAGCAGAATACAGATTTATTTGGCTTGTGGTTATTTACCTTGCTATTTCGTAAAACAGACCAGATATTCTATCCTAATACTAATGCAAACAGAGCTTATCAAGTATCCCTCAATGGTCTTGAACAGAACACACAGAAAACTAGTATGGGCAACAGTGAAATTTTAAATGGATTCTGTTACACTCTGGCTCAGGCCTCATCTCTGTTGTAAATGAATCCCAAGCCCACGCCCATTTGCTTCTAAACCCAGCTGCCACTCGGCTGTGGCTGGTCATTGTTCCTAGTTCTGGATCTGTCTGATACCCATCCTGGGAACTGATATTCTGCAGCCTCAGACTCCAAAACCTGTGCTACAGCCCTCCTGAACCCTCAGTTGCTTAGCAGTCCCCCCTCCCGCCCACCAGAGTCCACCTAGTTGTGGCTTCTAGTTAAACTTTTCAGAGAAATGTAGCAGTAAAGCAAGGAATCCAGGCTCAGCAAAGTAATTTTATAACCACAGACATTTATGCAAGCACTAAAGATCTATGAAAATCCTGAATACAACCGCTCTAGTCTGATCTTACCTTTTCTGTGTCCTGGGTTTTGTTGGAAACTTCCCTGCCTCCTTGGCCTGACCTTCTTGCATGTCATGATGGTCTGAACTCTGAACCTTTTGCTTAAAAAAACACCCCTCTTTTAAAACAGTCTCTGTTCTTTGCACTTGTTTCTATAGAAGGAATTCCATGCTCCAGTTAATCACCCACCAGGTTTTGTGTAGCAAGAAATCCAAAGTCAATTGTCTTACCAGCAGAAAGCCCATTTTTCCAGTAAAACACTCATTCAATCTTGATAACTCTTGATTGCTCTATCATAGCTTCTGAGGAAGAGCTCTGTGTAGCTCAAAAGCTTGTCTCTTTCACCAACAGAACTTGGTTCAAATATTACCATATATGACCCACCCTGTCTCTCTAATAGCTTCTCATGCATAGTCTTTCCACTAGGTGGCAAGTCTCTTCTACAAAAATAAATGTTCTAGTCCACAAAAAAAGATACTCACACTCCCTGTAGTCACTGTCCTCTGTTCCAGTTTCTTTCAGGTATCCTTCGGAGTGGAGAAGCTCCTTCTTAAGCCAGCTGAAGACAAAATGAAGGGGTCTCCCCGCGATTTTTATAGACTTTCTCTTCTGGATGGACAGCCCTCCCTTCCATTGTGTAGAATCCAGTTACAAAATGGAGTTTTGGTGTCACATGGGCAAGTCATATGTCCCTGCAAGACTCAGTTCCTTACTAGCCAAGCCACATTCCTGGGAAAGCTCATATGTGGATTGGCATCTCCAAATTCATTGTTGTCATAAGTGGTTCTTGATTGAGCACTTACTGAGAATAGTTTTTTCTTTCTCAGAAAGCTGACCAAGTATTTTTACTAAGGTACTTAGAAATCAAGCAAGTACACAGCCAATATTCATAACGTCGAACACAAAAATGATACATGCATACAAATAAGAGGAATAGATTCAGTAGATCATAACTTTTACAGAGATACGTTACATGGCATATGTAGCATAAAACATATTCCAGTTATGTGATATATACATTTGTAATCATCTCCCCATAAAGCCATATGGGGTGCACCGTCACACTATACACCTTACTTTTTTTAAAAAAACAAACAAACTCATCTCTTACTCTGGCAGAACTCATTTACTTCAACAAGGGTTTTGCCTGAGTAAGAGCTTGAAATCTTGGCCTATAAATTAATAAGTATTAAAACAAATAAAAATAAAAAAAAAGCACTGATAAAATACTGTGGTCATCATTTAAAGTCAGCTTTTACCAGGAGTGTCTTTAATGCCTAATTTTCTTATCTTTGGAATATGAGATAACTTGGACTGCCAAATGTTTTACAAAGCAGTGTAAAAAAGTTGAGGACACCTGGCAAAACATGGTCAGTGGTCACATTCTGTGGTGCCATGAATGACTTGAAATGGTGGGATACTGTGCGAAGTACTCAATCAACATTTTTGTGCTAATCATACTACAGTAGCATCCACAGACATATTGTTCTTCACAAATATATGCAAATACTGCATTTCTTTAAGGATGTGGCAGAAGCAAGTATTTTCTTTGCATAGCTAATATTCTTTTTCCTATGGAAATAGGCCATACTGTAGTATAGAACAAACCAGGATTTGTTTTAAACAAATTTAACTTATTTAAAAATATTTTATTTTTGTTTGGGGACTTAGTTCTCAAACTGTATCATGAACCCATTTATTTGCATATGTATACCTAATTGCCAAAAAATTGAGCATCATAAGTCTCTCATTGAGTCCTTTGTGCAATATCTTACAGTCAGACTGTTATTAGTCAGTGGGCAGTCAGGCTGCACTTTATGCATTTTATGAACTAAAATGTTCCTAGATAGAATTTACAAGTTGGGTGCTTTATTTATCATAATCTCCCAAATCCACATTTTCTTTCTCTCATTAGCGTAATGAGAAGTTTTGCTTTATCACTGTCAAAATTAAGACAGCCTTTGATTTATATTTAAAATATTCTGAGTTCTAAAATATTAATCAGAAGCTATTATATATTGTTTTCTGAACTTTACCACCAACTAACACGTTAGGGAATTCACTAGGAAAGTTTTTGCTACAATCATTGGGAATTAAATAAAAGTGTCTATACAATATCCATTTCATATACTGAACTCATGAGCAGTCTGGAACTTGCTCTCTAGAGATGCCTGAAAACTTATGAATCATTTATCACACTGAGTTTACATTAATTCTATAATTTAAGTTTTTTTCTAATATATCACAATATATTTTATTTTTCAAAAAAGACCCATTAATAGGCTGCTGCTTCTCACTACTAATAGTATGCAGATGTGGTTTTGAAGTCAATGGGAAGAAAGTTAAGCCAACAGAGAGTGCCTTTGAAAATCCTACCCTTTGTGATAACAAAGTCAAGAATATGTACATTTGCAAGAACTTACCTCGTGGCATTCATTGCAAAACATATTGTTACAGTTTTCCACAACTGTGTCTGAAACATTATCTGATTAAAATACGACCATGTAGATCATTGTTGCTAACACTATTATATAATTGTAACAAATCTTGTACAACATATATAATGTAAAGTGTCTATGGAAAAGTAATGATTTGCTGCATATGATTATCCTATTTGTATGCATGTGTCATTTTTGTATCAGAAGCCATGAATATTGACATTCTACCTGTATTTCAAATGTGTTTGCTCACGTGGTAACATTTACAAGGTATTTAGCCTGCACATGGTGAAGAGACTATTGACGTTAAATGGCCCATCAAGAAACATGTGACTCACTATGGACCATGGAAGATGCCCATCCACACCTGAAGAACTTTTACGTGAATGTTCTAATTAGAATATGGGTGATGGCCCCTGCTGTCACTCAGCGGAACACGCAAAGGCAGGTGACGAGGCCATGTGACACTAAATTCCTTCTTGTTAGCTGTATTTTTCCACAAGCTGTGTGGATGGCTTTGATTGAAACAATGGGTTTCCCTCCACATAGCAGAAGTTATAAAAGGCCCTGGAAAAATCTCTGTTTTGCCCCTTTCTTGCTCAGACCTCTGGCCTATGAACTTTTTCCTAATGGGAGCATTTTAACCAAGGAACTGAGGACCTTCCAATGATTTGGAAGCTACCAGAGACTTAACAAGCCAGCAGTTTATTCCATCACAGCTACAAGCCTGATCCAAGATCTTTACAATTAGTATACGTCTTTGATTTCTTTAAGTAATTTTAACTCTCTTCTTTCTTTCTTTCTCTTTCTTTCTTTTTATAAATAAGATATTAGATACTAAAAGGATTGGCAATAGCATGATTAATAAATAAGATCTGAAATGTACATTGACCTGGGTATGTGGTTGGTCCTTTGGGATCAGAAGAACACTTTGGTTAATGAATATGGTTTTAAATAACCACACATCATTAGGTCTAGTGTCTGGGTGTTGACTCCAGGACTAGAATATCTAAAGAGGCTGCATTTATGACTTCTTGTTAGTCAGTGTAGTCAGACAGAAGTTTACTTTTGTTGCTGACCTGATATATCTTATTGGAGAATAACCACCAGTTTGGGGGTGTGTCTGCCCTATTTCTCAGCAGTTTGTCCTGAATTTGGTATTCTCAGTTATGACCCATGTAGGCCTGGTGATATTATCAAATACAATATGTCAGGGCTATCAATAGATCTCTCTCTCTCTCAATTATTTATGGCTCTGCATACATGACTAGGATAACAGAATGTTGGTATAGCTGTGTTGGGCCCATGATATCAGAGAGGCAACATGTTGTTTCTAGAACAATGGAAACCATTCCCAATCCTCTTGATTACAAAGGCCTTTCCATATCCACAATCTTCCAGTGCAGGGATTGGCAACATTGGCACACAGGACCGCAGAGTAAGAACCCTTAGCGGGCCCCGTCGCTTTGTTTACCTGGCATTTCACCAACCGTGGCTCCCACTGGCCGCAGTTCGCCGTCCTGGTCCAATGGGGGCTGCGGGAAGCGACGGCCAGCACCGTGCCTTCCCTACCCAGCCCTCTGCACAATTTTGAGCCCCTATGTGCCCCTTGGGCCAAAAAGTTTGCCCACCCCTGTGCTAAATGATGTATTCTTAATAAAGTATGGCATATTGCCTTCCTCTTATAAAAGATCCCATGTGCTTTGTATAGTATAACATCTGCCCTCTTTATAACAGCTCTTAATATATTTGAAGGCTATCAGTCTATCTCCCATCCCATGTCTTCTTTTCTCACGACTAAATATGTCCAGATGTTTGTGGGTTTTATTAATCTTCCCTCATTTGTCATGCTTTCTAAAGTTTTTTTTTCTTTTGCTCTTCTCTGAAGACTCTCTAATAGGTCCACAACTTTCTGAAATGTTGGCACTCAAAACTGGACACAGTACTCCATCTGAGGGCTCACCAATGTGAAGTAGAGGGGAACGGTTAACTTTCATGTTTTAAATACAATATTCCAGTCAATACATCCCTCCAAAGAGCTAGTAAACCCAACCCAGCTTGGTGGCATCCACAAATTCATTAAGCATACCCTTCGCTCCATTATCTAAGTCATTAATGAAAATATTGAACAGTACCAGATCAAGAACAGACCCCTTCAAGATGCCACTAGATACATAGTACCAGTCTGACAGTGAATCATTGATAATTACTTTTTGAGTACCATTTCTTGAAGTCTTTAAATTATGATTTGAAGACTTCAGTAACTCACCCAGAAGTTATGAGTCTATTACAGTAGTGGGTAGGTGAGGTTCTGTGGCCTGCAATGTGCAGGAGGTCGGATTAGATGATCATCCGACCTTTCTCATCTTAAAATCTATGCGAAAATAACATGCCAGGTATATTGCATTAATGTGGTACTTCCTTCACTCAAAAGTCCTCTTCTGAATTTACTGCAATGTGTGGTTCAATGCCCCAATGACCACTGCCAGCTGAAGAGCATGAAGTGAAGATGGGAAAGATCTATCTATCAGTAGATAGATTATTAGTCTGGGATTCAGGAAGCGTAGGTTCTATCCCTTATTCTCCTTGCCTATTTTGACACCTTGGATGAGCTCACTGTAACTTTCTTATTTATAAAATGGTATTTCTTCTTTTTTCAAATTACTTAGGGAATCTATAGCTGAAGGTGCAATATAAGAGCTAGGTATGATTGTTACTTATATTAAACTTCTAAGGTGCAGAGACTTGGGGTTTCTATAGGCCCCTTATGTTCTCTGGTTTCATTCCTCTCTAATCTCCTTGGCCCCTCCAATTTCTCCATCTCCACTATTGACTTCCTGAGGTTGATAGGACAGTCCTGGCCCTAAGCACTTTAAGATTGTGACATTCCCCAGGGTTCAACTTGAACTGCTGTGTCCCCTTAACCTTCAAGCTTGGGATGCCTTTTACGCTGCTTTACTAGTGAGCAGCAAACCCATCCAGGCTCTGTTCACTTACAGTCACCAGCATGTAAAGTCACTCTCAGCTGAATAGATGCATGCTATGCCCAAACATCCATGAATAGATAGATACAGGGAGACATGCACATATCCCTCAGTCCCAAATTTGCCCCCCAGAAATGTGCATCTTGTACTGTTCAGTAGCTTACTGGATGGTACAAGCTCATAATTAGTCCATTATTCCAACAAAAGATAATGCATATCCATCAGCCCTGTTGACCTGAATAGAGATTTCCCAAACACTTCAATGAAACACACTGGTTTAGGCAAAACAGAAAAAATCAAGTTTATTAATTACAGAAAAAATATATTTAAGTTATTCTAAGTGATAAGACATATAAGTCAGAATTGGTTACAAAAGAAATAAAAAGATAAATATGCAAGCTAATTCCTTAACATTACCAAGACCAATAAGCTAAAAAAAAAAAAGATTTCTCTTACCCAAAGCCTTTTATCAGTCTGTACTAGCAAGAAAAACCTCCAGACCAGGACCACTCCCCCCAGTTCAATGATGCATCGTATGGCTATCAAACAATCTTGCTGCAGTGAGTAGAGATGGGGGGAGTAGAGGGAATTTGTTTTTTGTGAGTTCTCCATTCTTATACTTCCCCCACCCCCCTTTGAGGATTACCCACAGCTGGGCTGTAGGCCAAATAATGTCCTATATACATGATAAACATTTCAGGTAAATTGTGATTCACTTTCTTACACCTTCTGTATACATGAAGCTTGAGCCACCTCAAAGATGACATGCAATTTTTGGTTTACAGTCTCCCCTTGTGGCAAAGGGTTTTTTACAGTAGTTAATAGGGTTTTTTGTTTTGTTTTTTTACACTTGTGGTCAATCCTTTGTTGTCTCTGAGGAGTTAGTCAGTGAACATTCCCCAAAATTACAACATATTTCGATAATGAGCGTAGTAAAACCTCATAGGTTGCACACAGTATTGTTATATACATTTTAACAGAATAATGATGTTCA
The DNA here is from genome assembly GCA_007922305.1 of Dermatemys mawii. Classification (NCBI taxonomy): domain Eukaryota; kingdom Metazoa; phylum Chordata; order Testudines; family Dermatemydidae; genus Dermatemys; species Dermatemys mawii. The sequence continues at coordinate 9,009,133 of ML677334.1, read as the reverse complement.
GCAGATTATGAGTTTCCAAATGATACTTCACAAGACTTACTTTTCACAACATATATCAAAGATATAAAAGTGGTGAATATGGGGTCTGTATAAAATGAAAAATTCTGTGGCAGCTTCAGCTAAATTTAAAAATGGAGGTTTTTACTCAATCAAGTATGAACATTTATCTCATGTTTTAGAAGTGAACGTTAAAACTGCAGTATAGAAATTATGGGAAACCTGGAAATTTGACTGGTGAGGACTTTGGCACTCTGGTAAATTTAGAAGACAATTTGGAATTTCAGCATCTAGGTGGCAGTGAAAAGTTTGGTACTGGAAAGGTGTCGCTTTTGCCACACCCATTTTTGCCAAAAAGGTAAATTTAAATTTGGGATCATGAAGGGCACAAAGACTTGAATTCCATCTCAACAGCCAGCCACACCATTCCTCTGTGTATGCCGGCCTCCGATAATAGCAGATAATTATGTTAGCTTAATGTTTCTGCTAGAGTGTTCAAATCAAGTACCAGTGAAATCTTCCACAAGTTTCATATTTGAACTATCTATTGGCTTCTGAGTTGACATCCCATTGGGATAAATGGTTTAAATACATACTTTACTCAGAACTATTGTGTCAGGTTGCTTGCCTACCCAGGCACTCTAAGCTTTTGATTCTGAAGCTTAATTAAGCAACAACTTCAGAATAAAAGGGCAATTATATAGCCATCTGTATGGCTGTATTACACATAGGGCCCTGGTTAACAGTCACAGATTTTGAGAGAGCAGATGATGGTCAATGAAAGGAAAAGGCAAACAACTCAATTGTTGCTATGCTGTTTTGTACTATCATGTCTCTCATAAGAAGCATACCACATTTATGCTTTGTGGAGATCAATGGAAATTCATTTGGGTTATTTGCTCAGATTAAACAAACAAACAAGCTCCCAAGCAAAGGAACAGCTCTAGGAATATGGCAACAGTCCATCAATATGTGCTCAGACTGAAACACAGGAACAGAGGCAGAGGGAAAAAAAGAGTACTTCAGCTATTTTCATGGATAACAATCATTGTGCCCAGTAAGCTATCAAGAGTGGACTGGCGCAACTAGTTAGGGTTCTGAGAGTGAGCCTTGTGCTAGCAAAGATAATTATGAATTTAACAGTGGCCAGTACAAAATGCTCCAGAAAAAAGGTTTAAACCCCCAGAGTGGAAAAAATTTCATTAACATTCCTATGGAGGAAAATCTCAGGTAGTTAGTGATTTACTTCTTGTATATAAAGCTGTTGCCACAAATATTATGGTTGACTTCTTCACTGGAAAAGTTAACCAAGAGTAAAGTAGTGAGACAACATGCTCAGAAACACCTACAAAATTATCAGATATGACCCTAAAATTCTGCACAGTTTTACAGTTCCATTTGCGGGCAGCCGACTGACAGTGAGATAATGATGGGAGCAGACAAGCCATGGGGGCCATTTCAGAAATTAATGTTTTTACTTTTTAAGCTGCTTTTCTGTTAATTATCACTTTGTTTTTGATCCAATTTTCTGAAAAGATATATTGATAGTGCTATTTTTAATCTTCTGTGATGTAACAAATTTTTACTTGAGGATCACTTTTAGTCTGTGCCCTTCAAAAAAGTATGTATCTTGTCGACTAATCATGGAATTCCCCAATTCAAACTTTAACTTGACTATTATTTTCAGCTTCTTATATCTTCCTGAATCTTCTTTAAATATTTTCATTAACTATACAATGATAAAATCATTCAGCCTAGGAAATAGAACAAATATCTAGCCTGTGATAGAGCAATATATTACATTTACAATCAAAATGCCAGTAAGGGCAATATGTAGTATATATTTTAATCTGGCTGGCTGTCTTTTCATCAGAAAATTTACTGCAAATAACTATTGTAGCATACAATCTGATACAAGATTCCAGACAGCTATTTCTGCTTAAGAAATTAACTCAACTTAATATGGCAATAATTGTTTCAGCTTGGTTACATATATTTGCTAATTAAAAACTGAGGGAAATGCCATGGAGAAGACAGTGACATTTGTTAACAAGCATACACTAATGATTTGGCCATTCATCTTGAACTGCCAGCCTTGTTGGGTGAATTGCCAAGTGTGGAGCCTGTGGGTTAATCTTTGTCTTTCTCAAAAAGGACACTACTCCTTTCCCCAAAGGCTTCCATACAAGGAAATCATTTGGTTACCTCACAGATTTTAAACTACTGTCTGAAATTTTATTTATGGTAGTGCCCTGGGTGGTGGTGGTGGTTTTGGTTTTGTTTTCTGAATATACTTACTCACACACATACCCCACCATCCTACATGGCATTACCATACATACAAGTTCTGAACAATAGATTATATTGTTAATATTTGTTACTCACAGGCTAGAGAGAGACTCCTTTCTTATCTACCCAGTACATAAAGCACAATATTACCTGAATTCCAAACAGAAAGAGGTGGACCAAATCTTAGAAAACTATACCCATGTGCCATAAATGTTCTTTTAATCACTAAATTGGTAGATTGAGACTAGGGCTACCACCTGCCCAGGTTTTCCCAGGATTGTCCCTTTTTTACATAACTGTCCAGGGAAATCTCTGATTCCTGGACCTTTAAAAAACCTGGGTTTTGTCAGCTGAATCACTTCTCAGGCTGCTCCTGGGGATCTTGTCTTCCTGCTCTTCCACAGTGTTACTGCTCCTCCTCTTCCCTTTCATTTGCTCTGTGGCCCCCCAGCAGGATCCATGAAGTAGCTGCTGCTTCCTACCTGACCAACATGCCACTGAGGGCAGGGAAAAGAACTCAAGGCATCAGCTACAATGCACCCTGTTTCTCACTATGGTGGCTGCTGTTCTTCCTCATTCCCTCCCCTTTTTGTGCACCCCTTCATCAGCTGAGATATGTCCCTTTTTTGTACCTCAGAATGGCAACCCTAAAAGGAAACCCTTACTTCTAGCCCAGCCAAACACATTCCACATAGATGCACTAGGGACACCATTTAGGAGGGGCAGGAAGGACTCAACCCTAACCCCCTGAGTTTCATACCATCATCTGCGAGTGACAGTGTTTGCTCCTCTCCCTGGCCTATTCTTTGCTCAGCAAATATGAATGCACCAGTAGACACAGGGCTGCTCAGGCAAGGGAGGGGGCTGCTGTCCTAGGCATATTGAGGAGTAATCATTCGGACAGACAGCCGAGCTTTGGAAGTTTCAGGCTGCAAGAACAGGGCTGAAGAATGACCACCTCTAGTCTTTTCCTGCTGTGAACAAACAAGCATGTGCTATCACCTCCGCAAATATTGTTTAAATTATACTTAAAACTCTCCCATTTTTTCTAATGCTTCTTTTTTTTTTTAGTGGATGGCACTACCCCAGTTTGGCCATTTATTCTGCCACGTGTCTGTTAGCATCTTTCCTTTGCCTACAATCGGCTTTGGATCAGGTTACCAAATTGGTCCAGATAGTACATTACACAGAAATGTTGAATCCTCTGTGAATGCCTTGATCTTACAAAATGTCCCCAGGGTTGAACTTTTTTAGGATCTTTTCTAGAATACCATTTGGGGAACTGCTGGTCCTTTATAAGTGCAGATATAAGCAACTGCTCCCCTCAAGCAGCCATTTTAGAGCTGAGTGTCTACTCTGTTGTATGTCCTCCTTTTTCCAGTTGGTAAGTAATCTTAGCTCCTGCTGTACTTACTCTTTAATATTTCTGAGGGTGACAGTCTCAAACTTGATTACCATCCATGAATTTCATTGAAGAGTTTTTTACTCTCTCAAATCCTTACAGCAACATACCAGAAACTTCCTTCCAACTTAATCCTTCGTATTTATCATAACTATTTGTACAAACTCTTCAGTGAACAGAAATTCAAGCCAATCTTGTTGTATCCTTGGAGGCAGAAGTTTTAGGAAGTACCACGATAACCAAATACACAACAAATCTGAACAATATGTAAGATTTGGCTGCCAACATTTCTTATAGATCTATGTTGCTAACATCCATCATTTAATTAAACTTGACAGTGATTCTTTTTAAAGGTATAGACCAATCTGTTATTTTTTAAAAAAATATTTAAATAAATAGATTGGGCTAGTTTTTAAGTGACTGTTGACTAGTGATGCAATAACAAGTAGCCCCTGGAATCATGGTAAAAGTGGTCTCCACCCTAAAAAAAAATCTGAAATGGTGTCCTTGGGATGCACCCTTTCAAAAATAACTTGGGGAAGGAATTAAGACACATTCCTAGTTCCTTCCCTGGTGTGCCTCCCCTTTCTCTGGGCTGGGATGGTGAGGAGGAAAGTAATTTACTACATGTCCTTCCATGCAGCTCAGCTCTTCTGACAAGCACATTGGAAAGTGGAATCAAGGTTTCACCCATTCTGTATCCTCTCTTCTCACTTGCTATCAGGGGAGTAGTGGCTGGATGGAACCAGCTCTACCCTTCTCCATTGTGGCCAGAGCCATGATACATGTAGGTCACAAAGAAGGATGTAAATGCCTGCATGGCCACACAGTCACAATCTTCCCCAAATACTTCAGTACAATAATACAATATTCTATCCATTATTAAATATTTTATCAAAATTGTATCCACATTTTATAAATGTTCGCTACAGGCAAACACTATCACCATGACAAATATAAGTTATATCCTAATAGTCTAAAAAACACAGTAACTAGACAATAAAAACATAAAACTGCCTATCATCATCCTGAAACTGTACAGGGCTTTTTGTGTGTGTGTATTTGTGTAGTTAATCTCTAAATGAAAAGAAACATTTTAAATGTGACATTACCCTAGATCCTCCATAACAAAGTGCTCGTTTCTAGCCACTGAAGAACTTGCCATGCCTTTTTAATTTTAGAATATAATTTGAGAAAGTAAAGCCTTGTTTGAATTTTAAATTAACACTTTTTTCAAATGGATACTTTTTTACTTTTTTTTAATCTATTGGAAACTAACACCTGCAGATCAGTATATTTATTTTAATTCTATTCAAGGAGGGGTTATACAAATTTGGATTGAAAGAGCTATTAAACTTTGTGAACCATTCCATTTATAACTGAATGCACTCATGTTTGGAGACCTCTTTTTAACAATTGCCACACTCTCTGAGCAACAGTGTTATTGGAAAAAAAAATGCAATTCACTCTTATCTCTGACAATTAATATACCTACTTGAATGTCAGAGATTGTACTTTGAGAGAGAATGGGATATGCTACAGATTAGCTTTTTGTCATCTGATCTATGTCTGGAAGATCCATTAAGTTATCCTACACAGGAAAGATGGTTAGGTCAAGAGAGTGGTTCCCAAGGCAATCCACCAACTGCATTTTTTTTTTTTTTGCACCTCATCATTTCATATACCCTCTGTCCCAACACTACAACCTTAATCCCAGCCTGATGCACAGGGGACTCATGGGACAGGGGGCAAATTTAAGTAAGTGGTGTCATAATGGAGGGTTGGCCAGGACAAACCTGAGCAGTGCTCTGATCCTGTGCACCAGGTCACAATGCTTGGCATGAGGAGCTGGACCTATGGAACAGGAACCACTTCTGTGAAGTGAGTGTGAGGTGAGCATGCTCTCCCAATCTCCTTTTCCTTTGGGGCTTCCCCATTGCACTGAGCTGGGAGGGATATATGTTTGCATAGGCCTGCGTCCAGTGACTGCTTAATCTGGCTCTGGATATAGTATTCTACCTAGAACCTTCCTGCCACATACTGTGGGGGCAGGACATATCACATGGGAAACGCTGGTTTAAGGTAAAAGGACCAGGACTTGGGAGATTTGGTTTCTACTTTGTGCTCTGTCACTGACTTCTTCTGCGACTTCGATCAAGTTATTACATCCCTTCTGTATGCAATAAAGATAACACTGTTTTGAGACTAGATCATTAATGTTCATGAGGTATTTTAGATACCACAGTGATGAGTACAGGCGAGTCGTGTTTCACACAGAGGTTACATTCTGCGGTCAGCGCATAAAGTGAAAACTGTGTATAGGCAAAACTCATTGAGTTTAATGGCGGGTGGAATCGCCCGCCCTACAGATACAGATTTTAAATTATTTTTCTCTTTTTTCCTTTTTTTTAGACAATCATGTAAAGCTTAAATTGTGCATGTTAAATGTGCCTAAGATGCGACTTGCCTGTATCACAGAATTACCAATAAATGCCAGTTTTCTGTAAACATTAAACAAGTTGTCAATTTCATAACCACATGTGTGCTTGGCAGGAATATATTGATTAAATAAGCCTGAGTTTTAAAATATTTTTCAGAGAATATTTGCCATCCAACAGAATGCTGGATCACCTCTGGCCAAGTACTCTTTTGAAGGGAACACAAGTCAATTAGATCAGAAGTTGCGCTGATTCCCTCTAGTAAAGGCTGCATCTTGAGACACTGGGGACTCAGGTCCATATGAAAAACTGACTAGTAAGTTTGTTTATTCTTTAGTCAGCGGAAAACATTTCACTCATTTTACTGAAATGAGAGGTTTTGTTCACCGTCTTGACTTTTTAAACTAAAAATAAATTATGCCCTTAAATAACAGTGCCCTCCAGAACTATGTACAATAGCTATGTCCAACCAACACATACACTATTTTTTACCACTTCTGGAGAGTGAGTGGCAGCTCCCAATCTGTGTAACTATGCTAGACAAACGGCACATGTCCTTTGTTAGATATTCTTTCCTGTCAGATGAAACTTGCTGCTAGCAAGCAACACATTGAATCCATCTTGAAGCACACCTAGCTATTCTCTGGGCTTTCATTAGTTGTGTGGATGCATTTTCTAGTATATCCTCATGACTGTAGTGGTTTCAGAAAGGCTGGCTAGAAATTTTCAGTCAAAACTTTTTTTGTTTGTTGGAAAATTGTGGGGTTTTTTTCCAGTTATATAAATGTTCATGGAAAGTGTCTGCTTTACTTAAAAGATTTTTATTTTTTTTCTGGGGTTTAGAGCTTTTTTGGGGGGTGATGAAAAGTGAAAAAATTAAAGGAAATTTTCTGCAGAACCAGGTCCCCTTCTATTTTCTGACCAACCCTAGTTCTCACCATGTCTGATACTTATCATTCGTAATTCACTAACTCCTATTGTTATCATAAAATGCAGAACCAAAGCTGTTAATAAAGTGGCTACCATCAGTATTACCGGTTGTACCAAAGATATTTACAACTTCTTCAGGGCATTTCCTTAGTGTCTTATACAGACCTATGCATGCTACCTGTGTTCAGCAAATAATACTAATATAGGTAATGGTGATGGAATCAGAAGTAGGCTGGCAACTATTCATTCAATAAAAAGTCTACAATCTGAGCAAACAAATCAAAAAGAGAATTTCAGCAATACGCTTGACAAAACAAATATCAAGTTCTGTGATGTATGAGAAAGGCCTAGACATCAGTCAGCAGTACACTCAATGGGATTATACATTATGTCATTCATACCAAAAAATTGACAAAGCTGTAGCTTCAGTTACAGGTGTCATTTATGTAACTAAGGAATCTTGTAAATATCGAGGCAAATAATGGACATGATAAAATTTATGCGATAATCCAGAGCAAAAATTTCCAGTGTCTGAGTGTTCCTTCAGCGTGCAGAACCACGGTACAGTAGTCACTCAAGGTATTTTTTCTGTTCTGTTGACACCCTAAATATCAAATTTAGAGTCAATATTATTCCCACATTGCCCACCAAATAACCAGAATCTGATATACGACCCTTGAGATTTCCACAAGAAATCAGTTTGCTGGGTCGCCCTTCCCAAGTCAAATCATAGAACTGAAATGCATTTGGAAGATGAAATACCTAAACATTCTTTTGTAATAAGTAACTTAAATATAAAGTGAAGCAGCAAGTGCCAGCAGAACGGTTCAGACAAGGGATACATTAGGTATTGCAGTGCTAATAGATCAAAAGTTCAAGACTTGTGTATCCCACACCCTCTGTGAAACGATACATACTGTAGATACATTTGGGCATCAAAGAAAGATAGAAGTACAATTGGGAGAGCATAAGCAGCTTCTCCAACACCTTTTATTTCCTTGTTGTACTCCAGGGCTTCACAGCAGTGGCAACAGCAATTCTGTGACTGAAAGTATCACAGGCATCAACCTTTTATGAAATGTGGCTCAAATTGTTGTAATATCATTCACTAGCAGAGCAATCTATGCCTATAATAGTGTTCTACCACCTCAATGAGCCATTTAAGGTTAATAAGACTTGTCCATTACAATATTGGAAAGGAAAAACAAGTCTGTTGGCTTGACCTTAACATTTCAGCTCTTGAATTGTTATGTTGTCTGCCAACAGCTGTGTATTCTGAATAGATATTTGGCATAACAGGAAACATAATAGACCAGAGATCCAGACTGCTTCCACAAAAAGCAGAGCTACTGACAGTTTAGAAAGTGAATCTGCCAAAACTTAATTACATAGATAAGCATGCTCTTGTTGGAAACAATGCATCACTTCCTAACAAAATAGACAACAGCTTAGGTACGTTCAGATAAGTGCCAGGAATTAACTGTTTCTTATTTATTCTTCATCTTTTCCCCAGATGGTTTCTTGCTTTAACTAGCCACCCTAATTTCAGGGGGGAATGGTTAGTTAGTCCATTATGATTTTAACATCTGTATCCCAGGCTGTAAAAAAGCTTGCTCACAGAACAGTGACCAGACAAGGAATAACAAAACAATCAAGAAAACCTACTTATTTGAATATTACAAATAATAAAAAATGCTAAATCCAAATATGTCACTTAGGACATTATATAACAATAACATGGCCCTGGTCATGTAAGCCATCACCACAGAAAAATCCTACTCTTCAACCCCTTGTTGGAAAAAAATGGCACCTAGCATAAGGTACTTAAAACCCTATTTAAGCATCAAAGTGGTTAATTTCTTTGGCACCAACTCCTGTTTTTCTATAGCAGCCACAGCTGCTTGACACCTGTGAAGATAAAAGATCTTAAATATGGATTAAAATGCCTAATTTAATATTCTCATATTTGCAAGTTTTAACTGTGGGTTGTCATTAAATCTTTGAAAATGTAAGTTTGTGAAGCTTGCAAAGTGTTGAATGACACCAGTTTTTTAAAAATATTAATATTCATCATTTGGATGCTCTATGGATATGTTTGTATAAATTGAACTTGTGTAGCCTTGTTATTATACAGAATAGTGTTACACCCTGTTAAATCATTAATGAATACAATAACAGTTTTTCTTTCCCCTGGGCAATGATCTTCTCATTGTTAACACACTAAGAGGTAAGATGTGTGTTTGATTTCCACCTATGGCACAGACATCGCAGAAGCCATCTGTGGCTCACTTTTTCCTTACAGAAGGAATTTCATTAAGGCATATTTCATTATTGTTTAAAAGGTGTTTATTGGTCCTTGGATAGAAAGTGAGTGCAAAGTATAATTATTAAATAAAGAGTAACTGCAAGGCTGGAATAGCAATACATCATGAATGCCTGGAACATTTTGATCATTTAAGGACCACATTTTCAAAGGGTACCTCCAAATTTGTGTCCTCAGTTTTGACCATACAATTGGTTATTTGTATACAAATCTGCTTTAACGTGGGCCAATGGCATCTGAACTTTCCATTAAGGGAGTTAACTGCTCTTCTACTTAATATGCATGTTCAAAGACTACCTGTGAGTGGAAAACAGAAGGTGCACACTTAGAGGCAAAGGTTAAACCACTTGGAATATTCAGCCTTCAGGATCCATTCCCAGGAATCATTCTCTGGGTAGTAAAAAGCTGATGAATTAACTCTGCAATAAACCCAAATAAAACTGCTGTCGAAGAACTAGGAGAAGCTTTGAAAAAAGCAAAGACTTCTACACAACTCTAACAATCTTCTTATTCAAACACTGTTCTTTGTATTTGGAGTATATAATTCAAGTTGCCACTGTATAATTAACCACTAAAAGATAAGGCATACGGAGAAAAGGTCATACATTAATACAATGTTATCAAATGTTATTCAATTAAAGTATCAGTTACATCAGTGGTAAATAAGTGTTGCTTGAGACCTAAATCTCACCTTCAGGCTTGTAAGTACTTTAATTATGTACTTGGTATAAAATATGTTTGTGTTCCTTATTGCTATCAAACCCATGAAATGATTTCCTTTTATATATATTAGTTATGTAAATATTATGTAATCTCATTTATCCTTGCAAATTAAATAATTGCTTCATTTTTGAGTAATGGCGCCACTGAATAAGACATCTAGTACATTAGAAGCTAAATTATTGGTCATCTTTCAAATAGCCTAATAAAAAATCTTATGGAAAAAATCTTCATGGAAATTGGGAAAGAATTATATTCAAGCAATAGGGCTAGACAATGAAACAATATGAAATGCTGATGAGATAAACGAGAGTGCAGAGAACAGTAACATCTTTCCTATCTTAGTATGGGCTACCAGCAGTGGAGGACTATTTCTATAATAGTATCCTGTTTTAAGAAGTTACAATAATTTGTCAGTTATTAAATGATAAAATATTTATTCTTTACATCGATATTCAAATAAGAATCGGCTTGTTGATACTGAGTGGAATGGCAGTGAGAAATGAAAAAACTTCTATTATTCACAACTTCTTAATATTTTATAACAAATAAACAAATTCAAATATTTAAGTAAGGTATATATTTAGTGTATGTACTGATTTGTTTAAAATGTAAGTGGTTCTTAGAGGGAAAGTACTAGACCCAATTTTTATCTCACACCAATGGTAATCAGGAATAATTTCATTGAGGTCAGTGGAGTTACTGTGTAATGCCAATGTGCGATTTATATCAGGCTAATTTTTTCAGTTAAATAAATTCCAAATTGAGATAATTGTAACTCCAGAGTAAGGAATCTATTCTGTGTGTGTTTTTTATTTGGTCAGTTGTTGGTCTCCATTACCAATTCTTAAAATCTGCATAGGACTGTCACAAAATATCAGAACAAGAGTCATGAGTCCTTTACGAAGATTCCAGCATTACCATCACAGGCATAAACAATTTTCTTGAATAAAAAACAAGCCGAGTCAAAATGGAAACTGTCAAACAAAGGCAGAGTCATATGTCCACAGGCTGCTTCTCAAAGCCCCTCAAGAATTCACCAGTTTGCGCTAGAAATCTATACGTTGCTTCAAAGTATTACGCATAGTTTCAAAATGAAGACCCATTTTACAGTGGAAAGTAATCTTTACTGTTACTTTTGAATGCCTCTTTTTACTCAAAGCTTTGCACTTTATACTAATTTGACAACACATGTATCCAGACTCAAGCCTAAGTACACTACAGTTATTCCCTTCCCCCCCACCCCGCCCCCAAAAAACAACTTCCCCATTTGGGTATATTCGAATTAGCAAGAATTATGTGCATTTCCACTTTTCATCAATAGGTAGCACTAGCAATTTTCATGAGTTCCATGGAGTAAGTAAGTCTCTCCCCTTGAATAGGATAGAATTAGTTTTTGTTACAATTTGTATATGCCTGATAAGCTATTAATTACATAACAGAGGCAAACTGGGGCAGCAAGAATCAAAGGGTTACATGACTACTGTTACATCAATATGCTCTATAAAATGGCATCTATAGGCTTTTGTCACATTTAACAAAAAATCGTGCAACAGTTAAATTAAAAATGTGGTTACTTTCTCTTGACGCTTATTGAGAGCTATCAGTTATCTCAGCAATGTGCATTGATTATCATCTTTTAATAAATTTATAAAATGTTCTAATAGTAAGTACACAAAGTGTCTTACAGAACATAAAGAGCCAAGAGCCAAGATTTTAGTAGCTGCAGAATACTTTTGGGTGCCCAAACTGAGACTCCTTAAAGGGACCTGATTTTCAGTGAGAGAGTGCTCAGCATTTTCTGAAGATCAGGTTCCTTTCATTGTGTCTCAAGCTAGGCACCCAAAAATCAGTCATCGCTTCTGAAAATCTTGGCCAAAGTCAAGAGGCTTACCACCTATATCTAATGAATATGGTATATGGTGTGATACAATTACCTCCGTGTTCATACCCTACGCACTATTGTAATAATCTTTGCACAAAGTCTGCCTTGTGAGGTATTATTTCAAAACTTATTTTGTTTATCAGCAATATCATGGTAAAATATTAGGTGCAAAGTTATGAGCATATACTGAAATCATGACTGAAGTGTGTCCCCCAGAGAAGTCTGAGGAGTGACTAAGCCAGTTTCCTAAAGAAAAGGGGGAAGCAGCTGATGCCCTAGCCAAGAGTCAACAAAGTTGATGGGCCCAGCTGGGAACTATTATCAGAAAGGTATTGTAAGGCACCCAAGGTTGCCACACAGGGTTACATAAGCCGTCAGTGATCTACACTGCTCTCTGGCATGTCACAGTGGCACAAGTTTAAAAGCAGAAGATAAGGCTAAGAAGTGTCGTGGTAGAAGTGGACTCTTACAAGTAATATATATAGTAATGCACAATATCTCCATATGAATCATTCTGGTTACACTGAACATCTTTTCCCATCAGTCATCTCATCCTGTATTACTAGATCTCAATGAATAATTCTTAATAAATAATTTATTCAGAGAATTTTGCTTCTTTTCCTGTCCATGAGTTGCCCATGGACAGACCACAGTGGTCTCAAATGTATTTATTCTTGGAAACTATACATCAATTAATGCCAATAAACAATTCTTGGTATACAGCAACCTTGCGATCATTCCTCATGGATATTTGAAGGTAAAATTGTCTAGTTGGCTATCTAAACTATATGGTTAGGTCTCTGGCTATGACTGGATAAACTTATCAATTTCTTCGTATCAGAATTTTTGGTGCAACAGCTCACAAAAAGTGAAAATTAAATGTGTCAATATTATCTTAAAATTCAGATTCCATAAATATTCCTTTTAGTGGAACTTAGTCACCATGTCAAAGTTCAACAATGGATACTTGCAGGAAAACACCACAAAAGAGGAACAGTCAAATAAATTGATGTCAATTTTTAAAGTACTGTATTTGTAGAATTTTGGGGAAGCATTCACCCAAACTTTAATATCTGTATTTTTTCTTCCACTAGAAAAAGTCTAAAAAAAGTTACAATAGCAGATACAGTATTAGTAAATAAAATCACATTTCCACCAGAGATGACAGTACATGGCACAAATGATAAACTGAACAGGCTTGATTTTGTGAACTTAATATTAGAATTTCAATTTTATTTTTATATGGCTTTTATACTAGAATACATTACCTATATTCTTGTAGTTTGAACCCATTGTATACTACATACCAAACAATATGGTTTTGAGAGACTGTCAGAAAAAATATATTTCTGTCATCTCACTGCTTTTTACTTTGTAATCTTTTCAAAAAACTGGGTCTATGTGCACAGAGCCAGTAATTGAAAGTTTTGTGTTGGCATCAACTTAAACTGAGTCTTAATAAATATAAGTTAACATCACACAGACACCTTAATACTTGCTAACTTGTGTAAAACTGCCAACCCAAGTAACTATTTATGGAAACTGTAGAATAAAGTATTGCACTGAGATCACTGTAAAATCTAGATATAGTGTGGTGAGTTACTGAAAAAAAAAAGTTTTAATTTACAGTTTCCTTGCATTTCTCGGGTTCACTCTATTAGGCCAAATTTATTTTCCATGTAACTCTGTTGGCTTCAATGGTCTTATAACTATTAAAGTCAAGACTTTCTATTACTATCCAGTGGTTACTTTTAACCTTAGCAATTGCCTTAAGTTGACTAAATAGTGTTACCACAATATTTTCAGGGTTCGCTGGGTAACCCTATTTATATCGTGATTACATACTTTATAAACATGCAGAGGTGTATGGAACCAGAATTATGGTTAAAGTCAAATGCATTTAAATTTAGATTTATGAATTATTTCAAATGTTGGTATGGGAAAACAACATATTCTGAAGGATAATAGCTATTTTTTTCTCCAAACAATTAATTGAAAGAGTTTTATTCCAAAATTCCCTACATGTGTCTAACCCTGAAACCCCTTATTACACCATCAGGTTTAGAATCTGCTTAACAGCAGAAGAAGCAGAACTAAAAGGAATCCGTTTCAGTTTCCAGAGTAAAACAAAGAGACTTTAAAGATCCCACTGTGTTTCATAGGTCAAGCCATCATTCAAGGAAAAAAAAGATAATTAAATGGTATTGTCTAGAGGCATGTCTAGTTAATTTGCAGTAAAACCAGTGACTATTGTACTTTTCTGTCTTCCTTGTTAATGGCAATAAGACTTATTAGCCTAATAGGAAATCAACCTCTTTCTCCTTTTGGACGATTATAGTAAATGAATCATGAATCGAGACACACAGAGAAAATATTGCTTCAAATAGCTACTTAATTCTCTTGAAAATCATTCAGTCAAGTGCAGATAATTAATTGATTTGGAACAGACAAATTCTAGTAACTTAACTTTGTTGGGTATTTAAATTTAAGAAGGAACAATATAGTTAATACAGCAGCTGAATAATGGTCTGTAAATGAAACCTATTACAGACTCAAACAGAGAAATGACTACTTGCACTTTTTTTTTGTTTTCATTTTGATGCTTTTAAGAATTGTCAATCTAAAGTGTACATACAAGTATAAAGAGATACAAATGAAATTATTTGAATACATTCTGAAATAACTGATTAAGATTAGGTTTGTTTTGATGCTGAATTCATTAAACAGATTTCAGTAAATTGCATATACATGTAGTTCATAGATAATGTAATTCACAAATCTGTCATGCTCCCCTATCTCCCTGTCTTTTAATTGCAGTCTGCCTAGCCTTAATAAGCTGGCAGTAGTGTTTCTCTCCCCACCTGGAAGCAATAAGATGTTTGGGAGAAGGAAGTAGGGCCTGTCCTCCTTCCCCTTTCCAAACTAGCAGCTGGCCTTATCAAGTGGTCCAGCAACCTTAACATCTCCCTGTTCTACACCACTCTTTGACCATTCTCTGATCTAACACCTTATGGAGCCCCTCAATGAGAGACAGACCATGCACTCAGCAGCACAGAGCAGGAATTTCTGAGCATCAGGGAAGCGTCACAGTGAAATTGCCACACCTCATCTTCAATGGTAGCTTAACTCAAATGTGGAAGAAGACCACAAATGGTATTTGTTACTTATTCAGAGATTCTATGTTATAGGGTCACTAACTTGCCATACAAGTTACTCATGCTCTGCCCGTGCACTCCTCCCTTCCTTGTCATGAAATTGTCAGATCCATAGAAGCTATTAGCTGAAAGGTAACTAGGAAACGGAAAACTACATCCATCTTACTACATAAAAAATCACAACAGTTAACTTATATTTCACTTTCAGAAATCAAGACTCCTTTCTCCTACAGGTACACTCCCTGGGAAGGGAAAAAATGAGTTTCCTCTCTTGCAAATTGGTGACTGCGTGCTGGACTGCGGAGCACAGAAGCGACAATGCCCAGAGCAGACACCAAATAGTGGAGTGAAGTGCTGATATATATTGATTGATGAACTCAAATGTAACACAACCATCTGGGATGTGCACAAAACTAGGTAACTGATTACTCTAATCTAAACTGCACCATTCATATTCGGTATGCTTCATTCACTGTGGCAGCCCTCCTTCCGCCCAATGGCTGAATGATTATAGGAGAACTATGGGACTAACTCTGTACTGCACTGAAACATGGTATTCTTAGTACTCTCCTTGTCAAGGTCATGAAAGATTAATGTGTTTTAGGCATATTCTTCTGATTACCGAAAAAGAAGTATCCTTGATCTGCTATTATTCCCCTTAGCTTTCACCCTTTGATTTCCATAGCCTCAAAATTTAATTTCTCTTTCCTGCTACACATTCACCATCCATTTAATTCAATAATCTCTATCTCCTTTTGATCCATTACTTGGTTTCTTACTCCTGTGAACTGTTTCTGCTTTTACAGCAGATATTGTAATCTGACCCTATTATCGCCTAATTCTTTTTTCTTCTCATACCCCAGTCTTGAGCTGTATTTTTCACACATAGTTTATTTTCTGCACCACATTGGCTACCAACCAACTACACTGTACTAATTTGTAGTCCACACAAAGCTGCATGACAGATTATCTTCCTGAGTTGTGCATTTTGTATAATCACATGCATTTAAAATGTGAAAAAAGACCAGAAAAGGTTCAGCAGTACAAAGGTGTGATACCTACATAAGAAAGCTTTAAAAAATGGTTAGCTATTAAACTTGAGACAACTAAGGGTAATTGCTCCCTTTTTATAATAGCAATGGGTGAGACTATACTGTCATAACTGATATTCCGGACCTTCTCCTAGACAATCAATTTGGTTATAGCAAGAGAAAGAAAGGGTGCTAAGGAGTGGAAACGGACAAAAGTTTTATAAATGTCACTTCACAGCTACCAGACAAAAATGTGTGCTCCAGGAAGCAATTTTCAGCACTGAAAAAACTAACTTATATTTTCAAAACACTGATGGAGGTATAGTCACATGACTGCCATGAAAGTACATCGGAATCTTTTGGTCAATAGACCATGGAAATATAGGAAAGAGAGGAGCCCTTTGTGCAATTGGAAAGAGGGAGTCCAAATAGCAGCACATCATGGAAGAGAATTGAAGAGCAGCTGAGAGACTAAAATTGAACTTTTCTCTGTTTTATAGCAACTGTAGCTCACAATTTAAATCACAATTAAATAAAAACCTCTTTTCCGAGGCCTCCTTGATAAGGGACAGTCATCTTGATTCTCCCATGCCTGGTTTCTACATTTCCACATTTGTTTTGTTTAATTGGTTTATCCATTTATTAGTGCAATGGGTAAGACAAGTTAAGTACTATTTGCCCTCCTGTGAGTTACAGCTTCATTAAGACATATCTCTAAGGAAACAGTGCAAGCATCACTGAACCCTCCACATTACTGCCCCAAAGCACAGCACAAATAATCCCCACATCAGGAATTGAGTTTGAATGACTGTTGCTTTACTGAAACCCAGTAAAAATTTATAGAAGCCTTGGGATGTCCTTTTAGGCAGATAAAAATAAGAGTTACTTTATCATAGCTCAAATTTCCAACCTGGTCTCAGAAATTAATGAAAACAACTTATTTCTTCATGTATTGTACCATTTAAGTAAGACTGATGTACCTCCTTGGCTATCTATCTATTTATTAATGACACAAAAGGTTCAGATTGTACAGATTACCCTGGAACTAGTCTCCAGAGCACAGAGATCTGCTTTTGAGCTTTCCATGATCTGGCATCAACCAACCCTAACAAAGCTGAGACAGACGATAACCTAATCTCAGTATTCCATCATTGAAAACAGGAGAAAGAAGTGACCTCTTACGGAAAGGGGGCATTTCTATTTTCACTCTTACCTTTTCTTTGTCTTTCTGGTACTGTTGTCAATCTCCACATTGTTTTGATTCTGCAAAGACAAAAGGCAAAACATATAACTACAGGTAAGTGCAAGGCCAAAAGACAATAAACACACACAAAGAGCAAATTTACTAATGGAAACAATTCCAGTTAGAAGAAACATGGGGCACATGCTGAAATAGCTCCCCTTCTCTCCTGTAAGTAGTTACTTTATTAGTAATGAAGGCATCCATATGAAAGTACAATGCACATATTTCTGGCAATCATATATCCATAATATACCCTTTTTAACACAACTCTGTGACAGATATGGACATTTTTGGCAATATCCTTTCAAGACCGTATTGTAAGTTTATGCATTATTATGGTCAATGGGGGTAGATGTGACAAATGTAAGACTGATGGAAGAGTTCAGAAGACCATACTGAGAATATGCCAGACAAGTATGAACTTTTGGGATAATACGTGGTTAAGTGGTTTTCCTGAGGATACCCTAGGAAGAGGTTAATTCAAATTCCCCAACTCCAGTTATACAAAATCTCAGCCTTTTGAAGCTACCCGCTGAGGTTATTAACTATCGGGGCAGACCTGAAGGTAGACCAAGCAAGGATACACATGGAGAGGGCCAGACTAAGTCTGGAAACCCAGTGTTTGAAGACTGGGAGCTCCAGTACCAGCATGAGAAATACCAGCATCAGCACAAGAGAGAGAACAGAAGGAGAAGGAGAAGCAGTGCCACATTAGGAGAGAAATGAAGAAAAAGTGTTAATATCAGCTTGAGATGGAGAGACTGCACCAGCAAAACTCTAACTTGGTAGGTGAATCCAAACTTCATGTACTTATCCCAGTGGGGGGCATATTCTGTGTTGTAAGTGAAATCAATATTGAACATGCAGAAAAACATCCAAAAACATTCAATAAATTTCAATTGGTATTTTATTGTTATAAGTGTGATTAATCCCAATAATTTTTTTTAATTGCAATTATTTTTTGAGTGAATTGCATGAGTTAATTGCCATTAACTGACAGCCCTACAATTTATGGCTTCTCACTGTAGTTAATTAGCAGATAAAATAAAGTACCACATTTTGCATAATGACTTCCCTCCCTCCCCAAGTTTGGCATGAGTAACAAATGTAGGATTGGGCCATATACTGTATACAAAAGGTTTTGTCCTCTTTGGCTATGTCTATACTGCAGTCAAAACCATGGTTGGTCTGTGCCAGCTGACTCAGATTAAAGGTTTTAGGCCAGTTATGGGCAACCTATGGCCCATCAGGGTAATCCACTGGCAGGCTGCCAGACACTTTGTTTACATTTGCATGGCCATATGGAGCTCTCATTGGCCAAGAACGGTGAACCGAGGCCAGTGGGAGCTGGAGGTGGCTATGCAAATATAAACAAACTGTCTCGCAGCCTGCCAGTGGATTTCCCTAATGGGCCGCATGCAGCCCAAGGACCACCACTGGCTTAGGCTGAGGGGCTGTTTACCTGTGGTGTAGATGTTTGGGCTTGGACTGGAGCCCAGGCTCTAGGACGCTGTAAGGTAGATGAGTCCCAGAGCTCTAGCTGCAGCCCAAGCCCCAAACATCTACACCACAAGTAAACGGCCACTTAGTCTGAGTTCTGTGAGCCCAAGTCAGCTGGCACAGTTCTACTGCAGGTGACTAATTGCAGTGCAGTGGATGTATCCTTTGGAATTTGTTTTCCATTTTCAATATCTTGGAGAGACAAATTCTGTCTGACTTTTATATGGGTACACATTTTTGTGTCAGGAGAAGGAAACAAGGTGCCCACACCTTATGTAACCACAGAAGGGTAAAGCAGAATTGCTGTCCTTTCCTACTGCTTTGTAGGTGCAGAATTCCCAAAGTGGGAGGCAGAGGTGATATGGGCCTTGGTCTTACCCCTTTCTGCACCAGTCAAAGAGTAGGACTAGCACAATGAGCGGTAGCAGTGGTGCACTCCTCTGTACTAAGGAGTTCAGGGAAGACTTCTGAGACAGACGTACTCCCCATGATACCACCCGCTTAGAGGCAAGGTTACTCCACATCCCTTTGTATTGTGGAGCTGTACCTGAATGGCATGCTTGAGCCTGGACAAGTAATGTACTATGGACATAATAAAATACCATTTAATGCTTTTGTGGTAACTACTTTTTTCTTTTATTGAACAATAAGTAGACAGAAAATGTACCAAAGAAGCAGCAATTTAACAGGGGAAATTTTCATATTCACTATGTCCCCCCAACCTATTTTTTCAGACACAAAAAACACACAGAATATTATACACAGACACACACACACACAGATAGAGTATATCTGCAGATATCTGTTGATATAGGTGACATATTATATAATAGAATAATTAAAAAGTAATTCTAAATAATTATACAAACACTGTGCACTCTATTGAGATTTAAATAAATTAAAGACAATCAATTACTGAACAGGGGTTAAGCAACTATTATGTATGAAACTTGTCAAAACACTTTTATTTTTTATTAAGGCCAACAGTTTACAGGAGATGGCACATATTCCATTAATATTGTTAAGTTTTATGTAGTCTGGAGCAACTCAAAATGATACCAGAGCCAATGCTTTGTAATGGCAGGTGTATGAACCATGGGCATGTTTCTTGGAAAGGATTGCTAAATAAAAGCCATTGAGTTGATACGAACATTTTTTTGGAATCACATATCCTCAAGAAAACAAATTTTTAGACACAATTTATTTCAGCAGTAGTCAAAGGATAATTGGGCTTGTAAATTTAACTTAATTGTGAACTTCACTGTAAAAGTGACTGTAAATTCTTAGTACGTCACAATAACCTGTAACAACAAATGTTGTTAGGAAAAGATACAAAAGGAAGACTGAACTAGTCCAAACATAAAGGCCTACTGATATAACTAAAGGACTGTGTTAAGATCATGCTTGGTAAACAAGAAAAGCGTGGAACCAGAAATCGGGGTGTCAAATACTTGCCTAACTGGTGAACAAAATAACAAGAGGATGGGCTATACCATCCACCATTTCCCTTTGGATGCCCTAAAGAAAGAATTTTTGGGGAGGAAAAAGGACTACTGGAGCAGGCTTCACAGTCATGGCTGCCATCCTCACCATTTCCTGGTATCCTACGCCTTTTGCATACTCATCCTGAGCGATGTCATGACCAGAGAGAGGGACCCAGATGACCTCCACCAGCTCTGTCTGAATCCCAAACACCAGCTGGAATGTGAAACTTTGCCACACACCCTTTCCACTCCTCTACCTTATTCCTTTCTTCTCCACCTCCACCATCTCTCTACTTTCGCCTTCTGTTTAATGATTGTCTGACATAGCTGGCCAAAGACTGTATATTTTGCAACACTGCTCTAAGCCTGTGATCAGAAGACAGCAACTAAAAAAAAAATAATAAAAAAAATGGCCTAAATAGCACAATGCTGGTACAAGTTTGCTTGGTCCTAAGTGACTGACAAGACCATGTACTCTGCTTGTGTTTTTTCAACAGTGAGTTTCCAAATGCAAGTCAAACCCAAAGACAGAAGCTGCATTTCTTATCTTTCTTATTCTTTCCTTTTTCTGAGAGTTTTGTTTTGCATCTGCTGATTTGTCAGTGTCTCTGCTGCTTTGAATTGTTGTGTCTTTGTCTGTGAGGAGCTTGGGTATGATAATGAGCTTGGCAAGGTGGGGGATTGTTTGAAGGCCAGAAGTGGGGGTTCTATGCACCTCATCCAGTGCACTAAACACCAACTTCTTTCACATTCTGAACTCTGCATATAATCTGATACACAGATTTATTCAGCATGTACCCCATGTTTCTCCACAAGCAGATTATGAAGTTCCCCTGCTAATCCTTTTATGGGCTAACTTTTCCCATAGGAATTTCTAATGTCTTGCCACCTGACATATACCCTCTTTGTATTGATAGTTCCAGATTCAGCACATTAGGATGTAATTTACTCAAGACATCTACTGGACAGGGTAAGGATGGAAAAGCACCATTGAACAGTATCTTCAGTGCAAACAAACACTATGGAGGCATTCATCTTCTTCCTCCTGGTTTGCCATTCCTTCCAGTACACCTAAGTTCCCTCTAAGCTGTGCTGTCGCACAGCCACCCAGCAGTCTATGTCAGGTGTCCCTCTCCAAGCTGCTCCTGCCCTGTGTCTCTGAGCCCCTGGACAGCTACTCCCAGGAGCCTCCTGCTGGTTGTGCAGAGTAGGTTGAAGCAGAAAGTGGAGCAGGGAATGACACAACAAGGCTCAGGTATGGGTAAAGGACAGAGCTTGTTGGAGATCTGAACAAGGAGGCTTCAAACTGCTGAGTGCCCATCTACTTAAAGGGGCTGCACGGGACTCTGTCTCTCTCTCTCTCTTTCACACACACACACAATTTTTCACACTCGCCTCCCAACACATACTTGTACTATTGTTATTGTTACTTCTTGATACTTCCCTGCAATGCATATATATTTCTGTAATTTTATTCTGTCAAAATGGTGGTATTTTAGTTTTTTGACTGGTGTATGCATTTCATAATTTTTATTTCTCTCTTATGCTTAAATTTAATTCTTGGAGTGGTGATTTCTAAAATGCCTAACCTGTCCTGGTTGGAGTAATTATACCTATGTTAACTTTTAAAATATATATATTTTTGTTTCTACTGATGTTGCACACCCGCACATTACCTCAATATGATGCTCATAACAAAATTAATTTCTCCCGTGGATGGAAACAAATAGAAGGAACATTGCAGTACACAATTTCAAAAGGACCAATCCCCCTTCAGAGTGGGCATTTAAATGTTTGTGTAACTATAAAACTCTCAAATCACACTGGAAAGCTGCTGGTAAAATGCTTTGGCATAATCATCCAAAAACATTTCTAGAAACTTTGTACTACAGTAACCCCTCACTTACCATCCTAGTTACGTTCCTGAAAAATGTGGCTTTAAGTGAAACAATGTTAAATTAAACAAATTTCCTCATAAGAATTAATGTAAATAGGGGGATTAGGTTCCAGGGAAATTTTTTTCACCAGACAAAATACTATGGACATACACACTATAAGTTTTAAACAATTTAATACTGTACACAGCAATGATGTTTGTGAAGTTTGGTTGAGGTGGTGAAATCAGAGGGTGGAATATTTCCCAGGGAATGCCTTAGTGCTAAATGATGAATTAGCACTCAGCTGAGCCCTCAAGGGTTAACATGTTGTTGTTAATGTGGCTTCATACTCTACATGAGTAGAGGGGAGACAGCATGGCAGGCAGAGACAGAGAGACACAGTGTGAGTGTGTGTGTGTGTGTGTGAGAGAGACAGAGAGAGAGAGAGAGAGAGAGAGATGTGCATTGCCCCTTTAAGTACGCTGACTGCACTTTAAGTACATTGCCTTTTTAAGTAGATCAACAAGTTGAGACAGCAGCTTCCTCCCTCCTGAGCCCTGTCATGTGTCTCGCTTGCTGTATGGAGATGAGGTAAGCTGGGAGCAGGAATGTCGGGGAGGGTCATACCCTGACATTATCCCCCTCTTCTCTTCCTTCCTCACACCCCCGCACAGCAAGCAGGAGGCTCCCAGAAGCAGCTCCAAGGCAGAGAGCATGAGCAGCACATGGCAGTGGGGGAGGGACAACTGAACTGCCCGCAATTGCTAGGCTGCTAGGCTGCTGCAAAGGGAACTTAGGGGTGTGGGGAGCTAATCTGAGGAGTTGCTAGAGGGGCTGCTGGTCCACCCTTGTTCCAAGCCGCCACCACTAGCTGCAACAGGCTGTTCTTTCTGCAAGCAGGCGGTTGCCAAACAATGGTATAAGGGAGCATTGCACAACTTTAAATGAGCATGTTCCCTAATTGATCAACAATGTAACAATGAAACAACGTTAACCGGGCCAACTTTAAGTGAGGAGTTACTGCATTCTCTTATCAGATGACTCATTCAGAGACAGCATCAGCTCCATATCTCTCAAGTATTCACCCAGCCTCATCTGCATGACTAGTAATTTTTTTTTCCTCAGGCACAAGTACTTTGCCATCTTGAATCCACTGCTCCTAATTGTAATACTAATTTATAGAAGCAGGGAGATTTATTATAACCTTTCAAGTACCAACTTCAGTACACAGTCAGAACTGAACTTCTTGCTAACCTCAACAAAGTCAGATCAACAAGACAATACCTTTATACTAAGATAAAAATACAGCACTATCTACTGGCACATGTGCGGTCTACAATCATCATTACAATAGCTCCAGAAAGTTAAATGACGTCAGTGAATTAATGTTATTTTCAGTTTTGTTAGCATAGGTCTATTTATACCTCTAGTTTCTCTCATACCACTTACAAATATTTTAACATAGCAATCAGAATTTTCTCAGCCTGGCATAATTACCAAAATAGTACACAATTCATTTTAAGTTAAAAAGTATAGCCTACCTAAAGTTAAATCTATTTTTCTTATTAGAAATAAATTGTCAAACTGTTTGTACAATTAGTTTAACAAAACAGGCACTCAATTTACAATCTGCAGTTGTTTTTATACACACACACACACAAATGTCTCTAAAAGAAACATCACATCATGGAATAAATCTAAAAATGCCCTAGAGCGTTTCTTCTACCTTATTTCTCTGATTTTTTAATAAATGTTATTAACACTGGAAAACACCGTGAAATAATTTGGCCTCTCTTACAAGCTAATTTCAATTGCAAAGGTCAGATTTCTGTGCCAAATTATAAAAGGAGACATTTCTGGAGGATGGAGGCGAGGATGAGAAGACTTGCCCTTGTCAAAAGCCAGAGAAGAGGAAGGAAACTGTTTTCTATAGAAAAGCATGTAGTGAGATTACCACCACCTTTGGCTGAACTCAGTATTGCAAGGAGTGGTATCAAGTTGCAAGTAGGGGAGTGATTGTGCTAACAGCTGCGTTAAAACTGAGCATGTCCTATGCAAACATGTTTCCAGAAGGTTGAGGAGACTCATTTTGAGCAGAACGCTACTGCAGATAAGAAGTGTTATGCCATCTTATCCTGACAAACCTGCTTCCTGAGCATTATAAGTACACCCCTCCCGAGCAATAATATTTAGAGCTAAATTGTGGCATTTAACCACTGGCCTGAATAAGGGAAGAACTGGAGCTACTTTAGCCAAATGAGGAGCTCGGGGAGGGATTCTGTCCAGAGAGGATATGAACCATCCTCCCTCCCGATCAGTCCCTGCCTTACGTCCCCCTCACACACACATAAAAGTTGTCCCTCCCTGTACTACCCTTAGAACAATGAGTTCAACTGTGAGAGGGCGACATTTGGGAAGTACAAAAGAGGGAAACTTCCTTGCATGCTATCCTCCCTCTGGGCACTATGTTAGAGCCAGGCAGGAAGGAGCCATTGGCTCAATAGTATGTTTAATTTTTCTCTCTTTTCTCCCCCGTGGCACACAAATACTCTTCTATCTACTCTTCTTTTGCAAATATAGAAGGAGTTACTGGTGAGATCAGAGATCTAGAGTTTCTGGTAAGTCATGGACAAAGCTGGATAATGGCTTAAAAATACTCTGAAAACTCCTAATAAGAAAGAACATAAGAATGGCCATGCTGGGTTGGAACAATGGTTCATCTAGTGCAGTATCCTGTCTCCAGCTTTGGCCAGTGCCAGATACTTTAGAGGGAATGTCTAGAACAGGGCAATTATATGAGTGATCCATCCCCTGCCATCCAGTCCTAGCATCTGGCAAGTAGAAAAGAGAAACATTAGTGATTTTATTATTATTATTTTACTGGCTGGAATGAAAAGAGTTTCAGAATACAAGAAGCCAGTAGGTAGGTAGTACCAAAATGAGCACTTTAGGAGGTGCAGATGCCTGTTTCTCTTGGGTTAAAAGTGCCAAATGCAAGAGCACATTATGCTGGGAAAGAACCCTGTAAAAAGATGTGAACACAGTAT
The DNA here is from genome assembly GCA_007922305.1 of Dermatemys mawii. NCBI lineage: Eukaryota > Metazoa > Chordata > Testudines > Dermatemydidae > Dermatemys > Dermatemys mawii. The sequence goes on along the minus strand of ML677334.1, from coordinate 8,983,812 downwards.
GTAAGTACTTATAAGTAAACTGTAATCAGCAAGCCATAGAAAAAAACAATGCTAGTGACACAGACTAAGGCACCAGTTTTTCAAATGGTCCAACTTCTATTTAGGAATATCACTGAAATGGCCAGAATTTCAAGGGTGCCGAGACTACCTCATTTAGATATCTAAATGGGAGCTGAACTCTTGAAAATCTGGCTCTAATTGTCTAATCCCAGTCCCTTGGTGTGAAATATTATAGGATTATTAACAGCAAAAGAATTGCTTTTGCTGGTCAAAGTTACTTATGTCTCTTTCTTTGCTTATTTTATGTTTGAAAATCAAGGTGGGAGAACAGCAGCTTCAGGGCTTAAATCAATCTCTAGATACCAGAGATCAGGATAAAACCTAAATTGGTGGGGGCGAGGGCAGATTATCTCACATTAATCCTCCCTACTATGGTCTGGGATATCTGGTACTGGCTGCTGTTGGGAGATGGGACACTAAACTAGATAGACTCAGATCCAATCTGGCAATTCCTATGATCATGAATGAACAAACAGAGCTTTAACTCCTACTTACTGGGTTTAACTGAACATTACATTATAGAGGCATTGGTCGAGACTCTAGATGAGGTTGAGTTGCGTTCTGCACTTAAAGCAAGGATTTTACCTCATCGTCATGGCTGAAAAATAGTGTATTCTCCCCAAAAGTACATCTCTTTGAGAATTTACAAGCAAATCTTAATGAGTTTCAGAGCTACAATTATTTTAAAAGGGGTCTATTAAAAATAGCATTTTTCTTTGCTCTGAATTATCTTAATGCACTAATGCAGATACTATTGACTTTCCGTATAGTTAAAGTTAATTAAAATCGTGCATAGGCTATGTTTGAAGAAATTCATTTGTAATTAATCTGAAAGTATTGATTGTTGAATTTAATTATTATTATAAATGTTACAGAAAGTTCAGATCATCAGCTCAGGTAAAGTTTGGTTTCTGCTCTTACATCAGCATTATTAATTGCCCCCAAATTTCATTAATATGGAGTTAATGTTGCCCTGTGCAGCCTTATGTCCTTCCAAAATGTGGAAAAGGGGTAATCCTGAACCTCAAAATCATGAAATACAAAATTAAGGTACATACTACTTTCTATGGTGGGCAGATGCCAGCTCAGACTAACACATATGAAAAGACTAAGCTTTGTTATTGTTACAGAAGAGAGAACACCTATATTGGACCTGGGATCAAGTCAACAATTGAGAATGACAGGAAAGCTGTTTAAAATAGAACACAATTTGTTGTGCAGCATCAAACTTTAGTAGTGAAACATACGAACATCACAAAAATAATCTTACATAGGCATTCACATCATCATGGTAAAATATTCAAGATCCATTTCACCTTGAATGTGGGCATAGTTGAAAAGAGCTACAGTGAAAGATGAGATGCTGTAGTCCATGATTTATGCTTTATATTCAGGATGGAAAAAAAATTCATGCCCAAACAGTATCTTTCTTTCAGTGTCTGTGGTTGATGGTGTCCTTCTCAAGCATAAGCACATCATGATCCATCTGAACTCAGAAACAAATATTCTAATGGCCACTTATGAAGGACATGTGGGTATAGAGAAGCTCTAAAGAAGGACACAGAAAACAAAATTGCCAGGCATCAAAGGCAACATCATTGATATGTTAAATGCCTGTGCCATATGCCAAATCTATAGGCCAACCATACCCAAAGAACCATGAATAAATATGGATGTGATAGCTGAAGATATTTTTACTCTAGAGGACATAGATTATTTGGATACATTTGATGCATACAAAAGTTACTCAGAGGTAGAAATATTGATGGAGGCCACATGAAACCATGTCATCAGGAAACTCACAGCTAATTTTTGCTAGATTTGGGGTTTCAGAAGTAGTGAGGACCAAGAATGGACCAGTTTGCTAGTAGAGACTTTAAGACTTTTGCAGCTAAATATGGATTTAAATATATTACTTCTAGTCCTAGGCATCTGAAGTATAATGGGTTTGCAGACTGTAGTGTAAAACTGTTGAGTCTTAAAAAGAAAAATACATGTGATGGGGGGCCCTATTACTGCATTGCTGAATTATAGAAAATCATCATTAGATGATGGGAAGTCACCTGTGGAGCTTCTGCTAGGGCATTTGTGAGCCATTAGTGTTCAGAGTAATAAACCGGTTCTTGTCTACTGGCAGTGGTTACTCTATGTCATCAACATATATGAACTAAACATGATGTGAACTAAACATCATCAGCTAGAGATCAAAGCCTGTAGCTCAGGCACAAATGGATGCAGAAAGAAGGGAAAGATGTAAAGACAAAGTCCCACTATGCAAAACGCCAGTGCATCTGAGGGACACACACACTGGAGAATCTGTTAAAATTTGGAATAATGTTCTTGAGGAGGTAAGACTGAGGTGATTCATCTGGTTGTTCCAAAATCATAGAAGATCAAAACAAAATTAGAATTTTTGTTGAGACAAAATTGTGAGCATCTTTTACTGGTACCATTAATAAATGTCCCAGGTGAACTACCACCAGAGGTAAAACAGGATTTACCAGTAAGACCACCTACAATCAAATTAGGGGCATTCCAGTAATAACACCAACAAATACTGATATGTTACAGCCTGTTGAGCCTCTAAGGGATGTGGATCTATCAGACACAAGATCATCAGATACCAAGGTTGATTATCTGGGAATCACACCACCCTGACCACAGGAAACTGATGTCTCAAAATACCCATTCGAGGAGACTGTCTCAGTGGAGATGACAACAATATTAATGATGCATTAGAATCATCAAAAACCAAAAAGACTAATTGAAAGCTACTGTGCAGTAGTGGAATCATGTTTCCACTCTTCATGATTTAATAGGTTTTAGTTTCATTCTTTGGTTGTTAAAAGAAGGATGTGCTGAGTATTCTAATATACTAATTCATATGAATAAGAAGGATCATGAACCCAGGGATCAGTAGCCAGACATGCCGTTTTCTATGCCTGACTTAAATCCAAGTTTTGCCTTGAGAAAGAGTAGTAGTTAGACCTTCTTCAACTATGCTCATATGTTCTGTTCCTGAAATGTTATGTAGTATCTGTAAGGATAGAATGCTAGTGTGTGTGTTATTGATGTGTTAGGCATCACTGAAAGAGGGCAGCATCTCTTGAAATTGACTTCACAATTTAAAACGGAATTCAGACTGGGGAATCTTGTAATAGGGCTAGACACACAAGCATTTTTAGCCTGATATCCATTTTGGTAGAGAGACCACATGCAAGGAGCTCACAATCTGATCACTAATTCTCCCTTCAGCAACTTGGTGTAACTTTCTGCTATGGATATCATCAGGCTGCTAACTAGGCTTTTGACACCACCAAGAAGCAGGCATGAAAACCTAAACTACCCTGACACACCTAATGCTAAAGTCCACTAAAAAGCCAGTAAGGCATAAACTCCAGATTTTTCAACTTTTAATTATTATTCTTTTTTCTCTTGGAAAGGAAAGAGCAAAAAGAGATACAATTGAGATGGGGAAGAGAAAGGACACACCTTTGCTTTATTGTAAATCAAGTTATCAGGAAGTTCATCATGTTACGATTCCTCCCACATCATTATCTTGGCCACACTGAATAGCATCATATACATTCTATTCCTGTTTCCTTGTTAAATGTAAAATATAATGCACTGAATTATTGTTTGTTATTAATGTATACCATAATATAGAGATGATGTGAAATGTGGTTGAGCTAGTTTTGCAGGAGAAATTCTTATGGTTATAATTTCCTGAATGCTTGAGATCTCAATATTAGTGCATTAGTGCAATGGTATTTTTGTTCTCTTTTTGCGCTTGAAATAATATATTGTAATATAATATACCTGCAATCCCAGAGCTAGGTAGCATAAGCAGGCAGTATTGTGTAATAGCTAGAACAGGGGACTGGGAATCAGAAGTCCTGTGTTCTAGTTCTGGACTTGCCATTGACTCATTGTATAACTCTTGGCCACTTGCCTATTCTCTCTGTGCCTAAGGTTTCTTGTATTGAAAATGGAGATAATACTTAGCACCTTCATAAAAAGCTGTGAGCCCCTGATGTAAAGGTCTAATACAATATGATGACTTACTGATTGGTTGAAAGACATCTTGACTGGGATCAGAACAGAGACAAGGGAATTCAAACAAACCACTCCAGACATGATTCATCAGAGCCCTGCACTTTGTATATAAAATGCTATCATTCTGGATGCATGACCTTTGACAGGATGCAGGCTAAGTGCATCAAATGCCTAGGTAACTACCAGGAAGAGAAAATATTAAACCTCAAGTGGGAAATATCAAGGCCTTACAAATTACTTTTCCCAATTTATCTGTAATCCTGGAGTGAAAAAGGGTTACATGTTTGATTTACAGATAATAAGATGTCTTCTGTAGAAGACACTTTTATTAAGTGGTCATCTAGGTATAGGTACACATACATCACTACCTTCTTAGGTATGCTGCCACTACAGGCAGACATTTTGTAAACACCCTCAATGCTATAGACAACCTAAAAGGGAAGACCTCGTACTGAAAGTGGTTCTCTCCTATCAAATATTTCTGATAACATTATCTTAAAGTTTTTTTTAAAATTCAGAGCTAGAAATCAATCCTGAAGGGAAAGAGAAAGGATAATAGAAATGAGAGGTATAATTTTTTTTTTCCATTTTCTCATGTTAGGTGCTTAATTTCCTTAAATCCAAAATAGGGCAAAGGCCCCCATATTTTTTGACATTATATAATAACATGAATAAAAACTCCTTCCTCTGTGATTTCACAATCATAGGATAAGAAGGAAGTTCCTCTTGTGGATCAGTAACTGGTTGAAAGATAGAAAACAAAGGGTAGAAATAAATGGTCAGTTTTCAGAAAGGAGAGAAGTATAAATAGTGGTGTTCCCCCTCAGGTTCTGAACTGGTACCAGTGATGTTCAAAATATTCATAAATGATCTGGAAAAAAGGGTAAACAGTGAGATGGCAAAATTTGCATATGATACAGAATTATTCAAGATAGTTAAGTCCAAAGCAGACTGCAAAGAGTTACAAAGGAATCAAATCAAACTGGATGACTGAGCAACAAAGTGGCAGATAAAACTCAGTGTTGATAAATGCAAAGAAATCCACATTGGAAAACATAATCCCAATTACGCATAAAAATGAAGGGATCTAAGTTAACTGTTAGCACTCAAGAAAGAGATCTTGTAGTCACTGTGAATTATTCCCTGAAAACATCTGCTCAGTGTGCAGTGGCTGTCAAAAAAACTAAAAGAAGGATAGGAACCATTAGAAAAGGAATAGATAATAAGACAGTAAATATAATAATTCCTCTATATTAATCCATAGTATGCCCACCCCTGGAATACTGCATACAATTTCAGTCAAACCATTTCAAAAAAGATATATTAGAATTGGAACAGGTACAGAGAAGGGCAACAAAAATGATTAGGGGTATGGAACGACTTCTATATGAGGAAAGATTAAAAAGTTTAGGATATTTCATCTTGTAAAGGAGACTATTAAGAAGGGATATGATAGAGGTCTATGAAATCTTGACTAGAACTGAGAAAGTGCATAAGGAAGTGTTCATTACTCTTTCAAATAACACGAGAACCAAGGGTCACACAATGAAATTAATAGGCAGAAGGATTGAAACAAACAACAGGAAGTATTTCTTCACACAATGCATTGTCAACCTGTGGAATGCATTGCCAAAGGATGGTGTAAAGGCCCAAACTAAAACACTATTTTTTAAAAAAAAACTAGATAAATTCATGGAGGATAGGTCCACCAATGGCTGTTAGCCAAGTTGCTCAGTGATTCAAACCATGCTCTGATTTGTCCCTAGGACCTCTTAGCCAGAAGCTGAGAGTGGACAACAGGGGATAGATCACTTGATTGCCTCTTCTGTTCATTCCCTCTGAAGCACCTGGCATTGGCCTCTGTTGGAAGACAGGATACTGGGCTAGCCAGACCATTGGTCCTAACCAGTATGGCCATTCTTATATCCATCTGATCATCCACTGCTCAGAAGTACCTTGCTCAGCTTTTGAAGGAACATAGTAAAAGTTGAGCAAATAGAACATTTAGAGGGAGAATGCCCCTTCCCAAACATCTGACATCTTATAACTATAACTGAAGTAAATAGCACTATGCAGACACTAGTAACTAAAGGCTACCTAAACTATCTAACATGCATCCACTGGGATCTTGAAGTAACTTCCTAACCATTCAGCTGGTGACATTTGAAGGACCATGCTAGGTTACTGTACCATTCTTAATTAGCCCTCAAATCAACATAATTTAATACAATGTGAATATCATTTCCCCCTTGCTATGCTTGTGTGTGTGTGTGTGTGTGTGTGTGTGTGTGTGTGTGATGTTGAGCATCAGCATTGTTTGGAGATGACACATAAATTAAGTACAGAAAGAAAACAAAGACAGCTGCAAAAGAATCTCAGATCTGAACAGACCCAAGTTTTGAGGAGATTTGGATTCATATTCTGATCCACATTTTTAGTCTCCTTTCTGTATGATGAACTGAAGTAAAACTCAAGAAACTTTGGGAATATTCAATTCCATCTCTGTTATAATTATAATAGCTTGACCAGCTCAGTGGTATCTGACTCATACTTCAAACCATCAAATCTGAGTCCCAGAGTCTCTTTATTTTACGCTATGGAAAAAATTTGCATTTGAAAATTATGTCTGAGCTTCTTCCTTACATTTAGCAGAGTATGCGCTAACGTCAGTGAGGAGCTGCTAAAAAGGAATGATGTGCCTCACTATCAATAAAACAGTCACTCCTCCACATTCGCTTCTCATTGTTTGTCACAGCATTACAGCTTGTTTTGCATGAATGATTTCTGTAATATTGACTCAATTTGTGTCAATCTGCATTTTCACACATCCTTGAACAGCTTGTACATTTTTTTCCTAAACACTAGAGTGCTGTCAGTCTCATTTACTTTCCACAGAAAGCACTAGTTCTGCACATAAAGTTCAGAGACAATAGCATAGAAGCTTATTTAAAATGTTTTTGTGAAAATTACCAAAGAAGTATATTTGTTTGAAGTTTTGAATGATCAATCATGAGCAATATAATAGACAATCACTTCCCAAATGACAGGAGTTTTAGTCACTTCTGGGAAAGCAGCTATGCATAAGATGGGGAAGTGATATTGCCATTGCAGCAAATATATTCTGTCACAAGAAATGCAGAGGTGAGGTGCTCATTAATACATTCCTTTGCTCTTAAAAATTCCATTGCCCTCTTCAAAGATTGAGGCAATTGATACTAGGAGCTAAATTTATCTAAGTGTCTAGCCTGGTTTTCAAAGGCAGCACTCCTGCTGGGAAGGGGACAAGTGGTGGAGAGGAAAATTGGCATCACGTTCCCCAACAATGGCAGGTCCAAATACAGAAGTGGCCAGTGTAAGCTAAGAAGGGGCACAACACATGCTCTCAGCATTGTCTCCAATAAGGGCTCCAATGGGAATCCAGGCACCTCCTCTAGCAGAAAACCCAAAGGGAGAGCAGTAGTGGAAAACCTTCTTTCCCTTGAGTGAAACTCAAAGCACAGGGGGTCTGTAGCAAGGTGGTCTGGTGCCCAACCGCTCCGCAGAGGGACGAGCCTCCCCAGAGGCAAGAGGGGGCGGAGCTGGAGAAACCTGCGCCCCTCCCCCAGAGGTCAGCCGGCCGACC
>ML677334.1:8942768-8976064 GCA_007922305.1 Dermatemys mawii | reverse complement strand
CCCCGCAGAGGGACGAGCCCCAGTGGCGACCCCCTACAGGGTCCAACTGGTGAAGATGCAACATATACTTTCATGCACCATGTTTAGTGAATCTGGCCCTAGAAAGGGCCACAGACATATTTCTATCACAAGATTCCCTTTATTTCTTCTATCATTCCACATTCTTTATTAGAGATAAAAATTATGAAAGTAGGTTTCTGGAACATTAGAACAATATTTGCAACAACAAAAGCTGTGCAGATAATCAAAGACACATAATCTCTAAATCTTTGAAGGAAATCAATGTTTATGGCTAGGAGATTTCAAAATGATTTAATAATGAGAGTCAGGGAGGAAAGATGGTTACCACTCAGAGGCAATAAAGTTAATTATGGTTTCCAGAGAATACAAAAAGTGCTGAGACTGGGATACAATTAAGACCAGTTGCGTGGTATCAGCTAGGTTACAACATGATACATGAAAATTACAATTATACAATGTTACGTACTAACAGACAACTACAATGAGGAGATCAAATGTCAGTTGTACAGTTGCCTATAAACTCTGATAAAATTCCCAAGCATGGCATCTGTGTAATAGTGGGGGACTTCAATGCCAAGATAGGGGATGACAACAACAGAGTGGAGAAAGTAATGAGCAAATATGGCCTTAGTTCCCACAATCAAAATAGTAAAAGATTTGATAGAGCTCGGCCTTGTATTCCCACACACATTTATTCATAAAATAATTGGGAATTCTCCAGGTGGAGTCACCAGGAAACAGACTGACTATGTAAGTAGTGGTTACCACTACTTAGATAGTAGTAGTAGTAGTAGGTCAACTGTTCAGGAGGTCACAGCTCGCAGAGTAGCTGATGTTGGAAGTGACCATAATTTGTAAGTGGCAAGACTGGAGGTCAAACTCAAGGAAAATAACTTCTCCACCCCAAAAGATGAGGGAGAGCTATGAACAGAGGCAGCTAACATGAGAGCTTTGGTGGGTGCAGTTGCAGACTTTGTGCTTGGAGGTAGCTGGACTTGGTGAGTGCCATGTTTGGTCTATCTTTGGGTTGTTTGACTGTTTATTTGGTCTCTGTGTATGGGCTGCCATGGTCCCCTGGGTAAGCACCTGAGGCAGATCTGTTTATTGGTGCCTTGGAAAAGTCCAAGGAGATCTGGCCCTTGGAGCTTTGATCAACCCTACCTTTTGAAGCCTAAGTGTTTAATTACTTCCTGATTTTGAGGAGCAGAGCTAAGCTGAGCTGAACAGGGAGATTTGGTATAAAAATCAGTTGTTAGGTGAACTTGAGAGCTGTGAACAGTGGCAGCTAACAGAAAAGTGATGGAGGGCCCAGAGAGGGAATGTGAGAGGCTTTCCTTTCTGGGTCAGCTCTACGTGTAATTTCATGGTGGCCAGCAATGGAACAATGGTGGTAATTTGCAACAAATGATGCCATGGTCTCTTTCCAGCCTGAAGCCAGAATGAATTTCCTGTCCATGAATTTTGCTGCATGTACCAATAGCGAGGTAATATGCGGATGTGCACCACTAGTAGAAACAAAAGAAACCCCTAGATAATTTGTAGAAAGTTACCAGAAGGATAATTACCCTACAAGGATAGGTTAGGCATTTTAGAACTCATTACTCAAAGAATTGATTTTCAGCATATGACAGGGATCAGCAACTTGGCACGTGGCCCCCTAGGGTAAGCACCTTTGGCGGGCCTGGCTGGTTTGTTTACCTGCCACGTCCACATGTTCGGCCGATCGCAGCGCCCACTGGCCACGGTTCGCCACTCCAGTCCAATGGGGGCTGCGGGAAGCAGCGGCTAGCACTGTGCCGCTTCCCGCAGCCCCCATTGGACTGAAGCGGTGAACTGCAGCCAGTGGGAGCCACGGTCGGTGAAATGCCAGGTAAACAAAGCGGCAGAGCCCACTAAGGGTGCTTAACCTGCGGTCCTGTGTGCCAACATTGCTGCTCCCTGCCCTATATTATAGAGATTTCATTGAGGAGACCAACATTTCTCAAACTGAAAGTCCTGACCTAAAGGGGAGCTGCAGAGGGGCTGTGGTATTGCCACCCTCACTTCCGTGCTTCCTTCAGAATTGGGTGGCCAGAGATTGAGCTGTTGGCCAGGCGCCCAGGTCTGAAGGCAGCACTCAACCAGAAGCAGCACAAAAATAAAGATAGCAATATCATTCCATGCCACCCATACTTCTGCACTGCTGCCTTCAGAGATGAATGGTTAGAGAGTGGCGGCTGCTGACTGAAGGCCCAGCTCTTCAGGCAGCAGTGCAGAAATAAGGGTGGCAACACCATAGCATGCCACCCTTACTTCTGCACTTTTGCTTGCAGCGGCTCTGCCTTCGGAGCTGGGCTCCTGGCCAGCAGCCACTGCTCTCCAGCTGCCCATCTCTGAAAGCAGCACCGCTACCAACATCAACGCAGAAATAAGGGCAGCAGTACCACATGGCCCCTACAATAATCTTGTGACCCCTCCACCCACAACTCCTTTTGGGTCAGGACCCGTACAGTTATAACACCATGAAATTTCAGATTTAAATAGCCGAAATAATGAAATTTATGATTTTTTAAAATCCTATGACTAAGAAACTGATTTAAATGGACATGAATTTGGTAGGGCCCTAGTGGTGCTTCGTATCGGCACTAATGACACTCTATTCCCTGCACTGAGGGATATGTCATAGATAATAGATGACTTCAAGGAAAGTGGAAGCATGCCCAACAAGAAGAATATTCAAACAACAGTTTCTGACATCCTTCCTGACACAAGCAAAGGAAGACAGAAGGCAGAAGATACTGGAAGTGAATTGCTAGTTAGGTAAGTGGAGTAGGGTTTTGTGTGGAGCATTGGTCCACTTTCTATGGGCAGAAGGAGCTGTATCTTTTGGATGGCCTCCAGGCTGCTTTGAGTATTCTAAAAGGCGTTAAATTAACAAAAAGGGGAGGGTCAAAAGAAGGAGATATGAGCACTCATTTAGCACAGAATTCAGACATTGAGAACAAAATTAATCAAGGTACCAAAGGACATAAAAAGAGAAGAAATTACTCAATTGTCCACACACCAATGCTAGAGGTCATGGTGACAAACAAGAGGAACTGGAACTGCTCATTTATGAGCTTAAATTCAATCTAGTTGGCATTACTGATACCTAGTGGTATGATTCACATGACAGGAATGTTAAAAGTCAATGGTTATAACCTATTTAGGAAGGATCAAGTGAGAAAAAAAGGTGGGGAAGTGGCACTCTGTATAAAAATGGCATTAGCAGTTTCTGAGTCACTAATCATTCAGAAGAACAGGATCTTGACTGCTTATGGATCAATGTCCTAACAGATAAAGCACAAGATGGTGTTTTAGATGGTGTATGATACAGACTATCAATTTACCATAGAGATCACATTCCTTTTGCTCCTATCTATAATGTGTATGGAAAAAAAAATGTGAAATTCTGGGGGACTTCAATCTGAGTGACATATACTAGAGGTCTAATGCTGCGATTAGCAAATCATCCTTGAAATGTCTAAATATTATAGACAATTTCCTAACTTAAAAAGTGTTGCATCCAACAAGAGGAATTCTATATTAGACTTTGTCTTGACAGATAAAGAGGAATTGAATACAGAACCAAAAAATAGTGGTAACGTAGGTATATGTGTTTTTGATGTGAGGACATTTGTAATGTGCAAACAGAAAAAAGTCCAAACCAGTAATAAATATACTTGCTGCTTTTAAAGGGCCAATTTCAAAAGGCTGGAAACAATTATGAGATAAAGCAGCTCAGCTGAATTTAATTAAAAATGTGATTATTTAAGAACATTTTACTAGGTGCCCTAAAAGCCACAGTAAAGGAACAGCACTGTATTGGTTAACAAAATGACACACACAAAAAAAAGCAAACAGAAGAAAGGGGAAGTTGATAGAAATACATGCAAATCAGACACTACGAACTACAGAAAATGGATAAGGGGAATCAGTGGGACACAAGGAGAAATCTATGGCAAGAAAAATTAAGGACAATGAGGAGGAGAGTTTTTTTGTAAGCAACAAAAATAATCCTAATCATGGCATTGGTCCATTACTAAATGGAAGTGGTATCATTATCAATAAGAACGTAGAAAAGGCAGAAGTGCTCAATAAATATATGTTTGTCTTTTGGGAAAGCAGATGTAGTCATAATACTCTTTCAATTCCACAAGTATTTCAGGAGGATGTTAAACAGCAGCGACTAAAGTTAGACACTTTTAACTCAGCAGTCCAGAGAACTTTTATCCAAGAGTTTTGAAAGAGTTGGCTAAGGAACTCACTGGACTATTAATGTTGATTTTCAATAAGTTTCAGAACATTAGAGGAGTTCCAGGAGTCTAAAGGAAAGCTAATGGAAAATATATAAAAAAGGGTAAATGGGATGACTTGGGTATTATAAGTCTATCACTCAGACATCTATTTGGGGCAAAATAATGGAGCAGGCTGTCAAGGAACTCACTTAATAAAGAATAAATGAGGGTAACATAATTAGTGGCAATCAAAATTTGCTTTATGGAAAATAGATCTTGTCAAACTAATTTGATATCTTTTTTATGAGTTTACAAGTTTGGTTGATAAAGGTAATAGTGCTAATGAAATATACTTAGAATTCTGTAAGGCACTTGCCTTAGTACCACTTGACATTTTGATTAAAAAATTAGAATTATACAAAATTAACATGGCACACAAATGGATTAAAAGTTGGCTAGCTGATAGATCTCAAAATGTAACTCTAAACTGGGAAGCATAATCAAAGGCATTTCTAGTGGGTCATACAGAAATTAGTTCTTGGTTGTGCACTATTTAATATTTTCATCAGTCACCTGGAAAAAACCTTAAATAATCACTGATAAAGTTTGCAGGTGACACAAAAATTGGGGGAATGGTAAATAATGAAGAGGAAAGGTCATTGATACAGAGTCATCTGTATTGCTTGGTAATCCAGGCAAACAAACAAACAATACTTGTTTTAATACAGCTAAATATAAATGGATACATCTAGGAACAAATAATGTAGGCCATAGTTACAGATTAGGGGATTCTGTCGTGCAAATCTGGAACTCTAGAGAAGATTTGAGGTGATGGTGGATAACCAGCTGAGTATGAACTCCCAGTACAACACTGTGAGCAAAAGTGTTGATGTGATCATGGGATGCATCAACAGGGGAATTTTGAGCAGAAATAAATGAGGTTATTTTACTTCTATATTTAGCATGGATGCAATCACTGCTGGAAAACTGTGTCCAGTTCTGGTGCCCACAATTCAAGAAGGATGTTGATAAATTGGGAGAGTTAATAGAAAAGTCATGAAAATGAATAAATGATTCAAAAACATGCCTTACAGTGACAGATACAAGATATTCAAACTATTCAGCTTTAAAAAGAAAAGTTTAAGGAGCAATTTGATTGCAGTCTGTAAATACCCACATGGGGAATATTTGATAATTAGCTCTTCGGTCTAGCAAAGAAAGAGATGACATGATCCAAAGGGTGGAAATTGAAGCTAGACAAATTCAGACTGGAAATAAGGCATACATTTTTAGTGGTGATGGTAATTAGCTAGTAGAATAATTTGCCAAGGGTTAGGGTTGGGGATTTAAATCAACATTGGAGTCATTCACGCACACTTCAGATCATCTGTTTCCAGAAAGGAAATGCCAATCTACTACCAATGTTGCAGCCTACTTATATTAAGGGTGAAGTGTGCAATGTTGGAAGCCACATCATCTCTCCAGCATATGCGGGGCCATCTGCATGGTGTTCTTCATCCAGCTTTTGTTGGATCAAACTGATAAATTTGGCATGCTGGCATAGACCCCAGCAAATAGCGCAGATGGCCAAGTCACCAGAGCCAGCACTGAGTCACTTGGGGAAGACACTGGAAGCTAGCTGGTCCAAAGTATGACCTTCTCATTCATAACATGATGAATCCACCACGTGCCTTCAAAAAGTCATTACTGTTTCCTGCTGCAAGTGTCCAGATGGCACAGTTACATCTCTAAGCTGGCCAAGGTTTCATAGCCATATAAAGGGACAGAAGCTACTGCTTACATGCAAATGTTTCCACTCCAATTCCATTCCAAGCCAACTCTTCATGAGCTTATTAAGACCACCTTAAGGAATATACACTGCCTACAGCAAGCTGGATTTTTCTCTTGACGTGGAACCAGATTTTTAGCATTAGACAAATTATTAAAAAAGCCCAAGAGCTTGGGTACAGGAAAGATGAGGTGTATATAGCATTTACTGATTTAAAAGCTACCTTAGACTCTGTTAATCTGTTGGCTCTGACTGCAAGCTTCTGCTGTGCCTGGCAAGCTCCTCAACCTTTGCATATAAATGCATTGCCAAAGTGAGAACTATGTCTTCTTAACCACTAGGATGTCCAATGTGTTGTGTACAGGTGTGGCAGCTGTCACAGGTGCATGGATGCCCCTGATCTGCTCAAAACCATTATTGACCATATGATGGAAGCCACGACAAGCCACATGCCGAGGTGGTACTGCATAACAGACATGGAATATGTGGATGACATAGCTATATCTGAATCCTCACAAACTAATCTCATCAGTGGTCTGAATATATTTAAAGAAGTAGTAAATAAGCTTGGTCTTTAAGTCAACTGGAAGAAGACCAAATTGATTAAAGTGGCTGACAGAACTTTACTCCTACTCATTGTAGCTAATGGACAAGAAGTTGGATTAGTTATCTTGTTGTCCCCTAGGACAGATGTTACCTTGCTGACATGAAACACAATCAGCAAGGCTACAGATGTTATGCACACTCTTTGGCATCACCACCACATAACAACTCAGACTAACGTGTATTTATCAAGATTGATTTTTGTCTAAAATGTATGTTCTAGGAATTAATTTGAAGAAGTTCTGTGGCCTGCATTATACAGCTGGTAAGAATAGAAGATCTCAGTTGCAGAAGTGACAAAGAGTCCTGTGGCACCTTAAAGACTAACTAAAATTTTTTTAGAGCATAAGCTTTCATGCATGCATCCGACGAAGTGGGTATTAGCCCACGAAAGCTTATGCTCTAAAAAAAATTTAGTTAGTCTTTAAGGTGCCACAGGACTCTTTGTCACTTCTGCAATTCCAGACTAACACGGCTACCCCTCTGATTCTTAAGATCTCAGTTGGCTCTCTGGCACTGGAATCTATGAAAATGCTTTAAGAAAATGGACAGTAAAAGGCTAATAAGCAAGACATTATGACAGCAATTTCAAACTGAAGAACAGACTTCAGGTGCGCTAAGACAGACACAGTACAAGAAGTCATATTGATATATCATGGTCTTCTCTACTTGACAATATCACATAACTGTAGCTGGTTTTCAGACAAGTGAACCTAAAGCCTGGATAAGTGAGGATACATGGAATTGTGTGAAAGAAGGAAACAAGTCAAAGCAAACAACTTCTCTTCAAAAACAGTCCTGGAAAAAGCAGCAGCAAAACAATCAGTATAAAACTGACATTAGAGCAATAAAAAACAGCATGTGAAGAGACAAGAGGACGTACTTGGATTAGAATGCCAAAGAAACTGAAGCAGCTGCTAAAAGATGTAACAGTGAAACACTATTAGTTCAACAAGCTCCTAGCTGAAACGTTTACACCAGATGCAGGTCCTGTCAGGGATAAACTAGGACAAACTTATAAACAGAAAAAAAAAGTGTGCACAGAGCACAAAAAATTCTGCATGGATTAACACCAGAAGAAAATACTGACTTTTGACAAAGAAATTAAAGACTTAAAATTAGATATCGTAATGTCTTACATAACCGCCTCTCCCCAACATAGTAAAAAGGCAATAAAACCTTGGGAAAGTAGCAGGTAAAGAGCTAATCATTGGGAAAATGCTGAAAATTTGTGATGATGAGACTTCTGATAAAATCACAGAGCTCTTCAACAAACTATGGGAGCAGGAAAAGCTTCCAGAAAAATGGAAAATGGCATTATATTCAAAATACACACACATACAATATAAATAAAAACCAACCCTGATCTAAATGATTTTAACAAATAGAAAGGTGTTACATTCCTTTCACTGATAAGAAAAGTCCTTTGCAGTATCATCTTAAGGAGAATACAGGAAACAGTCAAGTTGTACCTAAATGAATAGCAGGATGGATTTTGACCCAGAAGATCATATATCTACTAAATTTTCACAGTAAGAGTGAACATTGAAGAGAGCATTCAATGACAAAACCCACTCATTATAACCTTCATAGATTTCAAGAACGAATTTTCAGCCTCCATTGTAATTCACTGGGGAGAATCTTGAAGTGTTATGGTACGCCTACAAAAATAATTAACATAATTCAGACTTTATATCAAAGTGCAGCATGCACAGTTAAAATTAATGAAGGCTAGACTGAATGGTTCAACTTAGATACCAGCGTCAAACAAGAATGCATTCTTTTTCCTATCAGAGAAAACACAGATGGTACAATGCAAGCATTGCCTGGCTCAAACAAGAGAGCAGAAAATCTTAATTTTGTTGATAACATATTCTTAAGTGACAGCCCAACCAACATTCAAGTAAAGACCAAAAAAAAAACCAAAAACAAAAGCCCATCCAGCATTTCAAAAAATATGGGGTCAATAATCATTTATGGAAAAACAAATATAATGAGAATCCCAGCAACTACCAACTCAAACATTACTTTAGAAGGCAAAGGAATAAAGACAGTGAGTCAATTCACATACTTTGGCAGTAACATTCAAGCCAATAGGGAAGTCCAGGAGAAAATAATATCACAAATTGGCAAAGCAGCAGCTGCATTTATCACCTTAAACAAGGCTTGGTCATAGAAAATCTCCAACTTAAAGATCAAACTACAAATCTTCCACTCAAATGTTATTTCTATTTTAACATATGAATGTGAAAGTGGAAATCCATCAAAAGTAAAAAGATGTTTAAATGTCTTTGAAAACAAATGCCTCAGGAAAATACTAGGTATTAAATGGAAGGAATTTATAAAATAACAAGATTTGTCAGAGAATTCCACATCCCTTTATCTCTAAAAATATCCAGAAAAGGCAATTGAACTCTTTGGGACCTACATTAATAACGAAGCCAGAAGTTCTGCCATTACAGGTGTGCCATTGGGCAATTAGAGGAAAATGCAAAGGGGAAAAGTAAAATAATTCCTCTATCAAACACTACTCAGAGACAGTAAACTTGTGGGACATAGTCACATAACTGACATGCAAAGAGTGGCCTAGGATGGAGAGAATGGTGAATCTTCTTCATGCCTTAAGCAATGTCTAATAGCACAAAAATAATTTATATTTGACATAATACAGCCAGCAGGAAGAAGTTATATGCATGGTTCTCCTAAAAGGCCAACGCTTCTAATGGGAAGATCATTACACCCTGAGACAAATAAGGTGTCTTAACAAATGAATTCAGGGTACACTTCAAGGTGTACACTTCAACTTATGGATCTTATTTGCTCTTGAAAGCAATCTTGCCTTTTTGTGTCACTCTGACTGCTCAAAGAGGCTGGAATTGATTAGTGCTTCCCAGCATAAAGGAGTTATAGAGTCAGTGTAGCTGACTCTAATGCCCCCTCTATTTCTCCCAACCCTGGCTGAGAAGAGAGTGAAGACGTACCCCAAGTCCTGATGTTCTTTGGCTAGTCATAGCTGGCAAAGGCCCTATTTGGGCTTTTACTAACTGGCACAGGCTAGAGTGGGGCCAATTAAACAGTTTAGAGTAATCTAAACTCAAACCAGTGCCGTAGACCCAGCCTGTGAACCTGGAAATAACCATTGACCCGGTACTATGCAGCAGAATATTTGGTCCTATCCATCTACTTAAGAGGTTGTATAAACAGTATACTTACCATATAATTTCAGTTTATTTGGTGACATTGCATTCTATATGATTTTTATGAAAATATGCTGATGAGTGTGAATATAATGTAACAAAGATATGCTTCATGCAAAAGGTCTCTTGTAAGGTATCATTACTAAGCTTATAATCTGCTGAATTTGGTCATCCTATCACTCTTGTATCTGAAACAAGAAATATGAAATATAACTCTGAGGGCTATTGTAATTATGCAAAGTGTGGGCCATTAATGGTGGTTTGGAATCTTGATGGCTCCCGTCAGCCAGGGCAATTGACTGTGGATGGCTCTGTTTGCAGGAAGGCCTTCCTGTGAGTCAGTCTGGGAGGAATGAAGGCTTGGAGTCTCACGGGAAAGGTGACCGTGTCACCTGGTACTGAAATCCATCTTAAACTTGGAGCTTTTCCATTTAGAAGGGGGCGGGGACCTGGAGAGATAGAAGATTCCCATCTTGTGCCAAAAAAATAAAAGGGAGTGGAAGAGAACAAAGGGGGCTGCAATCATGAGAAATCCCCTAGCTACCACCTGAGTCGGAACAAGGGCTGTACTAGGGGAAAGGATGGTGCCCAGACTAGGAAGGTGTCCAGTCTGTGAAAGAAACTTATTGAAACATCTCTGAGGGTGAGATTTTATCTGTATTCAGTTTTATAACTGTATTACATATAGACTTGCACATTTTATTTTATTTTACTTTGTAATTCACTTTGTTCTGTCTGTTACTACTTGGAACCACTTAAATCCTATTTTATGTACTTAATAAAATCACTTTTTCTTATTAATTAAACCAGAGTATGTATTAGAACCTGGTGGGGGATGGGGAGCAGCTGTGAATATCCCTCTATCAGTATTATAGAAGGTGAACAATCTATGAGTTTATTCCATATAATCTTTATACAGGGTAAAATGTATTTATTTGGGATTTGGGCCCCAGTGGGAGTTGAGCATCTGAGTGTTAAAGACAGGAACACTTCCTAACCTGTTTTCAATTGACCCTACAGCTGTCAGGGGACATGGTTCAGACCTGGGTCTGGGTTTGCAGCTGGCTTGCGAGTCTGACTCAAATCAGGCAGGAATCTGGAGTCCCAAGGTGGTAGGGCAGGAAATCAGGAGCAGAAGTAATCTTGACACATCAGCTGGAAACCCCAAGGGGGTTTCTGTGATCTAACTTGTCACAGTGGTATAAACAGTATACTTACCATATAACTGCAGTTTATTTAGTCTAACTACTACTAAAGTCAAATGCGGTGTTCAACATAATGGTGTCACATCAAGGGTCACTGAAAAAATATCAGTCAGTGGTATCATTGCAGATGGCCTAGTATTGAAATTCCCAGTCCATTTCAGTATATACAAAATGCCTGCGGCTTGTCAGGTAATCTGAACCTCCTAGAAACTGACAATGTAGAACATCTCTCCAGTGACCTGTATCTGCAATACACAGGAAGGTGACCTCATTCTTGCCCCTGTGGATATTACATTTAAAATAATGGCATCTAGACCTGGTATCTCAATTTATCTCCTCATAACTCTGCCTACAGTATATATCAGTATTAACTAGACAAAGCTGATTTAAGCTTTTCACCTGAGATTCAAATAACGCCCTCTATTCCTGCAACCTCAGTACTCATTAACCATCATGCCACTGCTTTTCTCATCTTAATTTTTACTCAGCTTTGGAGACAGGTCTTGTGATTTCAGGATGTCATTTCTCATACATCGACTGTTTTATCTTTACGTTTCCCATCCCTGACTAAATAGTAATGAACCCACTCTAAGCATTAGAGTTATATTTCAAGATATGTCTGTCTGATGCATTTTTGCCTACTACTATACATTTTTAATATCTGAAACCAGTGTCCTGAACAATAAGAGATACTGCTATGTTAGTGCCAATAAAAATGAGACCCAAATTCTGCAACAAAATACCTTGGTACCTGAATGCACACTGTTCTGAATCAGGATCCTAGAATGCCATCCTTTTCCCACAACCTCCAGTCCTCATAGCTCAACAGTGCTGCAAGTTCCTGCACATTTTCATCTTATTATATTTGCTTTGTAGTGAAAAACCCAGATACCATATTTCATCCAGAAAAACTTCCTCCCTAAGGGGAAATAACAAGGCTCTATTAATTGTACTAATAGGCCACATAGGCTGATACAATTAACCTACAGGATCTCTTTGCTCAGAACCACAGTAGTTTATTACAGGATAATTGCTGTAAGTAAGCACACACTCATAACATTAGATTTTTACAGAAGTGTCATTCCTCTGTGCCTAAAGACTTTAGCATAACTAGTGCATTAAGAACACATAATGTTTCTTTAATTATAGATTGGATTAGTTATCAATGAAAGCCTGTATAGAAGCTTACTTCTTTAGCATAGTCTGGCCTCTACACTCAGCACCCTGTGCATCCTTCTCTCACCTAGAGCTCATTGTGGATTTATATCATAGAATCTCACAGTTGGAAGGGACCTCAGGAGTTCATCTAGTCCAACCCACTGCTCAAAGCAGGACCAATTCCTGTTTTTGCCCCATATCCCTAAATGGCCCCCTCAAGAATTGAGCTCACAACTGTGGGTTTAAGCAGCTCAATGCTCAAACCACTGAGCTATCCCTCTCCCTGTTAGTTTCTTTTCTCTGGAGTCCTATTATTTTACCATAAAATGTAATGGAAGTAAAAACGAGGAAAACAGTATAGCAGTCAATGCTTCAGGTTATAAACTGATCTCTAGTATTGAACAATAAAGCCACCACATGGCACAATATTGTACAATTTGCTGCATTGTGGGGACTGATTCATGTGCAAAGGGCTGCTGTAGGAGACAGGATACTGGACTGGATGGCCTACTGATTCCAAATTAGAATTGGCAGGATCATAAGTACTGTATCTAGAAATGGAAAAGAAAAATTGGATCCCATCTCCCTGCAGTGGCAAGACATATCAGTGGTCCTCTAATTTTGACCCATTAAAATAGACCTTCACCAAAAGATCAAGATGTCTTCAATGGAAAGATACAAGGAAAAGTGATTAGCTTCAAATTGTTTCAAATACAAATGTTTTACAAAGTTATTTTTACAGGAAAAATCTGCAAATAAAAAGGAGAAGAAAAACAAGTGACAGGAACCACGTAATAAAAAGTAAAATACTACCAGGACATTGGCTTTTTTTTGAAAAACTGTCTGAACCAAATGTCTGTATACAGACACCCCCAAGCTTCCCAGAAAGTGGGTTAGGATTTCAGATTCACATTCAAACTTTACAGGTAACTCCTGTCTCTGGAATAGGCTGTAGCAAAATCTTATTTCCACCACTGATTTATTAAGGATTTTGGATCTGGATCCAGTTCTAGTCCTTGTGGCTTGGGTTCCTCTCTTCTTGGTAGACCAAGTTGTCATAGCAACACAAAGTGTGACTGAAACAAGTCCTTCATTAACTGTTCAGTAGGGCAGCTAAGTAGACTCATTGGCTGTGCATTTTTAGTTGCCATATCAGCTCTTATATTTTCAATTTTATTTCAACAAAGACATGTTTAAAATGATAGTGATAAATAACAAATGACTTTTATGAAAAGAAAAGCAGATGCTCTCCAAGACCTTTCCCTAAAATTTTCATACATGCAATACTACAAAAGATATGTAGACTTTCCATTACCAGTTTGATTAACTCAAAGTATGTATCTACTGGAGTAGGATTGAGTGTATTTGTTCCTTTAATGAAATGAGAAAATTGAGAAGCTATTAAAACTTACATCTTGTTCCAAACTTTTCCAAAGTTTGGAGGTTTCAATCCAGGATTTTGGATCTGGACTATAAATCATCATTGACCACAATACACAAAGTCTAAATAAAGTCTTAATGTCTTCTGTTCTGAAACAAGATTAAACATTTTTCTACATCACAATCAAAGCAGCTGGTGTTGGTTTTTATTATTAAGTCAAAATAGCCCTGGTGCAGAAGATTAATGTTCTGAGTTATGTAGTTAGAAGATGAGTGCCTGTTAAGAATGACTAAATCTGCCAGCCAGTGTTCTTTTTATATGTTTGTTTATAATGCCAGAGTGAATTTCTATCAGTTTTTCAATTTCATGGGTCACATCATGTTATGTGCTTTTTTATTTAATAATATTTTTGTTTAATATCCGTTAGGTTATTGTCATGCGTGCAGATTTCCCTGATTGTGTTACAGTGAGAGATGACACTGAGGATTTCAAATTAAGCTAGAAAGCACTTATTATAGTGCTAGGTGCTATTGGAAACTCTAGGAGAGACTTACATACTGTGACGGAGTCAGACCAGAAGGATATAGGAGAGTGCTGGAAGGCAGGTATATTAATCTCAGGATGTGCAGGTCCCTGTTCCCTGGATAGCCAAACAAAGGCTACTCCAGGCCAATCAAGACACCTGGGGCCAATTAAGAACCTTCTAGAAAGGAGCAGAAACAGCTAGCCTGATTGGGACACCTGAAGCCAATCAGGGACTGGCTGAAACCAGATAAAAACCTCCCAGTTAGTCAGGTGGGCTGTGGGTGTCAGGAGCTGTGGGAGGAAGTTGTGCTGTTGGTGAGACTGAGTGGTGGACAACATATCATACAGAAGGAAGGAGGCCCTGAGGTAAGGGTGAAGTGGAGTTTGAAGAAGCGGGGACTGCTGTGGGGAAGTAGCCCAGGGAATTGTATTGTGTTTTGTGCCTAAAAGGTCAGCCATCTTAGCTGATACTATTAGGGTCCCTGGGCTGGAGTCCGGAGTAGAGGGCGGGCCTGGGCTCCCCCCTTTTTCCATCTTTTATACTGGCCTGTGATGAAGGTAATTCACTAGGCGGTGACTGTTGCCAATTATACTGAGAAAGAGAGGTCACTCTGGGGCCTAGATGAGTTTCTGAGTCCCCTAAATCTGCCAGGAAGCGCAGGACCCACAAGTAGAGACTTGGAGCTTTGTCACAGTACATACAATTCTGAGGTGTTTAAGAACTGTTTCTTTTCTACCGTCCTGGGCACCCTGCTCTGCAGACAGGACAGGAAGAAGGAAGGACTATGACCAATCTGAGGCAGGGCCAGCAAGAAGGACATCATACCTAAGCAATGCTGTGTACTTTTTATATTAAACTACATAAATATTGTCAACCAAAAATATCAAGCAGTTGCTAAATACAGTAACTCTCAATATTCCCAAATGTACTATATCTTCTAAAATAAAATGCTTAGATATTGAAATGCAGACTGAATAACCACTTTCAAAATAATCCAGGGGACAGAGTGAAAGCATGTGCTTATGTGAGCTATACAGGCAGTATGATGCTATGACTGAATGCACCCCAGTATTCACACCCAAAACACTACTGTAATAAATTTTGTACCAAATATGCCTTGTGAGGTACCAATTAAAAACTAAACTGAATGGTCAATAATTTCATTGTGAAATATATGAAGCAACATTATATGTAAAGTTATAAATTCCCCCTGAATTATGTTGGTAGCACATGTTCAAACCCAGGTAGCTCCAGTTAGGCAGAACTGGTCAAGCACGTAAGCTGAGCACCCACTGGCAGCCCCCAGTCAGAACTTCCTCTTCCCTCCAGTGCCTCCCACCCGCCAGCAGGCCCCAGGGATCAGCGCCTCCTCTTCCCTCTCTGTGCCTCCTGCCCACCACAAACAGCTGTTTCACAGTGTGCAGGAGGGTGGGAAGGAGATGGGAGGAGCAAGGACGTAGTGTGCTCTGGGGCTAGGACAGAATTGGGCAGAGGTAGCGCAGGGTGGGAAGTGGTGTGGTGAGGCCTTGGGGGAAAGGGTGGAGAAGGGGTGAGGCCTATGGCAGAGCCAGGGGTTGAGCACCCCCAGTACTTTTGAAAGTCAGCACCTGTGGTCAAGCAGGTCTTAAAGGAGTGTGTGCTGATCAGCATTTACATACAAGTTGTAAACAGGGTTCTCAGCAAGAGGAGGAAGACAGGAGATAAGAAAATCTGCATTCCAGGACAGAGAGATGAGAAGAAACAGCATGCAACCTCTTTCACTACCAGACCCATGGCTCCATCCTAGAACTTTATCTAGGGCAACCCTCAGGAAAATGCATTTCAAGGGCAACTGAACTATAAGAGTGAGAGGCAAAAACATACCAAGTCGCCTTTGCATACCCATCTCTCTCTTTTAACCTAAGACAACAAAAGAACCAGACGTTGGAGGAAATCCTGATCTGAAATTTGGTCAGCGTGTGATAAGAACTTCACCTTGAATTAAGTCTAGCTTGCTAAGTCTAGGAAGTGTTTTATCTTTATTTTTCTTGGAACCATTTCTGACTTTAGTGCCTTATACTTGTACTAATGTACAACCTCTCTTTGTATGTAAATAAACTTGTTTTATTCTTTAATTAAAACTAATCCAGTGTTGTGAATTGTTTGAGTAACTTCATTGAGCAGGGGTAGTGCAGGGTGGGAAGAGGTATATATTAGTTTCCATAGAAGAGCAATGGACCGGATATATCTAGACTGTCCAGGAGAGAGCTGGGCAGTGCAGAACACACATTTTGGGCAGGAAATCCAGGACTGGTACTATGTTGGGTTCTCCCTGCAAGTAGTAACCAAGGCTGCTGGAAACCAGAGGGCTGTAGCTATGCACAGAGATTCAGGGTGTGACCTGTATGCTCTTTGGTTCTTTGTGAGAAGCCCATGTTAGGAGCTACAACAACAAAGCATTGTGAGGCACTCCAGGTTATAAGGCAAGTGATGACAGCCCCTCACTGCTCTCGATTGTACCCTGGAATGCCAATGCCCTAAACTATTCCTTTATTTGTAACAGCTTGAGCTATTTATAAATAATGTGATAGGTTACTATATCGCTTTCACTGAACTGATTTTTGAATGAAGTTCTATATATTTATTTTATGTACATTTCAGTACATTATGATTTTGACCTGATAACATTTATATCCAAAGCATAGCAATATAATTGCAATGTTTATTTTCTTTTAATAAATGTACATTCCCTGATAATTATTGTCACAGTGTGTATTAAACATTTTAAGACATTTTTGAAAATTGAAAAAATAAAATTAATGTTGTCCTCTAACATGAAAATCCAAATATGGTTACAGTTTTTTGTGTTTTTTTTAATAGAAGTCTCCAGTGATATTAATTGTCTCCTACCTTAAAAAAATCATTGGCATAATATGGCCTATGATTTTTAAAACCCACAAATTATGTAAGACTTTAAGTGTTTTAGTATGAGCAGTTAGTTGTAGTTGAAATGATAAAAGCTTTTAAATTTCAGTGAGACTATAAAAAAGTGATACATTTTATTCTGGTTTGCCTGCCTACCTGCCTTCATTCTCGAAAGAATGGGTAATATTCCATTCTCAATTCTTATTTACATCAGTGTCAACCAAAAGGACATCTATTGTAGTCATTAGAATTATTCTGGCATTATATTACCCTGACAGAGACCAGAATCTGATCAAATATCTGTAACTCTTGCATACTGCAGCAACCTGGTAGAGATGAATCAATGTACAGATCTGCTTGTAACACAAAATCATCTGTAAACATCAGAGATATAATGATTCATCAAGCAAAGAAAATTCATTTAAAAACCATCATGCACTACTTGAGGTCATCTTCCAATCAGTTTAAAAAGTATGAACCTTTTTTCCCAGTATGACACTTTTCTTTCATTTATTATCTGCATCATGTAGTGTACTGCATACTTTCAACAGTTTAATAAATAGTAGAAATAATATGTTATGTTCACCTAATGAGGATAATCTTGACAAATGAGCCACAGTTAGTATAACAGATGATACATTTCTGAAAAATTAGCTGCAAGTGTTCCTTTTTTCCTGTAATGCAGTTAGATTTTATTGCTGCTGTGGATTTACTGCGAGTACTATAATCTTTAATTTGGGGAGTTGATAGCACAAAGCAGAAGCATTCTCCAAGTCCTTTCCATCTTTCTGCAACCTTGTTTGACCATTAATTCACAGACTCATCCAATATGTGGTACTGCTCTACCAACATTTTATCAGTTCATCTGCTGATTGCTTTCCTAGCGCTTTGCCCTCTAGTAATACTTCCTTGGGATTGTCGTCAAATCTTTTCGTAAAATAGAATAAGAGTTCCTGAGTTTCATCCCTTGGCTCTGTCTGACGAATGCCTGCTGCACACCAGCTGTTGAAGTATCTACTCACTAGCAGTTCCATATTCTTTCTATTACAAAGAAAGAAAATATACACCAAAGATGATGATTTTGTTCCATTGCTATAGTTCATTTCTCTCTGTTATGTGAATCATGGACCAAGCCAATGCTCACAGATATTTCAGTAAAGCATTGTTCGTGCAGCTAATTTTGAAAGGTAGTATTGTTTCCACACTTAATCACATAAAAACCCAGGCAATTTTGAGGGGTACATTTTCAAAGCAATACAAAAGAAGTTACATCTTCTCCCCTCACTATTAGAGTTAGGTGAACTCTTCAAACCATTTTTCTGCAGATATTCATGTAAATTAAATTGATTCATATTTGCACTGCTTTTGTTCCCTTTCAGCAACTGTTAATGCCAATAAAAAACAATTTTACAATTGTTTGAGGAAAGAACATTTGCAAGTAATGTGTGTGTAGTTTCAGAAACAGGATATTAAATTTGAAAGCTCCAGTATTTATGTTCACCATGCTTCTGCACTCACGCAGTCAGGTATGAAAACCAATACCATATGACCAATTAGAAATGAACAGCTTAAAGACTGAAATTCACCCTCAAGAAGGACAGAAAGCACAAGCCTATCGAATACTTAAACCTCAAAATGTAAATCCTATTGACTTTCACCCCACTGGACATTAAATATTCTCTAAGTAGTTAAAAAAAAGGCAAAACAATTTTATTTGTATTACAACAATGCCTGAAGACCCCCCAGTTAGGATTGGGGCCCCATGTGCTAGGCACACTACATACAAATTATAAGAGTTGCTGCCCAGATGAACTTGCAGTCTACATAGGCAAAACAAAGGGGCAAAAGTAGAATGAGGCAGAGGTGAAGTTTCTGAATACTGTTGAATAAATACAGACTAAATCTGCTTTGAGAGACTCCACCAGCAGACAAGCAGACTAAATTCACTAAATAAATTATTTGCTGTGGATTACTAGCCAGATTTAGAAAAAAAGATTGCTACATGCGGCTTCCCAACCTCTGATTTAAAATTAAGTAAAACCCTTTAGTGACATCTGAAGTGCAGATTTACAATATACAAAAGAAAATAGGTACAAAAGTAAATATATATGATGCTCTGTCTTGTTCCCAGTGAAGTAGATGGCAAAACTCCCACTGATTTTAATTATAACAAGGTTGACACTGCAGTCTATTGGCTACATCATCTAGTAGCCAGACAAAATAAGGAAACACATGGCTTTGCTATTGTGACCATGTACTAGCAGCAATTAACCATGCCTTGTTTGATGTCTATAGTTTTTCATGTGAACTGAATCCAGTCCTCACATGGATACAGAAGCTCCAGTTTGAATCAGACAAGGCTGGATTTGGGCACTATGAAAGGGGAATGCAAGCTTGTGTAGCAAAGAGCCCTAGTTCGCATGCGTTTCCTGCATGGCAGCACAGGTGGGTTGGCATTTCTGTGTTGAGAGAGGAGCATGGGTTTGGTTCGGAATTTTTAGCTGAATGGATCCTCCTGCCACATGTGGAGCTCCACTGGCTGTTGTACTACTTAGTTTCTGTGATACTGTTCTGCCATCAATCTGCTGCTAGAAAGGGAAGATTTCCTTCCCATTTCCAAAGTATCTGTAAGGCATTATATTCATAAATTATAAGGCCAGAAGGAACCAGTGTGTCCAACTAGCCTGACGTCCTTCATGATACAGGCCATAGGATTCCCCTGAACTAAGCTCCTTGTGTATTCAGCTGATTATCTACCATGCTTCTCAAGTCCTTTTCACTATCACTGCTTCCCAGGATAAAGGCCCCCTGGCCTACTATTCAGGTCAGACTGGGTAGAAGAGTTGCACCTTTGTTTTTTAATTCCAGTTGGAAAACACACCATGCTCCTTGGTATATAAGAAGTGATGACATTAGCAGCTTTCCCAAGCTGTCAGTAGGTTTACTTCCCTTCAGATGGAAACTGACATTTCCATATTCAACATAATCACAGACACATGAAATGCCAGAATCTTACTGAAACATTTCATAAAGCCGGGACTGGCAGACAGAGCTTGTTTACAAGGCATCATATCACAGGGAAAACAAACTCA
This sequence comes from Dermatemys mawii, assembly GCA_007922305.1. Lineage (NCBI taxonomy): Eukaryota > Metazoa > Chordata > Testudines > Dermatemydidae > Dermatemys > Dermatemys mawii. The sequence goes on along the minus strand of ML677334.1, from coordinate 8,955,932 downwards.
TATGTTGTGGAGGCGAAACAGTTAAGTTTATGTGAAGATTAATGCAGGGATTAATTCAGTTTTTAGTCTGGCTAACATTTCAACACAAACTGTGTGTGGTTTCTCTTGCTTTTCTTCCTGCCCATGATGTGATGCTTTTACATAAATGATGTTTTGCTTTCTCAGGGTAACAAGCTTTACTGGCTCAAAGTAAAATACTGCTGAAACAATAGCAAATCTCTAAGCAATCTCTAACAATCTCTAATCTCTAACAATAGCAAATCTCCTTATTTAATAAAGTGACATTATTTAAACACTATTTTAGGCAATGCTTTCTGTTTGCATTGGGTGCCACAGCCTTTTAGTTTTTAATCTTGTAAAAATATTGTGATGCTGGGTCACCAGATGTAATGGTTATTTTATAAATTGAGCTGGTTGGGAATTTTCTATCAAAAGGTTTTTGACGGAATTGTGGTCTTTGATAGATCTATATGTTACATAAGAAAATATTGCATTTACCAGATTAAAAAAAATCTATAAGGTTGATCTTATAATAAACATTTTGTTTCGACTCATGTCAACATTAATCTCTGTAGCCACCTGAGATGAAGTTCAGGTGCTTCATTCACCCAACGTCATGTTGTACTGTGATCATGAGATGGCCACAATGCACTACAACAGCTCAGCCCAGCCAAAAGAATACCCTACAATTTATCATGGGAGATGTAGTCCAGGGAGACTGGGAGCCCAGCCTAAATGGGAGAATGGGGATAAGAGAGCACATTACAACTTCCCATGTGGCACCATGGTAGCTCAGGCAGACACCAAAACAATGTTTGAGCATTCCAAATTCATTTTTTTAGAATTTTTCACTCTGTAGAAAGTGTTAATCCATCAACTTTATCCTGTTTTAAGATGAAAATAAATGTGGAAATGCTAGAATTTCCCAGCAGATTTCCAATATTCCATTATTTGATCAGTTCTATGCACAATTTATTTTTCTTAGCATCACAGCACTGTTTTATCTTTGAAGAAATGCTAAAGCAAATTCTTGATGCAGAATTGCTCCTTAGGAACACAGCATTAGGTTCAGGTAAGGTTTCTGAAATAAGGGAGTGTGCTGCATGCTGTTTGACCAACTCTTTTCCAGGGCTGGTGTATATGTGGAAATAAAACAAGTTGCATTAAGAATAAAGGCATACCCCACGTCACTTATTTCTCCTCCCGAGAGAAACCAACTTACAAGTCCTTGGTAGAAGACATATAATAAAAGTTCATGGTTTTGATAACCCTGATAAGGTAAGCAATAAGGTAACACTACTCCTACCCCTGAAACCCTAACCCTGATAAAGTAAGCAATAAGATAAGCATATAGAACTTTAGTTCCTTAAGTCTAGATGATCCAGGTGGATCCAAGTGACTGTGGACCCACTTGAGCAGTAGCCTGAGGGACTTCCTTGTACTGCATGGGCCACAGCAAGTGAAAAACTTCATGTTCCCCAAATACAATGAAAATAGAAGTTTCCATCTGGCGCATTACTGGCGTGAATCCCCAATGGTGACAAAGTAGAGAGGCCATGGCTTATGTACTCAAAAACCCAGAATGTTGCATACTGTTTTTTGTTGCAAATTCTTCCAGTCTAATATTCCAGCCACATTAGGTTCTACAGAAACAAAGGACTGGAAAAAATTCTGGCTAGAATTCTGGCATGCCAAGAGAAGGCAGCAAATCACCAGAGAGCATTCCATAGGCAACATGTTCTGAAAAGGCTCATTGCCATTTTGAGAATTCTTGCTACCCAAAACCTAGTACTTTGTGGCACTTTAATATGTGCCAGACAATGGAAACTTCCTTAAAATGGCGGAGCTGATGGCTGAATTTTTACCTAAGAAGAGTCACCACCCAAGAAATGTACACACACCACTACTTTGGAAAAACAATTCAAAATGAGATCACACAGTTACTGGCAACAAAAGTAAAACAGAAGATTGTGACAGATCTGATGTCAGAAAGATATTACTCTGTTATTCTGGACTGCACACCGGATATCAGCCATATGGAACAAATGACTTTAATGGTGCATTTTGTAACAACAACAGAACCTATTGAAAATGTCCCTGCAATGGTGACTGTCAGAGAGCATTTTCTAGAATTTATTGACATTGATGATACTTCAGGAGCTGGTATGAAAAATGTGCTTCTTAAAAAGCTGGAAGGTACCGCAACTTCAATAGCTGACATGAGAGGTCAGGGCTACGATAACGGTGCCAACATAAGAGGAAAGAACAGAGGAATGCAAACATGGATCTGAAACCCTCAAGCCTTTTTTTTGTCCCATTCAGTTCTCATTCACTGAACTTGGTGGTCAATGACACAGCATCAGCTTCTAATCAGGCTGCTGAATGTTTTAATGTAATTCAAAGCATCTATGTATTTTTCTCTACATCAACTCATTGATGGCAAGTTTTGAAGCAACACCTGCAAACATGATCTCTGACACTGAAACCACTGAGTGCTACACAATGGGAAAGTGAAGTGGAGGCAATAAAGCCTATCAAACACCAAACTGGGAAGACAGATGATGCCATAGTTGCCATTATGGAGGATAATGCTATGTTAATGGGAGAATAGTGGCAGAAATTGTTCATGGGAGAACAGTGGCAGAGGGAAATAGAATCATCAGAAAGATATATAACTTAAAATTTCTGTGTGGCTTACTGTTGTGGCTTGCCATACTGTTTGAATAAATGTTACTTCTCCTGTATTGGGGTAGGTAGCAGAGCAGTACCAGGAGAGGTGTTGAATAGGAAGAAAGCAGAATTGAGACCTTTCAAAGTTTTTGCCCAAGTGAGAGGACATGTGGGCATCATTTGAGCTCCCTGCCTCAGGTGACAAAATGTTGTTGGCCAGCCCTGAGAAACTAAAAAACTCAAAAGTTATATTCAAAATCAACAAATATGAATTGAAATTGTATACAAGTTTTCCTCTAGTATGTCACATATTCTAAATTGTTCTCTTCATGATGTTCTAAGGGGCTATTTCATCTTTCTCTGTTTTAACCTTACCTCTGCTCCTAACACCTAGTGCAAATAAATAAAAATGTAACAATGAAAAAATGTATTAGTCAAATACTATTTAGTTGGTTATTCTGAAGAGTTTTATCATCATGGATGCAGATTCTACATACTCTCACTCATCCAAGTATAGTGAGATATTGCAGGATTCAGTGTTTATGGATATAATCTTGAACACCAATGAGGCAAGCTTTCAGTCTTTATTTTTTTTTAAACTCATTGGCTCTACTAGGACTATTTGCAAGAGTGAAGCTTAGCAGAACCAGGCACAGAATTAAAGGAGCTTTGGGACATCCGGGTGGCATAGATGTTATTTTTCTTATTTTTCCTGTTTTGGTGTGTTAAATAAATAGTGTGACTCAGTTTGATATCATCTAAAAGCATGCTAAGTGCTTCACAGGAACCAATAAAAACCAATTCCTGGCTCAAATAGCTTCCAATATGAGAGGCCATTATTGCAAATAATTACATTCTTGATTAACTTTACTCAGGTTAGTAGTTCAAGGAAAGCTAATAGGCCTTTATTCACATGTATAAACAATGGCAGAATTCTCCCCCAAAGCCAGACATGACAAGTAAGGATCACCAGGTACAAACACTCACACATGGGACAATAGAAAATGTATTTTCTGTGAACATGTTGGCAATAGAACTCGGTTGCTCAAATATTCACATAACAGAAAAGGGGGCAAACAGAACCAAAACAAATATATTTTTATTCAAATCAATATTCATAGAAAAAATATTTGCCTCACCCAGCTCACATTCTACTTTTAATTAAAATCAACCTGTAGAAACAAAGAAAATTGGAGGAAAAAGAGAAGGAGGAGATTTTTAAATGAAAGCACAATTTAAACTTTATAGCCTATCTGAGGAAGAAAACAGAGTAAAGAATATACTATTCTAGATAATATTGAAAATATTCAGTGAAAAAGACTGCAAAGGTAGCTATAAATAAATGAGGAAAACAGTTTCCCAAGACTGAGGAAATGTTTCTCTATCCTGGAATGAAATGCATTTCACTTAACCCATAGAAATAGAAAAAACATTCTTTAGAAATATCCAGAAGTGGATCAAAATTCTATGATGATGGATTTCCCAAGACTGAGTGGCCCAAGAGACAAATATATATGTTCATGACTTTTCTGAAATAAAGACCCAAAGCTTTATCACTGCATTTTCCATTCTTCACTTCTCAAATGTAATTTTTGGTCCCACATCTATAGCTGGTCAAACCTGATTTCTAGACTGATGTTGATTTAAGAAACACAAAGAAACAGTGCCATTCTCCCCCATTCTTATGCTGATCAACAACTCTTTCAGGCTGAGATCAGAACTTTATCTCCAGTCAAGAAAGAGCAATCAAACAATCTGCTTTTGAAAGTTCATAGATCCAGCAAATTCCAAGACTTCCATAGGTAACTCCATTCCAGTAAAACACCATGAAATAAAAGACCTCGTGAGTAATTGGGACTACTCACTAACTTCAGCCATTGACATACTGGCACAGAAGTATTTACTCTCTCCCCACTGCACCCACAGTTCTCTGCAAGAGTCTGACAATCTATGACAGGAGCAGGAGAAAGGAAAGAAAATTAGTGTCAGTCTCACTTCTAGGAGCAAAGCCATACACAAGAAATAGCTGTAACTGCTATAAAATAAACTAGCCTGTCATAAGTCACCATAAACACAAATTTACCTGAAAGATTGCATATCCCTTTGTAACTATGACCTCCCACAAAGAATTATGATATTAGAACACAGAATAGCAGCAGCATGGGCGATTCAATTCAGGAGCTGGACATGGATTTTGGAACTCATTCCCAGATGAGGTAAGAATGGTTACAGGCCTCAGAACATTCAGAAATAAATCCAAAACATATCTCTTTGACCTAGCTCTCATCTCTTTAAACTATCTTTCTTATTATAAATATTTCTCTCATATAAGGGAAAAAAACACATCTTTTTTAAACGCTTGGGAAGATACATCACTTTATGAAGGCAAGTATAAGTACAGAGAGATTTTAGACTGGAAAACTGGGAGGTTAGGGTAGGTGAGCAAGATGAGCAACTGTGCATGAACAGGGAAGGTGCATAGTAGGAAGCTATGTTCCCTATGCCCCTAGATGGATAATGTAAACCAGTATATTACAGTAAATTTCAATAAGATGAAAGACAGTTTCTACACATATTTAAAGGTGTCAAACATTATACCCGGGTGCTATTATATACATTTAGATATATATGACCTCAACTAAGGGAACAAAAGCTCTCATATCTACTCACATAGATTTGATTCCTCTTAAGTATGTGGCCTTCGTCTATTTCGTTCTTAGAGCATGTAGACAGCGCCAAAACAATAATGCTGCCTTCTACCATTTTATACTTTACTTTCACAAACTTCACATTGAAACTACCCAAATATCTTTTCCACAGATATTAATAAAGGGATGGTGTCAAAACATGACTTCTTACCGATGTCAAGAATGCCAAAATGTTTATATCAGGTCTGCACAACATGCGGCCCAGGGGCCACATGCAGCCCGCATGGGCTCACTGTGCGGCCTGCGGGGGGTGAGTAGGGTGGGGCAAGCCAAGGTGAGGGGGAGTGGATGGGGGTGGGACTTTTCGGCTCGCAGTTGTGTTTTTTGCAGTAATATGGCCCTTGCTGCTTTCCGAGTTGTGCAGGCCTGGTTTATATACTATATTTTTGGTACATCATTGCTATGAAATACACAGTCACAGGGCACGCCCTCAGCTACCTGCTGTGCTGTGCTGTCTGGCTCATTTGCAGGGTCTCCTATTCACAACATATCCACAGCCTGTTTCTTTTCCTGAGATGTTCCTTTAGTCATTAGATGTCAAGCACTGCAAAGCATATCACAGGCTTGAGTTGGAAGGAATCCTTCCACACCGCTTTCTCCATCACACTCAATTCACTCTCTGATCTCTCCATTTACTTCCAATTCCTGACAATTATATATCTTCCCTTTATTGAACTAATTATCTCATTAAGACAACCATGGTCCCCAGAAGTCAACCCTTCCCACCACAACAAGATTAACTGATTCCAATTAAAACTGTAATCTTCTCTGCTATGCAATTACCTGAGTGACTAGGGTACTGCCACTAGGATTCTGTAATATGCACCTAGTGCATGTTTAAACAACAATGTCACCTTTATAATGTGAAGATAATGGACTTTTTTTTAGTTGCAAACAGAAAGCAAGTTGCATAACACCTTCAATTTCAAGCCATTCTTTATTGCTGAAGGGGTAGCCTAATTTACATTTTTTTTCAGTGTTTGAATGGTATTCAGTTATTTTTTCTTTCAAACATAAGTCCCAGTTTTGAAATGTAGGTGCTTAAGTAGATGAGTTGTGCCTCCTATGAATTTAGGTGCCTAAACATAGAATTTAGTGTACAACTTTAGGCTCAACGTTTGAAAAACTGGGCATCATTTGGATTAAAAATCTGTACTCTCCTTTTATAGTGATGGATCCCTACATTAGTGATACAAACAAAAAAATTAGCCCTTTGCCATCTGAAACAGCAAAGGTGACAGAATCTAGGTACCAGAGGGAAAAGAAGAATTTGTACCACCACCTCTTCTATGGCACAACATCTGAAAATTCTTGAGCTAATAAAGGCTTTTTCCTTGACTATAAAATGATTCACTGCTATAGTTTTAATTTAAGAACTAAAAGAGAAACAAAACATGGAATAAATTCAGAGACCACATGGTCCAACACTCATAGACAAAACAGTGAGATATCCTCTGTGGTTTTAAAGAGTTCCATAGCCACCTACATTTTTATTATTGTTTTGCAATTAATTTTTAACTGATATTACAGTCATCTGACACTGTCAGTGGAAGTACATATTTCCCATTAGTACAATGCATATAAATCAATTAATTTTACACCCTTCAGGTGTACTATTGCCCATGGCACAATTTCTTTATTTTCCACTCAACATGACATCAGATCTCAAGATCATGATGATCATCAAGATCATCAAGATCTCAAGATCATCAAGATCAGTCAAATCATGACATCAGATCTCAAGCCAGATCTCTTTTTGAACACTCAGCACACACTTAGTATTTAGAATTGTAACAAACCATTTTGTGTGCCAGCGTTGTACCCAAACTTTCTAATTCAAACTTGCAGCTGCATTAAACAAATTACAAGAAACCTCACTTATATTGGGCGGGGGGGAAGCAAAGTGCAGGAATGTGAGGGCAGCATGCCTGTTTATTTTATTTGCTACAGTGTTCTTTTATGTGTACACATTTGTTGGCGGGGGGATGAAAATGTGTTTTTCTATTTTTCAATAGTCGTTTTGCCTGCCAGCATGACATCAGGTACATATAAGCAATTGTTCATGCCACTATGCTTGTAATTTGAGTCCTCTGTTTAAAAGAAAATAAAAAAGAAAACCTTTCCATCCTCTCATATTTATGGCCATAAATACTATCTTGTATTGTATATGCCTAATACATATTCAGTTTTAGAAAACTGTCAAAAATTTACTAGCATTGGCACAAAATCTACTCCCCTGCCTTTTACCATATAATGGTTAAGCATAAAACAAAACTAACCTACCTATGCGAAATATATACAAATAAAATAATCTTATCAAGAAAGTGGGCAAGTATAATTATGTCCACCTCAAATAAGCAGCCTATATTTACACACATTTTATAGCTGCAAATGTCATGTCTAATTTGAATTTGTAGAGTGTGATGGGTGTATCTTTTAGCCCAAGCAGCTAGTCCAAGTTTGGAGTCGTGGGGGGGTGTTCCAGCTGGAAATAGAAATTGACAATAGGCATTTCTTTTATGCAGATTTGCTTAGGTACAAAAATGTTTATCATCCTGTATCTACAAATGTGGGAGAAATCAAGAAAACAACAAGCAGATTCTTAGCTTACAGCCACATGCCTTCTTACCCAACGCCAGATCAAGAAGCTCTCTTTCTAGCCTTTTCCAGGGTGACTCTGTGTTCACAGGCAACTGCCTGGCTTTTCTTGCCTTGTTTCCTTTCCTTCTTTCCCTGTTCTTGTCCATGATCTCAGTATCCTTATGTTCTCTCATCCTCCTACATTCACTTAACCAAAGCAATGCTCAGCCCAAAAGTTCCTTCATGGCTTCACATACACCCTTTGTCTTAGGCAGAGCTTATGCAGAGCTATACGTTGCGTAGGGCAAATCTAGATGACCACCCTGGGCCCCGCACTTTGATAAAATCAGGACTGTTCCAATATTTAGCCCTTTGTCCCGACCGATGTATGATCGGAATGCCGTTTGTCACGAAATTCAGGTGAGGAGGAGGGCAGGAAAGGGAGGCAAAATGCGTATGGGTGGGAGGGCTTAGGAAGCAAACAGAGAGGCAAGAGGCAGGTGGGCAGGCAGGAGAAGGGTGGGACAGGCGGGCAGGTGGGCAGATGGCGAGGAGGAGAGTTGCATTTGGTCAGACAGGGTGGGTGTGCTGGATGGATGGTGAGGAAACTAGCCGGCAGGCAGGCAGGTGGACGGCGAGGAGGAGAGCGGTGGGTGAGCAGGTAGCAAGTAGAATAGCGGGGAGGCTGATTTGTCTCAGGCCCCACATTCCTTTAGGGATGGCCCTGAGCTTATGTTTACAGTTATGTTAACTGAAGGGTAGGTTCACACCTATTGACCTCAAGGAGGTTTCAACCCAACCCATAACAAAGTTCCACCCAGTTCATAATGACCTAGATAAGATCAGTTCTTGCCCAAGTGTTTTTCTAAAACTAAGTTTATACCCACATACAGTACATGCCAGCCCATACATTTATACAAATACATTCTTGTGGAAATTAGACTTGCTATTTTAAAATATTACTAGAGGCATAACATCGAAATAGGTAATATCAATGCTTCAGTGATACCAACAAAACCAGCCAAAGTTATATATGGCAGTCTCTCCTTTTCATTGAGGTAGACAGACAGACAGACAGATAGTAGCTACATGAGGGAAAGAAACATCTTTTTTACATATACATTTCAGTTAGTGATAATACAGAACCATAAGCAAGTTAGTCAGCAAATGTCATCATTTGGAAAAGGGGGAGGGAAACTCCTACCACCAACACATGCCCAAGTATCTGTACTGGAAACTCTTGTCTTAGCAACAGAGCTCTTTTTTTTTGGTAAATTATTTTTCTTTTTTCACATTTGGAATTTACTGGAAATAAATGGAAAGGTAGAGATAAAAAATGTTTGATTCTTATAAATCTGACCCCTGACCCTTTATGCTCATATTACAAAGATTATTTTTCCCCCAAACAACTGTTGGGATTACCATGGGTCATGACTTCAAAAAGCAACTCTACATCACCGCAGGTTGTACTATGCTGTATAAAGGATATACTTTTTACATCAATAGATTCATAAATGTTAAGGCCAGAAGGAACAACTGTGGTGATCCAGACTGACCCCCTGAATATCACAAGCCACAATGATTGCTGCATGTAGGCTTATATGCATTTTCTCCTTAATTAAAAGCAAGAGTGCCAGAACCTTTATAGAAATGAGGGGGCAAGGCCAAAATGCCCCCTTCCGCTCCATGGCTGTCTGCTCCGGCAGTGAGCCAGCCACCCTCTCTTCTGGTGCCATAGCAGGCCCTGGTGGGTGAAAGGTGTAATTGCACCACTTCCCCAATGCTCTATTATTCTAGCGGAGGGTCAGGGTGGAGTTGTGGAATCTAAAGGAGACATGAATTCTGTGTTTATGTTTCCAGTTCTGGCAGAGAAGACTAAAAGCATGACTTCTCGAATGACCTCCAACTTGATTTATAGACTTCAGTTTATTACATCTCTTGGTAATCTGCTCCAGAGTTAAACATTTTATTCTTATTTCCCTTCTACATTTTGCTGAGGTCAATTTCAAATCACTGACTTTTCCTACTAGATTAGATGTTGTTCATATCAGATACATCCTCCCTCTGTAGGAGATTCTATGACTGAAATCAAGTTAGATCAATCTTCTACTTGATGAACTATTTTGGTATAATTTTAAGGCATTATTTCCAGACCCTGAATCATTCTTGTAGCTCTTCCCTGAACCCACAACACTTTTTAAACATTCTTTTTAAAGTATGGACACTATTAATTGCATTCTAGTAATGGTCTCACCAATGCCATATATAACGGTAATATCACTTTCCTGTTTCTAATCAATATTCCCCATTAATACTTCCAAGTACTGTGTTAACCATTTTTTTTTGCCACAGCATCACACTTCATTATAAACACAGTACATTCAGTACAACAGCAGAAAAAAAAGATGTGCAGTAAAAATGATTTTCATACTGAGCATCAAGAGTGGTCAGAATTGAGAAACTGAACCAAAGGCTAAAAGTGAGCAGCACCAGACAAGCAACAACTCATCTAATCATTAGTCAGCAGATCATTATAATAAGCACTTCAAATAGCATCCTGTGTCTACCACACATTCATTATATTTTTAATATTATTTGACTAGCCTAGATTTTGAAATTCAGACTTGGACAGCCAAACTGATTGAAACACTTGAACATTTTCTGAGTGAGTTTCGTAGACTGACACTCAAGTAATCAGAATTTTCCAAAAATCAGGCACAAAATAGTCATGCAACCATTACCTTTATCAAAATGAGATACATATGGACAGCAGGAAACAAGCAGTATCAACATCAAATCTCTGTTGGTGTGAGAGAAAAGCTACACAGAGCTCTTCTTTAGGTCACAGAATCCTGTGCAACTCAAAAGCTTGCCATCCATTTGGCCAAAGAACATACACATCATCCCTATGCCCTGTTCCCTATCTTCTCCTCTCCTTCTTATTAAGCTATACTGCAGACATTTGTTCTATGTTCTGTTGTCAGGAAATGATGAAAGCTTGCTTCTGGAGGAAGCTCCTTGTTGCTCCTGTCTTCCATTGCTTCCTCACTGTGGGCAATGCTGACTCTAATTACTGTGACAAGTGATCTCTTCATTGGTTTGTGTTGTAATCTCTGGCCTTCTTAGGGCTTGTCTTCACTACAGAGCTAAATTGGTGCTGCTGAAATTGATGTAACATGAAGATATGTTCAATCAATGGGATACTGCTCTTCCATTGATTTCTGTACTCCATCTCAAAAGAAGTGGAAGCAATGTCAGTGGGAGTCTCTCTCCCATTGACATAGCACAGTGTGGACCCCACGGTAAGTAGATCTAAGCTATGTTGACTTGAGTTACACTACTAATGTAACTTCAATTGCATCGCTTAGCTCAACCGGCAGCGATAGTGTAGACCAGCCCTTAGTCTTTACATTCTCATCCAGAAAGCCATCATGTGGTGGACAAAGCGATATCACTTTTTTGGTATAAATAACAGTAACTGAATATGTATAGCCCTAATTACACAACAACATGCTAACTCCCGGATCAATAATCTCCTTTTCACTGGAATAAAAACTCCTCCCTCTAAAGGTTTGATATTCATAAAAGGGTCACCATCCTAGGCAAATAGTAGGACAAGCTAGATTTAACAAATATGTTCACACATATTATTTGCCCAGATTTATGATAGGTGAACACTAAAAATGTTCACTTCTGCAAGTACATGGGTTTTAGTTTTGAAAGTAAATGTTTTAAAATGTTTACAATGGTAACTAGAAAATTCATAAAATATTGGGTTTGTGGTCATATTGTGTCACTGATTTTTAAGCAGAACTCTTTATTGAATTCAGTGGAGAATTTCACTTTAAAAAAGAATGTCACATTGGTGCTAGAATAATCAAAATTATACGAATGTAATCCTTCATTATCAAATCAACAAAAAAATCAGGAAAACAAAGGAAGCTGGATATTTTAGTTTTGCTATGAGAAACAAAAATCATTTGTTTGTTCAGTTTTAAATATTGCCTCTGTTGTATTAAACTTTTTTATGTGCACGGTTGGAGAAAGTTATGAACTATTGTAAATATAGCCTGCTGTTGCTTAAGGACTAAATTCTACTATCATTGGACTTGCTCTGGATTTATACTAGTGTAACTATGAAAATAATTTTGTTCTGTATAATGAGACAGATTTTTGTTTAAGATTTGAATAGGAATAAAACTAGCTAATGATTTACAATTCCTTTGATTACATTATTTATGTGCCATCTTCTGACTGTTGCAGTCAAAACTGTAGATCTTATATCACTGTTCACCAAGAATATTATAAGACATTGATTGTAAAACTAACTAAACATATAAATACAATATTGTGAAATACAATCTATCATGTAATTGAAGCACGGATGACAAAATTATACAAAAGGGGAAAGATTCATGACTTAGCTGCTGAAGTAGGATTTCTTGGGTATTGTAAATATATCAGACAACTCAGTCTATTTTCATGTCACTTATGATATTACCTTTCCTATTTTTCATAAATACAACCTACCATCATAAAGAAGAAGATGACACAAAATCAACTAAAAGCAACATAAAAAAATCTCCTAAAATACATGGCTCTTCTCTGTATTCATTGGGGTAGGGGTACAGGGTGTGAGAGATAGTTTAACCTGGTGGTTAGGGGACTCGTCTTGAAGAGGGAATATCTACGTTCCAGTCCCTGCTGCAATGTAGAGTTAAGAATTTATACAAGGTGTAACAGTTTCAACAGGAGAAAGAGTCAGAGAAACCCACTCCAGAATAATCTATATCCTGGTGGTTATGGCATTCATGTTCAAATCCCAACTTTGAATCAGGCAATGTGGGGATTGAACGAATGTGAATTCTCTAAACACAAGAGTGTGGAGTAGGGGAACCACCAACCCCAATGGTTTTGTGAAGGAGGCCTAAATCCATTTGTGAATCAATATCCATCTCAGGGATTGGCAACCTTGGCACATGGGACCGCAGGGTAAGCACCCTTAGCGGGCCCCGCCGGCTTGTTTACTTGCCGGTTCACTGACCGTGGCTCCCACTGGCCCGGGTTCTGCGTCCCGGTCCAATGGGGGCTGCAGGAAGCAGCAGCCAGCACCGCACCACTTCCCGCAGCCCCTATTGGACCGGGATGCAGAACCGGGGCCAGTGGGAGATGTGGGCAGTGAACCGGCAAGTAAACAAACTGACGG
>ML677334.1:8903167-8942368 GCA_007922305.1 Dermatemys mawii | reverse complement strand
ATATACACACACACACAGTCATAGTGTGACTGGTCTTTAAGAAGAAATTCCAGGCAGCAAGCCTAGTTTGGAAGAAATATCTCCCAACCTAGGCTTCCTACCTGGAATCTCCCCTTAAAGACCAGTCAGACTATGACAGTCCTCCTCCAGCCCTCCTCCACTCCACAGTCTTGCCAATCATGAGGCAAATGCTTCATATCCACCAGATCCTTTGCCTTCAGACAGTTTACCTCTCTTCCCACAGTATGTTTAGTTCACCTTCTCAGTCTTTCACTGATGAACTGAACTCTTTCTTGTAGGCTTGCTGCCTAGCTTTTTCCAATACAGAAAATTCCTTCTGGCATCTATTGATCACTGCAACCTGGCTGACCATGTCTATCTCCCGCTTTGGGGCGGCAGGGAGGGGAGAGTTTAGGTGTGCTGACAGTTTTAGCATGCACTATGTTTTGGAATGTACTGTTCATGCAGAAACATAAAATTGCTTTCAAGCTCTAGATGTTTATAGAATGACTGAAACTGTAGGTAGAGATAGTAGCAGCTGATTATTACTATTTTATTTTAATTATATAACTTTGATGTTTAAAATAGGAAATAAATGGAGGTATTTCACTTACTACTTTGTGGCAACTGCTGGTAAATGTTAATTTTTAATGGTGACTACTGTAATTTATTAGTTAATAATTTGTTGGTTTTGATAGTGTAATCTTTCCTGACACAAGATGAATAGAGTTCACAGTTAAGTTTCTTCCTAAGCTGAATAAATGAAACGTACATGCCTTGATTTTGGATATTTTTGTACTTTATACATGGAAAATATGCATAGAATTTGCTCAGTTATAGCCATCTATGAATTTTTGTTTGCTGGCTTCTCTGTCCTAATAGGGTGAGCACTCCCTACAACCATATTAAATGTAAACAAAGATCCAGATGTGTGTATATATTTATTGTGTTAATGTATTTCAAGTTATTTCCATGGTAGAAGGTTATCTTCTCTTATTTGAGTTATTGAAAAAGCTGACATGTATGCAATGTTAGAGCCATGTTGATCCCAGGATATTAGAGAGATAAGGTATGTGAGATGATATCTCTTATTGGACCAACTTCTGTTGGTGAGAGAGACAAGATTTTGAGCTTACACAATTCTTCAGTGCTGGAAAATGTACTCAGAGAGACACAGCTAAATACAAGGTGAATCAGATTGTTCAACATAACTAGTTAACATATATTTCAAGTGGCCATTCAAGGTTAAGTGGCCAGTTAACACCTCCACTAGTCAGAGCAAGGAAAGGGGAAAGCTATGAATTTAAGCTCCCAGGCTTGTATTTTGAAGATTTTATGCAGGTTTCCATTGAGGGGGAGGACTGAGAGGTCAGACAGAGTGATCATGTGGTGAAAAGTGCTCACTCACAGGTGATATGGTGTTTCTGTGTTTCATAACTTTTCTGTGCAAGTTCATGTGAGAGCATGGTGATCTCTCATTTCACCCACATAATTGTTATTGGGGCATTTTGTACAGTGGTTCTCAACCAGAGATGCACATACCCCTGGGGCTACATGGAGGTCTTTCAGGGGGTACATCAACTCATCTAGATATTTTCCTTGTTTTATAACAAGCAACATAAAAAGTACTAGCGAAGTCGGAACAAGCTAAAATTTCATGCAGATGACTCATTTAGACTTTTGTATATACTATACACTGAAATGTAAGTATAATCTTTATATTTCAATTACTTTATTTTATAATGATATTATAAAAATGAGAAAGTAAGCATTTTTTCCGTAATAGAGTGCCTATACACTTGTATTTTTAGGTCTGATTTTGTAAGCAAGTAGTTTTTTAGTAAGGTGAAACTTGGGAGGACACAAGACTAATCAGAATCCTGAAAAGTTGAGAGCCACAGATTTAGTGCACTGGATGAGGTACACCACATGTTGTAATAGGCATGGGTTAAGACCCATTTTTCTTGAAAGTTGTGTTGGAGCTGGGGAGGAGTTGAGCAACATAGCAATGAAGTTATACAGGTTCAGGGTATCATATAATGTTAGGAGAAGAGGGGGCATTAGAGTACATTTTGGAATATATTTAAGCTTAGAATTAAGTAATGCCACATCACACACTGCCATCAGCAAAATCTGGAAACTCCCTTTCCAGAGAAATAGCCTAAACATCTAACCTAGATGTTTCTTTATCATTCTCTTTCCTAGGATATTTTAAGAAATTTTTTAAGTACATCTGTCTGGAAACTCTTCAGATTCCTATTTCAGGAAGTTAGTTGTATTCTAACTTTTATCCCATAGTGACTATTATTATAATGAAATATCCTCTGCCTTTTCTGTACAATTCCCATAGATTTGAAGTTATCAGTTATATGACTTGTTTCCATCTTCCTCTCTATCAAGTACAGTATGATAGCCATATCCATCAGGTACAGTATATAACCATTCATTTTTCCTATTGCAGCATGATAGAAGCCACAGTATAATCAGCTATACAAACATACAATTACATTCTATTATCTGCAATTAGATACCAGGCACATTTGAACAGTTCTTTTTAAACTTAATTAAAGAGCAAGTTTCAACTACTATTAACATAAAAAAAATGCTGCTTTACACACTATCAGTTCTTTTTTGCCTTAAAAAAAATCTAATTGTTTAAAAAATATTATTGGAGATTTGATTTTTAGACTTCAGAAATCAATGTATCAAAACTATGGCCTGAATCCTGCAATGAGCTCAGAAGATGTTCACAGAGTCTCTATCTACTTGTAGTTCAATGCTGGAACAGGCCCAACATTGTACTAGCCAAGGTATTGCTGAGATATGGCTTTACAAAACAACATTTCAAGGCTTCAGCAGAAGGTGAAAATACTTCCGTTTTCACAAATACCATATCACAGAAAACATCTTGCTCATTTAACTTCTAACCTTGCATCAAATATTTTCCTGTGGCGGGCAATCAAAGATATATAATTCCAGGTGAAAGGCATTTTTAATAAAAGCATTTTGGTTTTGAAGGGTATCTGCATCAGCCTTAAAATGGAGAATATGTCACAAACGTAATGATATAGTGCTCTGGCTCCATTAAAAGCAATTATAAGCAATGGCTGACTTCAGATTTTTTTTTTTAACATTTGCAAATTTAAATCATTTTGTTCTGAAGGCTGGAGAACAAGAACAGCCACTGAGCATTTTATATTTTTGAAGACATCTGAAAGAAAAATGTCTGAGTTCATAAAAAGGCATGCCAAAATGTTTGTTACTCACAGGGAAAAAAAGAAATAAGCAGCAAAGGACCTTAAAACTATTTTCTCAAGTAGGAGGCCTCTGTAGTTATTAAAAGAACATATCATAAAATGAACTTGTCACTGGAAATACATTGAGTAACATGGATTGTATATTAAATATTATCTAAAATGGGGAAGGCACTTAAACATATATATATTTACAGTAAAATCTGACAAGTTATGTGTTCTTTTACAGATAGGTAAACATAGAAATGTTATCAAGTTGAATTAGGGCCTTTCTTTGCCCAGTCACTAATACTTACTAACCAGAAGAGAAGAATGTGCAATAGATAGCTTCAAAGTAGCCATTTTAGGGCTGCAGCAGTCTGTCTCTGACAAATTTATAGGTTCAGCCCTTAGAAAAGCATGATGGGTGGAAAAAAATCCTGTAAGAGGTCTCCCTCCTCTAAAGAAAGTCAATAGCTGTGACGTGGTTATGAAAGGTGCTTTGGCGGGATGAGGAAGAGTTAGTTATACATCCTCAGTGTGTGAAGTAAGATCAAAGCCATTTTGAAGCTAATTACTTTCTCTTTAGGTATTCAATTTCTATTATTTATGTTTGGAGCTGTGTGAATAACTGATTGTATTTTGCTTGCTGGCAGATTTGAAAAATCAAAGAAATCTGTTTGGGGTTTACCCAAAACAAAAGATGTTGAATTTTTTTGGCATGCTGAGTGAGGGGGAGAGAAGGAGAAGTGGGGGACATTATACAGATTTTGTTTCTAGAAAAGCAAGATGTTTCGTGTTAATGGCACCAGCCCAAAAGAGCCAATTGGCAGGCTAGAACTTTTTTAAATAGAGAAAAAAACTTCCCCTTTGTCTCTTTTGTTGCTTCTTCGGGAAAGAGGGAAACAGGAAGCAGTTATGATATGAGAACCTTTGAGCCAGGCATGATCATAAATCATCAGATCATATCTAGAACTACTTATCTGGAACTCCCAAATGTGTAAGTAGATCAGGAATGTTTAAGAAATTACTGTTTTTAATAAAATTTACTTTTTTTAAAGAACAGGATTGAATTTTTGGTGTCTTAAGAGGTTTGTGCATATGTTTAATTAGCTGGTGGCAATAGTTAATTGCCTTTGTTTTCATTCTCAGCTCTTCCCCTGGGAGGAGGGAGGAGATTGAGGGTATCCCCACAGGAAGTAATTCCCAAGTGTGTCCGCCTGGGTTCCAAAAGGGGTTTTACATTTGGGTGGTGGTAGTGTTTACCAAGCCACCGTTAGAGAAAAGCTGAACCTTGGGAGTTTAATGCAAGCCTGGCATGGTAAGTATTAATTTTTGAAATCTTTGTGGGTCCCCATCTTCTGCACTCAAAGTGTCAGAGTGGCAAATCAGCCTTGACACATGTAAATGACATTTTGACAATCAAACAACTTGCAACATAAAAGTAGTAGAGGTCTCCAGTTCCTTATAGCCAAATTATTAATTGCACTTTGAAAAAAGAGAATTGTATACTTTGGAGAATAATCCTGCTCAACAGCAATCTTACCATATCCAATTACTATTGAAACTGGTACAGTCTGCCCATTTCATATATTTATCTTTGTGTAAACACCAGGCATTGCTTAAACATCTTAAAATCAAAAACATGTCAATATCTCTGATTCTTACTGGTCTAGTGGCAACATCAGGATGTGTTAGCGTCAATTTAAGTACAATATTGTTACATAGATTCAGAAGTAGATTGTTGGAGTTTTCCTTGGTTTTTAGTATACTGAACTGTAAGTTGGTTATGGTATTATAGCATGTACACATTGTACTGGTACCTCTATAATTTGGAATTCTACCTTAAATACAAACTGTATGCAAGTTCCAAGTGTTACTTATATCCTTGCTAGTAATGAAATGTGCACTGACACTTATCTCTCCCCCATGAAAAGGCTTCCCATTGCATGAGATTACCACCATCTGCTTTTACTCCTACTCTGAAATGTGTGTGTGGCTGCATTGCAAGAGACATACACCTCTCCCAAAAACTACAAAGTACTGTCTACTACAGTTATGTCATAAGTATAAAGTAGCCTAGAATTACTGTTTACCTGTAAGGGCTTAAGCTAAAGGTAAACTGAGAGGTGGACAACTGACCAATGAGAAATTCCTCAGGAGAAAAAGGATTTTGAGTTTCAGTTTCTCTCTGGGTCTCTTTTCTGTTCAACTCAGCTATGGGATGAACCACACCTATTTCTTTTACTATAACTATCAGCTTTTTATCAAGTAAGGTAGTGAGTAAGTTTACCTTCTTTTTATCACTTGGAAAACTCTTCAGTTGGTAGAAATTTATCTCTGTGTTTCTCTAATACTGTAAGCTTCAGCAGGAGGAGAAATTCAGGGAGGGGGTTGTCTGTAACTCTTTATTGATTTTTGTAGATGCTGTTCTATTGATGGTTATAAGGGATTTATTCCTTTCTTTCTTTTTTCTTTTATTAAAATCTTTCTTTTAAGAATCTGACTGCTTGTTTTCCATTGTGTAAGATCCTGGTTTTGGATCGGTCACGTCTCACAGGATCAGGCGAGGCTTTTCTCTCAAGCTTCCCAGGGAGAGAATAAGTTTGGGGGTTTTGTGGAAAGAGAAAGAGGGGCTTCACGTGGCTCATGTCCAATAGTTTTTGAGACATTCTCACTTGATGGTGGCAGCATACTAAGTCCAGACACAGAAGAAGTTGTGTTCTAGGGAAAAACATTTTAACCCAAGCTGGTAAAATAAGCTTGGGGTGGGGGTGGTTATTTCTTTTTTCATGCGGGTCCCCACATCTGTACCCTACAGTTCAGAATGGGGAGGCAGTCCTGACACATCTCTCTCAAAAACTACAAAGTACTGTCTACTACAATTATTGGACTGAAACAATGTTCTTTCAAAATTTGACTGGCGCACTGATATTCCAACAGTGACATGCCAAATACATCAGGGCGCTACTAAAGATGCAACTTGCCTTGCCTCCCTCCCAACAAAGCTTGTACTATGTCTGATATTGGCTTAGCTGCTTCACAGGCCTCGTCTACACAGGAAATTAGGTCAGTATAACTATGGCATTCAGAGGGCTGAAAAATCCACATTGCTATGTGATGCAGTTAAACTAACCTAGCCCCAAATGTGTAGGCAGTGCTGGGTCAATGGGAGACTTCTCCAGTAGCCCTAGCTATTATTTTGTGAGGAGCTGGATTACTTATACTTATGGGAGAACCTCTTCCATTGGCATAGGTAGCATTTACACTGAAGAGCTGTAGCAGCACAGCTGCAGTGGTGCATTTGTGCCGCTGTAGCCTTTTAAGTGTAGACAAGCCATTAGCAACCTATCACTCATTTTATGTGGTGTATAAATTGCAGGCAACTACTGCTAAATTAGATACATCTCAGTTCCTCTATTTAGCCATACCACTAGCAGATCCACAACTCGGATGAAATTCATTCCTAGTGTAACACTACTGCCTGCTCAGGCAAACTAGGGATTGAATTAATGGGAGCCCATATTTTTTATTGCCACAGTAAAGCCTGTCTTGCATTCTGGCAAGCACAAAGGCAGGTGCAAAAAGGAGCCATGATGCAGGTGTTTAACAAAATGGTTGGTGGTGAATTAGTTTAAAGTGCTGTTGAGTGGAAATCTTGTTTTAATTTGCTAAATCTTCTTTACAGCACCCAGCTGAGTGGCTGGCGGAGAATCCTTCTCTACCACACCAATGGCAACAAAATGGCTATTACTTCATCCTCTAGGTTGGAGTAGTTTTTGTGGTCCTTTCAATTCTGTTTGGAGGAGATGGATCTGCAGCAGCAACAAAATTCCTGCCCTCCTCTTCTATCTCCAGAGTGCTGCTGTATGTAGTGCCATATCACTAGCAGAGTATGTAATGCCTGTATCACCTGAACTCCTGCCCTGCTGCATCTGTGATCCTCCATGACTGTTTGGGAGGAGAGAGGATTCCCCTGCTTGAGGTATTGGCACTATCAAACTACTTATGATGGGGTGAGGGAGGAGGAGGAGAATATAAGCTATGGTGCTGCAGGATTCAAGTATTCTGTGGAGTTCGGATACGAAGATTGTGGCTCAGGCCCCTCTCTCTTTTCCTCCTGCACTGTCAATCGGTGGGTGTTGTAAACTCAGTTACAAAGATCTAATGTAGAAGCTGTCAGTTTGCACAGGGAGAACAACAGTTGAGGACAATCAGAGCTGCTTTATTTTATTTGCAATATGTAACTTTATTGAACCTGTAAGCTTATGATCCATACTTAATATTCTGTCAGTAGAAAGGACTCTTTATATTAACTAAACACACACAGATGTGTATTTTTCATGCAGAACTCAGTAGCGGAAGGCACTGGCTGGCTTAGAGTCCACAGAGTATGCACTTTGTGTAGTAGGAGATTTTGTAGCCTAAGGCCATGCCTACAGTACAGAATTATATTGACCTAACTTAAGGTGGCCTACAGCTGCTAGTTATTAAATCACTAGTGCATGTGCACACTTGGCTGTTTGTGTCGGCAGTGCATGTCCTTACCCTGAGCACTTGTACTGATTGTATTGTTAGTGTGGGGCACTGAAAGCAATTACATTAACTTTGACTCTATACCACTAAATAGGTGTAGAGAGAGGCACGTATGGCAGCGGGAGCCAAATTTAAGTGAAGATACTTACACAGCTAGACTGACACAGGCTTTGTCTACACTACACAGTTAAGTCAACATAAGCTGCCTGAGTTTGTACAAGTTTAGCACAATCATCATTTCCAAATAATTCCTTCTAACTTTCCAACATTACACTGTGGGTTAGGCTTTATACAGCACTGAATCATGTGCTAAAGGAATAGACTGGCTACATAGAGCCTTCTTCCAGAAACTAATAAGCATTTTTGTCATATGTAAGTCTATATTTTAGTCATGGGTATTTTTAGTAAAAATCATGTACAGGTCATGGGCAGTAAACAAAAAATCATGGCCTGTGACCTCTCCATACTTGTACTATATGCTCTGACAAAATCTTTTGGGGAGGCAGTCCAGGGAGCACCCTGGGACTCCCACTGTGCGGGATGGCACAGCTCAGGACCCTCGCTGGTGCTGGGATGGGAGGGGGGTGCTGATGGGGCCAGAAGTGGTGATATGACCCTCCCTCAGGCCCTAGGCAGAGGAATAGCTAGGCAGCTGTGTTCTGCCTCTGCGCTGAGCTCTGGCTCCGCAGCTCCCATTAGCCAGGAACCACCACCAATGGGAGCTGTGGGGGTGGTGCCTGCAGGTGGAGGCAGTATGTGGAGCCATCTGGCTGCACTCCACCTGGAGGCTGAGGGAAAGACATGTCACTGTTTCCAAGGAGCCACCCCAAAGGAAGTGCCACCCAGAGACCTCACCCCTCCCATGTCCCAACCCCTAGCCTCTTCATACATTCAAACTCCTGCTGCTGGGGGATAAGGGAGGCGGTGGCCCAAGTCTGCCCCAGCAGCAGCTACTTCTACCAGCTGGCCCAGGGGCTTCCTGAGCTTCCCGGGCAGCCCCTGGGCCAGCCACACCAGCCCCTGCAGAAGTCATGAAGGTCCTGGAAAGTCTCATTACTTCCATGACAAACTCGCAGCCTTAGTCATGTGTCCTTTTTCGCAGTACAGAAAATTATAGTTGTTTTAGAAGATAGATTTGATGCAGGAATACAGCTTGCAACCATATAGCCAGTTTCAATGGCCACAATTTGAGGACACTTGACTGTGCTCCTGGAAACGATAGTTTTTGAAATGACAAAAATGATTACTACTATATTTTTACCTTTAAACCAAAATAAAAGTGAAACTTAATTTGATTTAAGGACCTGGTGGGAATAGGATAGAACCCGAGGAGCCAGGAAAAAGTTTTGTAACAGACTTGCTCCATGTGGCCTGGGAAAATTAAGCCGCTGTCCTGGTAAGACATATTTCTCTACTGGAATACAGTAAAAGCAACTGATCTTTTTATTGTCTCATAGCTTAGACACAATATTAAGGCCAATTCGGCAGTAAAACCAAATGATTATCTTTTGTAATCTAATTGCTTAAAGCATCTTCCTAAAAAACTTCTCATTTATCATATTTATATCATGGCTATAATTTTTGAAAATTTGTTGTGGTCAAGTTTAGGTGTTGAGAACACATCTCATGTGCCAATTATATTCCACAGAAGCTGTCTTGTCTTCTCCCATAACAACATGAACAAAGGTTTGAATATATTGAGCTGATGATCTTTTTATTTCCTTTAGGCAATCTTAACCTTCCTCCATGGTTCTATCAAGCCTGATCCTCTTTCAATTTCTCATCTATACTTTCTGAAATCTAACTACAGTGTTTCAATTTAATTCCTTACAAGAATCTTTCCAGTGCGAAAATACTTAATCAGCCCTATGTGCTTCCTGAGGCAATTTGTTCAAGACACTTTTAACATCTTTATTTGAACATGCAATCCATTCTACCAATTGTTTTATGGTCTTTGTGCCTCTAAAATGTTCTTTTCTTGGAGTCTTTCTATGGATTTCCCACTGACCAGCTGAGTTATTCATGCTGAGTGATGATGCAGAAAGCACTCGATGCTGCAAAACCAGCATGGATAGACCCTGGTAGATAATGTGAGTTCTTATGACTATTTATTGATTGAGACATCAACTGGTCAAGCTCAAGTTTGGTTTTTGTTAATCAAAGCCTAGGCTTCTAGGGACAAACATCACAAACAGAAAATGTTAATTCAACAATTCTGGGATACCAGGCCTGTCTTCCCACGCTGTCATTAAAATAGTTTCAGTGGATTTTTCTAGGCATGATGTTTATCCCCATATTACAAGTTGTGGCGATTGACATGATTGGTACCATTCCTTCACTGATAAATGACAATCTTATTAGAAATGGCTGATATGTTCCATTTGCTCTAAATTTCCAGCATAAAAGTAACTTGTGTGTACCCTTTTAACCCCAGAGCTTATCGGGTCCTTAAAACAAGAGTTTTAACCAATTGAACATTAGTTACCTTTTTAATCAATATTTCCTACACACCTCTGAGATAAGCTACGTTTCCCATATACTCCTTTCTTGTCATTTCAGTTATAATCAGAGTTAAGCACAAAGATTTTTTTTGTTTTGCAAGGCACAGCCTATCATAAAAGCACAAAACAATTTTAAACAGCTTGGAAAAATAGGCTGTAACCCTTGATATGTTCTCTATTCTATAAGAGTATAAAATCTGTTTGATAATTCTTTTTCTCTTAGCCTAACTTTGCAAAGCTTCTTGGTGAGCCTTGCTTTACAATTCTTTAGCATAGCTATGAGAAAGGCTTAGGTTTAGGCCTATCTAGCAATGCCCCTATTGCAATATTGCCACTCCTGAATGTTGAAAGATGACTGGGTTCCATGAAAGGGCAAGGAATCTGCCCATTTGGTTCTTTTCCTAGCATTGGAGCCCAGGTTCTCATGCAATGATTCAATAAAATGCTGGACTTTATGTACCTCCCTCAATATTTTAGTTTGTCTGAATTACATTCTCCTAAACAGAGCTAAAAAAATGTAATGTTACATGTAGATTGAATCTGAAATAACCAAATCACTCTAGGTACCCAGAAGATCTTCCAATTGAAAAAGGCTACGTTGTGATGTTTTTCATAGAAATATAATTGGTTGACCACTGAAACAAACTACCTCATACAAAAAATGTTCTCTTCAGCAGCAAATGCATAGCTCAGAAATGGTTCAAGTGATTGTTTCCTACAGTTGTCTTGATTGTGACCAAGCACGGAAATTTCCAACCCAAAGGAGTACTTCTGAGGTATGAGGGCCTAAAAAAACCAGCGATATAAAAAGTAGCTCTATTAATTTCAGTTGCTCATATGTCTCATTCTTATGAAGGGTTTCTCAAATTAATGGGCAGCACCTATTATATTTTAAAGAACGAAACACTGTCCTTTTTTCTTTTCAAGTATTTTTACAAACAAGTTTCCGCTTTTAAATAAAAAACTTTGTAGTTGACCTTTGCAGGATCATTGGGACCTCCCCTGAAATATTGTGAACTACCAAAAAGCTATATTTCAAACAAAACTTAATCACAGCATGACAACAAAACAGCATGAGATCTTTTAGGGGAATCTGATTATAAAGCTCTGAATGTACTCTGCATAAAATATTAAAAAATAAAATCAGGAATGACAAAGTACATGATGAAAATGGCTGTGTAAAATGGTGCCCTTAAATATATCACTAGGATACACGTCAATGGAATAATTGATTCGTCTCTGAAACACATTTAAGCTATGAAATGATAGTTTCTAAAATCTAACAGACAAGAACTTGATTTGATTTTAATACCCTTTATCCTGAAGAAATCCCCAAACACTTTACAAATCAAATGAGACAGATATTAGTAATTAAGTGATTGCATAGGAAAATGTAGCAGCCACTACATGTTCATCAATAGCTCAAAACAGAACTTTGAACACTGCCGCTTATTTTATTGTTGAGAGAATTGATATAAAGGTTTGTCCTTACATTCTAAAAAAATGCAAAATCATTTTTAAAGTCCAGTTCTATTCTGAAAATTGTAAAATGGCTTTATGGGTTCTATATTGTCTCACTGACTTTCAAATAAAATCTGCTCTATTTATGAAGTGGTGGGTTTTTTTGTTTTTGACAGCTCTCCAAGCTCATCTTGAATCTCAAAACGACATTAGGCTCATTCTTTGAGAACTGACAGGTGTTCAGTGACAATCTTGATCTAGGTAAAGCAGAGTTTAAGCATTTTAGTGCCAGGTTTATGGCCTTAGTTTCTCACCATTCCCTTTTCTAAGAGTAGAATCTGGGATTGTTTGGGGGTTAAATACTTCAGTCCTATTCTGAACAGTATTTATAATACCTGAGCCCAAATAAAAACTCTCCATGCATAACAGGCAAGATTCTGCAAGCAAAATACAGTAACATATTGTGTTATGGTACACAGCTTAAACCAGTTCTCTGAGCCACAGTGCCAAGAAGTCTAAAATGCAGTGAATGTATTTTAGTCAGTAGGGTATCTGATTGGACCTCCTGCCCTAAAAAGACTACAGAGTAATGAGAAGATTATATTTTATAGTTGCTCTTCAAAATAGAACTACACTTTGACATTCACCTGCAGAGCTACCAGAAATTAGTCAGACTTAACGTTTGTCTTTTACTTTATTGTCTTTTGTCTAGTGTTCTCTATCTGCTTTAATAGACCTCTGGTGGTACCACTGAAACTGGACTGGCAGTCCCAGTTTCTCATATAAAATCAGTATATTGGGTTGTCGCTCATTTCTCTGTCTCAAGAAAAAAATCAAGATACTTTTCCCAGACACGGACAGCCAGTACTTCTCAAATGCTAGTAATGGCAGTAACTTCACCGTTTAATTGCTATTTATTACATCATTTATGTAATGGGAAAATATACAAATAAGGCTCAAATTACATGACATAAGTCCATGCAAAGTATTGAGAATCTTGCATATCTAAAATAGTTGATTAAACAATCCGTAAAACTGTATGGCCAAATATGGTTTTCATTTATAACAATGTAAATTCAGATTTCAGTGGTTCAATATCAGTGTAATGGAGAGGACATTTTTGCCCCCCTCACTAAAAGTTCCTAGCTTAGGTTCAGCAAGTCACTCACTTCTCAAAATGGAGAATCAGTCTGGTCTGGGACTTGTTTTGCTAACAGTTCTACCATCCTTCCTTCTGAAGGGCACTTCCTAGGAACATGGCTCCGTATTGCAGAAACGGAAACATACTGTGCAAGATTAGATTCAAGAAACCCATGCAATTTTAACAATTTGTCTTGTAGGTTTACTAGATTCAACAAGGTAATTACTTCCAGATTTAGGGCCCATTCTGATAATGTTCATAACCCCAAGTAAAAATTATCAATACTATTTAGACTGGACGCTTTAGCCCCAAATCAGCAATAGCTCAAAACAGAACTTTGAACACACTTGCTGTTCTTAGAAGAGAATGGTATGAAACTAGGGGCACAAACTTAGAGCTACATTGCTTACACTCTGGTTTAGCTAGATCAGGACTGTCAATAAAACATGGCAGAGATGATTTCTCTCAAACACATGCTAATAGTTGTTACCTTTTTGATCGATTGCTGCACTACTCCTTACTTGAAATAGGGACCACAAACACTGGAAGCTCTGGCTGCTGCCAGAGTAATTCAGTTTATCATGAGTACATCATCCTGGTATTATGATCTCTGCACTGGCTCCCTGTCAAATAACAGATTAATTTTAAGACCTTGATCTTCAATTGGGTAGACATAAGCTAACTCTGAGAACTTCCCTTCTTCCATACAATTGTGTAATCTCAGAATTGAGGCCAGTGGGAAGAGGAGACACAGACTACTTGTCATTATCTGCCCCATGTCAGCAGAGCTCCTCTCTCTGAGAACCAAGAGTGACAACCCCAGTATTGATCCTGAAGTGTTCAAAAGTCATGAATGAGGCCCACCAAGTCATGAGAACTATATCTATATATGTATGTGTGTGTGTGTGTGCGCGCGTGCGTGTGGGCGCGCACGTTCTGGATCTTTTATTTCCCTTTAGTTATGTGAGCCTTTAAAGTTCCCATTTGCCAGCCTTCTCTGCAAACGTGAAGGCTGGGAGCTCTTTTTTTTTTTTTTTAAGTAAATGGTAAAATCTCATGTAACTACATGGCTCTAGAAGCATACATCAACAAAAATACAAAATATTGCAACTCAGCCACTTTCCAGTATCTTAATTGGTTTAGAATAGCATGGTACACTGAAAAACACTCTTGGAGAGATCATGGGCATTTGCAATACATTTGCGGTGTATTATGGTTGTAATTGCAAAGACATACACAACTTTGATCTTCCATAGATTTCAATAATATATGAAATTTTCTAAGACATCTTGTTTTTATTTTTAATGCACAGTAAACTATTTCTTGAATTGTAGACTACTCTATCTTCATACGTGTCTGATGTATGTGTTTCATGGGGACCATTGCATTTAAAACGGCATTTCAATTTATCCTTTTTGTGTGGAAATCAAGAATACCTATGGTATAATTTAGGGAGAAAAAAATACTAAGGACTTCCTAGTTCTCACTGTTTTAACAGAATAACCCAAAAGAGTCAACATAGTGAGTTGTTAAACATTCACTGTTAACAGCTTCATAATGCATTATGTCAGAAAGAATCATGTTCATTTACAGGTTCATTATATGCAATTACAAGATACACCATAGGAAAAAAAATGCAGCCAGAGTGTTTCATTGAAGACAGTGACATGATGCATTGCCACAAACATCTCCGCTGGAGTTGTTTGAAGAATACATTTAAGCCTGTCCCACTTTGACTCAGCTCAAAGCAGAATAACATAGACTGAACACAAGTGCCTGGAAAATGGAGTCATAAAATACTATTTTTCTTTTACATTAACTTTTGAAGGTTATTTCATATAGCCATTAGAAATAAACCAAAAGCCTAGGGTTAACTGAAGGCTGAGGGAAAAGAACCCAGCTGAAAATATCTTTAATTTGGGATCTCTCACTAAATACTTACCTCATCTTGACGGCCTCAGGAACCAAAAGGTTAGAGAAAATGAATGATCTAATGGAAGGCATACAGACTGCTTCAATATCTAGGCACAATGGGATCACTTAATGATGAAGTGAGAACTTTTAGCTGGAAATGTCTCACTTTTGAGGCTTGGAGGCTGCTTTCAAGATAATGTTGACATTGATTTGAAAGCTTAAGGAAAGTGTTGGGGGAGAGGGGAAAGTGGGGATGGAAATTAAGATCCTGTCTCCATCAAAGATGCAGAATCTCCCTTTATGAGGGGAAAAAATCTAATATTAAAAGTGAGTGAACTGGCTGGATTAAAATAACTCCCAACCCCATTTTTTTTTTTAATTTTGAGAACTAAGATCAAACTTTTAAAGTGTTTCTTTTTTCCCCACTTTTGTGATAGGTTTTCACTTCCAGGTTCTGAATGGGGAAAAAAAAATGTCAATAAATGGATCCCAGAATTCATCAGGACAACTTAGCTATTGTTTCCCTGGACGAACCAAAGGTCACAAGCAATAATCATGAAGGAGTATGGAAGATTAAGAAGGGTTAAGTGACTAAGGACTAAATACAAGTGGGACTTATAACATTAGAACACAGCCGATTATAAGGGAAATAGCTGGGAGGGGAAGAAAAGCCCATCCTGTTCCCAATATCATGACTTCACAAAAGTATGTTTACAGTTTTTCTAGCCTCTACTATAATTGGGAATGCCAAAATACCCCAGAGGCTGTTCTTGCAACACTTCTAAAATGCATATTAATGCCAAATGCATTTGGAGTTAAGAAAGAAATATCTGTCCTAGTTTGACAGATTCAAGACTTAGGCTTTATACATCAAACTTCGAAAGGTCAGAGTTAACTCTCAGGGCTAGTCTATACATAGTTGTTCCTAACCAACTTCATACGTGTACATTCTTATTCTGAATCCACAGTAATTTATCCAGAGGGTAAGCTAAACAGTAATCTTATTCCAAAGTAAGAATGTCCATGTGTGGATGGGGTCAGGAGCAATCAGTGCACTTTAAATTCATGCACTACCTTAAGCTGCTTTAAAGTTCAAGTAAAGTAAACCCTTAGTTTAGCAAGCCTTTCCCTGAACCCGACTTCTAGCAGGCTCCAGGTATGTTTCTGAAGAGCAAGGCTCTTCTGGGTTCGAGCTACAGCAGAATGATAATGTTGTGGTTGCACTGTAATTTAGTGTATATCACACTAAGCTCACAATAGCCAGGGTAGGTTTGGGAGAATTAGGTAGGGTAGTTTCAATTCACACTCAACCCATCCTTACCCTTACTGTAAACAAATTGGCTCAGGCTGGTTTACATGGAACATTCCCAATGCCATTAACTGGAGATTATGGGAGAATTAGTCTTTAAAGTAGCATATTATATTTAGAGAATCAGAAATTTTACAGAGCTTTTTTTTCCCATTGGAAAAGGTAATGGGACAAGGACACAAAAAATTATTTTAATTCTTAGAGCAGCCAGTCTACTCTGGTCAGTCAAGAACATTGGGAAGACAGAAAAAAGTAGCCAAGCATAAGGGAAAAGTAATCAGATTTTTTAATTGTCAGTTCTTTCATGACCCCACGTGTTAACAAAAGACGTTCTGAAGAGGGAGAAAAAAACCCCTTTCCCTCTTTTCATTTAATCTGGCCGTTAGAGTTGAGGCTGCTTTTTTCATTCTGAAAAGGGAAAATAATTAGTATTTGGGAGACTTCAAATTCTGTGTTTCTCTGTTTAACACTCAAACTCATATCTCCTCAAATACCCTGAACTAATTTAACAGTGTTGTATCTGAATTTGTCGGCAGATTTCAGAAAAGCGATTTTAGGTGCTGGAATAAGAACATACTGGTGTAAAGCGTGATGGTAAATATTGAGCTTTTATAAAACTTGACCTTGGTATGGGCTAACAACTTCTTATGTTATCCCTCAGTGTAATAAAATGCTTGGGGAGCAAACTAAAATGGATGCAATTTAAGATCATAAGTGGTTTTTAATCATTTTAGGAAAAAAAACACATGTATTCTCACACCTTTTGGAGCATGAGTTGTCTCACTCACTTCATTGGTGCTATTCACATGCTTAAAATTATGCATATGTATAAGTACCTTACTGAGCAAGGACTTACACAAACACAGAATGAACTGCTCTGCTGCAGGTGGTTCTTCCACACATGGTTCAAATTCCCTAGTAGTTGGGTCAATCTAGTAAAACTTACAGGGTTAACACTTCCATGCTTGATCTGTGGAGTGGATAAAACAGAAGACTGAAGCCCCCACAGCTGTCAGTCTGGCATTCGCAAGTCCCCAGGATTCAAACAGGCTGGCATTCACAAAAACCATATGTTCTAAAGTAATATTTTAATCAACTAGAATGTTCAAAAAATATTCCAAGAAACAAACTTTATAACTATCAACACGAAAACAATAATTAACATCTACTGATGTGTTAGTGTAGTTCCTCTCATTCCAGGCTAAGCTGTAGCCTCTTATAAATTATGTACCTCTCTGAATATTAAGGCTTAGCCCAGGCCTGCACAACATGCGGCCCGGGGGCCACATGCGGCCCGCATGGGCTCACTGTGTGGCCCGCAGGGGGTGAATAGGGGTGGGGCAAGCCAAACAGTGGGATAGGGAGAAGCAGATGGGGGTGGGACTTCTTGGCCCGCAGCTGGCTTTTTTGCAGTAATATGGCCCTCGCTGCTTTCCGAGTTGTGCAGGCCTGGCTTAGCCCTTCATTTCCAGGTCCCCTTCTTCCCAACATTTGTTTCTTAATATGAGGCCAGTAACAGGGTATAGCAGTAGGACAGCACTAGAGTGACATCTACAGTTCAGAAAAATAAAATCAGGGAAGGCAGAAATTGTAACTCTCCATCCTGCTTTAAAATAGGAAACGATTGTCTGTTAATGAATTGAAGGATTGCATGACGCCATGAAAAACGAAAGTACTGTTCTACTTTGTACTCAGAATTCAAGCATCCAGCATCAGCATTACTATTTCTAATAGTTTTTAACCTACCCATCGCCTCTCCTTTCACCCTTCCTCACTCCAGTGGCCCCTGTAGTGGGAGGGAAAGAGAATTCAATCATGCAATGGAAAGATGAATGGGTCCCCGAGCAGTCAGACCCGTGAGGGGGAGGCAACAGCTGAAATTCTGTAAAAAGGGAGAAGGAAGTTGGGGAAAAATCTATTTATATTGGGCTGGTCACACACTATCATCTGTCTTGCTAGAGGATGTAGTAGGAAGTAAGGGGAAGAACGTGGACCTGGATCTGATTGATTGTTTCATATAATACAAGGATATTGAATTAGACTTTGAATTACTGATGCAGCTATAATTCCATCAAGGTTCTGGTGACTGTACAAACAACAATATTTATTTCCATTGTGATTGGTAGTACTAGAATTATATGATAGAATTATAGCCCCATAATGCAGAGTTCTCTTTGCATTCTAAATGAGCCATGCTGCCTGAACATTTTAAGGATACTTCTATTTTAGGGTGCATTTTCAATTTTCAACACAGAATGAAGATATAAACATGAAAACTAAAAGTTAACAGATATTCTTGAAAAGAGAGAACATTTAATTCTTATAAAAATTATTCTTACTTGCTTTCTGGGTTTTAAGCCTTTAGAGTTCATGCTGTTAAACTTTCCTCTGCACTTAGAAGGGCTAACCTATTTTTTTTTAATGAAAGCTGAGAGTCTCATGTAATCACATGACTCCAGAAGCTGGGGAATTATGAAAAATGAAATACCCTGAGATTTGTTAGCACTGGTAACACTGTCACATCTCTTTGGCAAAGAGGTGGAAGGCCTCCCAGAACTCTTCAATTGTAATCATTTGTGCCCTCTTATCTGTGTATTTCTAAGGCAAACAAATATATTCTCCCTGACTCAAAACAGACAACCAGTATTGTATGGCTCTACCTACTTGCCTTCTGCCACTTTTCTGTTAGTTCTGGCACTTCCCTGAGCATTTCTTGTGTTTTACTCTAGGCCATGTGAACAGGGGAGGAGACACTTTAATTACTTTCTCCCTGGCCATACACATTTTACAATCTAGCCCTTTGTAATCCTGCATAAGTGGCTAAAGGGTTGCAGGTCTATGTTTTTATATAGGATTACTGTATGTCAAAGTGCTTTCAAATGTGTTTAATATTCCATTAGCAGTCTTAAAGTAAAAAGGAACCTCATCACCCACTATCGACATCTAAGTGCTATTGTAGTGACCTCTGTTTGTTTTAAAAAAGGGCCCAACCCAAGAATATGTCAATTGGTATTTTCAGTAATCATCTAGACTAGGAGTATTCTATGAGCCAGTACTTCTGGGAATGGTATGGAACAATGTCTCCACAAACAGGTTTGAACGCTAAGCAAAAGTGTTCCAACCAAAATAAGTGGCTGACTGTGAAAAATGCAGAACACTTGCAGCTCCTGTTGATTTCAATGGGATATGAGATTCCTCAACACCAGAGTACATGAATTTTGTTTATGATGAATTACTCAGCAACATTCCCAACACAAACTCTCTGTCCAGGGAAAGGTGAATGTGTTACAGAGAATCATAAGGCTGAAATCTTTATATAGCCAAATCCAATGGAGAAATGCCTCCTCAAAATACAGAGAACCCTGCATGGCTGAATAACTGAAAAGGCTTGTTAAGACTCCCTTGAGGTCAATTCGGAGCTCAACAGGCATAACTGTAAGATTCCAAGGTAAATTCAAGCCAGAGGCAACTTTACATTTTGGTAATGGTGGAAAAAGTTAGCGTATGTACCATAACCGCCATACTGTTAGTCATTCTGGCTTCTCTCTCTCATATTTTTCAAGTGAGGAATGAAAACAAATTTTGAAACCTCAATATTTCACAAAATAGAATTCTTGTTTTCTGGGCAGCTCAATACCTGACTCCATTTCTCCCCTCCGGTGTTAACTAACCCTTTGTCTTAGAGCAGTAGGACGGCCAAAAGCTAAAGCAGACTACTGGTACAGTTGGCATTTTCATGAGATGATAAAATTCCCTATGAGAGGTTCATAAAACATGAAGACAATTGTTCTTCAGATAAATTGATGACAGAGACATTAAGAACTTCATTTTGGGAATGGCTGTTAAGATAAAATTTAGAGCTGCCTTTCTAAAATGTGGCTTCTAGTTCAGTGCTTCTGTCTTTAGAATGCTTGGACCCTAGGAAGAAGATGGAGTAGAGTCCTTAGCTACTTTGTTTCCTAGGAGAGCTGTTATCCCAGTTGGAAGCAGACAATATTTTGGAGTATTCATACTCTGCTGTTTCAATTAGTTGGAGAAAGAAGAGGTTATGAACAGCTTTGGTTTTGATGTTGCATTTAATTCCAACGTGTAAGCTATGCTAGATATCTCTGCCAACAATGTGTATGCATTTGTTTTTAAATATAGCATTGATCCAGCACTTCAAAACTTCGTCCCACTTGTCTTCTATTTGGGGACCCAAGACATACAGGGTCAACTTACAGCAAAGCTTGCTTGAAGAATGCAGATGGTTTTCCTGTAGTATCTCCTTTCTCCCTCCTGCCACTTGATTTACTCAACCAACCAGTTGTATGTCCCTCCTGCTATTCATAGTTGGATAAACTGCGAAGGCCTGTAAGTAGGGTCTATGTTTCCTTTTGAGTTAAGATGTCTTTAGATTTTATTTAAATTTATTTTCATTTAAAGGTGATTTTCATGATACCTCTATGTGTAGTCAAATGAGTCTTTCCCAGTGAATAACTAGTGGTAAATACTACTGACTTTTCCTGCAGACTTGCTTTCCATGGTCTCAGGCAAAGCTGGTGTTGGGACTAGAGCTGGACAAATAACTGATTTTTTATTTCAGTGGACAAACCAAATATTTTTTTAAACCATTTTGGATAAAACAAATGAGAAGTTTTCAGTTTTTGTCAGTGAAACAAAAATACATCACTAATTATAAAGTTTAGTCTAGGAATTAATAGCTACCTAGCACAGCCTTCAGTGGAGCAGAGAAGACTTGGCAAGAACTATTTAAAAGCAATCTAGAAAATTCCCTGATAGAGGGTACACAGCCAGGGCCCCCTGGTGAGCTGTATACTTCGGATGTTCCACACAATAGTTTTAGGTGCATGACTTGAGCTAGCAGAGAAACATAGAAGAAAGAAGAGTTCAGAATTCCCTCCCACTTGCCTTTGGCATTGTCAATAGGAGCTCTTTTTTCTTTGTACAACATAAAAGATGAAATGGCAAAGATATACAAATTGAGAAATCTTCCTTTGTGTATTTCCAGTGTTCATGTTCATTAATCTTGATGCCAAGCACTAGCACTGATCCTCCTGTTTCCCTTACTTTAAAATACATTCTTTACCATTCTAAAGCACAAAGAGTTGAATGATTAATCAGAAGTCAAACGTCACCAGTCTACAGCTATGATTTTGTTGAGTGGGTTCACGGTCCTTTCAATTTGCTTTTCCCAATTATATGCACAAGTGCAACTTGGTACTAATGTCCTCAAAGTGAATCCTGCAAAAAAAGCAATTAATACAATATGTACTGATCCTGCAAGGTTCTGAGAACCTCCTGTGATGTGCTGTGAACACCTTACAGGCTCAGGCTTCTGGTGTCAGAACAAGTGTGTTATGTGCATCAATACCTTATAAAAATTAAGTTATGTAGTCAGGAAAACATTATATGATGTAACTGACTAATAGCACTGACCCAATTATAATGGCCCAATTGTATATATATATACAGTAACATACACAAATACTCAAAGAAATGCATCCACTGAATAGTATGACATTAATCTATAGGCTGAATTTTGTTTGCATGAAATAAGAATAAATTTCAAATAAAATAGACTTGTCAACTGCACTCTGTGGAAAAACCAATTATATTCAATTGTATCTCTTACCTTTCATCTGTTTCTCTAGTAATGCAAGACTTCTCTCTTGTATTTTCTCTGTTCAGCTAGCCCAGCACGATGAGACCCCCAACTCTGACGGAGGCCTTTGGATGACACTCAAAAATACATACTGTTATAAGAAAACTCATGCAACTAGTTAATCAATGAATTCAACACACAGTTGTGCTTTGCACTTGTGAAAATTGAACACACAATGCCAACATTTAATTTCAGCATGTCTCTACTTGAAAGTAACTATACTCATCCATCTCTCCAGGGACAAAATAACTTTATGATCATTGGGAAGACAATATGTTTGAAACAGGATGCAGATCCAAATGTTATGGCTTGGAAACAAAAGATCCTCAAACATTAGAGTTGTTTAAAATCTGGGACTTGGGCTCGGGCACGCATACCTAGGGAGCCAACTCCATACTTGGCCTTTACTAAGACCTAACATATCTCCTGACTTCAAATAAGACTTTGGATTGGCATTATAAAATAAAAACAACACTTATAAACTGTCCCATCTAAGGACCTCTGAGTAATTCATAATTAAATCATAAAATGATTTGACTACTACCAAAGGAAATGGTTATATTGGCAATCATATACAGAAAGGGAAGGATTCTAAATATTGGTCTACCATTGTCATACAAAAACAATTTAGGGAAAACTTTCCAAATTTCAATAGGGAAGGATAGGATAGTACAGAAATGCAGGGTGCTGAATTTTACTTCGCAGGGAATCACCAAAGCAAAGGCACAATCTCCTGCCAACTATAGTTTAATAGAATTCCTAAAAGGTGAGGGTGTGAGTAGAGATACCCATCAAAGTAAACATCAAGGAGTTCTTGATCTGTCAGTCCCTTGGTTGAAATAGCATTGGCTCAGGCTATAGGTAATGGCTATGCTCAAATGCCTTTGTTGGTCACAACTGCCCTTGTATCATCCATGGAGAAGAGTGATCCTGTTTTGTGGCAAGGTGATCATGGGGTAGATAAGGGAGCAGCCTGACCAAACATGCAATCATGGGGGAAAATACTTTTTATCATGTCAGATGAGCACTTCCACCAAAGAGCAAGATTAGAACTGATGTCAACAGTTGTCACCTGGCTCATGACCTCCAACTTTACAATTGGAGTCAAGAGTCCCCACTGGAAGTAGTGAGTCAGACGAGAAAGACTAGAACCTCCAATACATGAAGGCAACTTCTTTCCAAGCTTCTTCAGGATATCCTCTCTCATAATTAACCAAACCTTTTGTGCTGGTGCACAGGAAGATGCTATACAGCTGAGCTATGCAGCAGAACGGTCTTGCCTCTCATCCCTTTGCACAACTGAACCTCATCATGGAAACCTGCTACAAGGCAAGGAGTTGCCCAGCTATGAGATTAATTCTACTATCAGATTCAGCTAAAGAGCCTACTGCTATATGTGTCCACTTTAGAGGGATGATGATCCTATGATTAAGTTGCTAGCCTGGGACTTGACAATCAAAGTTCAATTCCTGGTGCTGCCACAGAGATTGTGTGACCATGGTCAAGTCACTTGATATGGCCCCAAATTCCCATCTGTGTAAAAGGGAATTGTGTCTGAAAAGAACAGGTAAAGAGTATAAGTTCTTCAGGGACAGGACTCCCTCGCTATGTTTATACAGCTACTGGTGCAATGGGGCCCTGATCTTGGCTGTGACATCTAGTTGCTCCCATGATAAAACAGACTAACTAAAGATATAGTAAAGAAAGTAAGGAATACTTGTGGCACCTTAGATACTTAAAGACATAGTGGATTTTACAAGATACCCATGGTGCACGATTGTTGTTCATTTGCTATGCCACCTATACATAGAGTGAAATCCAATAGATCTTATTTTATTTAATTCTTATTTAAATCTATTTAATTCTTAGGCAAAATGTCCACTAATTTGAATGGGAGCATCTTGACTGAATAAAGACTGATGTGATTAACATTAACTGGAAGCAGAACTGAGCAACTTAAAGAGAGCAGGCATAAGTTCCTTTGTGTCTTTTGCTAATATATCCATTATTGCAGATAGCAGTTGTGCATGATGGCCACACGATGGTAGTCTTGCTTTAAAAGTCACAAGAAAATGCTAATGAAAACATCATAACTCATTTTTAAAACATAGTGGTTTGGAGATTGATTGGCTTTTTCCCATCATGACTGCCCATCAGGTGCCATCCCATTTCTCCTACTCTTCTGTGCTCTAATTCACTTGTTTTTTCTTTCTTTAATTATAGTTTTGTTCCCCTCACTTTTATCATTAAAGCATTACATACTTTTAGAAAACTGAAGAAAATGCATAATACACTGGTAGTAACTTTAAAAATTCCAGAATGTACATAGCTCATAAAATGCCATTATTTATATTTTAAAGGTCTCAATCCTGATCTTTTAAAATAGACAAAGTGATTTTAACTTAAGTCTATTTTTAAAAAAATCAATACAAATATTCAACTATTGAGGGTTCTAGACTTTATAAAGACCAAAAACATATTGGCCATTGACCAATACTTAAGAATCTAGGTTGAAGCTTCGTAATTGCGGTGTGCCTTTGATGACTAACTCTGCTGTGTTAAAGCCAAAGCTGAGTGCGGGTTTCTGAAAGTCTCCCCAAACACTGTACACCCTTATTCATTCAAGCAGTTCTTTATACAAAGCTGATGGAGGGGAAAAAAATGTTCAACCTGTAGACACTATGTGCCTCAGTTTTCTATGAAGAAGGATATTTTAGAATATACCAAGTAGTTCTTCAGCTTGTAAAGTCAATCTCTACTTTTGGCCATCTTTATATCTGGATCTTAATTTATAACACCACAAGGTTGGATGTAGCAGGGTGGTTTGTTTTTGGGTGTGAGGTGATTTTAAAATAAATAAATAAATAAATAAAAGTACCATGCAACTTGAATTTGGATATGGATTTTAAATCCCACAGTCAAAGCTGAGTGGCATTTTCTGAATCTCTCTTCATCCCTACCTGAAAAAGGGACTTTACAGAAAGTTTACTATTTCTTTAAAAGAACGTGGCAGAACATTCTGGGATTATAAAATAATTTGACAAAGCCGGAGTTGAGAGACAATGAATTGCAATTTTCCCCCAACAGGTCATGCAATACTGATTTCTGCATGAAAGTACATGAGTAACCTTTCTCTCAACTACTTTCCTAAACTTCTAATAGTGAAATCCAGTTATGTAACCATTATGGTCATGTTGAGATGACACAGGGGAAAGAGCTCTCTCTCGCTCTCTCTCTCTTTTCTGTCCATGTACTCTCTCCCTAACTGCTTGCATGGTGGGCCTCACGTGGAGTGACTAGTGATTCATCCTTTTAAAAAGAAAATCAGGACCCCCTCTAAATTTTCAGCTAGAACTTTGAGCAAATTTTAGGCTTGGTCTACACTGGGGTGGAGGGTCAACCTAAGATACGCAACTTCAGCTACATGAATTGTGTAGCTGAAGTCGGCATATCTTAAGTCGACTTACCTGGCCATCCACACAATGGGAAGTCGACCACTGCCGCTCCCCCATTGACTCTGCTGCGAGAGGCGGAGTACAGGAGTTGACAGGGATCAATTTATTGTGTCTACACTAGACATGATAAATTGATCCCCGATAGCTCGATCACTGTCTGCTGATCTGGCGGGTAGTATAGACATACCCTTAGGAATAAAAGACAAGTTTACAGGAGAAACTACCAGCAAGTAGGTGAAGCATTTGGCGGGGGGGAGGAGCTTGTCAGCAGAAAACAGACTCCACGAAGAAGAAGAAAGCCAGCAGCCTGTAAGCAAAATGTGAGCCTGGGAGAAGTCTAGAGGTAACTTCTGGGCCCAATTCTGGCTAAGGGTGCTTGGGGTTTAAGGAAAGGAGTTATTCCCCATTTTCTATTCCAAGTGCATTTAAAGAACCAGGACTTTGAACATTCCTTGTAAATAAAACAAGATTATATCAAAGAAAATCCTAGACTCGATCGTCAATTTCTACCCCCAATTGGAGTACCACGAAGGCTCCAAACTTTGGCTATCTGCTTGGGTAAAAAGAGGTCACTATGATTTGCAATTCCATAGTTTCCAGAATTGCTCTTTCGTGCATATTTCATACAATCACCATCTTTGTATGGACAGAGGTTGGAGGGGTAGGGTTTGTATTTATTTCTTAGAATTTTTTTTGCCTTTAGCAAAAATTCCAAAATTTATTTGCTAATCCTTTGTAAAGCTCTTTGCAACCTATAGGTGAAGGGAGCTGTTCTACTTAAGACTGTGGGCTGAGACAGAGGTCTATGAATGCAGTACTTGAGCCATGGTACTACTCTTATTTCATCTTGTCATGAGACAAGCAAAACCCTAAAATCAAAATTCCCCTAAAGCAAAAATCACTACACGAGACAGCATTTTTAAGGGGCCATAGCTGGACTGGGAGGGAAAAGTGCTTGACCAGGGGGAAAGGCAGGTAAAGCACACAATTTATTTATAAGACTTTCTGTAGTACTGATGTCATCAAAGTACTAACTTCAGAGCATGCCTGGAAGTAGGAGCTGAGGCACTGACAGCAAGTTATTGATGGAAGGTCATATATGATGTCTGTGACAGATGAAAACTGGATCTTGGTCCCCTGAATCCAACTTCAGTGTCCTAACCGCAAGACAATCCAACCTCTCACTGGCATTTTCTCATGGGTCTGTTTCTGGTATCCTTCACAACATCAGAGTGCAGGCAGCCCTTACAAGTACAAAAGTAGTCAAGAATATACTGAAACACTGGCTGTAAAGGATGCTTCTGATAGGTCTGCTGACACCATTGTCACTCAGTGGTAATGTGACAGAGCAGCCTGGGGGTGGAAGTTCCTGAGTGAGCTCAGCCAAAACGAAGAAAGATTAGTGACTGAAAGTGCATCAGATCATCATTATAGCCCATGTAAAATAAGCTGTACATTTGTCTATGGTCATAGTTACTGTTTTCTTTACTGTTCCGTGGTACAGCTACTCAAATCCAATAGAGTTAGAGAAAAGGGGTATGAAGATGATGGAAACGATGATCAAAAAAAACGGAGAGCATAGGAGGGTGGTGGTGCTAATTTCAGTTCCTGTTGTGAGCCTTCAGCTCATAGGCACTGGAACTAGGAGTACAGGGGGTACTGCAGCACCGTCTGGCTTGAAATGATTTCCACTATATGCATGGTTTATAGTTTGATTCAATGGCTCTCAGCACCCCCACTACACAAATTGTTCCAGCACCCCTACCGCAGGGTCCCTTGCCTAGTGGTGCATGATCATATGAGTGAGATCTCCCAGACCTGTCAAATCTGTTAAAGCCAAGTTGCAAGATCCAACATAAAACAAAGCCCGAAATTGAAGGTGACAGTGATTCATGCAGAAATCTTTAAAATGCTATTGCAGGGATTGGCAACCTTGGTGCACGGCACCACAGGGTAAGCACCCATACCGGGCCCCACCGGTTTGTTTACTTGCCAGTTCGCCAGTCGGGGCTCCCACTGGCCGTGGTTCACCATCCCAGTCCAATGGGGACTGCGGGAGAGAGGAGAACCTAGCTTATAGCTCCAGAGAAACTACAGTTTTGCATGCTTTCAGCTTCCATTTCTAAACCAAGCAAAAAACATAGCTGTTAGAACTCTGACCTAAAGTGTAACCCAGGTCATTCAAACTCAGGACTAAATAGAGCTGTATGAAACAAGAGAAATGAATGCCCCCAGAAACCAATCACCCCCATCTTGGGAAGCTTTTCTTTGTCCCAAATCTAGTTAACTCAAGATGTGCTCACTTTTTTTGCTCCAGTTAACATCATGCACTCTTCTTTAGCTACTTACATTTTCTGTAGCCAAAGGCACTGTTGTCAAAACCTGGTACATTTTTTAATACTCTTACATCTCATATGCTGGCGTTTACACGCTCTGAAATGTTGGTTTACTTATAGTTGTGCTAGTTGTGCTTGTCTGTTTAATCTCTTCTAAATTGAACAGTTCTGCCAAGGTAAGCCCTGTTCCTGGATTTCTCATACTTAATTGATAGCAGGTTTAGCACACTCTTTAATTATGACTTCAAACATGTTGCTAGAACACTAGAATCTCAGCACCTTAGGGCCTTTTCATTGGACATTTTAAAAAATCATAAAGATTTTAAAGGTAAAGCTTTGTAATGAGGACGGAGCACACCAGCGCCAGAGGGCTAACTTGCCACATGAGTCTAAAAGGGAACTCATTATTTCTCATATGTTTCTGAAAGTGCATTTCAACCACTCACTTTGGCTGCTTTTAGCACAGTTTTCACATATTTCATAGTGTGGTTTCCACAGCAAAACTGAACAGCGGGCTTCAGTTTCACACAACTGGTAGTATCTATTGTGTGAGGCGTGTGGAAGTTGGGGACAGATTTTTCTCTCTCTTAATTTGCAATTATGTAAAGGAAATGAAAAACTTGCTACTGAACAGAAGCTTCAGAATGATCAGTTCAGTCTACTCCTTTGTTCTCTTCTCTTAAGGCCTCATCCAGAATGAAATCCTGGTCCTAGAGAAGTCACTAGGTAGTCCAGATGCAAAGTAGCTCTCAGGATCAGGCCCTTTAAAACAATTTCTGTTCAGATTCTTGCACCTAAGGAATGTGGCCTTGTTTGGGGTACACAGAAACAAAAAGTCTAAGATATGTTGATTAAGTGACTTCTTATTACTTACCTGCCAATACTTGCAGATATAACACTGTACAGTGGTGCCAGATCCAATCCTGTTCAGACAGAGCAACAAACATATGAATATGTTTCAGTCTAACAGAGCGGAGAGAGGCACACTGTATCTGTTCACTAAGGAAATACCATGTGTAGCTGTGGGATTTCATGAACATTTGGATCCTGGTTCCTGTGAAGCCACCCAATTCTGCAACAGACTGATTTTCAGGGATGGGAAACATACTTTATTAGATAGGAAAGGTAAATAATAACAGAAGGCCCTAATTTGCATAAATGATTTTCTTTTGTATTGTAACTATTTGTTTCTATCTCTATTTTCTCAAATAAACCTTCTTTTGTTTTTATGATAAGTGCTCACAAGTGCTGTGTGTGTTATACGGGAGCACAGTTTTAAGATAAAAATAGTAAACCGATGTATGCTGGTCCTTTAGGGACACAGTATCTGGGACTTCTGAGAGTAGCCAGTGTCAGGGCCTGTATGTCACAGAAGAACTTTCAAAAGAGACTTGGGGTCTGGGGTGCACCTATCGTTAATTTGCAAGGCAGAGACAGGGCTGTCATAACCCAAAGGAGAGCACTTGAGTGGCTGAAAGGTTTGTGCTGCAGGGAGCTAACACCTAGCTACCACAAGCAAGACTCCCTCTGGCTGGAGGAGGCAGTAATAATGGGGACACTCAGTCCTCAGTACTCTGAGAACCATAACAGCTGGCATTTTGCTGTTATAGTGGTGTGACACAGGACGTTTAAGATTATATCTTATGTTAATATTTTGAAACATTCACCATGGCTGGGTCAAAGGGAAGTAGGTGCCATCAGGCCTCCACTGAAAATTCCAGCCTATAATACTTCTATGGTAATTCACATCTTTAAAGCACTATGATTATATTAGCTAAGTTACCCCTGTGCCCAAAGAGAAAGAAAGGTAAGTACAGTAAAACATACTGAACATGTTGATGATTCATTTGATGGGATCTATTTAATTTTATTTGCTTATCATTTTAGAACCTCTTTTTCCTAAGACAGTTTTGGAGGGGAGTTGAAAAAAAGAAAAACTACTAACACAGAAGCTTGGACTGAAAACATAAAATGAATTAATATTATCACTGTCTCCAGTCATTTTACATATGAAAGAACATAAGATGAGGCAGAGGGTAAAAAGATTTGACAGCTACAGGGAAAGATTATTTAATATGAAGGTATAAGCACAATGACTCATGCAGGAGGAGGATGGAGAGGAGTCTTGCCACTGCTTCTGGAAGGATAGTTTCTAGTACTGGGCTGGCTAGTCTCACCTCCTTTTACTGAGCTAGGTGGGACCCCTTCAGCTGAGCAAGCCCTCATTTGCAAGGGAGGATGGATTTTACCTCCGGGACTCAGCATGTGGCAGGGAAGGAGAGGCTGGTGCAGGGTGGCTGAGCTCACCAGACCTCTGTTCTCTATGAGGTATCCCCTGGAGTTAGGGACCAGCCACGGGCAATGGAGCATGGCACATGTGGGGTTGGTCCCCAGAGCAAGGAGGCAGCCGGCAGCAATGGAGCACGTTGGGGTCAGGATACTTACCTCTCCACCACATCCAGGACAAGAGACACTTCCTCTTCTTCCTCTCCTCTTCCCACACCTCGGACACAGATTGGGTACTGAGCCTGACCAGACACTGTCAGGTCCCTCCACAGCCAAAGTCTCCCTCCATGCCCAGAAGTATGTGATTAGTCTAGAAGAGAATCAGAGGGGTAGCCGTGTTAGTCTTTTAGTTAGTCTTTAAGGTGCCACAGGACTCTGTCACTTCTGCAATTCCAGACTAACTAAAACTAGTCTAGAAGAGGGATTCAAGAAACACTTCTTTTGGAATGGGGTCCCCACTGAGTATAGGTTGTAGCTTTTTGATGATACATACCACACACGAGTTCCAGTGTGGGGTTGTAGGTGAACTAGAAGTTTCTGAATCAGGCATGACAAAGAACTAATTTGATGTGAAGGAAGGAAAGGTAGGAAGAATGAGACGAATATGTCTCCATCAGGAGCTCTTTAATGACCTGAAAAAATAAAAAAGGAATCTTACAGAAAGTGTAAACCTACAAATTGCTAAGAATAAGTTCAAAAGAATAGCTTAAGCGTGTAGAGACAAAAATCAGAAAGACTAAATACACAAAATGTGTTAAACCAAACAAAGAACATAGAAAGTAATAAGGAGAGTTTCTAAAAATAGGAGAAAGATGAAGGAAAGTGTGGGAACACTATTTAGTGGGGAAGGAGAGCAAATGATGACAACACCAAGAACTCTGAGGTGTTTAAAGTCAATTTTGCTTCAAACTCCAATAAAAAGGCTAATTTAGACAAGATGGTTAACGTAATTAATATTAAGCAAAAAGCGAACAGAATGCAAGCTAGAATGAGGAGAGAACGAGGAGAGAATATTTAGTTAAGTTGGATGTACAAACTCATCAGGACAGATTAAATTCACCCCAGGATATTGAAGAAACCAGCTGAAGTAATCTCAAAACCATTAGTGATTATCTTTGAAAAATCATGGAGGTTGTCTGAAGTCCTGAAGTAATGGAGAAGGACAAACATAGGGCCTATCTTTGAAAAGGAGAACAAAGAGGACCCCTGGAATTATAGACCAGTCAGCCTAATTTAGATACCTGGAAAGATACTGGAACAAATTATTAGAAAGTTTATGTTAATTCTCAACTGAAATTCAGTTCTGCTTAAAAAATAAATGGCATGAATTGGCCCTTTGTCATTTTTAATTCAATGCACTGTTTCACCCATCTGTCTCTTTTAGGATATATTATAAACATATTTTTAAAATAGGATCAGCCAACAGATTTTTAAATACCATTGGGCTGCCATTAGAATGCCA
This sequence comes from Dermatemys mawii, assembly GCA_007922305.1. Taxonomy (NCBI): domain Eukaryota; kingdom Metazoa; phylum Chordata; order Testudines; family Dermatemydidae; genus Dermatemys; species Dermatemys mawii. The sequence continues at coordinate 8,911,069 of ML677334.1, read as the reverse complement.
AAAGCAAACTTATTATATACCCAGGATTTTAGTACGTTCGAGATTAAGAGATCGGTTACATTTTATCCAATAGTTAAGCTTCTGGCTTGAAGCTGCAATGTTTCTAAATACATTGCTAGCAATAGAGCTATGTTTTATATAACCTTTCTTTGCCTTTTGTCATGAAGAGTTGCAAAGATGTATTTTCAATGCTTCTGCAGTATGGTAGCAAAATGATTCAAATGTAAAGCCCTCCCAAATCAGCATCTTGTGTGTTACAGCAAAACACAATGGGCCAAATTCTGTCATTTGCACTGGTGCAAATCTAGAATAGAGTCCACACACCTTATAATGCTATGATTTAAGAGAACTGTTTTCTCTTTAAAAACCTTTACTCTCATACTGCATTCTTTATGCACTAAATCATCTCACTGATTTAGGGTTCAATCTGAAGTTGGATCCATTAATGCAAGCCTGTAAATCTTATCATGTGGTGTGCGGTGATAGATAAAATTGCAGAATTGGGGTCTTAAACTGGAGGCCTGAGGGTGTAAATAATACAAACCTGTCCTTCTGTTTAAAGACAAAGAAATCCAAAATGCAGATCTAGACCAGTCCAAGAAATGTATACCAAGAAAGGCTTATAACTCTAAGAATGGTGTAATAAAGGGAACTATTTGGGGGTTGAATAGCACAGACAAATGGGGAGCTCCTTGAAAGAACTCAGATTCCTGTGGCTTACTGAATAGTTCTTAATAGTGCTAACACTCAGAGATTAACAGTTTTCTTTTAAATTCTGGTGGATATTTTGGCCTTTGTGTATGTTCATTAAGCTCTCAATAGATCTTGAAGAATTTGAAGGAGGAAGGGCTAGAAGTCTATGATTTATTTTTTTAAAAAAACTGTACTTGTTTTTGATATACCATTATTCACTTCAGTATTTCCATGTTTAAATATTTAAACTATTTTAATAATGCAGAATTTGACCCTGTAATCTTTCCAATGCTATAAGACATTATGACAAATCAGTGAAATGGCAATATTTTAACATTATCTATAAAAGGTACATCTACACTGTAGCCAGGGGTGCAAATGATAGCTCATGCAGACATACGCAAGATATAATGTGTATGTAGCTCTCTAAAAATAGAAGGATGCCACAGCGCAGGCCACAAAAGCCCACCTGATCCTTTGGATATGTTCTCACTTATGCAGCCTGTGCTGAAACCATGGCAACCTCAGTTTTGTTTAGTGAGCTAGCTAACTTACAGCTCATGTTAGTACATCTATATGAACTGCCACTCACATACTCTTGGACTGTAAGTTCTCCAAGACAAGTATTATTTACTAGTCTCTGCTTATAAAGTGCTTAGCATAATAGGGCTAATTCTTGGTTGGTGCCTGGTACTAGGGTAACAAACATGATTGTTTTTATTCCTGTAGTTAAATGTGAGGAACATAGCAGAGTGATGGTACAATATTTGTGCTTTCCCAGCTTTGCAGTTAATTACAGCTTCTAAATTAATTGACTTTGGAAACAAAGTTGTCAGAGTAAAAGGTTAATATTGCTGAATCACAGTAATTTGCTGTTAGCAACAGTGTTATGTAGAGAGATGTTAATATGTGGATTTTAGAGCCCAATGATTATTAAAATTCAGCTTCTTACTAGGGGAGATGAGGAGGGAGAGAAACCCCCTTAACAAAATGATCCCAGTTTGCACAGCTAACTAACCCTGGCTCTAATGTGGCACAGCAATATAGTGATGGGTAGAACTGATTGGGAGTTTTCTGATTAGATTTTTTTGTAAGAAAATACTTATTCATGAAAAAAAACACATTTTGCAGACATGGTTCAGTTCTGACTGTCTTCCTCCTAAACAGGTAGGTTTTCTATCACAAACAGTCCTGGTCTGCTGCCAACTCACTTGTTGGGCTGCTGAGGAGTCCAAACTTCCATGGTCTATGGCTTTAAGGCAGCTGAGCCAGGAACCTCAGGGCTCGCAATCCCAGGAGCCCCTGAAGGTAAGACTCAGCTGCTCCTGACTCCTGGGAACTTCATTTAAAAATATATATTTTCTGGACCAAAATCTTCAGAATTTCCTTTCTGTGGGATAGTTTGAAATTTCTAATCTTCATCCCAGTATCAGAATAAAAGGTTTCAAATGGCGGAGTTACCTAAAGCTCCAGTTGTGAGGCAGTAGAGGCACCAAAGTTATGGACACACTAGAATTTCTAGGTTAAAAGAGGTGTGAAAAGGGTATACCAAAAATCCCTTGGCCTAGAGCATCATTTTCAAGTGTTTGTTGAACTTCATGCACTACTTGATTTTTCAGTAGCGGTATGGGTTGGTGGTGGAGGGTGGAGGGCGGAGGGACAACTATTTGTCTGCTATAACTGTTTTTAAAAGGGACATATGCAAGGGGGAAAAAAAGCATAGTTATATGATATTTCCCTTAGACTCTTTGTCAAGGAACAACAGCACTTGGAGAGGTGTAACTAATGAGTGATAACCCATGTTTTGTATAGATGGGATGGATTATTGTAGAAAGATGAAATTTGATGTTCTTGATAATCATACATTTGTGTTTTGACTCAAGACAGTAACCTGGTACTACATGAGACAATGTCAACCTTAGGCCTATTCCAAGGACTAGTGTATTATGAAGCATTTCTTGATGCATAGAAACCCCTTTGATCATGCTGACATCAAGGGCTTGTCAGTAAAATTGTACTGGTATACCCATCTGGACAGTCTTGTTCTGGAAAAAGAGTAGCTTTGTTCCAGAATAAGTGTCCATGCAGGGAGTTATCCTGGTATAACTATATTATTTATACCAGTGTAACTAATAAAAATCTGAAAATGTTATGACCAGCTCATTTTAGGGGGACAGCTGTACTGTGAGAACTACATCATAAAGTTTCCACCACAAACTCTAACCCCGGCACAGATAAAGCATTTTAAAAACAATGAGTACCTATATGGATTTTAGAGCACTTTTAAATATGGTCCTGTGAAGGGAGTCCACTCACCAGAAGTGCACTTTCTTGTACTAGGTCTGGAAATGAGCTCTTATCTCATCTGTTGCTTGCACTGTGGCCACTCTATCTCTATCTCTCTCAGTGACTCAGTGCTCCATCTTTGACACACAACCTTTCAGCTAGGTCACTGTAGGGTCCTCAGCCCTTTCAGAGTAACAAGTGTCCTCCAGACATGCTGTCTGGATCTAGTCTCAGACGATCTTCCATTCCAAGTCTAGGTCCTGTATCATTTTACCTGTAGTTAGTAGAGGAACCCAGGCATGCCTACTACTCTGGGGTCCAGCACAGGGACCCAATGATTAGCAGCCTAGGTTTGCTCAGTTACAGGTCCTATTGCTGTTTCCCTAGGTGCTTTTCTATCTTTCCCCTATCTGCTTTCCTATCTGGCTTTTCACCAGCAATTCCCTTGCTGCCCATTGCTACCTCACCCGTATTTGCCTCTTGGCAGACTCTCCAGTCTAGGACAGGCCCCAGGGCTTTCTCTTCCCCTGGATCACTTCCTTGTCCCTGGCCAACTTCCTTTCCCTCTAGGGTATGACTGCAGACGTCATTCCTGCACTCACTTTAAACTCCTGTCCCAACTTTCCCCCAACCTAGACTTCATCTGCAATTAGTGCTTATCAATGCCCAACTTCCCTTCAGGTGCAGCATACAAGGTTAACCAGCCCCTTATTGCCCAATTTAATCTGTGCAGGGCTTGTATGGGTGAATTCCCCACTCACTGTTCTTAAATAAATTTTACTTTCAAGGCAAAGCTTCAGAAAGCAGCTCCTTAGGGTGACCAGATGTCCCGATTTTATAGGGACAGTCCCGATTTTTGAGTCTTTTTCTTATATGGGCTTTTAAAACCCCCTCCCTCCCACCTCATCCCAATTCTTCGCATTTGCTGTCTGGTCACCCTACATCTCCTGCACAATGCAAGCAAAGAGCACTAATGTGAATACCACATTCTCAGAAAGCTGCCGAGGGCAAGACTCAGACTCTCAAGAAGTGGCTGTTGCTCAGGTTGAGTGGCCAGAGCATGTTGCCTTATGCCAGAAAGTTGCTGGCACCAGACTGTTTGCAAATACTCCAGTTTGCAAATCTGCAAATGACTGACTACTTGACTCAAACGACATTGTAGATCCAAGTTTTAATTTGAATAACTTTTAAAATATTGCTTCCTCATAACGATAATAGGTGTCAGACATGAGCTAAGTGTGATGGCTGGCCTATGATAGAAGCATCTCCTAGTGGTTAGGGGATCAGCTCCTTCTCAGTGCAGAGAGAGGTTGGTAGAGGAGCCTGGGCCCTCCCACTCCATCAAGCTTCAACTTAGAGCCTTGTGAGAGTTAGCATTGGCCAGGTACCCAAATATGCCTTATAGCTGCTGTGACAAAGTTCTGTCCTTATCGCCGTGGATCCTGCATTTCCTGGCAGATTTCACTAGCCTCAGAGGCTCACTGTGACCCTCCACGTAGCCCTTCTCTCTCTAGAGACAAGGTCACAGCCTATTGAGCCATTTTCATCATAAGCCAGTGAGGAGAAGCTATTCTTCGTTGCAGAGTTTCTGTTGTCTCCCAATCTCAGTGATTAATTAGGGGAGGCAGAAAGTGAGGGAGCCCGGGCCTGCCTTCTACTCTGGGCTCCAGCCCAGGGACCCTAATAGTATCAGTTACAATGGCTGACCTTTTAGCAACAGAACACAATACAATTCCCTGGGCTACTTCCCCACAGCAGTCCCCGCTTCTTCAAACTCCACTTCACTCTTACCTCAGGGCCTCCTTCCTTGTGTATGATATGGTGTCTACCACTCAGTCGCACCAACTTCCTCCCACAGCTCCTGACATCCACACCCCCCTGACTAACTGGGAGGTTTTTAACTGGTTTAAGCCAGCCCCTGATTGGCTTCAGGTGTCCCAGTCAGGGTAGCTATTTCTACTGCTTTCTAGAAGGTTCTTAATTGGTCCCAGGTGTCTTGATTAACCTGGAACAACTGCCATTTGGTTCCAATGGTACCAGGGATTTGTTTAGCCTGGGACTAACATATCTGTTCCTTAGCACTTTCATATAGCCATCTGGCCTTGCCCCATCACACTGCCCTTACTTGACCACTTCCTGCCCCTCACTCTATAGTCCAAGCTTTGCTGTCTGTAGTAGAAGATGCTGAAGAAAAGGTATCAACTGCACCTTTAGTCTATCTGACCCTAGCTGGCAGGCTCCTTTTTCCCTCAGGGGAGCTACTGCAGCATCCCTTTTCAAAAGCTCCCAATCCTGGTCTTTATCCCCACCTCATTAACTACCTGGCTACCTTTGGAACTCCATTTCTATCTGGGACGTGTTCTTCAGGTGCTGCTAAGAGGGATTATCTGGGCCCAGAATTGCTGTTTAATCCCATCAGTCCTAGTGCAGGGTTTATAAACCCCGTTATACTGAGATCAGACCAGAGTGGTGATATCAGTATAGCTGAGGTAATTGATTTTTGTTTGTTTCGTGACTGAACCGAGAAATCCTCCCCCAAATTTTGGTTAGTTTGACATGAACATAATTTTCATTAGTTTTTGTTTTGTAGAAAAACAAAAAAATCCATTTTGATACCAAAGAAAATATTCTGAAAATTTGAATTCAAAATGAAAGGTCAAACCAGCTCATTTAGAAAATGCCAAAAAGGTTCATTTTCACTCTTCCGTTTTTTAAATGAAATTGTCTTAATTCAACCCAATTTCATGAATAGTTTAAGTGTCCTGAAAAATGCATTCTTCAGGAAATTTACTATTTGCCAAAAAATTACAAATCAGAACCATAATTTGAGCCCAAGAATGTGCAAAAATGGTAAGAACCATACCATTTTGGTGGTGTGACTTCTTTTTAGGGGAAATTGTATCTGTGGAATCCCCTTGTTCAAACAATCTCAAATTTGGACCACTTACCTTACCCTGCGACCCATGAGGAAAAGTAATTTTCAAGACAGTCTGAATAATCATGCGCATTTTAGAACACTTAGGGGAAAAAAGCAATTTCATAGTGAGACTGTTTTACTGTTTGAAGGATTATAATAAGAGTAAAGTATCACTGCAGTCATGTAGAGCAGCACCTACTACAACTTGAAACACATTTAGACACTTAGGCCTTGTCTACACTACATGGGGTGGATCGATCAAAGTTATGCAATTTCAGCTACATGAATAATGTAGCTGAAGTCGACATACTTAGATTTACTTGCCACAGGGTCCACACTATGTGATATCAATGGGAGATGCTCTCCTGTTGACTCCCCTTGAGCTTCTCATTCACTAGACACACTAAAGTGACCACTGATGCATTGATCGCTGCACATTGAGCTCCCAGTAAGTATAGACAAGCCCTTAGATCAGTGGTGGGCAACCTGCAGGCCATGGGCCACATGCGGCCTGTCAGTGTAATCTGCAGACAGTGTTTACATTGACCATCTGCAGACATGTTCTCAGTGGCTGCAGTTTGCCTTTCCCAGGCATTGGGAGCTGCAGGAAGCAGCGGCCAGCACCTCCCTGCAGTCTGCACTGCTTCCCACACTCCCATTGGCCAGGAGTCTGCACCATGGCCACTGAGAGCTGTGGGCAGCCGTGCCTGCAGATGGTCAACGTAAACACTGTCTCCCAGCCCACCAGCAGATTACTCTGACGGGCCATAGGTTGCCCGCCACTACCTTAGATGCTGATGCCATGATATGTATTAAGTCGTACAGCTTAGTAGTTTGGTCTTTAACTATCTAAGCACTTCTCTCACCTTTCTATTTCAGATGTGAGCACATAAGGGAAATATGAAATCAAGACAGCATATTCAAATTGAATGAAGTACTAATAAAATCTTATAAACTAAAGAAATAATCAGGCAGTAGTAATTCTGGTTAATTCCAATCCAGGAAGACAATTTTGTTTAACAGTATAGCTGACACTATATACATATTACCAACAAAACTATTCAATAGCTCAATTTAATATGACTTTATGGATAGAAACTCACCATTTATACTGACAATTTCAGCTGTTCCATTTTAAATTTAACTTGTATACTATTATTTAGGGTCATAGGGCTTCACTGAGTGGATTATTCCCAGAGAGGGGATGGAAAGGCCATAAAATGAGACTCATGATGTACCCCTATCATTCTTCTACTGGGGATGCGGGTTGAATTGGCTTCTGATTGGGGTTTCCACTCTCTACACAGGTGAATTGCCTCTTTCACATTTGGATACTGGAGAGGATGATCTTCACCCTACCAGGGTAAAATTCTCAAGATCTGGCCCAGAGTTTGCACAGTGATTGTAAGAAGTGAAAATAAACTGTTATGGAGCCATATTTGTGATCAATTCCCTGGGTATATTGATATATAAAGTGGCAGAAAATACAGTGTTGCAAAGGTGATTTTTTTCAGTACTGCCCTTTCCCCAGGCAAATGCAGAGGGCTTTAAAGCAGTGAAAAACATATTTCTCATTGCTTCAGTTAAATTGGAAACTAATATAATTTTAGCCAAATCTTTGAAAAAGCCAGAGTGAAGATCTCATGAAATTTGGGAATAACAGAACAGGCCTGTACACAAATGGGGAAAAATCTCATCTGTAGAAACACAAATGGAGAAAAAATTAAAGCAGTCAAACAAGCATCTAAGATATGACATCTCAGAGGAAGTATTGCTGATAAAAATGAAGGAATTCCTTGGTTTCTTAGCTGACATAATTAACTGCACAGCAAAAGCTAATAAAAAGATGAAAAGATAAAGCTAGCATGAGAAGCAGCTGAATGACATTTAGAAATAGAGGGAATGGAAAAAAATGCACATTTAAAATGCCTAAAAGTAACAATCATTATTTCCTTTGTACAGCTCACAGTAGTGTTTTTTAAAAAAAAAAAAAAAAAAAAAAAAAA